>CM032336.1:3581972-4184298 GCA_019022515.1 Quercus aquifolioides | reverse complement strand
TTGATCCCATTTCACCATTGTTGTTTGCTTTGGTAATGGAGGCATTTGGTAGATTGACGTTAAAAGCAAAGGGGGAAGGTTATATGGATGGTTTCTCAGTCTCTCTGCATGGGTGGACTATGCCTAGAATAAGTTTTCCTTTTGATATTTACATCATGGTCGAACCAAGGAAAAGAGAGGTTCCTGGCATGCATATGCTGGCCTGTTCTCCTTTGTGAAAATGTAATATGGATCATATGTTGTTTTCCTTATGATCTGTCTTTAAGTCCGTGTTTGACTCCACTGAC
Organism: Quercus aquifolioides; assembly: GCA_019022515.1. Classification (NCBI taxonomy): domain Eukaryota; kingdom Viridiplantae; phylum Streptophyta; class Magnoliopsida; order Fagales; family Fagaceae; genus Quercus; species Quercus aquifolioides. Next base: position 4,184,011 of record CM032336.1, on the reverse strand, counting down.
AGAGTATATGCAAAGTGGGAGAGCAACTGAAAAGACTGATGTATATAATTTTGGGGTCCTGGTGCTAGAAGTGTTGAGTGGGCGACCAACAGAGGCATCATTTATTGAGAAGGGCATCAACATTGTTGGTTGGGTATGTCTCTTCCCTACACTTGTGGTTGCAGTCAAAATACTCTTTAAATCAATCACTAAACTAGTCTTAAAGATTTAGAAGTGGAAATCTCTCCTGTGCTTACTATGTTGCATGTTTTTATGTCTCGTGTAAGTTATATGTATTGCGTTGTTAATTTTTAATTTCTGCTGCATATATTATGTCATGTCCTAGCATCCCTCTTAACTCCAATGGAGCTATGTTTAAAAAGAAAGCGGATAGGGATCTGTCTAGAGGCTGATAGCCCTTGCAATTCACCTGTTGCCCCCGCCCCTAGAGGGAATACACCTAATTTCCCCTGGAAAGGGACAAATAATCTGTAGTTTGCTTTCCAAAATTCAACTCTCCTTTTTGGACTTCATGAATTCATATTTTATCAGTTTCTTACAGTCCATTATTTAAAAGATGTTGTAACAGAGAAAAAAAAAATCTGGATATAAAATATTATAAAATTAATTGAGATATCCTATTTGTCCTCCATTTTTTAGAATACCTGATTTTGGATGTATGTTTAATTTCACTGGATCAATAGCCATGAATCCCATTTTTGACAATGGAGCTTTCCATGCAAGATAGGCAAGTGGCCTCCTGTATGCATAGAGAACTACGCACCCACCCACATAATTGCCACAATTTTGGGCAATTGCACAACTCTTCTTTTTTTCAAGCAGCTAACCAGCTATTTCCCTTCATGCAGTTAAATTTTCTGGTCACAGAGAATAGGCAAAGAGAGATTGTTGACACAGTGCAAGGGGGTGCTGGGTGCAGGCAGACAGTCTTCATGCACTGCTCCCAGTTGCCATTCAGTGTGTTTATTCTAATCCAGAGGATCTCCCCACAATGCAAAGGGTGGTCCGGTTACTTGAATCAGAGGTCATGACCCCATGCCCAAGTAACTTCTATGATTCCAAGTTTCCTACTCTGATTGAAAGCCTTGTGCATAGATGGAGGTGTGGAGTGTTTTCTTGCGAGTTACAAAAGTAATGCAGCAGTTCAAAGGGATCAAAATCAGAAAAGCTTCACTTCTTTATGATATTTTTCATTCTTTCTGCAGATTTTGAATCATTAGGCTTGCTGCATCATCTGTGTCAGTTTGACCTTATGATCATTTTGTTAGTCATCAGAGTGCATTTGGCTACTTCCACTGCTCATTTTGCAAGGATGCCCGAAGACTTTTCTTTCTTCACATGAATGGATTTCAACACGATTGAGTTATTTATTCATGCTTTCCCATTTCCTAATCTGTAATCTCCTCCAGCATTTGTATTGTTACTTGAAATTAAGTGTAAATGAAATCAGTATAAATTGAAAATGCTCTCCTTTGCAAATGATTCTTGTTTATTCCATTACCATAATTTTGGATTTGATCAATTGTGATATATCAAAGGACAAATCATTCTAAACGACATTATATATAAATATAAATACACACATAAAAGCACATATTATTTTTACTAGACTAAAAGCCCAATTAGACAACATTGTCAACTTGAAGCTCTATGTGGAGTCTACAAACAGGACAAGAAGCATGGTTCCGAGTCAACCATGTCTCAATACATGCAGGATGGAAAGCATGGAGACATGTAGGAAGTTCAACAAGGCTCTCACCCTCCACAAACTACCTCAAGGCAGACAGGGCAGTCCGTGGCGGCTTCACCGGCATGGAATTCTCTTTGTGGTAGTTCCGGCATAGGAGCATGCGGCTGATGATCATGATCATGAGGAAGCTCCGCATTGTGTTTTCCCGGTTCTGGTTGGTTTTTCATCTTCCACCAAAGAAAGGACAGAATCAAGGCAAAGATGAGAGCAACAGCTAGTGCTACTCCTATCCCGATAATCCCATGGGGCCCTAAGAGAGGCGCTTGCTTCCAATGGGAATTCAAGCTACTAGCCGTTGCATTGCTGCTAGCCATTGTCGGGAATTTTCTTTCCTTCTTTCTTTCTTTCTGCTCTCTCTCTCTGGTAATACAAACTCTCATACGATAAACATAAACTCTCCATTAAGAGTTAAGACGGACAGAAATACTCTGGCGTGTGTCAGTGAGTCAGTGGGTTAGAGGAAGAAAACAAATTTAGAGAGTTTAATTGTCTAGTTCTCTTTGGGAGAAAGTATACGATATGTTGACATCTGGTGTTTCTATGCCCAATAAGAAATTGACATCTGTTCCAAAAGAGATGATGTATTCTGAATCATTTAAATTAAAAAGGATGAAATTTACATCTGGTGTTTAGCATGATGTAGTTTTATAAGTAGAGAAATAAAGCCTTTCTTTCTTTGTTTATTAGTAGTTGATTTAATGTATTTGGTGGTTGTGCTGGATTTCAGGTATTATTTATTAGTTAGATTTTTTCTGGTATCACATTAGGCTCAGCCAAAATCATTTCAAAGTTCACTTTTTAATGTAAAAAACAATCCCGTTTTTTAAAAAAACTGAAAATAATATGTTATTTAAATTCAAATTTACACATTTATTTTCATTCTACAAATTCTCAAAAATCAATAGGATAAAAATTTACTTGCTGGTTTTCCTTGACACAGTTATAAGCGGTGTATGTTGACAAACATGACAGATTTTGTTTGTTGTTTGGAACTTAAATCAATTCTTTGTTATCTTTTTCTTATGGATTAAATTAAATTAGTTCTGTGTATGAAACTTAAAAGTACTGTGATATATTCTAATTGCAATCTTTAACATGAACTTTTGCGATCACTGATATATTGGACACTCAGGATAGCTACAATGTGATCAAGCTGTGTTGCTATAGTGTCAAATCTTATAATAATTACTACAACACAGATTTTGAGGAAATTGGTGTTTGGTGATGTTAAGACCTTATCACTTATCAGTTAGACATGTAATGGAAATAAAAGGGAACAATGGTGGTGACAATGTGAAGAGTAATATTGGTTAGTAATGAGAATGTTTATTTGTTGAATTTGCTTAATAATACATTTCAAATGAAATTTGAACTTGGGGGTTTGGATGCATAAAAATTCCAAGTTCAAAGTTTCTCACAAATTTTGAAATATAATGTTTACCCAAAAAAGGGATATTGGTAGGTTAAAATTTTAATTATCACGCCAAAGTGTAAATCTCACTTAAAATATGGATGTAAAAGTTTTAGACTGCAGACCAATTATTCTAAGTCTTGTTGACAAACAGAGGAGCGTACATAAACTAGAGTATATCATAAGCTCAACGTGAATTCAAGTTGAAGCTAGCTAAAATCAAATATGTTTATGGTGAAGCACTTAATGGCTATGGCTAAGTAACCTTTCATGGAACAAACTCCTGATCTATGTATATGATCCCCTATCAAGTCTCCCTCTCTCCTGCCTTGCATACGATCCAATGATAGCCTCCTTTGCAAGTGAAATATGGCTGTGTTTAGTTGATTTTTGTGGTAATGTTTTTTAATATACTAGAAGCATATATACTCATTTTGGCTTGTATTTGAGATGAGTAAACTCAAAATTGATGTGGCCCTGTTGCAACCATTATCATTTGCTTTAGTTCTTTTACGTGTCCAGTGCCCCCCCCCCCCCCCCCCCCCCCCCCCCCCCCCCCCCCCCACCCCCCCCCCCCCCCCCCCCCCCCCCCCCCCCACCCCCCCCCCCCCCCCCCCCTTTGTTATTCTCTAATTATCTCAGAATTGATTTCAAATATGGAGCATTTTCTAATTACCTATCTACCACAGTTTCTTTTACTGTGCAATGCTTTTGAGTGCAAAAGCATTGGGTAGAGCCCGGGATGATCTCATTTATTCAAAGGCAAAGGCATTGTCCACAATCTTGTGTCATAAATGTATGTTTCAGACTTTCAGTAGAAAACTTCATCATCATACAATGCTGTTATTATCCTAATATGTGCTTTTGTTATTATTTTTTTCCCCTAATATTGTTCTCTCTTTTTTTAGGGCTCTGCTAAAAAATTTTGAAGTATGGTGAAAATCTCTTTTGGATAGAATTTTGGACAATATACTACACAGCTAATGGATTGCATTTTGGACATTATTGCACAATGGAGGACATCTTAGATAGTATTTTTGACTTGATAATTTTTTAGATAGTATAACTGAAAATTTGGACAAGTGATTGCATTGTGGTGCTTGCTTTCAAAAGTACAAATATAAGAAAACCAATTGTGAAATTTTCTTTATGTTTAATAATATGAATCTTAATTAATTGGTACAACAAGAAAAACTGTATAATTAGGATTTGATTTTGAAAACAAATAATATATATTATATTATTTACTCCAAAACGAAGCCAAAAAGGGGGTAATATATGCATCTCTGTATAGCCTAAGGATAGGTACAAAAGGATTCGTTTTTGATACAAAGGAATAACCTCTCATATGCCAATGCCATCTTTCGTGCAGTAAACATGGAAGTTGCATATTCACGACATGCCTGTCCTCTCTGTGCTAATCTCTCTGATCCTTCCTCCACCACTGCTTCAAGTGCCTCTAACAATGACTCCACATTTGGGGCAAACATGTAACCAAATTCATCATCCACAACAATTGTACCTTTGATGCTAGGAAACCTTGATGCCATTACAGGCTTTCCACTCATCATGGCCTCCATAAGAGTTAGATCAAGCCCTTGAGGCCTAAGTGTGGGATTTACAAACATATCAATGGCATTATAGAAAGCCTTCAATTGTGATGGACTCATAGAGCCCAAAACCAGAACTTGAGGCCCCAAATCTTTGTACCTTTGCTCCCACGGTCCTGACCCAGCAACAATCAAATACACATCAGGGTGCTTTGAAATCAGTTTGGTGAATGCTTCATAGAGTAGTGGATGACCTTTGTCTTTTACCAATCTTCCAGCCACACCAAGTACTAAACTTGCATTACCAGGGACACCAATTCTAGACCTGAACTCAAGGCCTAAGCTCAAATCTTTTCCAAACTCATCCTCATCAACACCATTGAGAATCACATGGACTCTTTTATTAGGAATTTGATACACATCCCTAAGCATTTCCCCACAACTATCACTTATAGCAACATGATGTGCATAGCTCTTGAAGAACCTTATTTCATTTAATACCTTTGGGACTACCCCTTGTAAAGTATTGTTGAAAGCTGGAGATATGGGCTCGTTTGGTCTTCGAGCCAAATCTTGGAAAATATCAGATTGTAAGCTCTCAAGTGCTATGCCATGCCATGACACAGCAAGGTTTGGAAGTTGTCTTGCAATATAGTGAGGAAGTGCTACACTTTCCGAGTGAACCACATCAAAGGGTTCACGTTTGTTCTCTTCCATAAATTGCTCCCAAGCTTTGTTATATCGCCAACGCCCCGGTTCGCCTTCATGGCAATGGATATATGGTGAAGAAGTTGTACTAACTATTCCAAGTTGATTAGGAGAGGTGAAGACATGAACTTGATGGCCGCGGCGTGCTAGAGCGGTGTGTAGAGTATGTGCGTGGCGTTCCATGCCTCCCGGTGTTGTACCCATAGGCCATTTTCGTGAGAATACAGCAATCTTGAGAGCAATAGGTGGGGGTTGGTCAGGGTATTGGAGGAAGAGAAGACGGTTCCAAGCAAATTGGGCTGCTCGAAGATCACCCGACCAAGGCTTGACATGGTTGGCAAAGCTTGTGCATATGGATGCGGTAGGTGTGTGGAGGAGAAAAAGGGCTGGGATGGTGAAGAGAACTATGAAGAAAAGGATGGTACATAGATTGGATTGGGAAGAGGAAATGGATTTCTTGGGTTTGTTGTTGTTGTTATTGTTAATGTTGAAAGCCATTTTGGGATGGTTTCTCTAATTGATAGGGAATGAAAATGTGGATGTTTGTGTGGTGGCTTTTCACTTTGAAAATTTGGTATGGTAGTACTATTACTATACTAAATTTCATTGCTGAAAAGTTAAGAAAAGTTTTGGCAGGTTTTTTGGGGGGTTAGGCACGCACTCAAGCAAGTGCGTTTGGGTTTTGATTACTTTCAAAGTTTTCTACTTTTCTTCTTCAAAGTGCATTTATCACGCTTCTTTGAAGAAAAAGTGGGATTCATGTGCCAAATAGTTTGTGACTTTTATGTATTTATGATGGGTGATATTATATGATAGTATACGAGCTTTTCATGTGGTCACATGAACCACCATGAGAGACTCTAAATACATTCCACTTTCGTTTTTCAGCTCATGAATTATGCCAAATGCACATGACAAAGAGAGAATTTAAGTACTCAAATTTCAACTTTTGAGCGTGATTGATTTGAAGTGTTTTTGAATAAGGTTATTTTTATTGACTAAATTTGTTCAAAATTACAATTGTATTTTTTTTTTTTTTTGAGAAGAAAAAATTACAATTGTATATAAAATAAGAGTTTAAAGTTGTATATAAAGTATAAACTGGACATAATATAACCTGGAATTTTAGGCTAAAATATACAGAGACTCACGGACTTCTAAAATCTAACTGATTGTTTTCATAATACCTCTAATTTTTTATTTTATGCACTCAAAAAAAAAATCTTATTTTTTAAACATATTACAAGAGCTATCACATACAAAAAATGGTAATTATCTCATACATACAATATGGCACTTTAAATTTACTGAATGGTTTGATTCTAAAAAAAAATTAAAATAAATGCTGAATGGATTACCAAAAAAAAAAAAAATCTACAGAATGATGTTCGTATATTAGATAGTATTATAATAACGACTGAAAGCCTAGCTAATACGTTATATAGCTTCATCCTTTCTACCAAAAAAAAAAATTTTATATAGCTTCCATTTCCAAATGGAATATACAGCATTAATGTATGTCCTCATGGCATACATTAGTAAACTTTTTTAGAAAACTTTTTTATAGAAAAATAAAAAAGTGACTAACTTTTTTTACAATTTTTTCAATTCCCTATAAAAATGTTCAAAAATGAATGTTTTATATACCCTTTCTTTAAAATAATTATCACTTTAAATTATATTTAGGGCTAGTTTCATTCAGCCTTTATGTTTTAGACTTTTTGAAAATGTGGCATTTTTGGAATTGTAACTCTGTAGAGTCAATGCAAAAACAAAAACAAATACGCTTCATAGCCCAAAACGCACAATGTTAAATCCTACTAAACATAAAATTTTCCTTTTACAAAACGGTATATTAAAAAAAAATTACAAAGTGTTTGTTTGGAGCAGTTTATCTAAGTTTTTTTTGGCTAAAAATGGTTAAAGTATATTTGTATTTTGAAAATTAAAAAAAAAAGGAGAAAATTAAAAAAAAAAATTGAAATTTTAAAAGGTTGTATAAGCTGACCAAATAGGGAAAGAATGAGCCATCGATTTGGTAGAGATCCGAATGGGAGTAAAAGTCAACCAATTTAGGCGAAGACGCGTCTGCACGTCGTTCTTGACTCGGAAAATCCGCCTCATGAGGCGCGTTGTTATTTTCTTTAATACGATAGTCAACCAAGAAATTAGGCTCTTGGCATTTGGCAAGTGCTATTTGCTTCATCCCAAAGCCACTCATCAGCTTCTTCTCTTTAATTGTCCGCACAGATACGTACGACTTTGAGTGACTTTTATGCAGCTATAGCTAGATGCCTATGCAAAAAGCCTATAATATCTTCCTATCACATGGAGGGCCTTATTAGAGCATCTCCAACAGCCTTTGTATATCTATTTTTGGAGCACCAAACGCCACTGTTCATGCTCCAGCGGCTTCTCCATACGCGCAGATTCTCCAAATTTTATTTTGAAGTTGCTACAGTAGTTCTCTTGTTTTAGAGAACACTGTAGCAACTCCAAACCATTATTTCATCTTAAAAAATACCCGGCCGAATAAAAAAAAATTCTTTCTCTTTCCTCCTCTCTTCTCTGTTCATCTCTCTCTCTCAAACGGTAACCAATCAAAACACAAACACAATCACAGATCAAGAACAGGAAAAAATACAAATTTAATTAGAACAACAAATCTAAAATCAAAACAAAAACAACAGATCAAGAGCATGAAAGCCTATCTAAGCTCCATTGTAACAACAAAGTGAATCAGAACAAGATTATAAAAAAAAAAAAAAAAAAAAAAAAAGGAAGATAGACGAAGCCGATCTGACCCAGCCTGGTGGTGGGCAGGACGATGAGCGGCGGCTGGAGCAGCAGCTGGAGCTGGAGCGGCGACTGGAGCTGGAACGGCAGCTGGAGCGGCGGCTGGAGCGGCGGTGTAGGCCCAAGCCGATCTCTCCTCTCTCTTTCTCCTCTCTCTCTCTCTCTCTCTCTCTCTTCTCTGATGTGAAGAGTAAAAATAATGTTGCTGGAAGGAGAAAAAGAAATAAAGGAAAGGGGATGAAGGACACGTGTGTGGAGGAAAATGAAATGGAAGAATAAAAAATAATATAAAAAATAAAAAATCTTAATTAAGAAATTTTACTACAATATTTTCACAATAAATTTTAAGTAATAGATTGTTATTAGTTAATATTGGCGAGAAAAAAAATAATTTTAGTAGTAAATTCAAATTAGAACTAGTAACAATTTTTCACATAAATTTTGTTGTGAAAGTATTGCGTAAAATGTTGTGAATATAACACATCTCATTTAAAAATATAGTTGTTAAAAAAATAATAAATGATGATAAAAAAAAGAATAAAGAATGAATGAAGAAATAATATTTAAATAAAATAAAGAATGGAATAGAGAATCTGTTGGAAGTGTATTTGAAAAAGTGGATATGTAAAAGTTAAATGTCACTGTTCATTCTCCAAATTGTACAAAAATTTAGAGAAGCTGCTGGAGATGCTCTTATATTGGAAGATATGGATCATGGTTTATTTTAATTCAACACACTTTTGCGGCCAAACAATCTGTTCTAATATATTGCTCCGTTTAAATTGAACTTATTGTTGCTGAAATTGAAAATTAAAAACTAAAAACTGAAAATACTGTAGTAAAATAAATTTTAAATGTGTGAATAGTACTGTAGGACCCATTTTTAATATTTTTTAGTGCGTGAGTAATGATAAACAATGCATAAACAGTAATTTTTGTCCCCTGCACAGTGAACCTATATGATGTTATTGTTCACGCGCAGGGGAAAAAAAAAGAAAAGAAGAGGAAACGCTGAAATGAAAACACGCCGAATCCAAGCCAGCACATTGTATAGGAGTGCTACCTGTCAAATCAAATCCAAAAAAAGAAAAGAAAAAGGAATGCTGCTTGTATAATTTTTTAGAACAAAGTTTGGCTCCATTTAAAGCTTTGGGCTCTAAGGGTCAATAGGAATATGATATTTGTTTTTGTCATGTGGAACATTTAACTTAATTATTTAAGTGAGTCACGTGTGTTGTATATAAGGGGACACATGTTATTTTTATATTGGTAGTTAGAGCTTTGGGCCTATTTTTTATAAGTGTAAAACTTAGGTTCAAATTTTTTGACACGATATATTAAGTTTCTCAATTAAATTCAAATACAAAATTGCGTTAAATTTATTTGGTATTAGAAAATTATAACATTGATTGTACTTGATTTGTTAGTCAATGCAACTATGTGTTTAACTTTGATTGAAAAATCTAATATATTGCACCTAAAGAATTGTACTTAAGTTTTTCTTTTTTTCTTTTTTAAAAAATAGTAATTACTGTGTTAACAAGTTGTTATTGATTTTTGTAGGGGCCTTGGGCCCCAGAGCCCATTATTCGGGTATATAATGGACCTAAGGCCCAAGCCGAGGACTAAAGGCTTCCAAGAAGGGGGCAAACGCTGTCAAAAGGGCACATGTTGGCAAACGGAGAAGTCAGTTTAAATCATGACAGCCTAGGGGGTTGTGCCAAGAATAAGAGCCACATCGGCTGTCCGAGGCCGATGTCCATAGAGATGGTCTGCCATCCAAAGGAACATCACGGAAACATTCAGTTGATATGGATAAGCACTATGGGAGCTCAGGACAGGGAAGAGTTCTAAAATATCTAAGGAGAAAGCTGCTACCTCCGCATTAGATGCACTACAGCTAACTCCTTGGCCGCATTAATGTGAAAGTGATATCTGAACAGTGGGTTTCAGATTTACAGCTACTACATAAAGACTTAGGGGAAGTGCTGATGGGACAAGTATCAACACCAACCATCTAGCATGCACGTGGAAGATGGGGGTGAAAAGGAAAAGGAGTATAAAAGAAAGTGGAGGCAACAAGACTAGGGGATCGAAAAATCAGAGAAGAAACACTGTAGCAATCTAGAACCAAACTTGTAACCACATTTAAGATTATTATACAAGAACCAATCTCCTCGAATATTGCCGAGGACATTTATTATTAATTCTACACTTGTTTATCTTCATTCTTTCACCATCAACCTACTGAATCTGTTGTTCAATTAACTAAAACCCAGTTTTCTAACCCATTTCTCTACAAATTCATTGTTTTGGGCTTTTTGGGCCTAAGTCCATTCATATTTTTGGGCTAGGAATTCAAATATGGTCCTTACAATTTTTATATGGATCTACCACTAATTTTACTTTAGACTTATTGTATGTATTATTAAAATTTTGACATTTCAACAAATTGTAAAAAATGTTGTGATTCTAGACGTATTATATAATATATCTTGTACTTTGCTTCCAATAATCATGTGGCATCTTTTATTTTATTTTATTTTATTATTTTTCTAAAAATATATTTGGAAGGTTATTAGAAAAAAGCAACCCAAGAATTTGGGACAAAAAGCTATTAATGGTAGCTTGAGTTGGGTTTAAAGCACATACAATGTATTTACACTATCATCATTTTCAAATAAAGTATTTTCTATAGTGGTAATATATATAACAAATACAAAATAGAGAAATGCTCAAACACACCGTTTAACTCCCAATCAGGGGTGGCTCAACTATTAGGCCATTTAGGCAATGACCTAAGGCCCTCAAATTGAAGAAGTTCCCCTAAAATATATTATATTTATTTGCCTTATAATATTGCACAATAATAATAATAATAATAATAAAGTAAGACCTCTCACTTAGGGGGAAAAAATCTTATATTGGCCAATAGAATGTCTTGCATATTTGCCTTACAATGTAAAACTTTTAATTAAGGCCCAAAAATTTAATAAATAAATATTATTTATAAATATTATACTCTTTTAGAGTGTTCAACATTTTATTAATACGTTTTATTATGTTTGCGGTCGTTTAAGTCTTTAAGAGAGTAAAAATATTTAATCTTCCAAAAGTTTACTTTTCCTTCCTCTCTTTATCAAAATAAAAATTAGAATTAATAGTTTTCAAGAGAAATTCATTATTCAAATATATTGTTCAATAATTGAAGTACAATGTTGTCAAGAGAGACAGTTTCCATCTAAAATAATATATTTATTCTAATACTAATTGTTTCGATATTCTTAGAATTAAAAATTTTAAAATACTTTTTATGAATATATGAAAACAGTCCAATTAATGTATATGTTATAAAATATTAAGTAACAACATATTTTACATTTGTATCTTATCCCAAAATGCATTGAATTGACCCTAGACTAGACCCTATTTTTGCATATCGTAAATTTGTGCAAGATTTGAAAAAAATCTGTTTAAAACTAAATTGAGATATTCAATAGAAACGGTACCATTTAAAATTTACAAGTTTTTAAAATTTTTTATTTTATATTTAAAATACTTTATGTATATAAAAATATATATATAAATGTGACCATATTTTGCATGACGTGTAACATGGTTAATATTTCATTATTTTGGCATGATCGTAATAGTATTAGTACAAAAACACTAATTCAATCGGAGATTAAAGTTGTTAAAGAAACATCAAATATTAAATTGATTTCTTTTTGCAAATAAGTGTTCAACGACTTAATAGAAACTAATAATACGGGTTGCGCCTACTTTGACGAGGAAGGAAAGAAGACCGGGACGAAAGGCAAAGTTGCCACCGTAATAACTGAGGACAAACTAAAAAAAATTCAAACAGAAATTCAAACCCAGGCTAACTTGGATTGGGCTCGGCAAGGCACGGGTCTGTCCCAATATGATTTTTTTTTTTTTTTTTTCGTGCGTGGCCCAATTGCTTCAGTTACAATTAGGTCCAATTGCAAGACAGGTAGGCTATTGTAGATTTTTTTTTCTTTTTTTCTTTTTTTGAGATCCTGCTATTGCACTATGCAATTACCATCTTATGTGAGATATAAAGGTTATTAGGGTTTTTTTTCTCACATAGAGATGATAATTAGATGGTGCAATAGATAATGGTGCAATAATCCTATCTATTGCACCAAATCCAAATCCCACCACAAGGCCAAGGACATGGCTTATGGGATTGGGATTGCCATCACACAAGATCGAGAGCTGCCAATGGGTTTGTACAGCATGGGGGCATGTGAGGTATTTAGGGGCAATGAAATTTTAAAACATGAAATTCAAATTAGCACATGCATCTTGCTGTTTACACCATATTATCAACCAGGTCCTTGGATATCTTGAACCAATAAATGAGTCAATTGATATGGACACCAAAAGATAACAAGTTCCTCATGTGCCTAAACTTTTATTTTTCATTGCTTACAATTTGCCACTTTAACTAAAATTATTTCAATTTATCAAAAAAAAAAAAAATACTAAAATTATTTCAAAAGAAAAAAGAATGGTAAAAGTAATTTGAGCTGTTCATTAGTCATCAGATCAATAACCCTGAGAAGCAAGCAAATCATTGTTGTAATTAAACAGAAAAGCAGGTCTACCTAATTGATGCTAGAACATCTGGTATCGAACTATATATAACAATTTTATCAAGATATTATTATACACTCATGGGGTTATGTACTTATATATATGCTTGCTATGTGCGATTCAAATATTTACATTGGCAGCCAGACATGCTCAAGGAAAAAGTGTATACTTAATAAACACCCCCATGCTACTATAAACTTTAAATTGCCTCTTCCATTAGAAATTATTCATGCTTTCTTACTGGGAGTGATAGGAGAGGACTTTCTATGATATCCACCTTTACTCTCCTTCCTCACTTTTGTAGAGACTCCATTTCTAGTTGATTTTGGTGATGATGCTGGCCATTGTCCACAAGTGATTGCCATGTCCTTATAATGTTGCAAGTTTTCAAGTGTTTCAACAACGCCTGGCATTTTTGGCCTGTCTTTGGGGTTCAAACTTATGCACTGCAACGCCAGAAGTGCCATTTCCTTTGTTCCCTTGACTGAATACTGACCTGCAAGTCTTGGGTCAATAATGCACCGCAATCTTCGGCTACTGGTCAAGTATGGCTTCGCCCAATCAACCAGGTTTTGCTCACTCTTTGGTCTTGTTTTGTCTAATGATCTTCTTCCTGTAAGTAGTTCAAGTAGCACCACCCCGAAGCTATAAACATCACTTTTTGTAGTTAAGTGCCCTGATAAGTATTAATAGAAATATTTATTGTTAAATGATTAAATCCAACATTTTTCAAATATCTTAAGCTTTTGTGACAATTAATAATTTATCATAATATTATGATAAATGTCAACATTTCTTAAACGTTTAAGCTTTACGAATAATCTGTAATTTATCAAATAGAAACAACCAAATTGTTACAAGCTTAGCCTTTATCACTGACAAGTCCACTAACTATTTGCCGGAAGCTTTACCTGTTGAGATATATTCTGGGGCAGCATACCCATAGGTACCCATCACTCTAGTGGTAACATGTGTGTTAGATCCTTCAGGGCCCATCTTAGCAAGCCCAAAATCTGACAATTTGGCTGTGAAATCCTATTAACATAGAGAAAAGCAGCATTATAGTCAAATTAGTGGTTTGATTGTAGGGACTTTGTCAATCAACTTATCTGAAGAAAAGGGAGATATATTGCCACACACAGAGTCTAGCAAGATGTTTGAAGTTTTGAAGTCGCGGTATATGACAGGCTGCTCAGCACCATGTAAAAAGGCAAGGCCTTTAGCTGCTCCTATTGCAATCTTCACTCTTGTGCCCCACGGCAATGATATTGATATCCCTTCAATCATAACGAATAACTTGTAAAATCAAATATTAATTGGAGCAAGAAATGAAAAATATTTAGGATGTCTCAAGCTGGCTAGATTGGTTTTTTCCTCATATAGCTTTAAGAGAAATCACCTCTAACCTATTATGTGATCATTTAGATGACTACTCATACGTATTTTAATCATATAAGACCCATTAAGTTATCATAGGCAAGTTTCATATTAACTTTTTCGTAGTCCTATAATCTCATTCTCATTGAAGATAAAACAAACTTATGACTTCTATGAGGGTTTTAATTTTAACTTTATTAATCAATCCCTCCAAAATCCAAGTGTTAGATAAGATAAGAGCTTAAGTTGGTGACAAAAATAGAACTCACTTTTGAACAAGTGATTCTCTAGGCTGCCACGAGGCATGAACTCGTACACAAGAAGTCTTTCTTCATCCTCGCAACAATACCCTATCAGTTTAACTAGATGTGGGTGCCTCAGCTGCCCCAGAAATATCACTTCAGCCTACATGGAAAAATATATAATTGTTAATCAATATGGCAGGGCCAATTTTATGTGATGAATGGGAAAATCAAACATAAAATAAAAGAAATCGTATATAGTTGAAGAGAGAGACAAAAGGGTATATAAAATTAAAGAAAGAAGTCATCGTGATGATATAAAGGAGTCAAGTAAACCAAAGAAAGACCCTTCAAAAAAGTAAACTAAAGAAATAAATTATGCTGTATGATATAGTCAAAATGATACGTTTGCACTCCTTATTCAATTGAAAGCAGACCAGGAAACTTGGCAACACTCTCATAAAAGAATAAGAAGTAGGTGACCTAATAACCCGAACCATATATGCATTTTGTTTTCTTCATTGTACATATATATTTGGTACAACCTCATTAATAATTGGCCCATACGATTGAAAATGTTCCGGTACCAGCGCAATTTGCATCCTTCATCCATGGAAACATCATATTCTGTGGAAGGGCTGATTTGACTTCAGCTCTCTGGTTGTATAAACTAGCCACAGTAGCATACCTAACAGGCTTTTGGCGTAGACTGTAGCATGTGCACACAGACACTACTGTCTAACGAGGTTGGTCCAAGGAGGCCTAATATATTCTATGGAATATGGATCAATTTAAATCAATTTCATGCACTTGATTGAAAGAAAATTATAAACCTGAATAGATAGATTAAAAGAAAAATAATTGTATTATAATTTTAATTATATTACTATATGTTCGTCTATCACGGGTAATTATTCAGTAAACAATACTCCCTCTATTCTGCCATAATATTATTCACTAATTAAATTTATGTTAATATCTATCATTTACGTGAAAGGATGAAGTATCATGTTTTTTTACTCCCGAAAGTATCTAATAATTTTATATGTATTGCGTATGTGTAATGGACAAATAATTTTAGAACCAATATCTAATAAAATATAGGAAAATCATGCTTTGAAAGAAAATTTTGATACACCAATCATATCATAGATGAACCATGTCATCATAAATTATTTTTTTGTTATTCACACAGAACAGAGCTACATCAGCAAAAAGAGAATATATGATTTCTATTTTCTCAAGCCAATCTACTTCTGGGAAATCTTCAAAAATGGAAAGTGTTTGATACAATAAGAATATTAATTATTGCGTACAAAATTATAAATGAATTTACTTACAAGCCATTCACGGTGTCCTTGAAGGCCTTCAATGTCCAAAAGCTTAACAGCAACTGCCTGAGACTTCAAACCCTGTCTTAAGTTTTCATCTATATAACCCTTATGCACTGTTCCAAACCCACCTTCTCCTAATAAGAAGTTGCTTGAGAAGTTCTGAGTTATGGCACGTAGCTCACTTAGCTGAAAATCATGCAAGTCCGACCCGAAAGACAGTGCAAGATCTTCATTGATGCGTGTTGATGAAGAGCGACTAAGATCAGAGAAAGATAGTCTCCGAAATGAAGGTAATGGAGCAATGTCCTTAGAGAACTCTGACCTTGATGGCCTGCATCGGCTGAAGTTGCTAAAAATTGTTTGGTCTTCAACTGAACAGCAATTTGCTGTAAATGGTCTCCATGGCTTTGATTGCTTTGTCATTGTAGGAGTAGGAGGAGAAGCAGAAGAGGTTGTGGAATAGGATAGTGGGTGTGCATGCCTTAAAAAGAAATCACCATACTTATCTTTAAGCTAATGAGAGAAGAGGGTCTTTCTCCAACTACCCTAACCACTCTACTAAACGGGGCAATTTGTTTCCAGTCTCTTTCAGCAACATTATCTAAATCTTTGTTCCTTCTTTTGTCACCTGTACAGTGTCTTCATGCATAGGTTCTAAATATCTTTTCAATTCATCTCAAGGAGACAAAATTTTAATCATTACAAAAAATTTAATAACTTTTTTCACAACTTTGTTGAGGTGTCAAGTTGTATTTGGTGTAATATTACTTTTACATAGAGATACTTATTGACACCACATTCATTGTACACCAATTACAACATATTATCTCAAAATAGTTGTCAAATTTTTTGTGTCACTAAATTCATTACATTTTTTTTTTCACTTTTTTTGTAATTACTGAGGTGGCTTCTGACATGTTAGCTCAACAAGATACGAAATTATATAAGTAATTGTGTATATCTAAACTTATAGATTGGGTGGACCTATTGACACATTCTTGTGTGTAGGTTCGAATTAGCTTGCGTTATAAGTATCAAGACTGATGTCCGAGGTAATGCCCAACTCCATCAACTACTTCTCGGTTTATTGTACTAAGACCTAATTGTTTTATATATATAAAATAAAATTAAAATCTTAAACCTACTTGCAATATCATTACTTATAAAGCAAGTTAGTCTAGAGTTAGCCTAAGGTTTAGTATATAGTATAGGACATCAAGCCAAACCATGTTAATTCTACTTTGACTCTCTATTTTTATCCCTTACAATCATATTCCCAACATCAATACTCACATGGTATTAAAGCTATATTTCAACAATTTAACATGGTATTATATCATAGCTAATGTCTTGATAATCCCTCTGTTTTTTTTTTTTTTTCTTTTTTTCTTTTTTCTTTTTTCTTTTTTTCTTTTTTCTTTTTTTTTTTTTTATTCAATTGTGATGCTCTCTAGTAGCATTGTCAAATCCTCAACACATGTACCCCTATACGCCCCAGCACAATTCGTATCACATATTAGGAACACATGTCACTACCAGAGAGTGCCACATCAGCCCTTGAAACATATTAGCAACCACTGCCACATCAATACACCATATACCATGTCAATAACCTACCATATTGGAACCCATCCATAGTTGATCGCCCCCATTAACTGCCCGCTACCCTTTCATATGTTGTTGCATATATAATGTTCATCGACATTACAACCATTATTGTCACCTATACCTGCAAACGATGACTTTGAGCCTTGAGGCCACTCTTTCCTTTGTGGGTTTTGGTCTCTTTTATGTGTGAGAGTGTAAATATTAATTCACTTAAGGGGTGTGTAAGTAAAGTGTATAGAGTCTCTATCAATCATTGGGATTTCTTAAGATGCGATCGGTCACTTGTTTTAAGATTGGTCTTTCCTAAAGCCCAGTTCTAAGGGTCATTGCAACTTTTGTGGATGAAAATCATTTTTTAGGACTCCCCAAATTAAGGATGGTTAGTAACCCTAAAGGTTTTCCAATCTTTGTTTGCATTAGGAATTCCTCAAAAGTTGGTCAGAAATTCCTAGTGTCTTCCTATATGAGTTCCCCTTAGTCTAGTCAACAACTCTAAGAATCGTCCTTTAGTATTCCAAGAAGATCGGTCAATTTTCCCAAAGAGTTTTTGAACTATAATTTGCATTCAACAGAATTGCCCATAGTTGGTCAAGAATTCTAAGAATATCCCAAACAATTTTTTTCCTACATTTAGACTTGATGATCCTCCTATCAGAGGTACTTAGGCAAACTTTTACACTGTGTTTGGGAAGGCGGGAAGGGAAGAGAAAAGAAGGGAAAACAATGAAGATAGATCATTTTTGCTGTTTGGTTGTCCAAGGGAAAAGAAAATCTGATGAGGTGGAGTGATGCCTTTTCCACGGGCCCCAAAGTTTTTGTATCAGCCCAATTTGGACGGAAATGGCAGGAAGGGATAGAAATATTTTTTTGGGGTCCACCACTTTATACTCTAAGGGTGTGTTTGTGTAGAGCGGCTGCATTTGTATCCCTTGCGTTTTTTTTGGCTGGTTCATGGCACTGTTTATGGACCAGCCAAGTGCTAAAAACGGGTGAACAATAATTTATAGTAATAAAATATATTTTGTTATAATATTTTCAGCAATAAATTTTCAATTTTCAGTAAAATAAGCAATATCCAAACACACACTAAATAACCAATATGCATTTAACACTTTTAATAAATTGCAAGTGTTTTAATATATGAATTTCCTCATCATTAACGAGAGCACAAAGGTAAAAGCATGCATTTTTCCTTTCTCTTCCTTATGCAAATCAAACAAATGAAAGATATAATTTTCACATTCTTTTCTATCCTTTCTTTCCTAAATCCAAACACATCAAAAGGAAATATTTTCTTCTCTCTTTCCCTTCCCTTCCTCTTTTCCTTTTTCTTCCCTTCCCTTAGCAACAACCAAACATAATGTTATAAGGAACCAATCTGCCCCATCAAGATCATTTAGGATTCCTTGTTATACAGAGACAGTCAAGAGTCCTTAAATGTCCATAAGCCCCACAAGATCATTTAGGATACTCCTGTTAAAGAGTCCCCAAATGCCTTCAACACATGTTTTTAGGATTCCCTTGTTTAACAGATAAAGAGTCCTTAAAATGCCCCCAAATAAGTTTAATAACTTCCCCTATCAGGCTGTTAATTTGTCCTAAAAATACTCCTCCCAGTTATATTCCCTAGTGATAACCAAAATCTCCGGTGGTAATAATACCTCTAAGACTTCCATTGTAATATATAGCTGAGTTGTTCTTAAAATTAAAAAAATAGAATTTTTTTAAAAAAAAATTAGGATTTCCCCTTCATACAGTTAGTAACTTAGTAGATTTTAAACACAAAAAGCTCTATATTATTAAATTTTCCCTTGTCATACAATTAATAGATTCTAATAAATATCCCAAATTATTCCTTAGAACTCCCCTTGTAAATATAGCTAAGTCCTAAGTTGCTATATGACTCTTTTAAGAATCCCCTTGTTCTTATCAAAAAACAGAATCCCCCTGTTATACAGTTAAGAGATTCCGAATAACAGCTTGATGATCATGATTTCCACTACACACCTAGGTTAAAATCTAGTCACAAAACTTGGTATCCTCTCTTTACATTGGTGTTGCTTGTTCAAGCTTTGAAAATTAGGGAAATTCTATAAACACCTCATTTTTTAACCTCACCTCACCAAGAGAAAATTGTAATTTTGACCATTGGATTTCTAAATTCTTAATTAAAAACAAATCTAGTAGATATTTGGATGAAAACAACATATCATGTGATTATATTGGACCACCGGATTAAAAATTATAACTAAATCAAAATTTAATGGTTAATACCTAATATGCATTCCATAGTCAAAAGTGTTTGCTGTGATTCATCATGTTTCTCAAATTTCACCAACGCATAGGGATTAGGGAAGGCAAATTAGGCTTTGTTTGAATGTCACTCACACTTAAATTCATCGCAAAATTCGCAACTTACATACAAATTTCAAAATTTATCATAGTTTTGGCCAACTATCTCTACACATGATCTTGAAACTGGGGAAAAAAGCATTTGAAAACTTCCTAACTCATGTTCATATCATAATTACACCATGAAAATGATAAAGAATTAAGAATCCATTCTATTTATAAATTGTCTGAATACTACTATAGGCTGCAATGTTAGAACAAACTCGTGCTCCCCATCCAAATATTGAAACACTTTTTAATCAAAGTTCATAATTTATTAGTACAAATACACCAACTTTTTGCTCATTTGAATGCCATTAACCCCTTAAAATAAGGGAATTTTGACCACCTTTCAACCAAAAAGAATGTTAGTATATGAATTACTAGTATATATATATGGATGAACCCCACACAAAGCTGGCATGATATGTATAACAGTATGAGCAGTAGCGTGATGAGAGATGAGAGCAGCAAGTTTGTTTGGCACCGTAAGAAAACCCAGGGGGAGCAGTTGAAAGCTGATGTGGTGAATGATGTGTGCACTGTGCACTACTCTTCCTGCCCCATTATTAGGGCATCATTACTAACAACAAATTTTATTCTCTCATGTCATCCTCACTCTAATATCAATCAATATATCTCGTTAGGCTTTTGGGTTTGTTAACACACTTACAAATGGGCAACAAGATAGGTTTTGACAATGAGATGCTATTTTGTGCAAGATATTTTATTTTATTTTATGAATAATTCAATAGTTTGAGGAAGCAGATTTGAACATTAGATGTCTCAGTTGAAACACCAGAAAATACCAACCAATTAAGTTTTAAGGGTCTTAACTAATGCAAGAGAAATTTGTTACATTACCCCCCTATCTTTTGGTCTTAGATATACATAAGTCAATTGTTGGAAAATATAAATTATGACAAATAAAGGCTTATTATTCTCTATAAAATCAGCCAAATACGACAAAATTTGACTACAACTCCATTCAATATCTTCTTATTGAATATGAATTTTGACAAATTCACCATTAAATTACATTTTCTTTTTATATCCTCAATGTTTGCAAAATCTTCAAAACATCAAAGATCAATAGTTATGTCATTAATCAAACGTTTAAATTTTAAATTTTTATAATCTATAATTATGCATAAAAAATAAGTTTGGATCGAATAGTAAATAATATCTGATCGACACGATATTCGACATGCGTGTCAATCGAATGCTATCATGGATCTGCATCTATTTATAAGCTTCTTCACATTTTTGTGTGTTCTTCTGATACTCTAATCTTTGAATTGCATGTTCTTTACGCTGTTAATATATATGTCAAATTTTGTGTTAGTTGGATATTATTATAGATTTATAAGTTTATATTTTATGCATAATTTTAAACTACAAAAACTTGCAATTTAATAATTTATTGATGACATAGTTATTAATTTTTAATTTTCTAAAAATTTTGCAAACATGAAGGATATAAGACGAAAATGTAATCTAATGGTAGATTTGTCAAAATTCACCTCCAATAAAAAGATATTGAGTAAGGTTGCAGTTTAAGGCTACAACCAATTTTGTAGCTAAACTTTGTCATTTTTCTTTCTTTTTTTGCTTTTTTGATAAACCATGTGTTAAGAAGAAGACTAAGGGTGCAGTTGAATTGAAGAGGGGTAAAACAAAATTTGTTAGGACATATGTGGAACTTGTTAGAACATATGTTATTGTTTATTGGCTAATCTTTTGACAAAACGCACTTTACTTGTAATTTGGTAGATCTAGGATGGTTTAAGTCTTCAAGAAACGTGTTGTTCAAGTCAAGAGTTAAAGCCGTGCAAATCTGTCTAAGAAACAAGTGAGGAAATGTTGTATTTTAAAGCTCAACAGCTATCTTGACAGATTGTATCTATCGAGGTTTAAAAGGCAGTTTTAGCCCGATGCTTGACAGCAACTCGACAGATAACCTATTTATCGAGATTTACGAAAATCAGATTTTCAGATTTGTTTTTCATGCATATCCAAGTTATTTGTGTAGGGTTTCTTTTCTCATAACCCTAGACATATATAAGAATTATTTTAAGGGCCGTCACAGATGATGCAACTTGATGCAAAGTGATTATTCATGCATATTGTGACCGGAGAAAATTTGCCCTAGTTCATCTTTTCATTGAAGAAGCTACTGCGTCTTTACGCCACGTGTTTTGTAACCAAGAAGCTTCTTGATCTTCATCATTTGGATGAACTGAAGAACTTTGCAGCCAACATCCTTCTCAAGTTGGTGTGTTAGTCACGTAGTAGGATTCGTGCAAAGGAGTAAGCCATGTACTAGGATCCGCGCATCGATTAGTTAGTCACATACTTTAAGCCGTGCATTGAAAGCAGAGATTGTCACTACATTACAAGTCCAATTGTGTATTGGGGTAAAGATTCAATTGTAGGTTGGTATAAGGTACTGGGATTCCTTTACTTGTAACCGCTTATTTTGATAATAGTGGATTCTTGGGAGTTGTGACCTTAAATTCACCCGGTAGGATTTTGTCTCAGTGGTTTTCCCCATTCGTAAACAAATCACCCGTGTCAAATTTATTTTTCACTGCATTTAGTTATTTGGTGAATTGTTTGTGTTACCACGCTTATTGCATGTAATTGAATCTAATTAATTTCACTTGGCTAAATTGATTGATTAAGTTACCAAATGAGTCAATACATTCTTGGCCTATCAGAATTGAAGAATAGAAGCAAGTCTGGTTTGAAGAAAAGTATTGCACAGACAAGGTAGGGTGATCAAAGCATAAACCAGAAGAGGCTTTAGATGTGGTTGAAGAAGTTACTTGCAATGTTAAAGACTTAAGTAAAAGCATGTGAGTTACACGTGTGAGAGAGTAATCAGTTAGTTAGTTACAGGTAGAGTAACACTTGTCCTAATCTTATTGGAGGAGCATTTTTAGGGAATTTTGTTACAGTTTGTTAGAGTTCTCCCGTTTTTTTGCTTCTCTTTATGATCTGTAACTGCTAGTATAAATAGAGCTTGATATGTGTAAATTAGGTAGTCTTTGTAATTCGCAGAATTTAGTAATAAAGTTTTCTCTCATCACTCAGAATTTTCTCGAGCCTTCTTGAACTTTCTGTGTTTTTTTTTCTTGATTTGAGGCTTCTTGTTTTGGCTTGTGGTTTTAACATGGTATCAGAGCTTTAAACAAGATGAGATTAGATTGTTTTTTTTTTTTCTTTTTACTTGAATTCTCTGAAATTTCGTCTTGCTCTTCTTCAAGCTTCGAAGCTCCATTAATGGCGTCCACTGAAGAAGCTTCAAACAATCAATCTTCTTCTACTGTGAATGAAGATTCTGTCAATCCATTCTTTCTTAGTAGCAGTGATAACAACACAGTTCAACTTGTGTCTCAGAAGTTGGTTGGAGGAAAGAATTACTTTCCATGGGCCAGATCAATGATCATTTCACTCGCTACTAAACACAAGATTGGATTTGTTGATGGCACAATACCAGAATCAGATCCAGATTCACCACAATTCATCTTATGGACTCAATGCAACATGACAGTTCTAAGTTGGATCATCATTTCAGTCTCACCTAGCATTGCTTCTAGCATCATGTATACAGATAATGCTAGAGCAATTTGGCTTGATTTGCATCACAGATTTTCTCAAAAAAGTGGACCTAGAATCTTTGAGCTTCAGAAGGAATCTACCTATCTTGTACAAGGTCAATTCTCTGTGGAGGATTATTATACAAAGTTCAAGGCTTTGGTTGATGAGTTGGCTAACTATCAGTCGGTTCCTCTCTGTAAGTTCCCTTGCACTTTTCGAGCTCAAAGAATCACCTCTGATCTTCATGATCGTGATCAAGTGATGAGGTTCTTAATGGGATTAAATGATTCCTATTCAGCTATTAGAGGTCAGATTTTGCTATATAAGCCTCTACCTGATATTAACAAGGTTCTTTCCTTGATCTTGCAAGAGAAACAAAGAAGCTTCAAGAATGGTGAATTCACTGGTCCTGTCACAGCTCGTCCCATTGAAGCCACAACATTGTATTCCAAGAAGGAAGGACCTATTTGCACTCATTGTGGGAACTTATTATTAGTTTTCTCCAATATTTCAATAAGATTTAACTTAACTGGTTGGCACCTCAATTTCCAATAGAAACATTCAAGATTCAAATCCCCACCCTCAACTATCAATGTATAAAAAAATATGTTAATAATTTTCCCTGTAAAAAAGGGTAAGCTTTAGTTATTTTATAATTAAGATAGAAAGACACTAAGAATAGTGTAGCGATTTGATCATACTATATATGTGTGTTTACAAATTGAAAATTGTATGATATAGTGGCTCATATAGATAGGCATGTTTCACGCCTACTAAAAAAATGTAAATATCCTTGAATTATTTTCTTTTTTACATTCTTGATTTTATGTTACTAAAGCTTTTTCCTTTTTCCCCCTTTTTGTTGGACATTATTTCAATTGTTGCAAAAACAACTAAATTTGAGTAAGAATACCATATTTCAAATCAATTGTTCCACACATAATTTTTTTTTTTTTTAAAGCAATTGTTTCTCGTATAAATCTTAGAAAAATGATATTAAAATTTCATTATGCCTAAAATAATTAATATAACAAAATAAATATATTCATTCTATTAGTTATCTTTCTAATTACATAAAATAAATACTGAAATGTTAATTCCACACACACACACACACATATTACGTGTCACAGAAAGAAGTTAGGAAATTTTAACGGTTAAGATTAATTTTAGTGAATTCACAAGTATTTTATTTTTTTATGGTTTTTGTGTCAATTGTTGCCAAAGCAACCAAACATGGAAAAGAATGTCATACTGTAAATCTATTATTATTATTCCAACTAAAAATTATTTCTTATATAGAGTTTATAAAAATAATCATACAAATTCATTTAATATAAATAATTAATACACAACTATAGATAATTAATATATGCATTTACTCTATTAGCTAATTCAATAAACTAATAATTTGATATAAATACAAACTTTGTTGAAGTAGAAGCCTAAATAAAGAGAACTTTAAGGAATGCACTATATATAATGTAAGGACCCGATTCGATCCACAGCCTAAGCGATGTAAGCCATGGCCCAATAAGCCTAAAACAATGAATTTATAAGAGAGTGGGCCTAATGCTAAATGTTAAATGAGTTAGGTGATAGGATAGTTAATGGATGGATAAACAAGATAAACAGTTTGGACAAAGAAAAATGCTCCTCGGTCAGGTCCGAGGAAGGAATGTTCTTATATATTTCTTCTGGACTTATACAAATATTCAAGTTCTTAGTTACACAGTACTTTCTCTCTCTCAATCTCCGATACCCCCTTTCTGTCCTAGAGTTCTTCCCTTTTATATGTCCTCTCCTTTCATCCCAGCCTTCCACGTGTAGATCAAATTGATAATCTTCTTAATACTTGTCCCATCAGTACCTTCCTGAAGTCTCTAAGAGCAGCTATAAGGCTGGAAACTACTGTTCAGGTATCAGGTATCACTTCCACATTAATACGACCAGGGCGTTAGATGCAGAGCATTCAATGTGATGGTAGCAGCTCAATTCCTTGTTGACTCATCTCCTTCTAATGCTTATCCTCCCAAGCACAGCTGCCTACTACCTAATGCTTGATGGGTGGTCGAACTTTAGGCCTCTACTCTACTGTCCGAGGAGGGGTCGCTCCTCGGGCAACATCACTTACTTATTATGACTTGACCTCTTCTTTGGCTCAATAACCTATCTGTCTTCACTGGTACTTATCTGTCCTCGGGCTATCTGACGTCCTCGAACGCGGCCCACGGCCCAACATCCTTATCTGGGTCCTTCATCCCTACATATATATATATATATATAAAAGAGAAGATTCCCTTCTTTCAACTAGACTTTTATGTGGTTCAAAAATACCCACATTAATAAAGGGTAACTTCATTTAGAAATAGAGTCATAAATGTCAAATAACAAATTTCATTTTGAATTCAGAAAGAGAATTCTTAAAATTTAGGATTTTTTTTTCCTTATATATATATATATATATGAGATGGGTTCAAGTTACACCTGGTGTAATTTTACAAGAGTTACACATTTTTTGGACCAGTAATTACTATTAGATATAAGGGTCAAAGAACACTCATAGTAATGCCATTATTACTCCCTAGAAATTAGTGATTTAAGCATTAACCCTTCTTATTAAAGGGAGAGAGAGGGGGGGGGGGGGGGGGGGAGGGAGGTGAACCACAACATTAACTCTCTGTACTCTTCCATATCATCATCTTCTTCCTCTCATCTTTCTTTTTGCATTATGTACTTTTAGGCCTCCACCATTCATAAAATGCTCAAGATTAAATTGTAAATCCAAGATGTCTTTATTTTGTTTTAATAAACATGATTACCATTTTGCAAACTCGTTTATCATGGAGGGAGTATTGTTTTGCCATTAATTAACCACAGTATATGGTTTGAAAAAAGTAAAAAAAAAAAATAAAATCGTCCATTTGAGTTTTGTGTTTTGGCAGTACCTTGAGTAAAATTTGTCATGAGGGTTTTAGAAATACTTAGCCTCAACAATCTTTCTCTAAAACAATTGTGACTTTGGCCATGTATTTAAAAATTTTCAAGTACCTCAAGAAAATATTGTTAAGAAATCAACGGTGATGGCCTGAGAGTACATAGTGCAAGAAGAAAGATGTGAGAGAGGATGAGAGGAAGAAGATGATGACATGAGGGAGAGTGGAGAGTGGAGAGTTAATGCTGTTTTTTTCCCCTTTAATAAGAATAGTTAATGCCTAAATCACTAATTTTTAGAGAACAATTATGACATTACCATGTGTATTTTTTTCACCCTTAGATCTAAAAGAAATTAACAGCCTCAAAAAGGTGTGATTCTTGTGAAGTTACACCAGGTGTAACCTGAACCCATCTCTCTCTCTCTCTCTCTCTCTCTATATATATATATATATGTGTGTGTGTGTGTGTGTGTGTGTGTGTATATGTACACTATATATAAGAGGATTCCCCTCTTTCAACTGGACTTTCATGTGGTTCAAAAATACCCTCATTAATGAAGGGCAACTTCATTTAGAAATAGAGTCATAAATGTCAAATAACAAATTTCATTTTAAATTCAAAATGAGAATTCCTAAAATTTAGGATTTCATTTCTTAAAGATATTTTTTTTAATCAAAAAAGAAAATTCCTTAAGAGATATGCAGCTTCCCAAATATTCTCTTCTCTTTTTTTTTTTTGAGAAGAAACCCTATAATTCTATTCAAGAAATAGCCACATTGGTTAGAATTACAGAGAAAAGATGTGGAGGAACATCCTCCATCCACACCGAAAACTTGCTAACATGTCTAGCAATGTTATGAGCAACCGAGTTGCCTTGTCTCCAAGTATGAGAAAAACAACATCAGAGTAATTCCTAACAAGAGACTTGGCCTCTTCAACCAGATGGCCATAAGCAGCAAAAAAAACCACTTCAAAATTCAGAGCATTGATAATACATTCTAAATCACCCTCTAAAAAAATGGAAGAAGCACCAATGTTAAGAGCAAAGTGAAGGGCTTTGACAGTTGCAACAACTTCCATAGCTGCCATCGAGTTTGGGAGATGAATTTTTTCTGCCATGGAGGCTACGACCAATCCTTTCTCATCTCGGATCACTATCCCAATCCCTGTTGCGTTCTCTTCCCGAAACACAACTCCATCAAAAATTCACTTTGAGGTGAGAATATGGTGGTGGTCAAGAAAGCACGGGTGCAGCTCCAGGGCCGCGGCACCCGCACCGGACTCACCCCAACGCGGCATCTGGCATCTGATGCGCCGATTTAGGCTGAAACCAGCCGATTCTCTCCGATTCGGCCCAATTCTGGTAGAAACGGGAGCCAAAACGGCCGATACAATCCAATTCTGGCTTATACGGCCACCGAAACAGGCCGAAATGGGCCGCTGGCCGCCATTCTTCTACTTCATGTGGCCTTGTGAAAAAAAAAAAGGAAGAAAAAGTTGAGAAGACACAAAGAAATGGTTAGAACTTAGAAGAGGTGAGGAAGAAGAATAAAGGTTTATAACAAAAGAATATAAATTAAGTATGTGAGAAAGTCAATTGTTTCATGTGGGTGGGCTTGGAATTGGAAAATGAGCAAATGAACCTTCTTAGAAGGTGGATTTTTGTTTACAATTACCAAAAATATTGATTTTATTAAAAAAATCATAAATAATTGTTTTTTAATAATAAACTCTACCCCTTTATTTGAATTTTTTTATATAAAAAATATTAAATTTACTATATAAAAATATTTTTAATAATTTTTTAATCGCTACACTCCGCCACACCTGCACTCTATTTTTTCAAAAATTGTCAAGTCTCGCACCCGCACCCGAATCCGAAAACACACCTGGGCTTCATAGGTGGTGGTTTCCATTTAATTCTTTGAGGAACCCGGTTAGTTGAGTCTGGAAGCTTTGGTGGGATGGCTCTTAAGAAGCTTGCTTGAGTTGCTAAAACATTTGGAATAACTTGATTAATTGGGTAAGATCTGTTGTTAGCTCTAATTGCATTCCTTCGAACCTAGACTGTCCAGACCATGGTGGTAAAAAACTCAAGATCTTTCTCCTCTTTGATTACATGCTGCACAAGTTCTCTGAAGCTCTAAAATTGTTTGAAGGATCGAAAATTCCAACTGGAGTTTAAATTCCAAACTGGGTCTAGATGAGGGCACAACCAGAGAGCATGGAGAACATCTTCAGAAACAACTTTACAATGATCACAAATATCCTCTCCAAGCACCCTGCGACGGACCAAATTTGATTTTGATGGAATGGAATTTTTGATAGCTCTCCAAAAAAAATTCTGAATCTTATTCTGGACTGCCATACCCCAAACTTGCTTCCAGATGTCTCGATCATCCGTTTGTATATGAGAACTACTGCTTTGAATGATTGTCCTATATAATATAAAGTTTATTTTTTAAATTTACAACTACAAGTGAATGGGAGTTTTCTTCGAAACACAACCAAATCATCTCAAACGACTCTCCCTTATCTTATCATTAATTAAGGCTACCCTTATTTTTAAGCATATAGATTTCCTTGAAATTAAGCACAAATGACACTTAATTTCATTTGAAAGTTCTCATGTTTGGGTCCAACCCATGGAACCACTGACCTATTTAACTAAATGTCATTTTACCAATATATCCTTCAAAATTATAGTCATATAAACTTATTTTCTTTCCTAGTTTCATTCTCCCAAGCCCCATGGCCACCTCTCACTCTCAGTCCTCAATCTCACCTTATTTTTTTAGCCACCATCACCCTTCTGTCACTACGCCAAGCCATCATCGTCCTTTCCTTTCATCTTTGAACTCTTTGTCACCGTCGCATAATCGATGTTGTCCTTTACTTTTACCTTTACCTTTACTTTTATTTATTTTCCTTAACTTAATTGCTATAGACCCCAAAAACGCAGGATCTGACATTGGTTGTTGTGGTTTTTTTTTTAATATATAGTAATTAATTATTTGTAATATTAAGATATGTTTTAGTTTTAAATGATTATTTGTAATTCAGTTACTCTGTTAGTTTCAAATAATATTTTTGTTTAAAGTATTTATTTGGTTTTTCATAGTTCAAATAAAAAATCTCTTTGATAAAATTTAATAAACGAGTTAATATGACTAACCCATTTGATAAACAGGTCATGCTAGTATTAATCAAATACTCATGAGTTAATATAACATGAACCCAACCCACAAATACAAATTGCAACCCTTAATTGATATGGAATCCTATTCTAACACAGAAAAATTAATGGCTTTAATTGTATTATTACATTTGTTTAATTTTGTTAACGAAATCTCACTAATTAATTAATACCAACCTGATGGAAGGGCGACAAGTAGAGAATGTACTCTATGAATTTACTATTTTAGTTCTTGAAAATGAAAAGTATTAAGCTGAGTTTTCAGACGGCCAACCCAGGTATCATTTTGACTAGACTAGTCTATCAAAGACCAAATATTTGCATAAAAGAGCCTTCAATTATTTTTTTATGTTTTCTTTTTAATGAATTTTGACCAGTCTATCAAAGACCAAATATTTTCCTAATATTGGTTATTAGAAAACTATAGCAACTAAAATTGTCCAACATAAATATTATTTGAATTTTACTACTATTTTGGTCGCAAACAAGCAATAAACGTTTGCGTGCAGAGATTTTTCCCCATTAAAATATCCCTGTAAATAAATGTGTTATCTTTGATCAATTCTTGCATCTAATCTAAATCCTGAATTAGCTAAACATAAATGATTGCTTGACAATTGAGCATCCAACATAAGTCGTTGAAGACGTACTAGGAATCTTTCAACTCAACTTGTATGGGGTTTTTTATGTTTTGTTTCTTCCATGATATCTTCATCTATATATACAGTAAGAAGATTACAATTTACCAAGGATTAAATTCACTCAGTAGGATTTCTTCTAAGATTTTAAATTGTTACAGCACAACACTAAAAAATATTGAACTTTGAGAATGAGAAGAGAAGCTCTATAAGTTAAATTCCAAAACCCAATTCTAAGGTAATACTTTTCTTACTTAGAAATTAGAATAAAGAAGAGGTAGTACTCTTTCTAAGTAGTACAGCTTTTTGTTATTGCTAAGGTCAATTTGAGAGGGAGAGAAGACTTGGACTACTAGTGAATTGGACTTTATTTTACATTCGAACTAAACTTTGTTTTTCATCATATGGACAATTTCATATTGAATTCATATGGATAGAAAATTAACAAGAGAAATGGATTTACAAATTCCAATTCTGCTGCCAATTCCATATACAATTCCACATGCATCAAAAAATAAAACTTCAAGGAAGAAAAAAAAAGGGGAATTTTATGGTACAGTAAAACCATTACTTGGTTGTTTCTTCATCATGATCACTAAGAACAGTTTTGATTACAGAAGCATCCATTCTTGCTGATTCTTGCTTCACCCATTTGACAACCTTCTCGGCTTCCCTACTAATCTTCTCCTCCTCCTCCAATGCCTTCTTCAGCTTCTTTTCTTGTTCTTTAACCGAAAAGGTGCTCAGGTCTGATAAAATCTCATCGTTCTTTTCCCACCTTTTGTCCTCTATGTTTGATCCTGAAACCTCATATCTCCTACTCTTCTTTCCATCGTTCTTGTTGGTGGAGAAACAAAAGCAACAAGCTACTCTTTGCGGAGACTCTGACCCCATTAGCAAACTGATCAGAGTTTTAATCAACCAATAAAAAAATAAGATAGACCCAGATGTCAAGCTTTGTCCCTTAAAAGCTGTGAGAGTTCTAGAATGGTTATCTATCTGAGGAAGAGGAAACAAAAATGGAACAAGTTTTGTTGAGATGTGGAGGTGATGAATGATGATGTGTATTTCACTATTGGTGGTCATTATCCTCTTATTATTAGTCTCTCAATTAACAAATTGCTGAATTATTGGGACCCAATGGGTATAATGTTTCAAAATGATGAGACTGGATCAAATGAAAGGCGCATATTCGCTTACTATGAAGTTGGTGAAGGGTTACATCTATTGCAAAGTGTAATTCTCTTTTTATGTCATTAAATACCAAATCAAGATATTAATTTCATGAGAAAATTATGAGATTGTTTAATAAATTTTTTTTTTTTTTATACAAGATAGAATTCTACTCTAGCCTAATCTAAGTATATATATGTGTGAAACTCCCTCCTGGAGACTTAAACCCCAGCACCAAGAGTGATCATCGCACCAAGGGTGTGCGGTGGTAGATTGTTTAATAAATTAAAAGAACAGTCACTGGAGAAAATGGTGAGATTGAAGCAATTAATATATACCAGTAAAATTCAAAATATTATTGACTTTTGTATCTAATTTCATTGTAAATATGTTTTCACCACCTTTTCTTGGGTCATTTGATTAAAGTCATTGTGTCTTCAATTAATTCTTTACAATTTTTTTCTTTCTCTTATACACGTCGGCAAGGCAATACTTTGGCACATGCTCTAGCCTGGAGAGCAAGACGTTATTTTCCTGTTTTAGTTTGGAGGAATTCTATCCCTTCCGACATTTACAGGTTTTATGTTTATGATGTTTTAGCAATAAAATAGTTTGGTCTGCTTTTTGGCCGATTTCTCAAAAAAAAAAAAAAAATCATTGTAATGTATTATAAAAATAAAAATAAAAGTGTATGAGAAAATGTAATTTTTCAAACTCTTGTTTCATGGATGTAGCTCACAAGGTCGAAGCACGTAAACTCTCTTATCTCTTTTCTCTATCACTCTATCAAAAATGTCTAGAACATCTAAACTTATGAAGAGAATACGGTATTTTAAGTGTTAACTTTTTTTCATAATTCCAAATTTAGTTCCTATAAGCACATGACCTTGGTTATTTTATTCAAACCAACTAAAGGTCTTGATGGTTATCCTAAAATCACTTAAGCATGTGGTCATTTTGTTCAAATCTACTAGAGAAAATTCATGGTTTTAATAGTTTTATAATATTTTCTTCCTATAGCAGATGATATAAGAGTTTAACGCCTCAACTTGTTATAGGTACAATTTGAGAAATTATGGGTATAGCTTTATCTTGTGGAGAAAAAGAGATAATCATTCTCATATTAATAATTAATTAACAATATATATACTAAAAACCTTGTAACTTAATTGACATCTTTTAGGGTTTTTATCCGAGATATTTAAGGTTCAAATTTTTATCTTATTTGCCTGAATTGAAGATGAATAGATGATGATTATGGATGGAGAAAGAAAATAAATAAATAAATAAGAAGAAGAAGAAGAAGTAATAATGATTTATTGTGGGCCTTGAATCATTATTTGTGATGTGATGTGAAGAGCTTCCACGCCTCAAATGTTTAGGTTAATTGATTGTTGGGAGGATTAAGTTTAGGGTTCATTTGATTCTCAAAAATAATAATAATAATTAGGAATCATTTAGAGTTAGTTTCCTCAGGTTGATCTAAAACTGGTTGATTGATTCAAAAAGTGGCCGAGTGGGTGGATTAAAAAACGAAACCCTCCAGGCTTATCTATGTATATTGGTGATCAGATCAATGTTGAGTAAAAGCATTAATTGTTGACCTTAACTGCCAAATTCAGCTATCAATGTTTCATTAATTTGGCTTTAGAGGAAAGGTCCTCTCCTTGAGTTTTCTTTTTGGGTGGAAAGGAAAAAGATGTATAGATTCTAAAGTCTAAAACCCCCTCCCCACCCAATTAAAAAATAAATAAAAATAATTTGTAAACCTAAACCAAACATTCATTCTTTGGCTCTTTTTCTCTCTCTTTTAAATATTCCTTGTTGCATATTGGTTGTTGATGACTAAAGCTTGTTTGTTCTTTGCTATTTGTTTTAATGAAAGTTGTTTATAACAACTTTTTTTTTTTTATAATGAACTGCAAATACATATTTTATATTAAGACAGATCATTTGATTCTCAAAAAAATAAAAAAGACAGATTATAATAACATTTTTGTATTATAATAAACTGTAAATATATATTTATTTTAAGGCAGATTATTTTGTAAAATAGGAAAAAGAAAAGAATGGTTGTCTTCTTGCCATACAATTGCCTCATTTGCTTATACAAACTCAAAGCTTAGGCTGCCATATTACATAAATTTCAAAAAAAAAAAATTGAGAATATAAATTTGGAATACTTAAAAAGAAATCAACCATGGCTTTTGAGTGGAGTTACCATGGCTTTTGAGTGGAGTTGTGATGTGCCTTTGTGTTAGAACCCCTTTCCCTCTCCCTTGTGTGTGTGTGTGTGTTTGTTTCTCAAAAAAAAGAATGGGTAATTGTCCCACATTGTTTAAGAGAGTGTATTGTGTGTAGTATAACTTGCCCCACCCTCCCTCAAAAGCTACTATGGCTTTTGAGTGGAGTTGTGGTGTGCCTTTGTGTTAAAACCTCTTTCCCTCTCCCTTGTGTGTGTGTGTTTGTTTCTCAAAAAAAAAAAGAAATCAACCAAACAAAAAGAGCAAGATTATATTTATTTTGGTCACTACTAAGCCAACCTCCACAAGACACAAGTCCCTTCCGTTAATGTATATATATCATAAACTTAGTAAAAGTACATTCAACATGTCAATAGTGATGAAGTGTGAATTCGTCAGTCACTGAATGTTGCCAGGTGATGAACTTAGCCTCCTGGGAAGAAATCTCTTAGAGTCGGTCACCGGTGTGGTGCCTGCCACAACACCTCCGATGCTTAAATTAGAGTCAAGAATGGCACAAGAATATCTCAAGATAGTATAATTCAAGCAAAAATATCGTACCTCTCTCATGGGAGAATGTGGAGTATATATATATGTTCTTGTTGGTTCTAGCCGTTGTACCTTTTATGGAGGCTTAACTTCCCCTCAGGTAACGCTTCCTGGCCTCATCATGTGGCTTTAATTAGGTCCCAACGGTCTATCCAGCTGGGTCTGTAACTGTCATTGTTATTTATTAAGGGCATTGAATAGGATGTTATGCTCGTCAGTCTCGTGGTTCCTCGTCACTGAAGACTCTTCTCGTCGGTATGATTTACCTCTTGCAGAGCCCACTTCGTCAGTCCCATCAGTTGCCCCCGGATTCTGAGGTCGTCAAGATGTGTTGTGACGACCACGGAAGGTGAAAAGTTTCTTAGGCAGTAGGCGGTTGGGTTTTCGAGCCGCATTTAATGTGCTGTGGCAGTTCCTTTTGGGTTGTGGCCCACGTGGCGCTTTTTGATTGGAGGATTTAATGCTTCACATGATGAGTTTCCTTGATTTTCCCGCTGGTTTTTCAGCTTCTCCATTTTTGGTTTAAAACTCCCCTTTCCTCATTATTTTCTCTTTACTTTCTGAAAAACGAATTCCTCCATTGTCGCTCTGGTTCTCAGCTTCTCCACCTTCTTTCTCTGCGGTTTTTTGCGTAGTTTCCTTTTCTGAGGTGAGTTTTTCCTATTCTGTCCCCTTTTTACCTTGTTTGTTTTTGCTATTATAAATTTCTGATCTTTTTATTTCTTCTTTGCTTGCTTTTTCTTCTTCGCTTGCTGTTTCTTCTTTGCTTGCTGTGTTTTCTTCTTTCTAGCTTTTTCATGGTTAGTAGCTCTGAGGTTAAGTTAGGGTGCCCTTCAATTTCATTCCTCTTCGCTCGATTAGGAGGGGGTCTAGGAACTTTTCCTTACCTAGAAAACTTTGTTTACGAAGGCAATAGTTTGGCTGTAGCGTTGGCTGAATTATTGCCAATCCTACATCAGTCCGTCGAGTGGTTTGAGGAATTAGTGAAGGAAAGGACGATGTCAGTGGTCAGGTCTAGCGAACTTGAGACTGGGTTGTTGTCTAGCGGCGGCCCAGTAGAAGGGGATACGGCCATTTCTGTCTCTCGTGAGGTTAGGGCTTTTTATGCTCTGGAGGAGAGGTGTGGGTTGGACGATGATACCCTTAGGAGATTTCGTGATAGATTCCAATTCCCAGATCGGGTTAGGGTTCGTCTGCCCACTAAAGAGGAACGGGCTTGCCACTTCTCTCCAGGCGAAGTGTGCTTTTATGAGTCCGCCTTCGTCTGTGGGTTAAGGTTTCCCGTTCACCCCTTTGTGATGGAGCTGCTAAACCATTTTGGCATTGCTCCCGGGCAACTTATGCCAAATTCGTGGAGAATATTGGTCAGTTGTATGGGAATATGGCTGGCTGCCCTGGACGGAGATATGCTTAGGGTTGATGAGTTCACTTACTTGTATCGCCTGAAAGCGTCGAAGGAGCACGGGTACTATGAACTGGTGCCTTGGGAGAGGAATACTAGGATCGTCAAGAATTTACCTTCGTCCTTCAGATACTGGAAGTCCAGATTTTTCTTTGTATCTGGGGACGATTTTGAAACTCCCTCGGGCGAGGTTTGGGGTGATCTCCCGAGGTTGCATCGTCGGTGGGGAACCCCGACTTTAGGTGCGTTAATACTCCCTTTGATATATTAATCTTCTGCAACTTTACCTTTATCGTCACTGACTCTATTGCCCCCACTTCTGTGCAGTTAAGAGACGACCCAAATTGAAGAGCAGGTACAGGAGTCGGGTCCAGAAGGCGATCGAATACGCCCAGACGATTGAAAGTTGGGACGACCTTATTGACCCCAGGACACTTGCCTTTTATTGTCTTGGGCCAGATCCGTCTGACTTTGTTCGGAAAAATCTTGAAATTGAAGGAAAAAGGAGTAAGTATTTAGTTCGTCAGTATTTGTCTCTTACGCAGCAGTTTCTTTTTTTTAGAAAACACGTGTTTCCTTCTTGCAGAGATGACGACAAAATTTAACAAGGAGATGTATGCCAAAATGAGATCCAAAAAGGACGAGCCCCTGTCCAGCTTGGGAAAAAAGGCCGTACGTGTCACTGGGAAGAGTGGCTTGGCGCCTCCAATTGCTTCCGTCAGCCCAGTCGTGTCGGGGGTGGCAACGACGAGGACTGCTTCTCCCACAACTTCAGTGGAGGAGATCGAGGGTACTCCATCTTCA
This sequence comes from Quercus aquifolioides, assembly GCA_019022515.1. NCBI lineage: Eukaryota > Viridiplantae > Streptophyta > Magnoliopsida > Fagales > Fagaceae > Quercus > Quercus aquifolioides. Next base: position 4,147,676 of record CM032336.1, on the reverse strand, counting down.
AAAAGACCGAGGATAACTGAGAAGGAGAAGGAGAAGAGCGTCCCTCGTCCATCCACCCTCTGGAATGACGAGAGGTTGGCTGTGGATAGGGCCCATGAGGTGGTGACCGCTGGGGACCTGAAGCCTTTGTCGGGTGTCCCGTTTAATGATGTGGCGGCTCGACATATTCACAAGCTCGTACAGGTTAGCTTGTTTCTGCTCCTTCTTTCCTTCGTCCTTTTGTTCGTTCCATTTCTTTTATTGAGAAAAAAAAAATTTTGTTTTAGGTACTGGGTGAGAGCATGCACATTGCTTCAGAGTATCTCACTCAGGAGACGAAGGTAGCCTCTATGACGTCCAGGATGGAGACCTTGGAAGCGGAGAACTCCAAACTGCGGAGAAGTCTTGTTGACTCTATGGGCGAATCTGCTTCCCTGAAGGAGAAGCTAAAAAAACTAGAAGACGATATTAAGGTGGAGCGTCAGTTGACACAAGAAAAGGACGAGCAGCTCTCAAATGCCAGGGAATCCTTAAAGACGATAGCTGCGAGGTCGGTTGAGGCTTTCCAGACGACTGATGAGTACAGCACCGTTTTGTTCAGCTGGTACTTCAAAGGGTTTGAGCTTTTGAGGAGGTACCTGTTAAAACATCCTACTGGAGTGGACATGGAGAAGCTGGATTTGGAGGAGATAGACCAGGAAATGTCTGCTGACGAGGCTGGCCAGTCTTCTGCCATTGTTCCCTTTGCTCGTCAGGATACACCCGTTGACGATGCTCCAGCTGTTGACGAGGCTGCCAACGCCTGATCCTGATACTTAACAAATTTTTGTTGTGCTGAAAATTTTTTTTTTTTTTTTTTTATATATGGGTGCCCATCGTGTTTTCGGGCCCAACTTTTGAACAATTTTGCTCGTTTATTTTGACAACAATGTTAGCAGCCCAGTGTTTATGGGTTTTATTGTGAAAACAAATGGAAGTTGCCCTTGGTTTGGGGACCTTTACTGACCATCACATGCTTATTTAGATTTATAGCAAGCTTACTTGTATTTCCTGATTGTCTATGTATCTGATGAATTTTGACCTGGCCTCACATGCTGTGCTGAGTACGTTGTCGTCAGTAGTTTACATCCGTCAGTACGGAATCGTACTACTCAACCATTTTTGCTTTTCAACAACTTAATTTGTTTTCGTCAGTAGTTTACATCCGTCAGTGCGGAATCTTACTACTTAGCCATTTTTGGCTTTTCAACAACTTAATTTGTTGTCGTCAGTAGTTTACATCCGTCAGTGCGGAATCTTACTACTTAGCCATTTTTGGCTTTTCAACAACTTAATTTGTTGTCGTCAGTAGTTTACATCCGTCAGTGCGGAATCTTACTACTTAGCCATTTTTGGCTTTAGGTGACTTATACCCGTGTTAGGGATATTTCCTTCGTCAGTTAACTTCGGTTGCATACACCTACTCACAGAATAATATCAGCTGAATAGATTCTTTATTGATTTTGATAACAAGTACATTTGAGAGTTACGTCTACTGATGATACTTCTTTAAGTGTTCAATGTTCCATGGCCTCGGGAGTCTTTGTCCGTCCAGAGTCTCAAGATGGTAGCTTCCCTGTCTGGAGTAATGAGTAACTCGGTACGGTCCTTCCCATGTGGGGCCAAGTTTCCCTTGAGTAGGATCCTTGGTCGCCAGAGTTACTTCGCGCAGGACGAGGTCGCCGATGTTGAGTCGTCGGAGTTTCACCCTTTTATTGTAATATTCTGTCATCTTCTTCTTGTAATCGGTTATCCGGCTACAGGCTTTATCTCTGACTTCGTCTAGACAGTCCAGGTTGACTCGTAGGTGATCGTCATTGTCTTCCTCGCTGAACATCTCTCGCCTAGTGCTGGTCACTCCGACCTCGACCGGGATAACTGCCTCAGTTCCATAAGTAAGCCTGAACGGGGTTTCTCCCGTCGGGGTTCTTGCTGTTGTTCTGTAGGCCCACAAGACGTTGGGTAGCTCGTCTGGCCAAGAGCCCTTTGCGTCATCTAACTTCGTCTTTATGATTTTGAGTAGAGTCCGGTTCGTCACTTCTGTCTGTCCATTTGCTTGAGGGTGGCCTGGTGATGAGAAATGGTTCTTGATGCCCAGACCGGAGCAGAAGTCCTTGAAGCCTTGGCAGTCGAATTGTCGTCCGTTGTCCGATATGATCGTCCGTGGAATCCCGAATCTGCAGACTATGTTCTTCCATACAAAGTTCCGGATCTTTGCTTCGGTGATAGTTGCCAGTGGCTCTGCCTCAACCCATTTTGTGAAATAATCTATAGCGACGAGTAAGAATTTTACCTGGCTTTTACCCAAGGGTAATGGGCCAACGATGTCAATTCCCCACTGTGCAAATGGCCAAGGGGACGCTATCGTCGTCAGTCTTTCGGCTGGCAGTCGTTGAATGTTCCCGAACCGCTGGCACTTGTCACACTTCTTGACGAACTTCATTGCGTCTACCTGCATAGTAGGCCAAAAATAACCTGTTCGCATAATTTTGCTTACCAATGATCTAGGGCCTGCATGATCTCCGCAGATTCCTTCATGGAGCTCTCTTAGGATGTACTCAGCGTCTTCTTCGTTCACACACCTTAGATAGGGCATGGAGAAACCCCTCTTGTACAGAGTGTCATTAAGAATTGTGAATCTGGCAGACCTCTTCTTGATCTTCCTGGCTTCGCTTGTGTCTTGAGGGAGGTGTCCATCCTGAAGAAAGGATACAATGGGTGATATCCAGCTACTTGTGCTCTGGATTGCAAAGGTTGAAATTTCTTCTATGCTGGGGTTCTTCTGTTCTTCCATCATCAGGTCTGCATTCGTCCCTGTTTCTTTCGACGAGGCTATCTTCGACACTTCGTCTGCTGCCATATTCTGGCTTCTGGGAATCTGGATGAACTCTACCTCTTCAAACTCTTGAGTCAAGTGCTTCACCAACCTGAGGTATTTCTGCATTCTTTCTTCCTTTGCTTCGTATTCTCCCTTGATCTGCCCGATTACTAGCTTTGAGTCGTTTTGGACTAACAGGGTCTTTGCTCCAAAAACTTTCCCTAACCTCAACCCCGTCAGAATCCCCTCATACTCGGCTTCGTTGTTCGTTGCCGGGAATATCAGCTGAACTCCATACTTCAATACTTCTCCGTCGGGGGTGGTTATGACGACCCCTACCCCTCCCCGTTTTTGGGCCGACGAACCGTCAGTCTGTATCACCCAAAGTTTGTCCTTACTGGCAAGGCTTTGTTCGTCCGGAAAGGTGAACTCGGCGATAAAGTCTGCTAGAGCCTGTGCTTTAATGGCCGCCCTGGGATGGTACTCAATATCAAACTGGCTAAGTTCGATTGCCCATTGGACCATTCTCCCTGCTGCCTCGGGTTTGCTCATGGACTTCTTGATAGGCTGGTCCGTCATTACCCAGATTGGATTTGCTTGGAAATATTGCCTGAGCTTGCGTGAGGCAATTATCAACGCGAACGTGATTTTTTCGATTTTTGGGTACCTGGACTCAGCCCCCTGGAAGGCTTGACTGATATAATAAACGGGGAGCTGTACTCTGTTTTCTTCGCGGATCAGGGCTGCGCTGATGGCTGTAGACGAAACAGCTAGGTATAGATACAGATTCTCTCCTTCTTTTGATGGGCTCAGGAGAGGTGGATTGCTCAGGTAGCGTTTGAGCTCTTGAAAAGCCGCTTCACATTCGTCGGTCCAGGCGAAGGCCTGCTTCAGGGTTTTAAAAAAGGGGAGACACTTATCCGTTGCTCTAGAGACGAATCTGTTAAGGGCGGCGATCCGTCCTGTGAGCTTTTGGACCTCCTTGACGGTCTTGGGTGACGCCATGTTGATTATGGCTTGAACCTTCTCCGGATTTGCCTCTATTCCTCTCTGGGATACCATGAATCCCAAGAACTTCCCTGAGGCTACGCCAAATACACACTTACTTGGATTCAGCTTCATTTGGTATTGTTTGAGAGTGGCAAATGTCTCACTGAGGTCGTCCAGATGGGTAAGCTCTTCTCTGCTCTTGACGAGCATATCATCCACATAAACCTCCATATTCCTGCCTATCTGCCCGCTGAACATTCTGTTCACTAACCTCTGATAAGTAGCACCTACATTCTTTAGTCCGAAAGGCATTACCTTATAGCAGTAGAGGCCTTGGCTAGTGACAAAGGCCGTTTTCTCCTCATCCTCGTCAGCCATTTTTATCTGGTTGTATCCTGAGAAAGCATCCATGAACGTCAATAGCTTGTGCCCGGCTGTGGAGTCTACAAGCTGGTCTATTCTTGGAAGTGGGAAACTATCCTTCGGGCAGGCCCTATTCAGGTCTGTGAAATCTACACACATCCTCCACTTCCCATTTGCTTTCTTTACCAGAACAGTATTGGCCAGCCAGTCTGGGTAGTATACTTCCCTGATGAAACCTGCAGTCAAGAGCTTCTTTACCTCGTCGGCGACTGCCTGGTCTCTTTCTGGTGCGAAGACTCTTCTTCTCTGCTTGACAGGTTTCTTCTCTGGGTCTACATTCAACCTGTGTAGGATGATTTCCGGGGATATACCTGGCATGTCGTCATGGCTCCAGGCAAAGACATCCAGGTTTTGCTTAAGAAACTGGACGAGCTTGGTTCTCATTTCGGGGCACAAGGTCGTCCCTATTCTGGTTGTTTTGGTCGTTTCTCCCTCAACTAGTTGCACTGTTTCTAGAGCCTCCACTTTTTCTTCTTGCTTCTCTTCAATTATCCAGGTGTGGTTTTCCTTTGCGGCCAACACGGCCTGGTAGCATTCTCGAGCTAAGACTTGGTCTCCCTTAACTTCACCAACCCCGTTTTCCACAGGGAACTTTACCTTCAAGCAGTAGGTAGATGTGGACGCCTTCCACTTGTTGAGGGCAGGTCTTCCAATGATGACGTTATAGGAGGAGGGGCAATCCACCACCAGGAAGTCCAGCTGACGGGTCAATTGCTTTGGGTATGTTCCCACTGTCACTGTTAGCGTCACTATGCCCTTGGGGTAGACCCTGTCACCACTGAAACTGACGAGGGGGGAGTCAAAAGGACGTAGCCTTCTGGGGTCCAGCTTCAACTGTTGAAATGCAGGGAAGTAAATGATGTCAGCAGAGCTACCATTGTCCACGAGGATCCTTTTCGTGTTGAACCCTTCTATGGTAAGCATTATGACCAGGGGGTCGTTGTGGGGCTGTTTTACTCCCCTGGCGTCATTTTCATTGAAAGTCATGTCTTGCTCGGTTCGTCTCTGCTTCAACGGGGGAGTTGTATGGACACTGTTCACCTGACGTTGATATGCTTTTTGGAGGGACCTGAAAGAACCTCCGGTAACGGGTCCACCTGTGATTGTCTGTATTTCCCCGACCACATTCTGAGGAGGCTGGGACTGACGGTCATTACCTCGTGAAGAAGCATCGGGTTGACCTTTGTTCCCGTCTCGAGATCTGCTATATTCACCCTTCTTTACAAATTTCTGCAATTTCCCCTTTCGTATCAGCTCTTCTACCTGCTCTTTGAGGTCCCGACAGTCCTCGGTGTAATGTCCGTGGTCTTTGTGGAACCGGCAATACTTGTTCTTGTCACGAACGTTTGGAGACGAGTGTAACGGCCTCGGCCACTTTAGGTGATGATCGTCCTTAATCTGCGTTAGGATTTTATCAACAGGCATTACAAGAGGAGTAAATTTTACCGTCCGAGGATTCTTATCTTCTTTTCTTCTACTTCCGTCATTGATTCGGCGATCGGGACGCTCACGCTTTTGCCCCCTACGGTCGTCTTCCTTTCTACCCTTGTCTTCTGGCCTCTCGATGTCCCCGATGGCGGCCAGTGCGTCTTCCGCGTTCATGTACTTCTGTGCTTTGAGGAGCATTTCAGCCATTGTTTTCGGGGGATTTTTTGCAAGCGACGAGACAAGGTCTCTGGTTCTCAAACCAGCCTTAAAGGTTGTTAGCTGCACCTTGTCATCAGCCTCGTCTACCTCCAGTGTCTCCCGGGTGAAGCGTTTCACATACGACCTCAAAGTTTCCCTCTCTCCCTGCCTGATGGTGAGTAAATGATCCGCGGTTCTCTTTGGTCGTTGTCCTCCAATGAAGTGACGCAGGAAGGCATTGCTCAACTGTTCAAAGGTGTCGATGGACGATGTGGGCAGCTTTGTGAACCATTCCCGTGCGGCTCCTTTGAAAGTAGTTGGGAAGGAACGACACAAAATTTCGTCTGGGGGCTGCTGGAGTCCCAGGGTCGTCTTAAATGTGTTAAGATGATCTTGGGGATCTTTCAGCCCGTCAAACGGTTCGAGTTGGGGCAGCCGAAATTTTGACGGCACTGGACAGTCGAGGACGGCCACAGTGAATGGTGAATCTGTTGCCCTGACCAGTCGATCCACACTCCGTTCTGTTTTTTCTTTGATGGCGTTTTTGAGTTCGTCCATCTCCTTCCTCATCTCCTGGAGTATATTCGAGTTCTGCTCAGTTGGAGTGGTAGGCCTTGGACGGTCGATTCTTCTATGACTATCTCCCTCGTCCTTTCGATTTCCTTTGGACCGATGCTCTTCCTGCTGAAGCCTCTGCTTCATTTCCTCATTCTGTTTGGACAGTTCCTCGACGGTTGCTGCCAGGGCCTGAATTTGTTGTGCCAAGGCTGCAGAATCTTGATTGGACTCCATATGAAATAAGTATTTGACAGGAAACTACCTTTTTGCAACTGAATGAAAAAAATGTCGTTCCCCACAGACGGCGCCAAACTGATGAAGTGTGAATTCGTCAGTCACTGAATGTTGCCAGGTGATGAACTTAGCCTCCTGGAAAGAAATCTCTTAGGGACGGTCACCGGTGTGGTGCCTGCCACAACACCTCCGATGCTTAAATTAGAGTCAAGAATGGCACAAGAATATCTCAAGATAGTATAATTCAAGTAAAAATATCGTACCTCTCTCATGGGAGAATGTGGAGTATATATATATGTTGTTGTAGGTTCTAGCCGTTGTACCTTTTATGGAGGCTTAACTTCCCCTCAGGTAACGCTTCCTGGCCTCATCATGTGGCTTTAATTAGGTCCCAACGGTCTGTCCAGCTGGGTCTGTAACTGTCATTGTTATTTATTAAGGGCATTGAATAGGATGTTATACTCGTCAGTCTCGTGTTTCCTCGTCACTGAAGACTCTTCTCGTCGGTACGATTTACCTCTTGCAGAGCCCACTTCGTCAGTCCCATCAAATAGCATTTTAGATCAATTAATACTTTTTGGTGTTTCCAACTGAAACATCTAAGTTTCAAAATCTTCTTCCTCTAACTATCGAATTATAATAAATGAAAAAAAGTATATTCAACATGTATCTTGTAGAAGCCCATCTCGTAAGGAAAGTAACGGTATGAACGGGCATAGACTTATTTGTTTTATTTATAAAAACCTTGATGGTAGAGATGTCATTTCTTAAAATGTTTGGGGTGGGGGCAGTGTAAATTCATGAAATCTCAAAAGAGGTTTGTGTAGTTTACCCTAAATTTTAAAGGCAGAAAAATCAAGATTGTTTGTAAAGTTACCCAACTCCCTAAGGCCATAACTTTTGAACCTAAAGTCCAATTGATGCAAGATTGGTGTTGTTGGAAATATAATTCCATACATTTTCAAAAAAAAAAAAAAACAAACAAACAAACAAGAGAGAGAGAGAGAGTCTTTACTCCAATAACTCAATATATTATTATTAGTAATAGTAGTAGTAGTAGTAGTATTATATAATAGGTTTATTTAAAATATTTTATTATATGATAGGTCACTTTGTGCTAATATTAAAATTTGGGTTGATAGGAGAAAATGAAGATCAAAGTGCAAACCCATCAGGTGATACTTCATTGTCAGTGTTACTGAGACGCAAGTTTGGAGTTAGGAGAGCTGAAAAAGACCAAAGATAAAGAAAATGGTAGATTAGAGTCAATAGACTAGTGTGCATACAGCCAATGATATCACTGTAATAGAACAAACACAGAAGAAAAATTGTTCAGAACCAAATTAAAGAAGAATAGCAGTAATACTACAAACACCAAATTTCCACAATATTTTTCATAATAATTAAAATAACAAGTATTTTTTATTAATTCTAATTTAAAACCTCCATTTAAAATTTATAATATTATTATCTACCATTTACAATTTATAATATCACACTAGTGAAACATTATATATACAAAAATAAAAATAATTTAAAATAACTTTTCATAATTGTCAATATTATCAGAAAAAATTTGTCAATTTAAAATACAGTGAATTTTATGTATATATATTGCATTACTGTCTTTTTTTTTTTTTCTTTTCTATATTTGTTTTATTGATATTAGCTCATAATCTGAGTGGGCCCGAATGTGTGTGGACCCCACTCATTGAAAAAGAAAAGTATGGAAATTAAAAGCAAGAAATTCCTAAAGCATGAGTTAGCCGTTAGAGAGAGAGAGAGAGAGAAAAACATGTTCTACAATCTTCTTTCCTACTGGAGCTCGAACTGCAGTGTGAACGCCACTGGGTAACACTGCATTTTTCACTCCCTAAACACCAAAAAAAAAATTGAAGCCCACAGCCAAATTTAGAGTTTATTCCAATGGCTGATTTCAGGTACCTATCAGACACAGACGACGAGGAAGAGTCAGCAGCGGTGGAAGAGCTAATCTCACAAGCAAAAGACCTTTGTGTTCTTGAGCAAGTTGCTGCTATTCGCTGCTCTTCTTTCACTGACTCTGTCCTCCCCACTGACCTTGAGTCCCGCTTCCGCAAGCTCAAATCTTTTCCACTCACTAATAAGCCTAAGCCCAAGCCAGATCATTCTGTCAATGCCGATTTTTCGCTTTCAAAAACGCCTCCCAATCCAAAATCCCCACCCGATTTGTCAGTGGAAAAAGGGGTTTTCTCAGATTTGGAAGAAAACCCAGATCCAGTTCTGAAGCATGAGTCTTCAAAATCATCTAAATCTCCATCTGGGTCTTCGTCATCGATGGATTTTTCGCCTTCTCCGCCGAAGAAAACAGGTTGCTTTTTCTGCCTTTCTCCAAAGAAGGCTTCTTCTCATGATCGTCATCATCATCAGAAGAAGAAGAGTAAGAAGAGTAAGGAGAATGGTCTTGATTGGGACATGAACCATGAATTTTTATCGGATTTGAGCACCTTTTCGACGAAGAAGCAGCAGAAGATGCTAAAAAAGGCTATGAAAGAGGAAGAGAAGATTAACCGCGAGGCCCAAAAAATCGTCAACTGGGCTAAGCAATCGTCTGCTAGGTTGAGTGTTGTTTCGGGCATTCATGATGATGAGCTAAGTGATAGTAATTAGAAGTATAGTTTTTGGTAATCTTGGCCTTCAATTTTTACACTTTGAAACAATATATAGTATAAGAGCTATTGATGTTATCGTTATTGTAGACAGTCATATACCTGATAATCATGCTTTGTTCTGCTTTTTTTTACTAAAGATATGTTGTAAAGGTGATGTATGTTTCATGTTTGGAAATTGGAAGAATTTATCTATATGGAAGTATTGGAAAAATTGTCTTGATGTGGTTCTTTATGTAATGCATTGCTTCTAAATAATTTACAATGTTTTATATCTATTGGAGTGTCATAGTTTACAATTCTGTTTTTCTGTGGACTTCTTTGAATTGCATGTTTCTTGAAAGTTGAAACTAGTTATTAGTGTAAAATAGTAGCTTCTTATATAGTAATTAGAGTATAGTTTTTGTAATCTTGGCCTTCAATTTTTACACTTGGAAACAATATATAGTATAAAAGCTGATGCTGTTTTCGCTATTGTTGTTCTGCTTTTTTTTTTTTTACTAAAGATATGTTGCGGTAATGTTTGTTTGGAAATTGGAAGGATTTATCTATATGGAACTATCAGCAAAGTTGTCTAGATGTGGTTCTTTATGTAATGCATTGCTTCTAAATAGCTTCCAATGCCTTATATCTGTTGGAGTGTCATAGTTCAATATTATGTTTATCCGTGGACTTGTGTTAGCTGAAACTAGTGATTTTGTTGTGTGAAGTTTTCACCTATTTTAAATATTGAACTAATATTCTATTTGCTGAGGTCTAACTAGTCTACTTCCCTTGTCATTGTGTTAATTGAAATGAGAAGGATAGGAGACTGCAAACTTCATATCCAATTCCATATTTGTTGCAGATCAAAGAAGCTTAATAATAAATGGTGGATAAGAATGATTATGGGGTCCATCCCGGTTACCAAATCCTGAATCTTATCCCCTTTAGTTCAAAATCGATATACTTAATCATTAAGGGACTCTTCAACAATGACATTGAAGGCCTTGATTCTGGAGGGACAATCGCCTTCTATATTTACTGAAGCACCAACTAAGATGTAGTAAGAAGAAAAGATCAAGGGGAACCATGAGCAGCAATGTTACTGTTCTGGAATTCATGTATCAGTTCATATTATTTCATTCTTGTCATAACAATAGAATTGATATCTGTAATTTATCATAGGGACTGCATGTAGAAGCAATAATATTTGTTGCAATTAGGCTCTTTCACAAGCAGCACAGGTTATGTTAATCCTATTTAGCTGATACAATGCACTTTGTTGTGGACCATCTTGCTCCATGATTCATGGATCTCTTAAAGGATGTAAGTATTTAAAAGCTCTGTTTGTCTTTTCTCAGATTTACAAGTCATGGGGTCATGAAATTGCCTTTCAGGGCACTTGTCTTCTTGGATCATTCCTTGTGTTGGTGTTGTTCATGAGCCCTACATTTGTGAGAAGCTTCACTAGGATAGGGGATTTTCCCATTTTATTGTCTGGATGATGTCCATCTGATTTTCACTCTAGTTCATTGACAACATGAAAGAGCATTGAGTACCTGACTAGACTGTTGAAGATAAAGAAAATCCTAGTATGATACCATGTGGCTGCAACCACCAGTTTTCACTCTTTTTGTCATTGTATGTGGTTATGGGTATCTTTAGCAGCTTGCATAAAAATTTGGGGAAGATAGAGGTGAGGAACTTGGTTTTGATAGTTATCTAGTCAAGGCGCTCATATGGAACAAGGATCAAAAGCTCCTTCCAGCACAGGGACCTGTCAACACCATGCTCAATCAAGCAGAGCTTCTTTCACTTGCCAGCCTCAACACCTATTACAACCCCAATCGCCTTGTTGTTTACACCAATATTCTAGCCTGTTTCACGTGCTTTCCTACATTCCAATCCAAGACCATCCCCGGACCTTCCAGCTTGTTAGCATATAGCCATTATTTTTATATTATACATTTCTAATGTATGAGTAACAGGGACACACCCCTTCCCACACCTAAATTCACACCATGCTTATGTGTCAACTCTTAATTGGATTTTAGCTTTTTCAAGTAAATATGGTGGACCCATGTGAAGAGTTGACACATAAACAAGATGTGAATTTGGGTGTAGGAAGTGGTGTGCCCCCTACTCCCTAGCTAGTATTACTCGTGTACATATTTCCTAGATCAAATAATATCAATTATACTTAATTCAAACATAATAAGAGCCTCTCAAGCCAACTATCTTAGCGTATATATATAGGGTGCCTCTACCCAATTGAAATACACAGACATCATATACAGACTCTTTTTTCTTAATCTCAACAATGTCAAAGCCATGACTTTGTGGCCTTCAATAGTTTGTGCAACTCTGCTCATCACGAGTCAACATCACCACCCTCAAGCGAACCTACTCGACATCACCAATCTCTTTTTATTTTTTAAATTAAACTAATCACACATATCAGTTCCTTGTCCTAAGATTGACCAAAGAAAGCAAACCAGAGTCAATTTCGTGCCCTCACGTGCCTCCAACAACCTTGGTGAGTCATCTCACGTCTCCTCTCGTAGCCTCTCTTTTATGGTTAAAATGACAAAGCCCTAAACTATTTAATCTGATTACCTAAATACCCTTATATTAAATATGAAAAACCCAAACTACCCTTAAATTTAGTAATAAATAATAGTCCAACTTTCACATGCATTAAAAAAAAAAAAGTTCAAAATATAATTAAATTATTTTCAAAAATAACAATTTTCATTACAAGAATCCCATTAAATGCTCAAATTAAATCTGTTATCAATTTTTTTTTTTTGTTAATTACAAAAAATTAATTTTTCATGGGTAAAATACACAAATTACACTCACTATCAAAAAAATTTATTAAATTATATGGGTCCAAAAAATCATAAAAATTACTTTTTTAGCAATGGAAAGCATACTTTTTTGTGTGTGAAAGAAGACATAGAGTCGTTTACAAAAAAATTTTTAAATATGAACTCACTCTAATGCAGAGAAGTTGACTCGACAAATGGCCAAGTCAAGGAGTGAATTGTTGTCAAGCTAACATTGGTTATCGATCTAGATAGTAGTAGCTTAGTCTTTTTCAACTCAGCGAACCTGACCAAGATGCTCTTGCGAAGTGATAAGCTTTTATCAAATGAAAAATGATATGTTTACAACATTTTCAAAATTCTTTAACAACAAATCTTAAATGACGAGTTGTTACTAGTGAGAAAAAATTAATTCAGTGATGGGCTCAAATTAGAATCAGTAACAATTTACCGCCTGAGATTTGTTATGAAAATGTTGTGAATATAGTAGTTCTCTTATCGAAATGATTGATACGATAGGTTTGGTCTTTGTCTTTTAGCGAAAAGGTAGCGAGGGTGGTGGAGGTGCAAGCCCCCACTTGAGCTGCATTCATTCATGAGAGAGAGAATAGTGAAAAAGATGTGAGCTATGAGGTAGCGGAGGCTCAAGCTATGTGCCAACAATGGAGGTGTGAGCGAGTTCAAGTTGGAGAGAGTGAAAGCGGGAATTATTAAATATTTTCAAAGTACAGTAGCATGGTGCTCCCTCTTTTTACGTTTATGGTAGGGTTCATCATGAATGTGAGAGGAGAGAGCACATGTCACCATAATCTGAGAGTACTTAAAAATTACTCATGTAAAAGATAGAAATCGGAAAAGAAGATATAAGATAGAGAAGATATAAGATAGAAAAGTGAAAAGATGGCAGGATTTGATGAAAAATGTATGGGAACATCAAACAACGTCATTTTCGGACAAAATGGGCTTCTGCCCTTTTCGGACAAATTATATAGGGAAATGCCCCCCTTCCCAAATTAAATAAGGAAATGCCCCTTTTTTAAAACTCAATTTTTGATAAATCGAGTTAGAAAATTTTTTTTTGAAGCCTTATAGTGGCGTTTTAAGGAACCTATAGTGACGTTTTAAGGACCTATAGTGACGTTTTTTTAACTCGACTTCAAAGAAATCGAGTTATAGGTAAAAAAACGCCACTATAGGTCAATGAATTTTCTACTTAAAAGCTAATATCCACTAGGCTACATGCTTTTGTTGGTAAAAAATGAACAATTAATATATTTAAATACAATTAAGAACTAGATTTGTTGTTGATGATGGAATTAGGAACTAGATTTATTAAAAAAATGTTCCTAATATCATCATGGTTCAAACCTTGAAACCTTTCCCTTTTTGGTTCTTTGAACGATTCAAAACTATGAATTTTATAAATTCAAATCAGAAAACAATACAAGAAGTTCAGATGGGTAAATTTATGCCAAAATCAAGCTTTTGCACCAAATTGCGTCTTTGTCATAAGATATTCATTAATAGTAAAACTTGGTGTAGGATCATTTAGTATTTCCACCACCAGCACATAAGGACAACAAATTAATAACAATTCATAATAAGTGAGTTAAAGTCATTGTAGGGACACGTTTTGCAGCCCAAGCCCAAGATGTATAGGATTTTGGCCCAGTGAGCCCAATACAATAAATTTGTAGAGAGTGGGTTGAAGAACTAGGCCCTAATGAATTTAACAACGGCTAGTATGGGTTTTAAAGAAGATAAAGCAAGAATAAGGAAGACAGAGCTGAATGAATCCATTGTCCGAAGAGGTATTTTTTATCATATAAATCAATAAGAGTTGGGTACAAGTACTATTTTGATTACTACAGTATTCTTTCTCTATTTTTCCGATCCCCCTTCCTTTAGGGGTCTCTTACATTATATATCTCCTTCCCGATGATCCTCGCCCTCCATTTGTCAATCGTCCAAGCCACTACTTGAGTGCCCGTCCCATCAGACACCCCTTCTGCCTCTCTGTGAGCTGCAGTAGTCAAGGAAGCACTGTTCAGGGGTTTTCTCTACATAAATGCAGCCAGAAAAGTAGCTGCAATGCATTCAATGCGGAGGTAGCAGCTTTCCCTTAAATATTTTTGGGTTCCCGACCTTCTCGTGTGTTCATGAGGCACGTTTCTAACACTGGAGCTTCTATGGAGGTCATTTGTCATAGCCGAATCGTTGGAAAACGTATATGAGCTATATTTGTCATAGCCGAGGAGGAATTCCTCCTCGGACCGTCTTCTACTCCTTTCTTACTCATGAGACTCTAAACTGGAATCTCTCATAACTATTTGTCCCTTCTCGGATATGTCAACATCCTCGGATAAGGCCCAAGGCCCAATATGTAATTTTGGGCCCTTATCCTTACAGCCATAACTTACAAAAATTAAAATATTTTTAATTTCTTATAATAATCAGTGGCGGCACTAGGAATTTTTAAGAAACATAAATTATATAATTTAATAAAAAGAGAAATTTATATATTGACAACAATAATAATAAAAAAAAGCACACAAATACATAAAGCTTACAATTGTCTTCTACGAGTTTTCATATTTTAAAATCGTTGCATGATAGTCTCATTATCAATGCTACAAGCTACATCTCTTTCAATGTACACAACAAACAATCATTCATCCGCTGAATATAGAATAAATTATACAGCAAAATTTAATTTTATTGGCATAAAAAAAAAATTTGAGAGTGTTTCCAAATTTTTTTTTAAGGGTAGACAAATAAAAAATTTTAAATTATTATATTAAAAAAAAATTCACAGTATTAAGGACCACCCTGACCTTAAGGTGGTGTCGCCGGTCCTTAAGGTCAAGGTGATCCTTAAGGCGGTGCCGCCCCTAATAATAATAGTATTAATTTGCACAGAATAGTAAATACACACATTGAAAATACAATCCAATCATATACTAAATCAGTATTTAGCTTTCAAA
This sequence comes from Quercus aquifolioides, assembly GCA_019022515.1. Classification (NCBI taxonomy): domain Eukaryota; kingdom Viridiplantae; phylum Streptophyta; class Magnoliopsida; order Fagales; family Fagaceae; genus Quercus; species Quercus aquifolioides. Next base: position 4,132,567 of record CM032336.1, on the reverse strand, counting down.
ATCAATTTCAACAATATAAGAATATATAGGGGAATATTTATTGTTTTGCCTCAAGTTGAAACAAGGTGAGATTGTCATTATATTGGCTATTGCCCTTAATCACAGGCTCCTATATTGTCTCCGCTTTCCTCGTAGCAGCCACCAGCCACCAGCCGCAGCCCAAAGGTCAGATTTGCTCTGAAAATATTAAATACCTCGAAACTTCGAATTTCGTGACTGCCCTCAAATTTTGGAAACTGCCAACTTGGAATTGGTTACGAATACGATTTTCTTTATTAACTATTTCCGCTGGTCTTTACTCGTATTCTTGAGTCCCAAGCAAACTTGACTTGGTCCCCAAGAACTTGCCTACTTTTCTTGCCGTCTTGATTCTCTCTCTCCTCGCAATTACCAGCCTACCCGAACCCCCTATTTCCCAACGTTGCATAAAAGTCCAAGGGCAAATGAGTCAATACAGTTAAATCCTACACAGGTATCAACTGTGTCTAGCAACGTCAAAATGGTCATTCGGCTGGCAAATGACACGTGTTGTGATAATAACCGTACACGTGTCCCTCTTCTCCACCGACTAACCTATAATTCGCTTATATATAAAAGCAAAAGTCTCTCCTAAACCCTCGTGAACAAACCAACCCAAAAAAAACACAGACAGAGAAACAAAACCGAAACCTCTCCAAGAATCTTGGTTTGGTTGCTAGTGACGACGAAGATGATGATGATGAGACAAAGTGGGAGCAGGGTGGCGGGTTTGGGGTCGAGGCTTTTTTCTACGTCAGTTATTAAGGGTGCGCATGAGTCGAGTCGAATCGCTAAACCATCTTTGTTGGCGAAAGAAGTTGTGGATACGTTTGTGAGGGCTAGGCCTGCGGTGGAGGTGTTTCGTGTTAGGCAGTACTCTAGTGCGGTGACACTGCAAGGGGAGACTGAGAAGGAGAAGAACAAGGAGGAGGAGGAGAAGAAAGTGCAGAATGTTAATACTACTGCTGACTCTGAGAAACAGAATGGAAATATTGTGAGTTATTGGGGCGTGCCGCCTAGCAAAGTTGCTAACAAGGATGGCACCGATTGGAAGTGGACTTGCTTTAGGGTATCTCTACCTCTTCCTCTCTCTCTGGTTTCTTTTTTTTTCTTTTTTTTTGTGTTTCCCCTTTAATAAGATTCTCATCTTTTCGAGTATTTGATTATTCTCTAGTTAGTCTTGCATCAAATAATTACTCCCAGTGATCAGAGGTTTTGAATCTAAAAACTCATAGATCTCTTAACGTAATAAACAAAGTTATTGTTAGGGTTTTTGCTTTGTTGCTTTTTTTTTTCTTTTTTTCTTTTTTTGAGATATTGTTATTAATTGTTCATTACATTACACACGCGTATTCCCATTTTTCTGGTCTTGAGTCTTGACCAGCAAGTAGGTGTGGTCTTGAGTACTCCACACGTTCCACGCCGTCACGGGCGTTTAGCTTAAAGGAAGCTCCATTTGCTGTCTATATGAAATTTAGTAATAGGAGTAATAAATTTTAAAGGGTAAAAAAATATTACTTTTATTATATAATAATAGGAGTAATAAAAAAAAAATTTAAAACCCACAATAACCAGAATAAACATGTTTATTTTAGAGAATTTTGTCATTATTAATAATATTCTATTTAACATAAAAATATGATTCTTTTATTTTATTATTTTTTTTTTTTGTAGAATAAATTTCAGTTTATTTTATAGATTTGTTAATTTTATCGAGAAAAAAAAAAAAAAAAAAAGGTATTGATTTGTAAATGGTATTGTGTTTTGATGATGATGGAAGCCAGGGGAGACATACCAAGCGGATCTTTCAATTGACCTGAATAAGCATCATGTGCCCATAACATTCTTGGACAAATTGGCTTATTGGACCGTCAAATCCCTCAGATGGCCCACTGACTTGTTCTTTCAGGTATCATTCCCTCTTTTTCTTTTTTCTTTTTTCTTTTTTTCTTTTTTTAAAGTTATAAACCTATATTGTTGTTTGTGACGTGCTAGAACTAAAAGCCAATTATTCTTTTCTGGCTAAAACTTTGGTGCTATTGTGTTTGGTTACCCTTAGGTTAGGAACTAAGGAAAATTAGGTTTTGTTTTTCAATTTTTATATCCTAAAGTTTGGGATTAATGCATGATAGATCGCAACATTTTGTAATTCAATATATAGCCATTTTCTTAAAAAATCAATAATCTACTACTCTTTAAAATTTTAATTGTTTCTTCAATCTTTTTGTCATGAACAATACGGCTTTTTTTTCCTTTGTTTTTAGATCCTGACGGGATGTTCAATTCTTACTTACAAATGACTGATGGGAAATTTATTAACAATTTAACATGAACATAATTGGGTGTGCTATTAACACCAATTGAATCCAAAATTTTGAACTTTGGTATACTTCTAAAGCAGTTTAACTTAACAAATTGCATAAATAATTTATATCTGAGGTAGGCTGTTCTAATTTATAACATGATGAAAAGGACATGTTAGCAATGATTATGTTAACGAGGAAGAGTACAGGAGTTGTTTTTCGCAGCCTAATTTTTATAATTTTATCTCACAATCAAAAAAGATCTAATTGTGTTTTGATGTATCCTGCTTCTGATGCATCTTCTCATGTGTTTATGGCTTAAATTTTTCTGGAGTTGAAAATTGAAACAGAGAAGTTGAATATACTTCTTTGTATTTATACGTATTTGTATGTTACAGAGAAGATATGGATGCCGGGCAATGATGCTTGAAACAGTGGCAGCAGTACCTGGCATGGTGGGAGGTATGCTATTGCACTGCAAGTCACTGAGGCGATTTGAGCATAGTGGTGGCTGGATCAAAGCACTGCTGGAAGAAGCCGAGAACGAGCGTATGCACCTCATGACGTTCATGGAGGTAGCCAATCCCAGGTGGTATGAGCGTGCCCTTGTGTTTACTGTCCAAGGTGTTTTCTTCAATGCTTACTTCTTAGGCTACATGATATCCCCCAAATTCGCTCATCGTGTGGTGGGTTACCTTGAGGAGGAAGCAATTCACTCATACACCGAGTTCCTCAAGGAATTGGACAAGGGTAACATTGAAAACGTTCCTGCTCCAGCCATTGCTATTGATTACTGGCAGCTGCCTGCTGGCTCAAACTTACGCGATGTTGTCATGGTTGTAAGAGCAGATGAGGCTCACCACCGTGATGTTAACCACTTTGCATCGGTAAGAAAATATCTTAATTAGTAATTACCACTTGTTACAGATTTGATAAATCAATCATTAGCTAGCTTACATAATGATTTTTATTCTATTTGGTTATTCTTAATGTTTATGGTCTTTTTGTTATAATGATTTGCAGGACATACATTATCAGGGACGTGAGCTGAGGGAGTCACCAGCTCCAGTTGGTTATCATTGATCAGCTTTCTACAATTTGGGAGATGAGAAAGTCCAACAATTATCAAACATAAAATTAAGTTCTTTTTTGAAGTGATAATGGTATCTGCTTATGGTCTGTTACCAAATATAATTTTGTTGTAAGTACATTATGGAGTTCCTTGTTTACTAAGGTTGTGGAGTTGTGATGTATATTAGTAAGCCTTTCTTTGTTTTCTTTTCTTTTCTTTTTCTTTTTGTTTTTGACTCTTAAGGAATTCTAACTGTTCTCTCTTGCATATTGTGTCATGTTCTTCCCTTCCAGTTATCTTCTAGAAATGTAACCGGCAACTCAATTGTGAAGGGCACAACCATCATATGATCCACAACGCAATCAACAAGAAGAGTTGCCGTTTAGTGAGAAAATTTTTTGTGAATTGACAACTAAAGAATGGAAGTGCTATCTTTATGTGCCCTTAATGAATATATATACAATTAATTCTCCGGATGATACTGCAAGTCTATGTGTTATAAGAGACACACAGACTCCAGTTCTTGAGTCCACATACGTGCAGGTTGCCTTTAAGCCAAGGGCCTAATGGCTGTTGAGTTGAGAGGTGTTGAAAAGGATTATTAACAACCAACTGATAAGAGAAACAAACTTGTATTAATCCATATATTGAAGGATATAGGAATAGGAGCATATATATCAAAAGCTATTTTCACACAAGGCTTCAACTTGGCAATGAACTCCAAATTAATACAATTATTGGAAAAACCTGAAAGGGAATCGTTACAAGACAGAAGGTATCAAGAACTTAGATTAGGGATGAGGAAACCACAACTTTTTTTTGTCTTTCCTCGTGAGGGTGGAAAATCAGCCTATTCTGTTGGAGATTGAAAATGGGAAAAGAAGTATTAATTTTGATTGACCCCTGGCCATAAGTTAAAGCTAAGTGAGCAGACGAGCTTGACCTGACCCCTTGCCTTGGACAACATGTCTTATTTCAGGTTCAGCGACTTTTTTTCAAACCACGAATAAGGAATAAGGAATATCCATAAACAAAGGGCATTAGGCTACGGAATTAATATTTAATACAAAGGGCATTAGGCTACGGAATTAATATTTAATCTTAGTCAAGTCCATGGACAATTCGTAGGGGAGAAGTGGTCTGGCAGGCAGAGTAGGGTATGAAATCATTGGTTTGGCAACCATATCTTTACTTTAGTCAAGTATGGATCAAAGCATTAGCTCTTGCTTAATAGTCCACCATCTCATTAAAAGACTCTCATATATTTGCGTTAACTACGTCAAATAATAATAATAATAGTTATAATAATAATAATTATTATTATTATTATAATATATATATATATATAACCGAAACCTTTGACTTTTGGTTGATCTCTCCACAATTTTCCACATCAGCATTTTTTATTTATATTTTTTAATTTGATTTAGGACTTTTAAGACGTATTCAGGTGCAAACACCTCATCTCTCATACAGTTTTCTATTTTGTTTTGAACTCTTCCTTCTTTCCTTCTCTAGTTCTCTAGTCACTACATCACTATTAGGGTTTTTTAATTATATTTTTACTGTGTTCTTTATGCAAACACCTCCTCTCTCATTCGATTTTTTTTTTTTTTTTACTCTTCCTTCTCTCCTTCTCTAATTCTCCGGTCACTAGATCACTATTAGGGTTTTTTAATTATAGTTTTTTGTTGATAAGAATTGTCAATTTTTTCTATTATGTAGTCATATAAATTTTTTTTTTTTGTTTCAAATAATTTTTAGGCACTGAATCTTCTGGTTCTTTACTCTTTCTTTTGGCTTTTTAGAAGTTCTAACATCTAAATTTTGGGTTCATATTTTGCAATATATGAAATTTTCTTCAAAAAAATTCAATTGCTATAATCATGGGTTATTCTTTTGAGGTAACCTATCTTTCTCTTATATTTTTTCTATTATGTATCATATATTTTTCCTTACCTTTTAAATTAATGTGATTTAAGAATTATAAATTATTGTTATTTTTAAAAAATTAATTTTCATATATATGACCCTTTTTGCATTTTTACTCTATTTTTTATTTTGTTTTTTACGTTACTAGGTTTTGAATCTTGATGAACAAGCTTAGGTTATGCGTTAACCTCATAAATTTGTTCTTTAAATTTTTATTATTTAAGAACCAAAAAGGGTGTTGATATGTTTCTTGTGGCATTTTTCTCAATTATATTACCTAAAGGCAAGAGCCTCTTTCTCTCGCCAAGAACAAAAGTTGGAATCATAAATAGATGAGAGGCAAGAAGGTGGCAGCCTAGGCTATGCAGATAATAGGGGCATTCCAAGTGCTTCCTAGATTGATCGTCTTCTATCTCGATTAAAACTCTATGGCCTTTCAACTGGTACTTCCTTCTTCTTCTTTTTACATTCATATATTCCGAAATCTATTCTTTCCAGTGCATTTATTTGTCTTCATTCTCTAACGAAGTCAATTTATTCATCTAATACGCCTTTTTGTTGTTCTTCTTCTACATGTTAAAATATTATAACTATTGCCTATAACGCTAAATTAGCTTTTCCAATTCTCAAAAAAGAATCTTTTCCAAAACCAATTGCTCTAGATTAATGACTCTTTCTGAGTGTCAATGCCATTTCTGAGTATAATTAATTACTGTTTTCTATGTAAAAACTTCTATAGTTTTTATTTTCTTATATTTGGGTTTTTTGGTTGCATTTTATATAGCAAGAAAAAAACTCAGGATTTTGCAAACAAATTGAGCAATGGGAAGAATTATATTATATTAAAAAAATGATTGAGACCTTAATTTTTATTAAAGAAAGGATGCCATTGATAATAGACATGACATGCCTAACATTATTGGTGTTAGTATTTTTTTTTTCCCCCCTCTTAAATTGTAACTTATTTTTTCAAGTGATCATAACTTTTGGCAAATTTAAAATTTTTGTTCAACTAATTTGTGCATTGCACGTGTTAGCGACTAGTAATAATAATAAATATGGAAAAGGATTTTCTCTAGTTTAGAGATAAACTCTTCGAACCAAACTCCTCATATCTTTTTATTGCATTTGAATTTTAAAAATCTAACCGTTAAGATTGTATATTCTTATTATATCATTCATGCTTGCGAAATTTCAAAAATATCAAAAATTAATAACTATGTCATCAATGACATGTTTAAATTTCAAATTTTTGTGGTAAAAAATTATGCATGTGTTAAAAATATAAAGATCATACAATTGAACGGATCGATTTTTAAAATTCATATTTAATATAAAAAAATATTAGAGAAGTTTGAAAAATTTCTCTTCAAACATTGTCAATTAAATAAGGACTTCCTTCGTCCTTTTGAAATTAGGGTTTTTTTTTTATTCGATCAGATGATACTGCAAGTCTCATATTGTCCTTCTTGTTTCTTCCTTGCACTGTGCGGATAGAGACGGACAAAATGGGCTTTTGCCCTTTTCAACCAAACTAATTAGCCTTATGCCCTCCTTCCCAAACTAAATAGGGAAATGCCCCTATTTTAAAACTCGATTTTTGATAAATCGAGTTAGGTCCTATAGCGGCGTTTTTAAGGACCTATAGTGACGTTTTTCAAGACCTATAGTGGCGTTTTGTAACTCGATTTATATGAAATCGAGTTATAGGTAAAAAAAATTAAAAAAATTGCCTATAACTCGATTTAATGGAAGTCGAGTTAAAAAACGTCACTATAGGTCTTGAAAACGTCACTATAGGTCCTTAAAAACGCCGCTATAGGGCTCCAGATTTTTTTTTTTATAACTCGATTTATCAAAAATCGAGTTTTAAAAGAGGGGCATTTCCCTATTTAGTTTGGGAAAGAGGGTATAAGGCTAATTAATTTGGTTGAAAAGGGCAAAAGCCCATTTTGTCCGATAGAGACTCGTGGAAAATGGCTAATAGAGGTAAGTTTTTCCTTTGACTTTGTGCAAAAATCGTATTATTTTTTATATATTTGATGTATTGTCATGTCATCATCATTCCAAGTTCTTTGTTGGTGCAGTACAAGGAAGAAAAAAAAAGTGTGTTTTGATTGAATAAAAAAAAATTGTGTTTTCACCCTAACTTCACACAGGGTTTTCTCTCTTTATTTTATTTTTAGTATAATTTGACTCAATTAACTTAAACACACGTGACAGTGTGAGTTTTTTAATGAAATAGTAGACTATTAAGTTAGAGTGACATGATCTATCACGAGAATGGTATAATTTCTCCATAAGTCTATTTCATTTTCAGCATAATTTTGTGTCAAAAATGCACCATAATTCATATTTTTTTTCTTTCTTTCTTTCTTTCTTAAGGCAGCTAAATTACTTTCTTATGTGGCTAAAATTAAATGAACTTAGCCTAATTGAGAATCCTAATCAGGAATCAAACGCAACCAGCTCTTACACCAACAAAATACAACTATCCTAAGTATGAAACTTCTGACTATTACCCATTAACCATTTGTGTCCATTACAAACATATTTCAAATTAAATTCTCATCTACAAAAACCTCAAAATAGTGCTTACTAATAAGATTAATTAGAGGATAAGAAAAAGAAATAAAATAAAATAAAAACCTGAAGGATGGGTTAAGTGTAATTTTAAAAAATGGGACGGGTTTCTGATATTATCCCAAAAATCTCGAGAAGTTAGTGTAATTTACTCAAATTTATCTCTCCTTGAGTTCGGAATATAAAAGTTTCTCATTACCAAACATAAAAATTTCTTATTGTTGAAAACTATTTCTTGTTTTTAAACATAAAACTTTCACGTTGCTGAACATATAAAACAAAATTTTCGTCCCTTTGAATATGGAATATTTGCATAGCTGAATATTGCATTTTAGTCATGCTAAACAAGTTTTTTCCTGCTTTGATGAATACATTATTTTTTTTTCTTACCTTAATACATTATTTTAGCTTTGCTAAAAATATTAGACAGTTGCTAAATATACTAATCTTTTATTGTTGAATATGTTTATCTCACCTTGCTGAAAGCATACCAATGTACTTTCACAAATTTTGTTATACTTTGTTTGGGAGCATTTCCAATTTATACAGATGTCATTTACAGTTAATTTGGAGGAACAATCCTAGAGGAGACTACAGATTTTAAGAAATGGGAAAAGAAAATGTGTTGAAATCCATTCGCATCCATGCAAAATGAGCAGTACGTGCAAGTAGCCAAATGCACCATGATGACTAACAAAAAGCTCAGTTGGTCTAGTGGACACAGATGATGCAGCACGCCTAATTCTTCAAAATCTGCAGAAAGAATGAACAAATATTATGCAGTAGTCAAGCTTTGCTGATTTTGATCCCTTTGAGCTGCTGCATTACTTTCCATAACTCACAATAAAGACATGGACGTGAACTCCACACCTCCATCTAAGCACAAGTCTTTCAATCAGAGTTGGAATCATAGAAGTCACTTGGGCACAGGGTCATAACCTCTGATTCAAGCAACTGGACCACCCTGTGCAATGTGGGGGTGATCCTCTGGAAAAGAAGAAACACACTGAATGGCAACTGAGAGCACATCAAGACTATCTGCCTGCATCCCCTCACAGTGTAACAATCTCTCTTTGCCTATTCCTGTGACCACAAATAGTGGGTTAGCAGAGCAGCTTGAATAGAAGAAATGTGCAATTGCCCGAAATTGCGGCAATAATTGCTACAAATGAAATATTTTGAATACGAACACGTTTCTCGCGAAAAGTTTCAGGATCAATTAAAACATATTCAGTTTCTTTCCGAATCTTTAATTCATCATCGGCAGAGATCCAGAAATATTTCATGCGATAGAATCTGGAATTTTATATGAAACCCCAACCCTTCTTCAAGAATCTGAACTTTTTGTGTACACCTCAAGCTCAACGGGTTTCAAATAAAAAGAATCTGGAATTTTGACGACCTTATAAATTTTCAACTTATACTAGTGTCTGCCTCATCAAACATTATGCCAAAAAAAAAATTCAGTTATCTTTGGTATAAATTAACAACTACTCTCGAATTAAATAAATTTTACAATTTATAATAGTCTCAGTCTCATCAAACATTATGTTTAAAATAAAAATAAACCAGTTATATTTGGTAAAAATTAAAAACTACTCTTGAATTAGTAACTTATACTAGTCTCAGCCTCATCAAACATTATTAGGGGGAAAAAAATTTAACTTTGGTATAAAATTAACAATTAGCGTTGAATTAACAACATTATACCAGAAATCAACAGCTAACATACACTACTCTCTACACTCTACAAAGACTAAGAGAAGCCATCCACAAGACTATTAGGAGTTTGGGACCCAAAATAAAACACTCGTTCAGATTAAATTGTCCTCACAAAATTCACTTTTTACATACACTACACTACTGCTTAAAGCCTTAAACTTCAGACTCCGTTACCAAAAAATAACAAGTGGTACAAAATTGGTGGAATTGAGCTAGCTAAAATCTAACTGAAACAAGTAAGGAGATCAAAACGCACTGTTGGGGTTCCGGTTCTATCTGAGACGCAAACACACAGAGAAAGAGACAGAAATGCAAATTGAACTGTAAAAAAAAGGGGGTGAGCTAGATAAAAACAGAACAAAACCGCCCCCTCTCTCTCTAGTAGTAGAAGTGTTTGAGTATCATTGTGCGAAAATATGAAGGAAAAGAAATAAAATCTGTAAACAAAATTTAGCCGAACAAACCATATATATAGGATTTTATTAACTTATTATAAGCTCACAAAGATACACTTAGCAGTGATTTATTTGAGTAGATACACTCCTAAGCATTGATTATTTATAAGAAGAGCCTTGCAACCTTACAAAAAGCAAAACTACGAGTCGGCATGATACAGTTTCGACACAGTTACATTAGATTTTTCATCTAAGCTATAGCCGTCCTCTGAGAAGAAGATCTAGAGGGTGTTACTATAGAGATCTCTTGCTGTTCCAAATTAGATTTCAGTTCTGAAACATCTTCTCGGCTAAGTTGGAAGGCGTTGGCTAGTACGTCCGCTGGAATGGCCCTGAGGACAGAGGTTTGTCCCGCAAGAGGAGAAATCTGGACATTGTCATTTGTCTTGAAGGCCACCCACTCGAAACCCTCACTACTACTAGCTCGTTTCACCACAGCAAAGTTTTGTGGCACGGTTAAGATTTGATGTTGCTGCAGCTCACCATCGAACACAGTTTGACCAAAGTCGTCAACCACTTGAACTTGGGCACGACCCTTTACTACATAGATCACGCTGTGTGCATTCCTATTCCAGTGTGGAACATAAATAGCATCCTGCGTGTAACATGTATGACCTCTAAATTAATTAAAATCTAAAATATCAAAAAAGCAAATAATATTTGTTAATTTAATCGCAGCTTTCATTTAACATTACCCTTTGGAGCCTTCCAAACTCAGCACTGAGTTGAAGCCAGCGGAGGACTGGGAGGTTGTGGCTGTTGAGGGTACTGATTCGACCGGCTTTGGGGTTGTAAATATCAGCTCGTGAAGGGTCATATATGTTCTCCCTGAGCCTCAAGGTGCATAGAGTCTCCTCAATGCCATTGTCACGTCCACCTGGGCGGCTCTGGCTCTCACGTTGTTCCCTCTCGTCTTCTCTCTCTTGCTCTCTCTCTTGTCTTTCCAATCGCTCTCGCTCTTCACGTGACCTTGGCGGCCTGGCCACTTGAAGCCTACCCTTCACTTTCACTATGTTTTTCCTGTCTTCATGGAAGCCTTGAAGGTTTCTAATGGTCTTCTCATCCACGTTGAAAGCGTCAGCCAAATCCTCAGTACGGAAGCCACTGAAGAGATTGTTGCCCTGTCCCTTTTGTTGCTGGCGTCGTTGTCCTCGTGGGCTTCGACCTTGTAGCTGAAATTCATCTTCTGGGTTTCCGGCAAGGTAGAAGTGCTACATATGTATACAAAGCCAGCCATATAAGACGCATATATCATCGTCACTTTAATTATACCAGTTGGATTGTTATTACATATTAATTGGAAGTAATATTTGGATTTCTATTTTAGTTCTTACTCTGGGGTTCTCGTCAAGCTGGTTGGCTTGGTTGTTAGTGTCAAGGAGAGAGACCGCGACAACCTCCGAATCGCCATCATTGTACAACCAATGGGCTACTCCGGCGGGCAATGCTATGATATCACCCAGTCGGAAGTTTCGGATCTTCTGGTGCTGGTCTCGCTGCTGTCCTTCTTCTTCTTGTTGCTGCTGTTGCTGTTGCTGTTGCTGTTGTTGAGATTCTTGGTATGTGTTGGGGCACCCAGGAAGTACGGCACCAAAGATACCATAACCTGTTGTATAACATTACACAAATTAATTAAATTATACAGTTTGCACTTGTACATGCACAGAACTAAATTCAGTGTAGCTTACCACTCTGAATGTAAATGAGTTGAGGAGCACCGGCGTACTGAGGCAAGAGAAGGCCATTAGGCTCAATGGTACGGCGAACGACGGCCACTCCGACGCACTGGAATTGCTGGTGGTTGGGGTCCCAAGACTCGATCACGCCGGCTTCCGCCTCAATGCGGTGGTTTGGTTCGAGGGCATCTAGCCTGTCCAGTTGGCACTGGTTGAACTGTTGTTGCTGCCTGCTTGTTTGAGTAGCTAGGCATCCATTGAAGAGCACAAGAAGCAGGCACAGAGAAGTATAGAGCAAGATAGGCTTAGCCATGATTTTGTTTTTGAGGTAGTACTGAATGAAGTGGCGACTCGGAGATGCTGGTATTTATAGGAGAGATATGTTGGTAAGGGACAGACACGTGTATAATATTATACATATGACATGCGTTGGTTAAGGAATATTCAGCCATTCTTCAGTTTGCATGGCTATTGTTTTACACCTCAATATTTTTGTTGGGGCAGGTGTCTATAGATGCCCCAGAGAAAGAGACAAACACAATCTCAAAACTTATTTTGGTTGAAACTAAAAAAATTTTGTGATAAATGAAGTTAAAAGTTAGCTGAAATAATACTGTGAGATCAATAAATTGTACCAAAAAGTGCAGTGGGATTCATGAATAGTAGCAAAAATAAACTGAATAATAACAAAAATAAATTGAATAGTAAAATTAGCTAATTTTTTAAGTTGAAACCAAATACACGCTTAATTTTACATTCAAAAGAAGAAGGACTGTCTTAGAGTCCCTTTGGTAACCAATTATTTAGCTTAAATTGAAGAACAAAAAATTGTGAAAATATTGTAAATAAAACTAAAAATTAGCTGAAACAATACAGTAAAACTCATAAATAGTACCAAAAAGTGCAATAGAACCTATAAATAATAGCAAAAATAAGCTAAATAGTAAAAAAAATCTGACTTTTTAAGCCAATACCAAATGCAACATTAATCTTTTCTACTTTGTTTTTGAGGTCTCTATTCATGAATACCACCTTTGATGCATTTAACGTGACGGCCGGTGATACCACGAAGAACAAACTAAGGTCCCTTCAGTGATTACATGGAAATTAGATAAAATGCAATATGTTTTCGGCTAATTATCAGTAACTAAAGAAAGAAACAATCAATAACTATGCATTAAAGAAAAAAAAAAACAATATGCTTAGTGGCGGGTCTATCATTAAGCTTGAATATAAAGAAAATTTCGGCCCTTGTTGCCCGTAGCATGCAACTCAATGTGGTTGCTCACTTGAACCTCCCCAAAAAGATTAATTCACTTGAAAATGTTTTTTCATAAAATGAAATATTTTCTTATGTCAAATATTTCTTAGACATTTTTTGTAGTCCAAGTTAAAGATAAAAGATAAAATTCCTCTCAAAAAAAAGTTAAAGATAAAAAATAATCAAAATCAACATTAAAACTTCGTAGCAAAAAACTATATATTTCATTTAAATGCAAAAATGTCTTCTCAAATCCCCTTTAGTTTGCTAAGTTTGCTAAATGGGAGGGTGGATATATAATTATATTTATAGGATATTACCTAAGTGTTTTAAAATGTCCATTAACTATTTGGAAAAATAATTATAAGAAGGTGGTCTAGGTGAAGAAGAAAGATCGGCAACAATTGAAATCTTCTTTTTAGTTTTAATTTGACTTGGTTCATCCTTGAAAATTCAAATGAAACATAGATATAAACTTCTATTAAGTAATGCATTTTGACGGGACTGACGAGTCCGTCACACACTGACGACACCATTCATGGACGAAGACACCCTCAGGAGTGACAAAATGATCATTCACGTTACTGACGAAGACATTCAGGTCATTCAATGCAGTCAATTAAGCCCAGAACGGTTAGAAGGCCAACTGTACGGACCGTTGGAGCACATTGATGCCACATTAACTGCTCCCAAACGTTACCAGAAAGAGCATTAAGATCTCCATAACTACTCCAACGGCTAGAGGCCATGAAAGAGTATAAAAAGCCCACACATTGCCAATGACAAGGTACATACATACTGAGAGATCTCTTTTGCTCTGTTATTTTCTATATTGTTCATTCTCAAATAGCAATCGATACTAACTTTAGCATCGGAGGCGCTGTGGCAGGCACCACACCGGTGACCATCTTTGTAGGCTGGAGGTTGCTTCCATCTGACGATTGACTGACGAGTTTACGCCTCATCAGTTTGGCGCCGTCCGTGGGGACGAAATTTTCGTGCTCTGACTCGAGAAAATAGTTTCCAATCAACTATTATTTTCAGATGGAATCCAACCAAGATTCCGCGGCCTTAGCCCAGCAGGTTCAAACTCTCACAGTCGTTGTTGAGGAACTCACTAAGCAAAATCAGGAGATGAAATTACAAATTCAACAGGAGGAGAATCGATCCAAAAACAACATGGAGGACGAGGGAAATAGTAACAGGAGGAGTGGTCATCCAAGGCCTACTACTCCAGGAGATCAAAATTCAGATCTTCTTCAGGAAATGAGGAAAGAGATGGACGAATTGAAAAATGCCATCAGGGAGAAAACAGACCAGAGTGTGGGCAGGTTGGTAAGGGCAACGGATTCGCCTTTCACAGTCGCGGTCTTGGGATGCCCAATACCGTCGAAGTTCAAACTGCCACAACTGGAACCGTTTGACGGGCTCAAGGACCCACAAGATCACCTCAACACCTTCAAAATGACTCTAGGGCTCCAGCAGCCCCCTGACGAGATAATGTATCGTTCCTTCCCTACTACCTTTAAAGGAGCTGCAAGGGAATGGTTCACCAAGCTGCCAACGTCGTCCATTGACAATTTTGACCAATTGAGTAATGCCTTCTTACGGCACTTCATTGGAGGACAGCGTCCCAAGAGGCCAGCGGATTATTTGCTTACCATCAGGCAAGGAGAAAAAGAAACCCTGCGGTCGTACGTTAAGCGCTTCACTAGGGAAACCCTAGAGGTGGACGAAGCAGACGATAAGGTGCAGCTGACGACCCTTAAAGCGGGTCTAAAGTCTAGGGACCTCGTGGCTTCACTCGCGAAGAACCCTCTAAGAACAATGGCAGAAATGCTCATAAAAGCACAGAAGTACATGAATGCTGAAGACGCACTAGCAGCCATAAAAGATACAGAAAAGCTAGGAGACAGAGGAAGGAAGGATGACAAGCGTAAGGGACAAAAGAGGGAGCGCCCAGATCGTCGGACCAATGACGGTAATAGAAGGAGAGACGATAAAAATTCAAGGACGGTAAAACTTACTCCCCTTGTTATGCCTGTTGACAAAATCTTAATGCAGATTAAGGACGAACGTTACCTTAAGTGGCCACGGCCACTACATTCGTCTCCTAACGTCCGCGACAAGAATAAGTATTGCCGATTTCACAAGGATCATGGCCATTATACCGAAGACTGTCGGGACTTGAAGGAACAGATAGAGGAGTTGATACGGAAGGGGAAATTACAGAAGTTTGTGAAGAAGGGAGAATATAGTAAATTTCAAGACGAAAATAAGAACCAGCACGAATCCTCGTCCAGGGACGGTAGCCGTCAATCCCAACCACCTCAGAACGTGATCGGGGAGATATAGACGATCACAGGAGGACCCATCACCGGAGGGTCGTTCAAGTCCCTCAGGAAGGCCCATCAAAGGCAAGTGAACAGTGTCTACATGATACCTCCGTCCAAACAGCGACGGACAGATCAAGATATGTCTTTTAATGAAGTAGATGCCAGAGGAGTAAAGCAGCCCCACAATGACCCGTTAGTCGTAATGCTGACCATAGAAGGATTCAACACCAAAAGGATCCTCGTAGACAACAGTAGCTCAGCAGATATCATCTATCTCCCAGCATTTCAGCAGCTCAAGTTAGATCCAAATAAACTGCGCCCGTTTGGCACCCCTCTCGTCAGCTTCAGTGGAGACAGAGTATATCCCAAGGGCATAGTGACGTTGACAGTAACAGTGGGGACCTACCCGAAGCAATTGACTCGCCAGATAGACTTTTTAGTGGTAGACTGCCCCTCTTCTTACAATGTGATCATTGGAAGACCCACGCTCAACAAATGGAAGGCAGTCACGTCCACTTACTGCCTGAAGGTAAAGTTCCCAACGGACAACGGGGTTGGAGAAGTAAAAGGCGATCAGATCTTAGCCAGAGAATGCTACCAGGCCATCTTGGCCGCAAAAGAAAACCACACTTGGACGATTGAAGAGAAGGAAGAAGAAAAAATAGAAGCTTTAGAAACAGTGAAGCTGGACGAAGAAGAGGACGCCAAGACGACGAGGATAGGGACGACGCTAAGCCTCGAGATGAAGTCAAGGCTAGTCCAGTTCCTAAAAGAAAACCAAGATATCTTCGCATGGAGTCATAAGGACATGCCTGGTATATCCAAAGAAATCATCCAGCACAAGCTGGACGTGGATCCCGAGAAGAAGCCCGTCAAGCAGAAGAGAAGGGTATTTGCTCCAGAACGAGATCAGACAGTCACAGACGAGGTAAATAAACTACTGAAGGCGGGATTCATCCGGGAGGTCTACTACCCTGATTGGCTTGCAAACATCGTCCTCGTTAAAAAGGCGAATGGAAAATGGAGAATGTGTGTGGACTTCACGGACTTGAATAAAGCGTGCCCGAAGGATAGTTTCCCCCTACCAAGGATTGACCAGCTTGTGGACTCTACTGCCGGACATAAGTTGTTGACATTCATGGACGCCTTCTCCGGATACAACCAGATCAAAATGGCTGACGAAGATCAAGAGAGGACTGCTTTCATCACAAGCCAGGGGCTGTATTGCTATAAGGTAATGCCCTTTGGGTTGAAAAATGCAGGTGCTACATATCAGAGATTGGTGAACAGAATGTTCAACAAGCAAGTAGGCAGAAATATGGAAGTATACGTGGATCAGGGGCGGAGCCACATAGTGGCTTGAGGGGGCCGAGGCCCCTGCAAAAAAAAAAAAAAATTTCCCATTAGAGTAGGGAGAAAAAATAATTGAGCCCCCCCAACATTACACAGCCGGCCCCCCTACCCATTTCTCACCCATTTTCCCAGCCCCCAATCAAAAATTAGGAACACCTCAAATTAAAAAATATATATATATATATATATCTGTTCTACTTTCAAGCAAAAAAAAAAAAAAAAAAAAAAGCCCAAAACAAATTTGAACTAAAATCTGAAAAAAAAAAAAAAAAAAAAAAAAAAAAAAAAATGTAACAGAGCCCACGGCGAGCCCAAGCTCGCTCAAGGCCAGCCCACGGATTCTCAACCAAAAAGAAAAAAAAAAAAACAGTACAAAGCACGTCGCGTCGTTGCTGGCAGAGACTTGAAATCCATCACATCGCTGGAAGTGGCAGAGAAATCAAACCCCAAATCCCCAATACTAAAGCTCATCAAACCCCCAATTCCCCAATACTAAAGCTCATCAAACTCAGCAAACTAAAACAGAGTGTTTATCAAAAAAAAAAAAAAACCCCCAATACACAAACCAAAACCAAACCCCAGGTCCCCAGCAAACCAAACCCACTAACCCAGTAACCCACGGTCACGTTGACGTCGCCGCAGCTCGATCGCCGCTCATCGCAGTCCGCAGATCGCAGATCGGAGATCGCAGAGTTCTCTGCCTCTGCTCCGGTGCTCGGCCTCCCTCAGACGGTGCTCCCTCCGGCCCTCCCTCAAGGTATTTCTCACTTTTTCTCTCTGACTCTCTCAGTCTCTATCTCTTTATCTCACTGAACATTTGAAATCTTTTTTTTCGCAGATCGTAGCGGACCAGCGGTCATCGCCTCATCGCCATCGGAGATCGCAGAGATCTTAGATCGTTTTTCTCTGCCTCATTGCCATCGCCCATCGGAGATCGCAGAGATCTCAGATCGTTTTTCTCTGCCTCATCGCCATCGGAGATCGCAGAGATCTCAGCGGTCATCGCCTCATCGCCTCTGCCTCTGCTCCGGTTTTTCTCTCTAACTCTCTCTCAGTCTCTCTCTCTTTATCTCACTGAAGGAAAAAAATGAAAGAATATTTATGAAGTCTGAAGTCTCTTAACTAGTTAACTCTTTATTCTTATCTTTAAATTTTGATCTCAGATTCTCGTGTCTCTCTCTTTTGAATTGTGCCTCTCTGATTGGCTGAATTTGCCTTTTTCTGTTTTAATGTTTTTGTCTTTTTTTTTTAATTTGGCTTTATGTTATCACTTTTTGTTGTTGGTCAGTCAGTGACTCATTTTTTTTAATTTGGCTTTATCTGGTCACTTTTTGTTGTTGGTCAGTGACTCATTGGTGTTTGGTGAAATATTAATTGTTATTTAGTGTAACGTGTATTATGATTTGTGATTGGCATTGCGAAATTTTCTGATTGCAGCTAGCTATTGTGATTGGGGCGCATTTTGTGCTTGTCTGTTGGCTGTTGAGTGGGGTAGGGAGGGGGTAGATGGGCTATGGGCACATGGGGCCGGGTGCAGCATAATAATTAAAGCAATGTAATGTGCAACAAAAACATTGCTTTAATTATAACAAATAAATTAAAACAATATAATTAAATTAACCAATATATTAAAGCAATGTAATGTGCAGCACATTACATTGCTTTAATTAAAACAATATAACAAATTAAAGCAGTATAATTAATAGCAAATAAATTAAAGCAATATAGTTTATTGTTAAACTAAACAATAATAATTAAAGCTATATAATTAAATTAACCAATACATTATAAAAGACAAATTAATTAAATTATTTTTGTTTTTGTTTGAGGGGTTATTATTAATTAAAGTTGTATTAAAAATGGGCTGACTGTTTAAATTATAGTGAAAATTTTGTTTTTTTCTTGAGTATGAATAACATTCATAAAATTTTGTTATTATTTTTGTTGTTGTTTTTGAGAAAGAAAAACACTGTAGCAGCACATTGTAATTTTCTTTGATAATAGTGAAATCCCTGCAACTCTGTGGACGTAGGCAAATTGCCGAACCACGTAAATACTGTCTTGTGCGTGTGATTGTTTTTCTTTTGGCGTTTAGTATATTTATGTTACAACCCGGCCTCCCCATGTATTTATTCCTGGCTACGCCCCTGACGTGGATGATATGCTCGTCAAGAGTAAAGAAGAACTTGCTCATCTGGACGACCTCAAGGAGACTTTTGCTACCCTCAAGCAATACCAAATGAAGCTGAATCCTAGTAAGTGTGTTTTTGGTGTAGCTTCAGGCAAATTTCTGGGATTCATGGTGTCCCAGAGAGGAATAGAGGCAAACCCGAAGAAGGTGCAAGCCATAATCAACATGGCGTCACCCAAAACCGTCAAAGAAGTCCAGAAGCTTACTGGAAGGATTGCAGCCCTCAATAGGTTCGTCTCTAGGGCTACGGACAAATGCCTGCCTTTCTTCAAAACCTTAAAACAAGCTTTTGCTTGGACGGACGAATGCGAAGCAGCCTTCCAGGAGCTCAAACGCTACTTGAGTAACCCACCCCTTCTAAGCCCGTCCAAAGAAGGTGAGAGTTTATATCTGTATTTAGCGGTATCAGATACGGCCGTCAGTGGAGCCCTGATCAGAGAAGAAGGTAAGAAGCAGCTTCCAGTTTATTACGTCAGCCAAGCCTTCCAAGGGGCTGAGTCCAGGTATCCAAAGATTGAGAAGATTGCATTTGCATTGATTGTGGCCTCCCGGAAACTAAGACAATATTTCCAAGCAAATCCCATCCTAGTGATGACGGACCAACCTATCAAAAAGTCCATGAACAAGCCTGAAGCAGCTGGAAGAATGGTCCAGTGGGCAATTGAACTCAGCCAGTTTGACATCGAGTACCATCCCAGGACAGCCATTAAAGCACAAGCCCTGGTGGACTTCATCGCCGAGTTCACTTCCCCGAATGAGGATAAGCACGCCAACGAGGCCGAGAGATGGACGATACAGACCGACGGTTCGTCAGCTCGAAATTAGGAGGGAGTAGGGGTCGTCATAGTCACCCCAGAAGGAGAGGTACTGAAGTACGATGTTCAGCTAAAATTCCCGGCCACCAACAACGAGGCAGAATATGAAAGGATTCTGACGGGATTGAGACTCGGAAAGGAGCTCGGGGCTAAGAACCTATTAGTCCAAAACGATTCAAAACTGATAATAGGGCAAATCCGGGGAGAATATGAAGCAAAGGAAGAAAGAATGCAGAAGTATCTCAAGCTGACGAAGCATTTAACTCAGGAGTTCGATGAAGTGGAGTTCGAACAGATACCGAGGAGCCAGAATATGGAGGCAGACGAGGTCTCGAAGATAGCCTCGTCAGAAGATGGATCAACGAATGCGGACCTGAAGATGGAAATCCAGAAATGCCCCAGCATTGAAGAAGTTCCAACATTCCCAATCCAGAACACAGATAGCTGGATGACGCCCATCATATCTTTCCTCCAAGACGGGCACCTCCCTCCGAATACAGACGAGGCTAGAAAGATCAAAAAGAGGGCAGCCAGATTTACAGTTCTCAACGACACCCTCTACAAGAGAGGTTTCTCCATGCCCTATTTGAACTGTGTTAGTGAAGAAGAAGCTAAGTACATCCTGGAAGAGATACACGAAGGAATCTGTGGAGACCATGCTGGCCCTAGATCCCTGGTAAGCAAAGTTCTTCGAACAGGTTACTTCTGGCCTACTATGCAGGCGGACGCAATGCAGTTTGTCAAGAGATGTGACAAATGCCAACGGTTCGAGAATGTCCAACGACTTCCAGCAGAAAGACTGACGACGATAACATCCCCTTGGCCATTCGCACAATGGGGAATCGACATCGTTGGCCCACTGCCCCTAGGCAAAGGTCAGGTAAAATTCTTACTAGTTGCTATTGATTATTTCACGAAATGGGTTGAAGCAGAGCCATTGGCGACCATCACCGAAGCAAAAATCCGAAGCTTCGTGTGGAAGAATATAGTCTGCAGGTTCAGGATTCCAAGGACGATCATATCTGATAATGGACGACAATTCGACTGCCAAGGCTTCAAAGATTTCTGCTCAGGCCTGGGAATCAGGAACCAGTTCTCATCACCAGGACATCCACAGGCGAACGGACAGACGGAGGTAACAAACCGTACGCTGCTCAAGATCATAAAAACCAAGCTGGACGACGCGAAGGGCGCCTGGCCAGAAGAATTGACCAATGTCTTATGGGCCTACAGAACGACAGCAAGAACTCCGACGGGGGAGACCCCCTTCAGGCTTACCTACGGAACTGAAGCAGTGATCCCGGTCAAAGTAGGAGTAACCAGCACCAGGCGAGAAATGTTCGACGAGGAAGCTAATAATGATCGTCTACAATTCAACCTGGATTGTCTAGATGAAGTAAGAGACAAGGCTTGCAGCAGAGTGACGGACTACCAGAAAAAGATGACAGATTATTACAACAGAAGGGTGAAACTCAGGCGACTCGTCATTGGCGACCTCGTCCTGCGCAAAGTAACCCCGGCGACCAAAGATCCTGTTCAAGGGAAGCTCGGCCCCACATGGGAAGGACCTTACCGAGTCATCCACTACTCCAGGCAAGGTAGCTACCACCTGGAAACCCTGGACGGACAAAGACTCCCGAGGCCATGGAACATTGAACACCTGAAAAAATACCATCAATAGAAGTAACCTTCAAATGTATTCGTTATTGAAATCAATAAAGATGTTATCCAGCTAATGTTTCTCTGTGAGCAGGCCTATTCAATCATAAGTCACAAAAAGCCAAAAACGGCTAAGTAACAAGATTCCGCCCTGACGGATGTACGTTACTGACGACTATAAAACCCCTGTAAAAAGGGTACAAGTAAAGCCAAAAACGGCTAAGTAACAAGATTCCGCCCTGACGGATGTACGTTACTGACGACTATAAAACCCCTGTAAAAAGGGTACAAGTAAAGCCAAAAACGGCTAAGTAACAAGATTCCGCCTTGACGGATGTACGTTACTGACTACTATAAAACCCCTGTAAAAAGGGTACAAGTAAAGCCAAAAACGGCTAAGTAACGAGATTCCGCCTTGACGGATGTACGTTACTGACAACTATAAAACCCCTGTAAAAAGGATACAAGTAAAGCCAAAAACGGCTAAGTAACAAGATTCCGCCTTGACGGATGTAAGTTATTGACGACTACAAAATCCCTAAAGGATGTAAGTCACAAAAAGCCAGAAAAGGCTAAGTAACAAAATTCCGCATAGAACGGATGTAAGTTGCTAACAATGACGATACCTACAAGGTTAAAGGATTGACCCTGCGTAGACGAGCATACTACATGGACGATCGAAGCCAGCATATCACAAACAACGACCATGAGAACACAAGCACAAGTACACAGATGTAAATTAAGTTAAAAGCCCAAAAGCAACGGGCAATTTACAAAGTGTTTTTACAGTCAAAGACCCATAAACACTGAGCCAAAAACATTGTTCTTAAAATAGATTAATTGTTGGAGAATTAGATAAATAAAACAACCCAAAACATGGTGGGTATCCAAAAAGAAAGACAAAAATTTCTAAGTATCAGGTTCGAGCAGCATCATCGTCAGCAGGTGCGGCGTCAGCAGGAGCTGCGTCAGCAGAAGCCTCGTCACCAGGGGCATCGTCAGCAGGAGCATCCACAGAAGCTTCAGGCTCGGGAGCAGGAGGTCGGGCAGCCTCATCTGCAGCCATTTCTTGATCCACCTCCTTCAGGTCCAGCTCTTCCATATTCACCCCTGAAGGGTACTTCACGAGGTACCTCCTCAGAAGCTCGAAACCCTTAAAATACCAACTGAAGAGCACAGTATTATACTCGTCAGTGGTTTGGAAGGCTTCAACGGACCTGGCAACTATGGTCTTGAGACTTTCCCTGGCCCCAAGGAGTTGCTCGTCCTTCTCCTTAGTTAACTGGCGCTCAACCCGGAGGTCGTCGTTCAGCTTCTTGACCTGCTCCTTCAGAGTGTTGTTCTCACCCATGGAAGCAATAAGGTCTTTCTTCAGCGACGAGTTCTCCGCCTCCAAGACCTCCATCCTAGACGTCATAGACGCCACTTTAGCCTCCTGAGTAAAATACTCAGAAGAAAGATGCAGACTCTCCCCTAACACCTGAACGAGTTTGTGGACATGACGAGCCGCGACCTCGTTGATAGGGACGCTAGTCAAAGCCCTCAAATCTGCAGACGTCACTACCTCGTGGGCTCGCTCCACAGCCATCTTCTCGTCAGTCCAAAGGGTGGACGGGCGAGCGGCAGCTTTCTCCTTCTCCTTTTCAGACTGCCGCGGCCTTTTAGAGACGGGAGTGCCACCTATCTCCTCCACGGAAGCTGTAGGAGAAGCCGTCCTTGTTGTCTCACTCGCGGGAACAGTTGGACGAATAATGGAGGTTGGAGCAGCATGACTCCCCCTTCCAGTGACGCGCACTGTCTTTGCTCCCAAATTCGACAGAGGCTCATCCTTCTTGGACCTCATTTTCGCGTACATGCCCTTATTGAATTTGGTCGTCATTTCTGCAAAGGGAAGACACTAGTAAGAAGAAAAATCAAGAGGAAGAAAAAAGGTGAGTACCGATGAATATAACACTTACTCTTTTTTCCTTCAATATCAAGGTTACGAAGGACGATGGCAGAGGGATCCGGTCCGAGGCAGTAGAAGGCTAGTGTTCTAGGGTCGACAAGCTCGTCCCAGCTTTCAATCGTCAGTGTGTAATCAATTGCCTTCTGTACCCGTTCTCTATACCTGCTCTTGAGCTTGGGTCGTTTCTTAGCTGTGCAAAAAAAAAAAAAAAAAAGGGTCATAGCCATGGAAGAAAACGCAACAAAATTCAAAGAACGAGGATGGATATCGACGCACCTAAAGTCGGGGCTTCCCACCGACGACGCAACCTCGGGATATCACCCCAAACCTCTCCAGAGGCAGTCTCAAAATCATCCCCAGACACAAAGAAGAATCTGGACTTCCAGTACCTGAAGGACGACGGTAAACCCTTGACAATCCTAGTTCTTCTCTCCCAGGGCACCAATTCGTAGTACCCATACTCCTTTGATGCTTTTAAACGATACAAATGGACAAGCTCGTCCACCCTGAGCATATCCCCGTCATTAGCGGCCAACCAGATCACCATACAGCTAACCAAAATCCGCCACGAATTCGGCATAAGTTGCCCGAGGGCAATACCTAAATGGTCCAAGAGTTCCATCAAGAAAGGGTGGACGGGAAACCTCAATCCACAGACGAAGGCAGATTCGTAGAAACAAATCTCCCCAGGAAAGAAGTGACAAGCCCGGTCTGCCTCGCTAGGCAAACGAACCCTAACTCGTTCTGGGAACTAAAACCTGTCCTTGAACCTACCTAGCGCGTCGGCGTCCAAACCACACTCCTCCTTTAGAGCATAAAAAGCCCTAACTTCTCGAGGCGTGGAGACGGCTGTGTCTTCCTCCACTGGGTTACCGCTAGACGATAACCCAGTCTCGAGCTCACTGGATCTGACCTCAGATGCCATTCTACCCTCTCTCACCAAATTATCAAACCAATCTATTGACTGACGAAGCAAAGGCAAGAGATCAGCCAACACCACAGCTAGGCAACTACCTTCGTAAATAAAATTTTCAAGGTGTGGAAAATTTCCCAACGAACCCCCTAATCGAGCAAAAAGAAACGAGATGGAGGGGCAAGCTATCCTAACCTCGGAACTACCAATCATAAGTAAAACCAGAAAAACACAAAAAAAGCCTAAAAATCCCAAAACCTAGCGAGCAAAACACAAAAAAAAAAAGAGATGGGAAAAATCAGAGATCCACCACCATATGAATAAACAAAATATGAGAAGAAAGGAGTAGGAAGCACACCTCGGAAAAGAGAACCGCCACCACACGACGCACCGGTTGAGAAGAAAGTTGCCGAAAAAGGCTGGCGGAGAAGATGCCCAGAGAGATAAATGGGAGTTCTTGAGAAAAGTGAAAAGGAAAAGTGAAGAAGAAAGGAAGTTTAAAAACTGAGGCCTTGGAAACTGAAAAACCAGCGGGAAGCCCAATAGTCCCATTTACTCGGGCATTAACTCCACCAATCAGCATCTGCCACGTTCTGTGGAGCGCCGTCACTTCCCAATTAATACGGAACAGAACCCCAAGAGTCACCTACAACATATGACCCTTCAAATTCTATAATCGTCAAGGACATGACGAACATAGAATCCGGGGGCAACTGACGAGACTGACGAGTCCGTCACACACTGACGACACCATTCATGGACGAAGACACCCTCAGGAGTGACAAAATGATCATTCACGTTACTGACGAAGACATTCAGGTCATTCAATGCAGCCAATTAAGCCCAGAACGGTTAGAAGGCCAACTGTACGGACCGTTGGAGCACATTGATGCCACATTAACTGCTCCCAAACATTACCAGAAGGAGCATTAAGATCTCCATAACTACTCCAACGGCTAGAGGCCATGAAAGAGTATAAAAAGCCCACACATTGCCAATGACAAGGTACATACACACTGAGAGATCTCTTTTGCTCTGTTATTTTCTATATTGTTCATTCTCAAATAGCAATCGATACTAACTTTAGCATCGGAGGCGCTGTGGCAGACACCACACCGGTGACCATCTTTGTAGGCTGGAGGTTGCTTCCATCTGACGATTGACTGACGAGTTTACGCCTTATCACATTTCATGAAATAGACACCATAAATTTATGTAACTATTATCAATAAAAAAATGATGATAATATATTTCTTAGGAAATTTACGTACAAAAAATGTATAGTAGTCATCTAATGACTAATAATTACAAATTTTGAAATAAAATAAAATCCCGTTGCAAAGCCCCAATTCTATCCTTTGATAAAATATTTTACCTCTCTTGTGGAAGCTAAACCAAAATATAATCAAACTCAAAATAACAATCAGTCACAAGATGCAAGTTTTACTCTTTCACTAAATAATTACGTGGAGAAAGCAGGGTTGAAGAGAAGACAAATAATTTGCTCTTTGGACCCTCTTCAAATAGTGGAAGCATACCCTGTTACGGGTGTATGCTTCCTCCCTCTCACAAGCTAGTGGGTCCCACCAACTGTGAGATGAGAGAAACATGCACCTATAACAAGGTGTATATTCTCCTTCAGATGAGGTCAAGGCCGGCCTTAGGCCTAGGCCACCGCCTAGGGCCCCTACTAGAGGAAGGCCCTAAATTTTGGGAGAAAATTGATATATTTAAAAAAATATATTCATATATTTAAATACATGTGTCTTACAAATAGAGTAATATTACAGTTACAAACTATTTTACAACATTTTTACAAATTGTTGCTATAGCCAACTTCTTACTAGTTCTCATCTAGACCCACCGATAACATCACTTTTTTATTTATCTATAATCATTTACCACATCATCAATTTGTAAAAGTTTTTGTACAAGTATTTGTATCTCTAGCATTTTTCCTTACAAATATATGTTTCACTAATCACAAAAAATAATTCAAATAGGAAAATGTTAGAAATATTATTAATTTTACTTAAAAACTTTACAAATTGATGTGACAATTAATATAATATGTGGACATCAATAACTCTTAAATGCATTTTTGAATTATATTTTGTGATTAGTGATACATCTTTGTAAGCCTCATGTTATAAAATTTATAATATCCCTAACATCATTCATTCAAATGCTTGTTTATTATCTTTTTGAGGTGTCATTAATCGCATTCATTTCTACATCGTTTGAAAGTTTTTTTTAGTAAAATTAGTTATAGTTTTAGCATTTTTCCCCCACAAAAAAAAAAAAAAACATATTACAAAATGAAAGGAATAGATTTTTGTTATAAAAAAAATTTATGATATTAAATACTAGTTAAATATTATTTAAGTGATAACAAAAATGTCTCATTTAATTATATCGTCTTAGGCCTCTAAATTTGTTGGGCCGCCCCTGGATGAGGTCTCACAGTTAACAGAATCTTCTTCAATTCTCATGAAAACCTGACTGGCAATGATGAAAAACCTTCCTAGTCTTTTCAGTTTTTGTAGCAACTTGTGTAGGATTTGAACCACCATAACAAATACATGTCTACTATGCCTTATTACCAAATAATATTATGACTACGGCATATCACCTGAGTCACCTGACTTATACACTGGTAACTGGTTAATCATAACAAGTACGTACTCAAATCTGTTCGGAGCAAACTTGGCCAGAAAAGAAAAAGAAGAGGAAGAAAAAAATTTAAGCCTTTAATAGATCTGCGAGCTGAGTAACACAAATTAAGTGTGTATGTATATCAGAGAATTAATTATTGTATTAAAAACATATTTTACAAAAATGGCATAAACAAGAATCATTTGCAAGGGGGAGCCCTTTTCAATTTATACAGATTTCATTTACACTTAATTTCGAGGAACAAATGCTAGAGGAGATTACAGACTAGGAAATGGGAAAAGAAAAAGAGGGGGAGGCCGGGGAAAGCATGAATAAACAACTCAATCGTGTTGAAATCCATTCACGTGAAAAAAGAAAAGTCTTAGCGCATCCATGCAAAATGAGCAGTGTAACTAGCCAAATGCACCCTGATGACTGACAAAATGCTCAGAAGGTCAAAATTGGTGGAATTGAGCTAAAATCTAAGTGAAACAAGTAAGGAGATCAAAACGCACTGTTGGGGTTCCGGTTCTATCTGAGACGCAAACACAGAGAAAGAGAGAAAAATGCAAATTGAACTATAAAAAACAAAAAAGGGGAGCTAGATATCAACAAAACAAAACCGCCCCCCTCTCTCTCTAGTAGTAGAAGTGTTTTGAGTATCATTGTGCGAAAATATGAAGGAAAAGAAATAAAATCTGTAAACAAAATTTAGCCGAACAAACCATATATATAGGATTTTATTAACTTATTATAAGCTCACAAAGATACACATAGCAGTGATTTATTTGAGTAGATACACTGCATTGATTATTTATGATAAGAGCCTTGCAACCCTACAAAAAGCAAAACTACGAGTCGGCATGATACAGTTTCGACACAGTTAACATTAGATTTTTCATCTAAGCTATAGCCGTCCTCTGAGAAGAAGATCTAGAGGGTGTTACTATAGAGATCTCTTGCTGTTCCAAATTAGATTTCAGTTCTGAAACATCTTCTTTGCTAAGTTGGAAGGCGTTGGCTAGTACGTCCGCTGGAATGGCCCTGAGGACAGAGGTTTGTCCCGCAAGAGGAGAAATCTGGGCATTGTAATTTGTCTTGAAGGCCACCCACTCGAAACCCTCACTACTACTAGCTCGTTTCACCACGGCAAAGTTTTGTGGTACGGTTAAGATTTGATGTTGCTGCAGCTCACCATCAAACACAGTTTGACCAAAGTCGTCAACCACTTGAACCTGGGCATGACCTTTTACTACATAGATCACGCTGTGTGCATTCCTATTCCAGTGTGGAACATAAATAGCATCCTGCGTAACATGTATGACCTCTAAATTAATTAAATCTCAAATATCAAAAAAGCAAATAATATTTGTTAATTTAATCGCAGCTTTCATTAACATTACCCTTTGGAGCCTTCCAAACTCAGCACTGAGTTGAAGCCAGCGGAGGACTGGGAGGTTGTGGCTGTTGAGGGTACTGATTCGACCGGCTTTGGGGTTGTAAATATCAGCTCGTGAAGGGTCATATATGTTCTCCCTGAGCCTCAAGGTGCATAGAGTCTCCTCAATGCCATTGTCACGTCCACCTCGGCGGCTCTGGCTCTCACGTTGTTCCCTCTCGTCTTCTCTCTCTTGCTCTCTCTCTTGTCTTTCCAATCGCTCTCGCTCTTCACGTGACCTTGGCGGCCTGGCCACTTGAAGCCTACCCTTCACTTTCACTATGTTCTTCCTGTCTTCATGGAAGCCTTGAAGGTTTCTAATGGTCTCCTCATTCACATTGAAAGCATCGGCCAAATCCTTAGTACGGAAGCCACTGAAGAGATTGTTGCCCTGTCCCTGTTGCTGGCGTCGTTGTCCTCGTGGGCTTCGACCTTGTAGCTGAAATTCATCTTCTGGGTTTCCGGCAAGGTAGAAGTGCTACATATGTATACAAAGCCAGCCATATAAGACGCATATATCATCGTCACTTTAACTATACAGTTGGATTGTTATTACATATTAATTGGAAGTAATATTTGGGTTTCTAATTAGTTCTTACTCTGGGGTTCTCGTCAAGCTGGTTGGCTTGGTTGTTGGTGTCAAGGAGAGAGACCGCGACAACCTCCGAATCGCCATCATTGTACAACCAATGGGCTACTCCGGCGGGCAATGCTATGATATCACCCCGTCGGAAGTTTTGGATCTTCTGGTTCTGGTCTCGCTGCTGTCCTTGTTGATGTTGTTGATGTTGCTGTTGTTGAGATTCTTGGTATGTGTTGGGGCAGCCAGGAAGTACGGCACCAAAGATACCATAACCTGTTGTATAACATTACACAAATTAATTAAATTATACAGTTTGAACTTGTACATACACAGAACTAAATTCAGTGTAGCTTACCACTCTGAATGTAAATGAGTTGAGGAGCACCGGCGTACTGAGGCAAGAGAAGGCCATTAGGCTCAATGGTACGGCGAACGACGGCCACTCCGACGCACTGGAATTGCTGGTCGTTGGGGTCCCAAGACTCGATCACGCCGGCTTCCGCCTCAATGCGGTGGTTTGGTTTGAGAGCATCTAGCCTGTCCAGTTGGCACTGGTTGAACTGTTGGTGCTGCCTGCTTGTTTGAGTAGCTAGGCATCCATTGAAGAGCACAAGAAGCAGCACAGAGAAGTATAGAGCAAGATAGGCTTAGCCATGATTTTGTTTTTGAGGTAGTACTGAATGAAGTGGCGACTCGGAGATGCTGGTATTTAAAGGAGAGATATGTTGGTAAGGGTCAGACACGTATATAATATTATACATATGACACGCATTGGTTAAGGAATCTTCAGCCATTCTTCAGTTTGCATGGCTATTGTTTTACACCTCAATATTTTTGTTGGGGCAGGTGTCTATAGATGCCCCAGAGAAAGAGACAAACACGATTCCGAACCAATCTTATGTTGAGATTAGTTTATTTTGTTGAAACGAAAATTTTTTTGCTAAAAGTACTGAAGATAAAAATAAAAATTAACTGAGATAATATAGTGGGACCTATGAATTGTACCAAAAAATATAGTGGATCATGAATAGTAGCAAAAATAAGCTAAATAGTAAAATAAGCTAACTTTTTAAATTAGAGCCAAACGCACACTAAATTTCACATTCAAAAGAAGAAGGGTTGTTTTAGAGTCCCTTTGGTAACAATTTATTTAGTTTAAATTGAAAATTTTTTACTGAAACTACTGTAGATAAAGCTAAAAAGTGACAGAAATAATACAGTAAGACCCATAAATAATATCAAAAAGTACAATGAGACTTATAAATAGTAGCAAAAATAAGATAAATAATAAATAAATAAAAAACTGGCTTTTTTAAGCTAATACCAAACGCAACCTTAATCTTTTCTACTTTGTTTTTGAGGTCTCTATTCATGAATACCACCTTTGATGCATTTAACGTAACGGTGATACCACGAACAACAAACTAAGGTCCCTTCAGGGATTACATGGAAATTAGTTAAAATGCAATATGTTTTGGGCTAATTATCAGTAACTAAAGAAAGAAACATTCAATAATTATGCATTAAAAAAAATTAAAAAAAAAAAAAAAAACAATATGCTTAGTGGCGGGTCTATCATTATGCATGAATATAAAGAAAATTTCGGCCCTTGCTGCCCGTAGCATGCAACTCAATGTGGTTGCTCACTTGAAACTCCCCAAAAAGATTAATTCACTTGAAAATGTTTTTTCATAAAATGAAATATTTTCTTATGTCAAATATTTCTTAGACATTTTTTGTAGTACAAGTTAAAGATAAAAAATAATCAAAATCAACATTAAAACTTTGTAGCATAAAACTATATATTTCATTTAAATGCAAAAATGTCTTCTCAAATCCCCTTTAGTTTGCTAAATGGGAGGGTGGATATATAATTATATTTATAGGATATTACCTAAAGTGTTTTAAAATGTCCATTAACTATTTGGAAAAATAATTATAAGAAGGTGAACTAGGTGAAGAAGAAAAATCAGCAACAATTGAAATCTTCTTTTTAGTTTTAACTAGCAGCGAACCCGCGCGTTGCGCGTAATAATTATTTTTATGGTG
Organism: Quercus aquifolioides; assembly: GCA_019022515.1. Classification (NCBI taxonomy): domain Eukaryota; kingdom Viridiplantae; phylum Streptophyta; class Magnoliopsida; order Fagales; family Fagaceae; genus Quercus; species Quercus aquifolioides. Next base: position 4,101,605 of record CM032336.1, on the reverse strand, counting down.
GTTTTATTAAAAAAAATTTACAATTTAAATTAATCTAATAATGAGTAATGTATTTCGTAATTATATTTTTATTTAGGGGAAATTACACTTTAACCACCTGTGGTTTGCCTAAAAAACACTTTACCCACCTAAGGTTTAAAAAATAGCACTTTGCCCACCTGTGGTCTGATCCGTTACCAAAACATTACCCACCTCTAACCCTACCATTACTTTAACACCAATTCACTCAAAAAAACAATAGCAATTGAATCAAAACTCTTTCCTTTGAAAAAAATAATAAAATAAAAATAAAATAAAATAAAACTTCCCCGTACATGTACACTCCCTATTCCAGATTGTGATCCACTTCATCAAGACAAAAACTTAAAACTCTCAGCATCAAGAGAAGTTGGCAGGCCGATCAAAATCCATGTGAAGGATCTTGAAGATTTTCTCTATTGATTTAAACCACAGGTAAGTTTTTGATAATTAGGGTTCTTGATTTCTTTTTCAAAAGTTGCCGGTAGATTTTTTTTTTTTTTTTAATTGCTGGCAGATTTCTGCTGTAATCTTGATTTATTTTGAAGATTTTTGAAGATTTGCAGCTTATTGCTCGCAGATTACGTTTTTGAAGTTTTTTTTGAGAAATTGGGTCTGTGCTATACATGATTTTTTGCTCTGTGCTATATATTTTCGCTGACTTCTCATTGGAGTTTTGATCCAATATTTGTGCTCCACCCACCACTTATTGTCATGCTTCACCATCTAATTCTATATCTAAGGCGCTTTCTCATATTTACAACCTTTGCTAACTTTTCATACACGTACAAAAACAGAGCAGATCAATGACTACTATTATCTCAATGTGTAGCCTGTTAATGAATTTTTTTTTTTTTTTTTTTGGAGAAATTGGGTCTGTGCTATACATTTTCTGCCAAGAACAAAAAAAGAACTTTTGATGTTATCTATGCTATACATTTTCTTGGGTCAGCATTTTAGTGTGTGTAAAGGTTGGTTTGGAAACTGCAAGATATGCTCTGTTATGAAATTGTGAGTCATGCTTTGTTATGGTTTCTCAAAGGAAAGAGTTTTGATTCAATTGCTATTGTTTTTTTTTTTTTTTTGAGTGAATTGGTGTTAGAGTAACGGCAGGGTTAGAGGTGGATAACGTTTTGTTAACAAATCAAACCAAAGGTGGCCAAAGTGTCATTTTTTAAACTACAAGTGGGTAAAGTGTTTTTTGGACAAATCACATGTGGGCAAAGTGTAATTTCTCCTTTTATTTGTTATAGGAACAATCATAAATGTAATATAAGAACAATCCAAAACACCAAAAAAACATAAACTAAAAAAAATTAATAAAATTTAACAATAATTAATTGAACCAATATTATGATAAAATTTTGTTTTTGATAATCTATTAAGGTTATTTTCTTTGTAAAAATTATAATTTCAGCCACCCAAAACATATTATAAAAAAAACAATTATTAGCAAAATCTAGGAATTAAATTTCTATACATGCATTGTTATAAAATAATTATAATTAAAATAAAATTGCAAAAGTTAAAATTTGTCACCTATCCAATTATTTTTGTTTGGCTAACCTTTGCTTTTCTTTAAATGAATGGCATTATAGAGTACTTCTAATATAACTATTAAGAGTACTTTGTCCACCACAAAGGATTAGAAAATAAACAAAAATTATTATAGTCTTATAGTTTAACATCTAAATTAAGCACTATAAAAAATCATGCTAGCTATGTAATAGAATAAATACCAAATTATCCAAATCATGCTATGTAATAGAATAATATTATATTTTTATATGCTATATTTAATTCTTTAGAACGCAATAGGATAACATTTAACAATCAAAGAGAATAAAATAAAAAAAAACAACAAAAATTTAAAAAACAAAACTAAATCGCATTAACCCAAAATAGAGTTTTAAATAATATAAAAAATTATCAACCTAAAGTAGAGATGCAAGAAAAATTAAAAAATCCACCAAAAAATTTAGAGAGGGAGAGAGAGAGAACCTTTTTTTTTTTTTTGTGAGGGAAAACTATGCATAGAATAGAAGAGATAGTGACAAATTTATAGTAAGAGGGTATGAATAAAAAGAGACAAAAAAAAAGGAAGACGAAGGGAAAGAGGAAGAATGATATTAATGTAGAGGGTAGTGGGGAAATGAAAATGTAAGGGAGAGAGAAAGATTGAAGAAGTAGTGGGGAGATGAAATGGTAAGGGAGAGAGAAAGGTTAGAGAAGTGTAGATATTAAAAAAATAAATGTTAAAAATAATTATAGGAAAATTGGAAAAAAAAAAAAAAAACCCTAAAGCTTGAAAGGCTTCAAAGTTTTTTTTTTTTTTTTTTTTCTTCCTTTAAGCTGAAAAGGCTCACACAAAATTCTAAAGCAAAACTAAAAAGGCTTTGGTTGGGCTTGATAGTATAACTAAATAAATAAAAGGTGGGCTGAATTAATTATACAGATTTATTATAGGGTGACAGTGGAAGTAAATAAATAAATAGTAGGCTGCATTTATAAGGCTAAAAATTGTAAAAACCATTTTAAAATTGTAGGACAAATTATATTTTAAAAAAAATAAAAAGAATGACGTGACAGCTGATGTGGCACAACGTGAGAGCAGCAGCGTTAAACACAACACTTCAGCTTTTAGTAATATATAGATTTGACTTGGTTCATCCTTGAAAATTCAAATGAAACATAGATATAAACTTCTATTAAGTAATGCATTTCATGAAATAGACACCATAAATTTATATAACTATTATCAATAAAAAATGATGATACTCAATATATTTCTTAGGAAATTTACGTATAAAAAATGTACAGTAGTCATCTAATGACTAATTACAAATTTTGAAATAAAATAAAATCCCCTTGCAAAGCCCCAAATCTATCCTTTGATAAAATATTTTGCCTCTCTTGTGGAAGCTTAACCAAAATATAATCCAACTCGAAATAACAATCAGTCACAAGATGCAAGTTTTACTCTTTCACTAAATAATTACGTGGAGAAAGCAGGGTTAAAGAGAAGACAAATGACTTGGTCTTTGGACCCTCTTCAGATGAGGTCTCAAGAGTTAACAGAATTTTCTTCAATTCCCATGAAAACCTGAATGGCAATGATGAAAATCGTTCCTAGTCTATTCAGTTTTTGTACCAACTTGTAGGATTTGAACCACCATAGCAAATACATGTCGACTATGCCTTATTACCAAATAATATTATGACTAAATGACTTATACACTGGTTAGTCATAACACGTACGTACTCAAATCTGTTCGGACTCTTCGGAGCAAACTCAGCCAGAAAAGAAAAAGAAGAGTAAGAAGAAAATTTAAGCCTTTAACAGATCTGCGAGAGTAACACCAAATGTGTACGTATATCAGAGAACTAATTATTGTATTAAAAACATATTTTACAAAAATGGCATAAACAAGAATCATTTGCAAGGGGGAGCCCTTGTCAATTTATACAGATTTCATTTACACTTAATTTCGAGGAACAAATGCTAGAGGAGATTACAGATTAGGAAATGGGAAAAGAAAAAGAGGGGGAGGCTGGGGAAAGCATGAATAAATAACTCAATCATGTTGAAATCTGTTAGAAATACTGAATGATTGTATTGTATTCCTTGATGAAAGAATGTACATAGATGCCTTTATATAGGAGGCATATGTGTGCAGTACAAGTAAATATGTGTGCTATACAAGTAACCTAACTGGGCCTAAAGCCCACAACACTATACATGTTAACAGCCCCCCTCAAACTCAAGGTGGATGTGAAACCAACTTGAGGTTGTCAACCAAAGTACGAAGGCGCCCCTTAGGATGTGACTTGGTGAAGATATCTGCAAGTTGATCTTTAGAGGAGACTGAGATCAGCTTGAGAGCACCATGGACAAGATGAAAACGGATAAAATGACAATCGATCTCAATGTGTTTAGTCCGTTCATGGAAGACATCATTGTGAGCAATATGAATAGCACTCTGGTTGTCACAATAAAGAGGAGTAGCAGAAGATGTAGACACACCTAAGTCTTTGAGAAGCCATCGTAGCCAAAGAAGCTCAGATGTGGTATCAGCAAGGGCACGATATTCTGCTTCAGTACTGGAGCGGGCCACATGAGTTTGTTTCTTGCTTCGCCAAGAAATCAGAGAAGAACCAAGAAGAAAGCAATAACCAGTGGTGGACCTGCGATCAGTGGGGTCTCCTGCCCAATCAGCATCAGAAAATGCACGAAGAGTAAGAGGAGACTGAGCAGAGTAGAAAAGACCATGGAAGAGAGTGCCCTTTAAGTATCGAAGAATGCGCAGAACAGCAGCATAGTGAGTCGATCGTGGAGCAGACAGATACTGGCTCACTTGGTGAACAGCATAGGAAATGTCTGGACGAGTGACAGTGAGATAAACCAAGCTGCCAACCAAGCGTCTGTAAAGAGAGGGATTAGACAATGGTTTCCCCCCTGAGGGAGTCAGATGCGCATTAAGCTCAACTGGAGTGTCCACAGTCTTGCTATCAGTGAGTCCAGCGCGAGACAAGAGTTCAGAAGCATACTTGGCTTGAGTAATATAAAGTCCATCTGTAGAATGAGTGATTTCAAGACCCAAGAAGTAGCTGAGATATCCAAGATCTTTCATCTCAAACTGCTGACTGAGAAAAGTCTTGAGTTCTTGAATGCCACTGAGGTCATCACCAGTTATGATTATATCATCCACATATAAGAGAAGTAAAATAGTGCCTTTGTCAGTGCGATGAAGAAATAAGGCAGAATCATAATGACTGGCCATGTAACCCAAGTGAGAGATGGTAGAGCTGAATTTGGCAAACCATGCTCGTGGAGCTTGCTTAAGGCCATAAAGTGCACGTCGAAGGTGGCAAACCTTGTTTGAGTCAACAGAGAGACCAGGAGGAGGTTGCATATACACTTCTTCACTTAAGTCCCCATTAAGAAATGCATTTTTAACATCCATCTGAAAAAGGTCCCATTTACTGGCAGCAGCAACAGCTAAGAGGGCACGGACAGATGAGATACGAGCAACCGGAGCAAAGGTCTCTTCATAATCAATCCCATACTCTTGTGTAAAACCTTTTGCAACAAGACGAGCTTTGTAGCGCTCAATGGACCCATCAGAGCGAGTCTTAATCTTGTAGATCCACTTACAACCAACCACAGATTTCCCAGGAGGAAGTGTTACCAAATCCCAAGTATGGTTTTTAGATAATGCATCAAGTTCCTCTTTCATTGCAATCTGCCATAAAGGGTCAGTGGAAGCCTCACGATAGGTGTGAGGCTCGTGTAGTGTAGCAAGAGCAGTGTAACAATGATAGTCAAGTAAATGTGCAGGAATAGATCTTACCCGAGTTGAGTGACGAGGTGGAATGTCTTGTGCAAGATCTTCAGGCGAAGCAGGAGCAGGAGACCCAAGCTCAGGATTGGGGTTGGGTAGCACGTCTTCAACCTGTTCATCTTCCACCTGTTCATTGAAGGGTGAACTAGGAAAGGGATCAGTGATATCTGGTGGTTGGATAGAGAAGTCTACAGCAACAGAATCAGGAGCAATTACAGGAGGATCAGGAGCAGCTACAGAAGGAATATGTGTCTCATCTGGAAAAAGATCTAAGACAGAAGAGGAAGACAATGAAGCACTGAAATGAGAAAGTTCGACAAAGAGGCGATGTTCCCAAAAGACAACATTACGGGAGACACGAAGACGATGAGAGACAGGATCATAACACCTATACCCCTTTTGAGTTTCGCCATAGCCAAGAAAACAACAAAGTCTTGACCGAGGCTCAAGTTTGTTATGCTCATGTGGCTGAAGAAGAACGAAACAAGCAGAACCGAAGGAGCGAAGGTGGTGATAGTCTGGAGGTGACCCAAAAAGGCGCTCATATGGAGTTTGATTTTGGATAACAGGACTCGGAATGCGATTAATAGTATGAACAGCATGAAGAGCAGCTTCACCCCAAAAAGGAGCAGGAACTTTAGCAGAGAGAAGGAGAGCACGAACAGTGTCAAGAATATGACGAAGTTTTCGTTCGGCTCTACCATTTTGCTGAGAGGTACCTGGACAGGTTAGTTGATGAACAGTGCCATAGGAATGCAAAACAGCTTGAAAAGCATATTGAGTGTATTCAAGAGCATTATCAGATCGAAAAATTTTGATACGTCTGGAAAACTGGGTTTCAACCATTTTTGCAAAATTAGAATATACTTCCAATAATTCAGAACGATGTTTCATATTAAAAATCCAACTATAGCGAGAGTAATCATCAACAAAGACAACAAAATATCTAGACCCACCAATACTAGAGACAGAGGAAGGCCCCCAAACATCAGAATGAATAAGCTCAAAGATATCAGTGGATATGGATTCACTAGTATTGAAAGGTAAAGCTGGTTGTTTTCCTAACTGACATGAAACACAATCAAAATTTTCTGTGGACACTGAACCTAACAAACCTCTAGAAGCCAATTGTTGTACCCGAGAGGAAGATGCGTGACCAAGTCGAGCATGCCAAAGTGCAAGGGAAGGAGTGGAAGAAACTGCAGCAGCTGCAGCAATAGAAACAGGAGCGACAAGTGGAAGACGAAGGTTGTCCACGGGAAACATTCGCCCAACTCTGGGACCGGTCCCAAGCTCCTGTCCCGTCCTAGGATCCTGCACAATACATCCAGAATAATCAAAGGTAATGCGATAACCCAACTCAGCTAATTGTCCCACAGAAAATAAATTGTAAGAAAGGTCAGGAACATTAAAGACTCCAGGAACCGAGAGGTTGGAGGTTGAAACTGAACCTATATTATGACCAGACATTGTGGAACCATTTGCTGTGCGAATATTAAGAGGGTGCGGTGCAGGTTTAAGGTCAGAAAATAAGGACGAGTGAGGTGTCATGTGATTGCAACAAGCGGAATCCATAAGCCAAGAGGAAGGAGACATACCAGATAAAGCTGAGAGAGAAGAGGAATAAGATGCATTACCAACCATACGAATGACATTGGCGATGATATTTATAAGGTCATCTCTGGAAATGGAGAAAGTGGATCCAGAAGACTGAGACTGTGCAGAAACAGGAGCCATGGGTTGGACACTCTCAGTGTTAGCAACTGTAGCAGCAGAAGTGAAAACAACTGATTTGTTGCGTTGATAACAAGTCTCAATATTATGGCCAAAATGTTTGCAAAAATTGCAAAACCGTTTGCTGGAATGTCGGCTATGATTATTGCAACAAGAAGAAGATCTGTCCTTATTCTTCATTTAGAAGCAAAATTTGCAAAAAAGGACTGCAAAAATGAAATCTACGCGAAAAACTGGGCAAGGAGCACCTGGACTGTAAAAAGTCAACGCTGAAAAGTCAACGGTCAAAGTCAACAGTCAACGGTCAACGGTCAACGCACGTCAGCTCACTGGGATGACGTCAGCAAGATGACGTAAGCAGCTGACGTTTGCTGATGTAAGCGGCTGACTGTGATGACGTAAGCAATGACGTCACCTAGGGCTGACGTCAGCAGATGCAGATCTGGCGCGTGCAGCGCGTGTCGGCGCGTGAATAACACAAACGGCGCGTGACGGCGCGTGACGGCGCGTGAAGGCGAGTGACGGCGAGTGACGGCGCGTGGAGCGCGTGATCTGATGCGCAGATTATTTGTGAGGCGCGTGAGGGCTCGTGGAGCTTCCGATGGTGGTCAGGTTTTCACTAAAAGGTAGATCGGCGGTGGACGATCTTAGTGACGTCTGCAAAAACACAATCGGAGCTAGATACACGGCGGAGACGGTGGTTGCAGTGGTCTGTGTGGTGCGGGACTCCTCAACGACGGCGGCTGCAGTTCCGGAACCTGAGGGCAACGGCTGAGAGACGTCGTAGGTTCAACGGTGAGTGGCTGCAGTGGCTGTTGTGACGGCGGAAGCGATAAGGGTGGAGTAACACCAAGAGAGACAAGACTGCTAAAAGAAAGGTCAAAGCAGTGGCTCTGATACCATGTTAGAAATACTGAATGATTGTATTGTATTCCTTGATGAAAGAATGTACATAGATGCCTTTATATAGGAGGCATATGTGTGCAGTACAAGTAAATATGTGTGCTATACAAGTAACCTAACTGGGCCTAAAGCCCACAACACTATACATGTTAACAAAATCCATTCACGTGAAGAAAGAAAAGTCTTCGCGCATCCATGCAAAATGAGCAGTGTAAGTAGCCAAATGCACCCTGATGACTGACGAAATGCTCAGAAGGTCAAACGGACACAGATGATGCAGCACGCCCAATGATTCAAAATCTGCAGAAAGAATGAACAAATATTATAAAGAAGTGACGCTTTGCTGATTTTGATCCCTTCGAACTGCTGCATTACTTCTGTAACTCGCAAGAAATACATGGACGCAAACTCCACACCTCCATCTACGCACAAGGCTTTCAATCAGAGTTGGAATCATAGAAGTCACTTGGGCATGGGGTCATGACCTCTGATTCAAGCAACTGGACCACCCTATGCATTGTGGGGCGATCCTCTGGATTAGAAGAAACACACTGAATGGCAACTGAGAGCAGTGCATCAAGACTTTCTGCCTGCACCCCCTCACACTGTGGGTCAACAATCTCTCTTTGCCTATTCTCTGTGACCAGAAAATTTAACTGCATAAAGGAAAAAAAAGGGTTAGCAGAGCTGCTTGAAAAGAAAAGTTGTGCAATTGCCCAAAATTGTCGTAATTATGTGGGTGGGTGTGGTTCTTTATGCATACAGGAGGCCACCGGCCTATCTTGCAAGGAAAGCTCCATTGTCAAAAATGGGATACATGGCTATAGATCCAGTGAAATTAAACATACATCCAAAATCAGTTGTTCCAAAACTGGAAGACAAATAGAATATCTCAATTAATTTTAAAATATTTTATATCTGGAATTTTTTTTCTCTATTACAACATCTTTTAAATAACAGATTGTAAGAAACTGATCAAATAAGAATTCATGAAGTCCAAAGAGGGAGAGTTGAATTTTGGGAAAGCAAAGTACAGATTATTTGTCTATTGCCAGGGGAAATTAGGTGCATTGTTGGACATCCCCTCCCCACCCCCTCCCCCCCTTTTTCCCTCTCTTGGGGCGGGGGCAACAGTGAATTGCAAGGGCTATCAGCCTCTAGACAGATTCCTGTTCGCTTTTTTTCAAACATAGCTGATAGGAATGACGAATCCAGTGACATCGTCTTTCAGTGACGATGTTAGACAAGACAGACGAAGGCATGCTTGGACGAGAATATCTTATGCCCACGTCACTGACGAGGAAAACACAATACATTCATTACAGCACAATTAAGTTAAGAACGGTTATGGGGCCAACTGTATGAGCCGTTGTAGCACATTAAAGTCACATTACAACCAGACCAGACGTTACGAGGAGGAGCATTAAGATCTCCATAACTACTCCAACGGCTAGAAGCCATGAAGGTATGCATATAAAGCCCTCTCATTATCAAGAACAAGGTACATACACAAACACACTAAGAGAGAACTATTACTTTCTTGCATTCTCCAATTTCTCTGAGATTTCTTTGCATACTAACTTTGGCATCGGAGGCGTGGTGGCAGGCACCACACCGGTGACCCTTTCAGGAGGCTGCAGGTTGGCTTCATCCGACCACATTGACTGACGAGTTCACGCTCTATCAGTTTGGCGCCGTCTGTGGGAACGACATTTTTTCGCATTCAATCGTGAAAAGGTAGTTTCCTCTCAAAATACTTATTTCAGATGGAGTCCAATCAAGAATCCGCAGCCTTGTCGCAGCAAATTCAGGCCCTTGCAGCTACCGTCGAAGAATTGTCCAAACAAAATGAGGAAATGAAGCAGAGACTTCAGCAGGAAGAGAATAGGTCCAAGGGAAATCGAGATGACGAAGGGGATAGCCATAGAAGAATCGACCATCGAAGGCCCACCACTCCAACCGAGCAGAACTCGGATCTACTCCAGGAGATGAGGAAGGAGATGGACGAGCTTAGGAACGCCATCAAAGAAAAAACTGAACGAAGTGTGGACCGACTGGTTAGGGCAACAGATTCGCCATTCACTGTGGCCGTCCTCGACTGTCCAGTGCCGTCGAAGTTTCGGCTGCCCCAACTTGAGCCGTTCGACGGGTTAAAAGATCCCCAGGATCATCTTAACACATTTAAGACGACCCTGGGACTCCAGCAGCCCCCAGACGAGATCTTGTGTCGTTCCTTCCCAACCACTTTCAAGGGAGCCGCACGAGAATGGTTTACAAAACTGCCAACATCGTCCATCGATACCTTCGACCAATTGAGCAATGCCTTCCTGCGACACTTCATTGGAGGACAACGACCAAAGAGAACCGCGGATCACTTACTCACCATCAGGCAGGGAGAGAAGGAAACTTTGAGGTCATATGTGAAACGTTTCACTCGGGAGACACTGGAGGTAGACGAGGCTGATGACAAGGTACAGCTAACAACCTTCAAGGCGGGGTTGAGAACCAGAGAGCTCGTCTCGTCACTTACAAAAATCCCCCGAAAACAATGGCTGAAATGCTCCTCAAAGCACAGAAGTACATGAACGCGGAAGACGCGCTGGCCGCCATCAGGGACGTTGAAAGGCCAGGAGACAAGGGTAGAAAGGAAGACGACCGTAGGGGGCAAAAACGCGAGCGTCCAGATCGCCGAATTAGTGACGGAACCAGAGGAAAAGATGATAAGAATTCTCGAATGGTAAAATTTACTCCTCTTGTTATGCCTGTTGACAAAATTCTAACACAGATTAAGGACGAGCATTACCTGAAGTGGCCACGGCCCTTACATTCGTCTCCTAATGTCCGTGATAAGAACAAGTACTGCCGGTTCCACAAAGATCATGGCCATTACACCGAGGACTGTCGGGACCTCAAAGAGCAGGTAGAGGAGTTGATACGAAAGGGAAAGTTGCAAAAATTTGTAAAGAAGGGTGACTATAGCAAATTTCGGGAAGGAAACAAAGGCCAACCTGAAGCTTCGTCAAGAGGGAATGACCATCAGTCACAACCCCCTCAAAATGTGGTCGGAGAGATACAGACGATCACAGGGGGGCCCGTCACCGGAGGTTCGTTCAGATCCCTTCAAAAAGCATATCAACGTCAGGTGAACAGCGTCCACATGACTCCCCCGCTGAAGCAGAGACGAACCGATCAAGACATGACCTTCAATGAAAACGACGCAAGGGGAGTGAAGCAGCCTCACAATGACCCCCTGCTCATAATGCTTACCATAGAAGGGTTTAACACCAAAAGGGTCCTCGTGGACAATGGAAGTTCTGCTGACATTATTTACTTCCCTGCATTTCAACAATTGAAGCTAGACCCCAGAAGGCTACGTCCTTTCGATTCCCCCCTCGTCAGTTTCAGTGGTGACAGGGTCTACCCCAAGGGCATAGTCACGCTGACGGTGACAGTGGGGACGTACCCGAAGCAACTAACCCGTCAGCTGGATTTCTTGGTAGTGGATTGCCCCTCCTCATACAACGTCATCATTGGGAGACCTGCCCTCAATAAGTGGAAGGCGTCCACATCTACCTACTGCTTAAAGGTGAAGTTCCCCGTGGAGAACGGGGTTGGTGAAGTTAAGGGAGACCAAGTCTTAGCTCGGGAATGCTACCAGGCTGTGTTGGCCGCAAAGGAAAACCACACCTGGATAATTGAAGAGAAGGAGGAGGAAAAGGTAGAGGCTTTAGAAACAGTGCAACTAACCGAGGAAGAAACAGCCAAAACAACCAGGATAGGGACGACCTTAAGTCCCGAAATGAGAACAAAGCTCGTCCAGTTTCTTAAGCAAAACCTGGATGTATTCGCTTGGAGCCATGATGACATGCCAGGTATATCCCCGGAGATCATCCAACACAAGTTAAATGTAGACCCAGAGAAAAAGCCCGTCAAGCAGAGACGAAGAGTTTTCGCACCAGAAAGAGATCAGGCAGTCGCTGACGAAGTGAAGAAGCTCTTGACTGCAGGTTTCATCAGGGAAGTGTACTATCTAGACTGGCTGGCCAACACTGTTCTGGTGAAGAAAGCAAATGGGAAGTGGAGGATGTGCGTGGACTTCACGGACCTGAACAGGGCCTGCCCGAAGGATAGTTTCCCCCTTCCAAGAATAGACCAGCTGGTAGACTCCACAGCCGGGCACAAGCTATTGACGTTCATGGATGCTTTCTCAGGGTATAACCAGATAAAAATGGTTGACGAGGATGAGGAGAAAACGACCTTTATCACCAGCCAAGGCCTCTATTGCTATAAGGTAATGCCTTTCGGACTAAAGAATGCAGGCGCTACTTATCAGAGATTAGTGAACAGAATGTTCAGCGGGCAGATAGGCAGGAATATGGAGGTTTACGTGGATGATATGCTCGTCAAGAGCAGGGAAGAGCTTACCCATCTGGACGACCTCAGAGAGACATTTGCCACTCTCAAACAATACCAAATGAAGCTGAATCCAAGTAAGTGTGTGTTTGGTGTAGCCTCAGGGAAGTTCTTGGGATTCATGGTATCCCAGAGAGGAATAGAGGCAAATCTGGAGAAGGTTCAGGCCATAATCAACATGGCGTCACCAAAGACCGTCAAGGAGGTCCAAAAGCTCACAGGACGGATCGCCGCCCTCAACAGATTCGTCTCTAGAGCAACGGATAAATGCCTCCCCTTTTTCAAGACCCTGAAGCAGGCCTTCGCCTGGACCGACGAATGTGAAGCGGCTTTCCAAGAGCTCAAGCGCTATCTGAGCAATCCACCTCTCCTAAGCCCGTCAAAAGAAGGAGAGAACCTGTATCTATACCTAGCTGTTTCGTCCACAGCCGTCAGCACAGCCCTGATCCGCGAAGAAAGCAGAATACAACTCCCCGTTTATTATATCAGTCAAGCCTTCCAGGGGGCTGAGTCCAGGTACCCAAAAATCGAAAAAATCACGTTCGCGTTGATAGTTGCCTCACGTAAGCTCAGGCAGTATTTCCAGGCAAATCCAATCTAGGTAATGACGGACCAACCTATCAAGAAGTCCATGAGCAAACCCGAGGCAGCAGGGAGAATGGTCCAATGGGCAATCGAACTTAGCCAGTTTGATATAGAGTACCATCCCAGGGCAGCCATTAAAGCACAGGCTCTGGCAGACTTTATCGCCGAGTTCACCCTTCCGGACGAACAAAACCTTGCCAGTAAGGGCAAACCTTGGGTAATACAGACCGACGGTTCATCAGCCCAAAAGCGGGGAGGAGTAGGGGTCGTCATAACCACCCCCGACGGAGAAGTGTTGAAGTATGGAGTTCAGCTGATATTCCCGGCGACGAACAACGAAGCCGAGTATGAGGGGATTCTGACGGGGTTAAGGCTAGGGAAAGTTTTTGGAGCAAAGACCCTATTAGTCCAAAACGACTCAAAGCTAGTAATTGGGCAGATCAAGGGAGAATACGAAGCAAAGGAAGAAAGAATGCAGAAATACCTCAGGTTGGTGAAGCACTTGACTCAAGAGTTCGAAGAGGTAGAGTTCATCCAGATCCCCAGAAGCCAGAATATGGCAGCAGACGAAGTATCGAAGATAGCCTCGTCGAAAGAAACGGGGTCGAATGCAGACCTGATGATGGAAGAACAGAAGAACCCCAGCATAGAAGAAGTTTCAACCTTTGCAATCCAGAGCACAAGTAGCTGGATGTCGCCCATTGTATCCTTTCTTCAGGATGGACACCTCCCTCAAGACACAAATGAGGCCAGGAAGATCAAGAAGAGGTCTGCCAGATTCACAATTCTTAATGACACTCTGTACAAGAGGGGCTTCTCCATGCCCTATTTAAGGTGTGTGAACGAAGAAGACGCTGAGTACATCCTAAGAGAGGTCCATGAAGGGATCTGCGGAGATCATGCAGGCCCTAGATCCCTGGTAAGCAAAATTATGCGAACAGGTTATTTTTGGCCTACTATGCAGGTGGACGCAATGAAGTTCGTCAAGAGATGTGACAAGTGTCAGCGATTCGGGAACATTCAACGACTGCCAGCCGAAAGACTGACGACTATAGCGTCCCCTTGGCCATTTGCACAGTGGGGAATTGACATCGTTGGCCCATTACCCTTGGGCAAAGGCCAGGTAAAATTCTTACTCGTCGCTATAGATTACTTCACAAAATGGGTTGAGGCAGAGCCACTGGCAACTATTACCGAAGCAAAGATCCGGAACTTCGTATGGAAGAACATAGTTTGCAGGTTCGGGATTCCACGGACGATCATATCGGACAACGGACGACAATTCGACTGCCAAGGCTTCAAGGATTTCTGCTCTGGTCTGGGCATCAAGAACCATTTCTCATCACCTGGCCACCCTCAAGCAAATGGACAGACAGAAGTGACGAACCGAACTCTACTCAAAATCATAAGGACGAAGTTAGATGACGCAAAGGGCTCTTGGCCAGACGAGCTACCCAACGTCTTGTGGGCCTACAGAACAACAGCAAGAACCCCGACTGGAGAAACCCCGTTCAGGCTTACTTATGGAACTGAGGCAGTGATCCCAGTCGAGGTCGAAGTAACCAGCACCAGACGAGAGATGTTCAGCGAGGAAGACAACGACGATCAACTACGAGTCAACCTGGACTGCCTAGACGAAGTCAGAGATAAAGCCTGCAGCCGGATAACAGATTACAAGAAAAAGATGACAGAATATTACAATAAAAGGGTAAAACTCCGACGACTCAACATCGGCGACCTCGTCCTGCGCGAAGTAACTCTGGCGACCAAAGATCCAACTCAAGGGAAACTTGGCCCTACATGGGAAGGACCGTACCGGGTTGTTCATTACTCCAGACAGGGAAGCTACCACCTTGAAACTCTGGACGGACAAAGACTCCCGAGGCCATGGAACATTGAACACTTAAAGAAGTACCATCAATAGACAATCAAATGTACTTGTTATCAAAATCAATAAAGAATCCATTCAGCTGATATTATTCTGTGAGCAGGTCTATGCAACCGAAGGTTACTGACGAAGGCAATATCCCTAACAAGGGTGTAAGCCACGTAAAGCCAAAAATGGCTAAAGTAACAAGATTCCGCCTTGACGGATGTAAGTTACTGACGATGACTAAAATCCCTAAAAACGGGTATAAGTCACTAAGAGCCAAAAATGGCTAAGTAACAAAATTCCGCCTTGACGGATGTAAGTTACTGACGATGACTAAAATCCCTAAAAACGGGTATAAGTCACTAAGAGCCAAAAATGGCTAAGTAACAAAATTCCGCCTTGACGGATGTAAGTTACTGACGATGACTAAAATCCCTAAAAACGGGTATAAGTCACTAAGAGCCAAAAATGGCTAAGTAACAAAATTCCGCCTTGACGGATGTAAGTTACTGACGAAAGAAATATTCTAAACAAGGTAACAAAATTCCGCTTTGACGGATGTAAGTTATCGACGAAGGTATCGTGACGAAGATATAAAAAATGAATGACAAAATATCACGACGAAGATAATTACTTCAAGAAACAGGTAAGTAACATTAAATTAAAAGCCTGAAATAGGCTGAGTCATCATTTTCTTTTACAACTGAAAGCCCATAAACACTGGGCCAAAAATCTTTCCTGTTGTTCCCAAAATAGACAGAAGGCAAAATTGTTCAAAAGTTAGATTTACATAACTGCCCAAAAAATGAGGGGCATCTCAAAAAGAAGGAAAGAAAGAAAATTTTTCTAAGTATCAGGCTCGGGTAGAGGCATCGTCATCAGGAGCATTCTCATGGGCATCACCACCAGCAGGAACCTCTCCAGGAGCTTCAGTTTGAACAGCAGAAGGAGGAGCGGCCTCGTCAGCAGCCATCTCCTGATCCACTTCCTCTAAGTCCAGAGTGTCCATGTTTACTCCGGAAGGATGCTTGGCAAGGTATCTCCTAAGGAGCTCAAAGCCTTTGAAATACCAGCTGAATAGAACGGTCTGATACTCGTCCGTAGTTTGGAAGGCTTCTACAGACCTCGCAGCAATGGTCTTCAGACTTTCTTTAGCATTCAGAAGCTGCTCGTCCTTCTCCGAAGTCAGCTGACGCTCAACCCTCAGGTCGTTGTTCAAAACTTTGACCTTCTCCTTTAAAGAGGTGGCTGCGTCCATAGAATCAACAAGATTCTTCTTCAGCTCCGAGTTCTCCTTCTCCAAAGCTTCCATCCTAGAGGTTAAGGATGCCACCCTTGCCTCTTGTGTAAGATGCTCAGAGGTAATGTGAATGCTTTCCCCCAGCACCTGGAAAGGAATGTGAGGACGTTAAAAAAAAAAAAAAAAAAAAAAAAAAAAAAAAAAAAAATCTTTTTAAGTACAGAAAATACTCTACCTGGACGAGTCTCTGAATGTGACGAGAGGCGACGTCATTGAAAGGCACACCAGAGAAGACCTTAAAGTCATTTGCCGTCAACATCTCGTGAGCCCTGTCCACGGCCAATCTCTCGTCATCCCATATTGTGGACGACCGTGGGTCAGTTTTCTCCTTCCCTGATGTTCGCTGCTTCTTTGAGGCAGGAGTAGGGATCTCTTCAATGGAGGTAGCCGGAGATGCCGTCCTCGTCGGTTCAGTGACGGGGACATTGGTACTGGCAGAAGTGGTCATTCCCTTGACGCGCACTGCCTTCTTCCCGATGCTGGATAAAGGCTCGTCCTTCTTGTCTCTCATCTTTGCGTACATGTCCTTCTTGAACTTGGTTGTCATTTCTGCAAGAAGGGAATGGTTAGTCCACATGCATAAAGGAAGTAAAGCTTGACGAGGTTAGTACTTACTTTTCTTGCCTTCAATTCCAATTGAACGAAGAACGTAAGGGGACGGATCTGGCCCGAGGTGATAAAAGGCCAAAGTATGTGGGTTAACAAGGTCGTCCCAGCTCTCTATCGTCTGGGCGTACCCAATGGCGGTCTCAACGCGCTCTTTATGCCTGCTCTTGAGCTTAGGTCGTCTCTTAACTACACACAGCAAGGTGCAAAGGGGTCAGCAACATCATGTAGCAGAAAATAAAAAAATATATGAAAAATGACGAATAGAAAGACTGACGCACCTAAAGCCGGGGTTCCCCACCGACGATGCAACCTTGGTACATCACCCCAATCCGCGCTGGATTGAGTCTCAAAATCGTCCCCCGACACAAAGAAAAACCTGGATTTCCAGTACCTGAAGGACGAAGGCAAACCCCTGACGATCCTAGTATCCCTCGTCCAGGGAACTAACTCATAATACCCATATTCCTTGGACTCTTTCAAACGATACAGATATGTCAGTTCGTCTATCCTGATCATATCTCCATTAGCAGCCAACCATATCTCCATACAGTTCACCACTATTCTCCACGAATTGGGCATGAGCTGCCCAGGGGCAATGCCAAAACGATCCAAAAGTTCCATCAGGAACGGATGGACGGGGAATCTAAGCCCGCAGGTAAAGGCTGACTCATAAAAACACACCTCACCCGGAAAGAAATGGCAGGCCCTATCCTCGGCACTAGGTAGACGGACACGAACCCTAGCTGGAAATTGAAACCTATCCTTAAATCTAGCTACACTGTCTGCGTCCAAACCACACGCCTCCCCGAGGGCGTGAAAAGCCCTAACCTCACGAGGAGAAGAGACGACTGAACCCCCCTCCGCTGGATCACCGTTTGACGATAATCCAGTCTCAAGGTCGCTAGACCTAACTTCAGACATCGTTTCTCCCTCTCTCACAAGACCCTCGAACCAATCAACCGATTGACGAAGCAAAGGCAATAGATCAGCCAATGCAACGCCCAAACAATTACCCTCAAAAACAAAATTTTCTAAATATGGGAAATTCCCCAAAGACCCTCCTAATCGCGCAAATAGGAAGGAAATTGAGGGGCAATCTATCCTAACTTCAGAGCTACGGACCATGGAAATGCAAAAAACACAAGGGGAGATGACACTTGCTAAAAAACCCAAAAAGAAAACCCGAATATGTAAGAAAGGAAAAAGGAAGAATCAGAAACCACTGCAAAACAGAAGAGAAAAGGGAAAACGCAGAAAAAGGAAAAGAAAAACATACCTTAAAGCAGCGGCGAACGGTGCACCGGTCTGAAGAAAAATGGCAGAAGAAAGCTCTCCAAGGAATACTCAGCAGGAGTTTTTTGTTTGGGAGATGAAAAGGTACGAAGAGGAGAAGTTTTTAACCCAGAAACTAAGGCAACTGAAAAATGGCGGGAAACCCAAGGGTCACAAAAATGACCCCACCAATCCACACCCAACACGTGGCAACCTCACAGAAAAAGCCATCACTGCGCAGTTAATGCGGCACAGAAGCCCAACAGGCATCTTTTGGCCCAGGAGACTCTCCATCTTCCACGGCCAACATGACATGTCATGACGACCATGGAATCCAGGGGCAACTGATAGGAATGACGAATCCAGTGACATCGTCTTTCAGTGACGATGTTAGACAAGACAGACGAAGGCATGCTTGGACGAGAATATCTTATGCCCATGTCACTGACGAGGAAAACACAATACATTCATTACAGCACAATTAAGTTAAGAACGGTTATGGGGCCAACTGTATGAGCCGTTGTAGCACATTAAAGTCACATTACAACCAGACCAGACGTTACGAGGAGGAGCATTAAGATCTCCATAACTACTCCAACGGCTAGAAGCCATGGAGGTATGCATATAAAGCCCTCTCATTATCAAGAACAAGGTACATACACAAACACACTAAGAGAGAACTATTACTTTCTTGCATTCTCCAATTTCTCTGAGATTTCTTCGCATACTAACTTTGGCATCGGAGGCGTGGTGGCAGGCACCACACCGGTGACCCTTTCAGGAGGCTGCAGGTTGGCTTCATCCGACCACATTGACTGACGAGTTCACGCTCCATCAATAGCTCCATTGGAGTTAAGAGGGATGCTAGGACATGACATAATATATGCAGCAGAAAACACAAAATTAACAACACAATATATATATATATATATATATAACTTATGGTAAAATACAATCGGCACCCTGGAGTTTTAGAATAATGCCAAGCAGGTCCAAGATATTTCAAAAATAACCAACATGGTCCCTACACCATATGCTCTTGGAAATGAAATTATTGTATTTTAGCATATGGTTTAGGGACCAAATCGGTTAATTCTGAAATGTCTTAGACCTGCTTGGTATCAGCCTAAACCTCAGGGGTGCTAACTATATTTTACCCTATAACTTACATGAGATATAAAAACATGCAACATTGTAAGCACAAGAGAGATTTCCATTTCTAAATCTTTAAGACTAGTTTAGTGATTGATTTAAAGAGTCTTTTGACTGCAAGCACAAGTGTAGGGACGAGACATACCCAACCAACAACATCGAGGCCCTTCTCAATAAATGATGCATCTGTTGGTCGCTTTCCACTCAACACTTCCAGCACCAGGACCCCAAAACTATATACATCAGTCTTCTCAGTTGCTCTCCCACTTTGCATATACTCTGCCAGTGGGGTCAAACACGGACTTAAAGATAGATCGTAACGGAAAACAACATATGATCCATATTATATTTCACAAAGGAGAACACGCCAGCATATGCATGCCAAGAACCTCTCTTGTCCTTGGTCCAATCATAATGTAAATATCAAAAAAGAAAACATTCTTCAGTAATAATTGAAATATATAAGAAATGAAGACGAAAATTTTCAAAATCTTTTTTTTTTGACATTTCATTTAACATTATTTATAAATAATAAAATATAAAAAAAATTCCTTAAATGCTTATATTCTTCACACACCATGACTTTTAAAATCTAATGAAAGGTTCTAAGAATTTAACTCTCATTTAATGCCTCTATTATGAAAATCAACAGCCAGTAAAATATGATAATAGTAAGAAACATTATAAATGAGAACATGAAAAAACTAATTAGCCACTATTATTATGGAATAAATGTCTTTTTTATGCATCTAAGAAAATGAAATGTATAGGGTTTACTTATTAAGGTATATGTAAAGATTCACGTTAAAAAAATATGTAAAGCTTTTTTGGAAAAAAAAAAGTATATGTAAGGTTTTTATTAACTTAAAAGACAATGAAAAACCAATTTTTAATTATTACAACCGTCGCTATTCTATAAATCACACACAACACTATATTCAATATCCTAAATAACATAGTTAGACCCTTTTGGATATACACCACCATATTCAACTTATAAATTACAACCCAAATCAATCATACAATTACACAATCAAAGCATAAACATGTAACATGTATTACCTTCTTAATTATTGCTTGAAATTTTCACAATTATTAAAAGAGAATCTCCAAATTTAATTTTTAGAAAACATCAAGACAAGGTGAATTTTAATCTTTTGAACTTCCATAGAAAAAAAATATTACTCACATTATTTCAACCCATATGGAAAAGAAGGTTTACATGTAGCATGCAAAACGTGTTCAATTAACTTAGAGATGTAAAAATTAGTCAACCAACTATGGTAGAATTAAGGTTTCAAATTTTAAATAAAAAAATTCTACAATAATAAAAAATTATTTTGTGATAAATATGATTATGGAATGCATTACTTTTCATTAAATTAGTTCAAATTACAAAATAATAATAATAATAATAATGAGATTACCATAAAAAATAATCACGCGCAACGCGCGGGTCTCCGACTAGTTGAACTATAAAAAACAAAAAATGGGAGCCAGATATCAACAGAACAAAACCGATCCCTCTCTCTCTAGTAGTAGAAGTGTTTTGAGTATCATTGTGCGAAAATATGAAGGAAAAGAAATAAAATCTGTAAACAAAATTTAGCCGAACAAAGCATATATATAGGATTTTATTAACTTATTATAAGCTCACAAAGATACACATAGCAGTGATTTATTTGAGTAGATACACTCCTAAGCATTGGTTATTTATGAGAAGAGCCTTGCTTGCAACCTTACAAAAAGCAAAACTACGAGTCGGCATGATACAGTTTCGACACAGTTACGTTAGATTTTTCATCTAAGCTATAGCCGTCCTCTGAGAAGAAGATCTAGAGGGTGTTACTATAGAGATCTCTTGCTGTTCCAAATTAGATTTCAGTTCTGAAACATCTTCTCGGCTAAGTTGGAAGGCGTTGGCTAGTACGTCCGCTGGAATGGCCCTGAGGACAGAGGTTTGTCCCGCAAGAGGAGAAATCTGGGCATTGTCATTTGTCTTGAAGGCCACCCACTCGAAACCCTCACTACTACTAGCTCGTTTCACCACCGCAAAGTTTTGTGGTACGGTTAAGATTTGATGTTGCTGCAGCTCACCATCGAACACAGTTTGACCAAAGTCGTCAACCACTTGAA
Organism: Quercus aquifolioides; assembly: GCA_019022515.1. Lineage (NCBI taxonomy): Eukaryota > Viridiplantae > Streptophyta > Magnoliopsida > Fagales > Fagaceae > Quercus > Quercus aquifolioides. The sequence continues at coordinate 4,080,268 of CM032336.1, read as the reverse complement.
CTTGGGCACGACCCTTTACTACATAGATCACGCTGTGTGCATTCCTATTCCAGTGTGGAACATAAATAGCATCCTGCGTGTAACATGTATGACCTCTAAATTAATTAAAATCTAAAATATCAGAAAAGCAAATAATATTTGTTAATTTAATCGCAGCTTTCATTTAACATTACCCTTTGGAGCCTTCCAAACTCAGCACTGAGTTGAAGCCAGCGGAGGACTGGGAGGTTGTGGCTGTTGAGGGTACTGATTCGACCGGCTTTGGGGTTGTAAATATCAGCTCGTGAAGGGTCATATATGTTCTCCCTGAGCCTCAAGGTGCATAGAGTCTCCTCAATGCCATTGTCACGTCCACCTCGGCGGCTCTGGCTCTCACGTTGTTCCCTCTCATCTTCTTTCTCTTGCTCTCTCTCTTGTCTTTCCAATCGCTCGCGCTCTTCACGTGACCTTGGCGGCCTGGCCACTTGAAGCCTACCCTTCACTTTCACTATGTTCTTCCTGTCTTCATGGAAGCCTTGAAGGTTTCTAATGGTCTCCTCATTCACATTGAAAGCATCGGCCAAATCCTTAGTACGGAAGCCACTGAAGAGATTGTTGCCCTGTCCCTGTTGCTGGCGTCGTTGTCCTCGTGGGCTTCGACCTTGTAGCTGAAATTCATCTTCTGGGTTTCCGGCAAGGTAGAAGTGCTACATATGTATACAAAGCCAGCCATATAAGACGCATATATCATCGTCACTTTAATTATACCAGTTGGATTGTTATTACATATTAATTGGAAGTAATATTTGGGTTTCTATTTTAGTTCTTACTCTGGGGTTCTCGTCAAGCTGGTTGGCTTGGTTGTTAGTGTCAAGGAGAGAGACCACGACAACCTCCGAATCGCCATCATTGTACAACCAATGGGCTACTCCGGCGGGCAATGCTATGATATCACCCAGTCGGAAGTTTCGGATCTTCTGGTGCTGGTCTCGCTGCTGTCCTTCTTCTTGATGTTGCTGCTGTTGCTGTTGCTGTTGCTGTTGTTGAGATTCTTGGTATGTGTTGGGGCAGCCAGGAAGTACGGCACCAAAGATACCATAACCTGTTGTATAACATTACACAAATTAATTAAATTATACAGTTTGCACTTGTACATGCACAGAACTAAATTCAGTGTAGCTTACCACTCTGAATGTAAATGAGTTGAGGAGCACCGGCGTACTGAGGCAAGAGAAGGCCATTAGGCTCAATGGTACGGCGAACGACGGCCACTCCGACGCACTGGAATTGCTGGTGGTTGGGGTCCCAAGACTCGATCACGCCGGCTTCCGCCTCAATGCGGTGGTTTGGTTCGAGGGCATCTAGCCTGTCCAGTTGGCACTGGTTGAACTGTTGTTGCTGCCTGCTTGTTTGAGTAGCTAGGCATCCATTGAAGAGCACAAGAAGCAGCACAGAGAAGTATAGAGCAAGATAGGCTTAGCCATGATTTTGTTTTTGAGGTAGTACTGAATGAAGTGGCGACTCGGAGATGCTGGTATTTAAAGGAGAGATATGTTGGTAAGGGTCAGACACGTATATAATATTATACATATGACACGCATTGGTTAAGGAATCTTCAGCCATTCTTCAGTTTGCATGGCTATTGTTTTACACCTCAATATTTTTGTTGGGGCAGGTGTCTATAGATGCCTCAGAGAAAGAGACAAACACGATTCCGAACCTATCTTATGTTGAGATTAGTTTATTTTGTTGAAATGAAAATTTTTTTGCTAAAAGTACTGAAGATAAAAATAAAAATTAACAGAGATAATATAGTGGGACCTATGAATTGTACAAAAAAATATAGTGGACCATGAATAGTAGCAAAAATAAGCTGAATAGTAAAATAAGCTAACTTTTTAAGTTAGAGCCAAGCGCACTCTTAATTTCACATTCAAAAGAATAAGGGTTGTTTTAGAGTCCCTTTGGTAACAATTTATTTAGTTTAAATTGAAAATTTTTTACTGAAAATACTGTAGATAAAGCTAAAAAGTGACTAAAATAATACAGTAAGACCAATAAATAATATCAAAAAGTGTAATGAGACTTATAAATAGTAGCAAAAATAAGATAAATAAAAAATAAATAAAAACTGGCTTTTTTAAGCTCATACCAAATGCAACCTTAATCTTTTCTACTTTGTTTTTGAGGTCTCTATTCATGAATACCACCTTTGATGCATTTAACGTAACGGTGATACCACGAAGAACAAACTAAGGTCCCTTCAGGGATTACCTGGAAATTAGTTAAAATGCAATATGTTTTGGGCTAATTATCAGTAATTAAAGAAAGAAACATTCAATAATTATGCATTAAAATAAATAAATAAATAAACAATATGCATAGTGGCGGGTCTATCATTATGCATGAATATAAAGAAAATTTCGGCCGTTGCTGCCCGTAGCATGCAACTCAATGTGGTTGCTCACTTGAAACTCCCCAAAAAGATTAATTCACTTGAAAATGTTTTTTCATAAAATGAAATATTTTCTTATGTCAAATATTTCTTAGACATTTTTTGTAGTACAAGTTAAAGATAAAAAATAATCAAAATCAACATTAAAACTTTGTAGCATAAAACTATATATTTCATTTGAATGCAAAAATGTCTTCTCAAATCCCCTTTAGTTTGCTAAATGGGAGGGTGGATATATAATTATATTTATAGGATATTACCTAAAGTGTTTTAAAATGTCCATTAACTATTTGGAAAAATAATTATAAGAAGGTGAACTAGGTGAAGAAGAAAGATCAGCAACAATTGAAATCTTCTTTTTAGTTTTAACTAGCAGCGAACCCGCGCGTTGCGTGTAATAATTATTTTTATGGTGGTTTTATTAAAAAAAATTTACAATTTAAACTAATCTAATAATGAGTAATGTATTTCGTAATTATATTTTTATTTAGGGGAAATTACACTTTAACCACCTGTGGTTTGCCTAAAAAACACTTTACCCACCTAAGGTTTAAAAAATGGCACTTTGCCCACCTGTGGTCTGATCCGTTACCAAAACATTACCCACCTCTAACCCTACCATTACTTTAACACCAATTCACTCAAAAAAACAATAGCAATTGAATCAAAACTCTTTCCTTTGAAAAAAAAAAAAAAAAAAAAAACTTCCCTGTACATGTACACTCCCTATTCCAGATTGTGATCCACTTCATCAAGACAAAAACTTAAAACTCTCAGCATCAAGAGAAGTTGGCAGGCCGATCAAAATCCATGTGAAGGATCTTGAAGATTTTCTCTATTGATTTAAACCACAGGTAAGTTTTTGATAATTAGGGTTCTTGATTTCTTTTTCAAAAGTTACCGGTAGATTTTTTTTTTTTTTTTTTTTAATTGCTGGCAGATTTCTGCTGTAATCTTGATTTATTTTGAAGATTTTTGAAGATTTGCAGCTTATTGCTCGCAGATTACGTTTTTGAAGTTTTTTTTGAGAAATTGGGTTTGTGCTATACATGATTTTTTGCTCTGTGCTATATATTTTCGCTGACTTCTCATTGGAGTTTTGATCCAATATTTGTGCTCCACCCACCACTTATTGTCGTGCTTCACCATCTAATTTTATATCTAAGGCGCTTTCTCATATTTACAACCTTTGCTGACTTTTCATACACGTACAAAAACAAAGCAGATCAATTACTACTATTATCTCAATGTGTAGCCTGTTAATGATTTTTTTTTTTTTTTTTTTTTGGAGAAATTGGGTCTGTGCTAAACATTTTCTGCCAAGAACGAAAAAAGAACTTTTGATGTTATCTATGCTATACATTTTCTTGGGTCAGCATTTGTGTGTGTGTAAAGGTTGGTTTGGAAACTGCAAGATATGCTCTGTTATGAAATTGTGAGTCATGCTTTGTTATGGTTTCTCAAAGGAAAGAGTTTTGATTCAATTGCTATTGTTTTTTTTTTTTTTTTTTTTGAGTGAATTGGTGTTAGAGTAACGGCAGGGTTAGAGGTGGATAACGTTTTGTTGACAAATCAAACCAAAGGTGGCCAAAGTGTCATTTTTTAAACTACAAGTGGGTAAAGTGTTTTTTGGACAAATCACATGTGGGCAAAGTGTAATTTCTCCTTTTATTTGTTATAGGAACAATCATAAATGTAATATAAGAACAATCCAAAACACCAAAAAAACATAAACTAAAAAAAATTAATAAAATTTAACAATAATTAATTGAACCAATATTATGATAAAATTTTATTTTTGATAATCTATTAAGGTTATTTTCTTTGTAAAAATTATAATTTCGGCCACCCAAAACATATTATAAAAAAAAACAATTATTAGCAAAATCTAGGAATTAAATTTCTATACATGCATTGTTAGAAAATAATTATAATTAAAATAAAATTGCAAAAGTTAAAATTTGTCACCTATCCAATTATTTTTGTTTGGCTAACCTTTGCTTTTCTTTAAATGAATGGCATTATAGAGTACTTCTAATATAACTATTAAGAGTACTTTGTCCACCACAAAGGATTAGAAAATAAACAAAAATTAGTATAGTCTCATAGTTTAACATCTAAATTAAGCACTATAAAAAATCATGCTAGCTATGTAATAGAATAAATACCAAATTATCCAAATCATGCTATATAATAGAATAATATTATATTTTTATATGTTATATTTAATTCTTTAGAACGCAATAGGATAACATTTAACAATCAAAGAGAATAAAAAAAAACAACAACAACAACAAAAATTTTAAAAACAAAACTAAATCGCATTAACCCAAAATAATATAAAAAATTATCAACCTAAAGTAGATGTAAGGTTGAATTTAATCAACCATCTAATTGGCTTTATTCCGTGACCAATTTGCTTGTAATTTAGCACTTAGTAACCCTGTATTTAGGTGGGAAAATTGTAAGGGTAGTGTGTGAGAAGATGTGAAGAAAAGCTCAAGAGTGTGCAAGAAAAACAAAGGTTCGCGGCTAGGGCTCGCGGGTGGATCGCGACTGGCAAGCCGCCAAAAGCTGGCACGTGAAAGGCACACTGAGAAGCTGAAGGGTCGCGCCAGCTGTCACGCTACAGGACAAAAATCCCAGGCTGGCCAGGCCATTGCGTCGCGACTTGAACTCGCGACTTGGACAAGCCGCGAGACCAAGTCGCCAAATTGCCCTGTTTGGCAAAAACTGACGTTTTGCATTCCCTTTTCACCCTACTATAAATACACCCTTATACCCATCATATTGAGAGAGTTTCTAGAGAGAATTTTGTGAGAGAAAACCCTAGAGCAAAACAAGATTGCCTCATCCCCAATCTTCATCTAAGAAACTCTACAAATTCCTCTACTCTCTTCCTCTCCATTGTCATACCCTTGAGAGGTCTTTTACCAAATCCTTATCTCACCACACCCACGTCTGTGAGAAGGTATATTTGGTACTGTTAGGAAGTAGTTAAGAAGGAACCAATATACATTGGTTGATGCTATGGTCAAGTAGTGGAATCCGGGAAGCTAAAGAAGAAATAGGTTCGGCGTAACCTCGTTGGAGCAAGAAGCTTGGAGGGCTTAGATACTTGGGAAGATTAGGCTTGGAGGGTTTTCTGCTGTTCATGTATCCCAACTATATTCTTTAGTGGATTTTATCACCGCTTGGAGGGCGGCGGAGAGGTTTTACGCCGAGGACTTCGGTTTCCTCTTCGATAACACATCATGTGTTGTCCGTGTGTTTTCATCTTTCCTTCCTTTATCTTTGCCTTATATTTACTGTTGTGGATGTGTTTATATTTGGCTTAGATCGTTATCTCAATTCTGTTGTAAGCTTGTTATCATATTCCGCACATTAATTGTTTGATATAAAGCTTGAATTGGTATTTTTGTAATTTGGGGTCTAAACGTTCAAGAGTGTTTCATACCCATTTTGAACTTTCAATTGGTATCAGAGCGGGTACACTTGTTGTAGTTTGAATACCTGAGTGTGATCCTTGACCCCTTGTTGAGATGGATAGGTCTCAATCTCTTAATGTTCCACCATTTTTTTATGGTAATAATTATGCATTTTGGAAAGTCCGAATGAGGGCATTTTTGTGTTCTATGGATGTGGCTGTGTGGGATACAGTTGATATAGGTTGGACAAAGCCGGAGGATGCCAAATCCACTTGGGACAAGGCAGCTCTTGCGGCAGCTAATGCAAACAGTAAAGCATTGAACGCCATTTTCTGTGGTATCTCTCCAGAAGAATTTCACAGGATTTCACATATTACCATTGCTAAGGAAGCATGGGAGATTCTGGAGACGACATATGAAGGAACCAAGAAAGTGAAGGACACAAAACTTCAAATGTTGACCACTCGCTTTGAGGAGTTAAAGTTGAGTGAGGAAGAGTCGTTTGATTCGTTTTACAGCAAATTGAACGAAATGGTTGTTGGTAAATTTAACTTAAGGGAAAAGACGGAGGACTCGAAGATTGTAAGGAAGATCCTCCGGTCACTACCAGAAAGTTTCCGGCCCAAAGTTACAGCCATTGAAGAGAGCAAAGATCTTGACGAAATCAAGGTTCAAGAGCTGGTTGGTTCTCTACAGACATATGAGTTGTCCCTTCCTTCAGCGAAGAAGAGCAAATCCCTTGCTCTTAAGACAATTGATGAGAGGATAGTGTCACATGACTCTTCGGAAGAGGATACGGTAGATAAAGATGTGGCGTATCTTGTAAAGAACTTCCGGAAATTCCTAAAGCTCAAGAATAGTGAAAAATTTGGTGACAAAGGAAAATTCCAGAGTGCCGGAAAAGAGAAGAAAGAGTTCCGAAGAAAAGATGGTAAAGATTCCCAATCCTCACAAGGAATTACATGTTTTGAATGTAATGGGCATGGGCATTTTAAAAAGGAATGTCCAAATTACTTGAAGTCGAAGGGAAAGGTATATGCCACTACTTTAAGTGATTCGGACTCATCAAATTCTGATTCTGACGAGAGCTGTGATGGAGAAGGAAATTTCTCCGCATTCATGACCATTGCTCATGTGGAATCCTCAGATGACTTGGATACACTTGTGAAGGAGCTTGGTGAGCATTCTGATGTGGAGTCTATTGGAGTTGTTGAAGAATCGGAAGCTGAAGAGGATGAAGGTACATTAAGTCTTCAAGAGAATTACGCTTTACTCCTTGAGAAATCAGGTGAGTATGCAAGGGTTGCAAAGGCGGCTGTGAAGAAGATGAAAAGGGCTGAAGAGGACTACAAAAGTCTACTGGCTAGATATAAAGAGGCTAAATGTGAGATTGAGACTCTAAATGGAGAGTTATCGGAAGCTTATACCAAAGTAAGATTACTTGAGCAAGAGGTGGTGCAAGCGCAATCCAAGATAGAAAGGGTCTCCTCCAGAAAGCTGGAAGATGTTATCTCATCTCAAAAACATTTCTCAGATAAGTCCGGATTGGGTTATACCGGAGGAAGTAGCTCATCAGCCAAAGCTACCAAAGAAGTGAAATTTGTGAAGGCCATAGAGCCTATTGTAGAAGAAACCATCCCTGAGAATGTTAAGGCTGAGAAGAAGAATGTAAGTGAGCAACGGATGGTGAATAAGCCCCGAAATCAATCTATGGGCAGACACGAAACCAGAGCAAGATCTCTCTCAAGACCACAATGGGGTCCTAGAACAGAGTATGTGTGTCACTATTGCGGACTGCGAGGGCATACTAGACCCAACTGTCAAAAGCTGAGAGCAGACAACAATGCAAGCGCACCTCGGTCACGAGAAAGAAGCAATGACAAGAGGTCTTGGGGTGGTGAGAAACCAAGAAGTCAAAACAATGATCCAGGAATGACGGACGTGATGAAGATGATTGGTGCCTTCACCAACTGCCTTGAAAGCTTCACACGAAGGTTTGATAGTCCTAATTCTCGTACCCAATCCGTAAAGGATATCACCCCAAACGCACGTAACGTGTGGGTGACGAAGGGTACTCAAGCATAAGCATTACAACATGTCCATGCATCAATACTTCCCATGTTTGTGTATATGCTTGGTTGTTTTTGCTTCTTGCTAGTTTGTGATGAAAAATTTTGTTGTGTTGGTTAAATTTTTTTTTTCTCTTTGCTGATTTTGTTTTTGATCATTTTTACTTTGTGTCAAAAATCCAAAAGCACATAAAAAGTAGAAAATCCAAAAAGTTTGATCAACTTTGTTGTGTTTTGTCTCAAAGCATGTTTTGCCTTGTACCTTTGTACTTATGGCTTTGTGCATTTAACGAGCTTAGCTTGTCTCTCATGTACTCATATCATTGTGGAAGAAATTCTGAAATCTATGTGAGTGTTGTAAATAGATCTTCAACCTTGTCATGAATGATTAGTGAATGGTTTTGTTGATCTTGAGACATGCATAGACTCATGCCTATATATCTTCCCACTTTTTATTTTTATGCTTTAAAAGAGCTCTCTAAATGTAAATCTCCAAATGAAAAGAGATATAGAGCTGCAAAAGCCTGTCGCACATACTAGTATTTGACTAGGAAAAAGGGAAAGCGACCAAAATAAAATGTGTGATGCTCAAAAAGCCAAAGGCTAACTCATCAATTGAAATATCAAAAATTTCAGGCATCTATCTCACAATGAGATTTTCTTTGCTCAAAAGTTGCAAATGATATGTTGAATATGGAGCCAAATGAAAAGTTTCAAAGAATTGTTATCAAGTACTTGTGGGAGGTCATATATGCATGCTTCTATAATTGAGATAGGTCACATTATCTAGTGCTAGTTGTGTATGCCTTGATTGAATTGATCATTGAAGCTTCACATTGGACTAAGGACTATCTCATTTTTGATATCCACACACAACACACAAGTCTATGTTCAATGAATGTCATATTCATTTGTGTGATTGTACTTGATTAAATGTGTTTTCACCTGCTCAATCTTTGTTAGTCAAATACAAAAAGATTTTTGAGTGTTTTTGTTTTATTTTTTGGAAAGTACTTTGCTTTTACAAAAATGTCAAATTTTTTTCAAAAACAGTGTTGCCCTGTTTTGGCGACTAAGTCGCGGGTTGTCCCAGTCGCATGTCCCAGTTGCGAGCTCACTCAGAGATTTTTCGCGGCTTACTGGCGAGTCAGTACTCTAGTCGCGAAAAAGACTTAGAAAATTTTTTCAAAATTTGAGTTTTGCACTTTTCGCGGGTCAATGTGGCGATTGGTTCGCGGGTAGACCTTCCAGTCGCAAAAAACACTTAGAGAAATTCTCAAGTTTCTTTTCTTCACAGTGTTTCGCGGCTTAACCTGGCGACTTACTGGCGACTTGATCCAGTTGCGAAAAACGCGTGTTTTGCGTTTTAAAGACAAATTTTAAAACTGTTTTTTTTTCAGTTTTCCCTCGAAGTTCAGTGTCTGTTCATCTTCCTCTCAAAATCTCTCTCTCAACACTCCGTGTTTCTTTGAAAAAGCTCTCAATTTCTGCATCATGTCTTCATCAAACATCAAGAAAAATGTATGGGTTTTCTTGCCTTCACTTCATTCATCATGATTTCACTGTTGTTCTCTTGAATCTGAATGTTGTATTGATTAAGTTGTGTTTTTGAGGAGTTCGTACATGGGTTTGCATTTTTGTTGAGATTGGGTGTGTGTGATGTTTTTTTTTTTGCTCTTGCTGCAATGATTGTTTATGATTAGTTGCTTACTTCAGGTCACTTTTTCTTTGTCTGAGCATTGATATTTGTCTGTTTGTTTTTGGGCATATGGGTGTGGGGTTTTTCTGCAATCTTGTATTGTAGTCCTACATTTATCTGTTTGGTTGTGTTTTTGTTATTGGGGATTATGACTATCATGTTCTTGCAGATGTTGCTACATGTATTCTTTCCTGCTCTACTCATACCAAATGGGTCTTGATCTGAATTTGTTTGCATTCTTCAATTTAAACTTGGTGAACTTCTTATATCCAATGTTTGGTTATCAACTGTGCTTAGTCTGTGTTTGTGTCTAGTCAATCTGTTTATCACTGTGTAATTAACGTGTTACTAATGTGTGTGCATTTCCCCACTCTGTGCTATGTCTTGTTGTGGCCTTTTCTGATTGTTTAACAGATGGCTTCCACATCTTCTAAGAAGAAGACTCATGCTAAGAAGGTTGATAAAAGATTGAAAATGGACAACAACCTGTTTAGGTCAGTCAAGCATTTTGAGAGATACAGAGATTCCTTCATAAAGGGAACAATTATCCAGGAGAGATTTGTGAATTTACATGACTTGAGGGATACATTCATTCCAAAATGTTTTGAAGGAAGAGGCTGGGAGAAACTTCTGGGTGACCTACCTTTAGTGCGTGAACCGCTAATCAGAGAATTCTATGCAAATGTTGTGATAAAGGAGGAGGAGTTAAGTTGTTGGGTGAGGAGAAAGGAGTTTACCTTAGATGCTCATGACATTGATAAGGTTTTAGGGCTGGAGGGGTTAGAAGAGTATGAATTCACTAACTACAAGGACAGAATGGTCTCTCTAGAAGTTGTCCAGAAAAAGATTGATGGGGTTTTAGAAAAGAGATGTCTCAACACTTCTGACTTTCCTAAAGACATGAGGTGTTTAACAACAATAATGATGTACAATCTGTACCCTATAAGGAAGATGACTACATTGACGAATGCCAGGGCTATCTTTCTTATGGAACTTAAGGAAAACACATTTATTGACATCAGTTCCCACATTTTTGATACTATAATGGATGAAACTAAAACCAACTCGAGACCCAAGCTGGTGTTTCCAAGTCTTCTCATGAGAATTTTCAAAGAAAAGGATGTTGCGATCCCACAAGATATCAGTCCCATGCCTCCTCTATCAGCCATCAACAAATTTACTCTTATACGGATACAGAGTCGTCTTCCAGGTGAAGAAGAAGAGGGTGTCCACGAAGAAGGTGATCCTATGGAGACTGAAGCAGAAGGTGCAGGACCAGTTTCCACACCTAGAGTAAAAGTCAAGAGGAGCAGACCTTCTACCTCATCACCTGTACCTCCTGATACCTTTCAGATCATCCTGGAGAGACTTGATACAATCCGCGATGTTCAAAATTAACAGACTGAGAGGATGACAGCAATGCAGGACCAACTTGATGTACTCTCTGCCAAGTTTGACAGCATTCATACCAGCCAGGATCACTGACCCTTTGGCCATTCCGGTCAAAAAGGGGGAGCATTTTTGGGGCAGCTCTTGAGGGGGAATGCCTGGTTTGAGGGGGAGTTTAAATATGTGTTGTTTTTTTTAAGTTCGATACACTGGTTTATGTCTGTTTTAAAACTCTCAACATGTGAATCTTTGGTGATTACTTATATAGTATGATGTTATTCAGCTTCAGCACTTTATGTTGTTGGTTTGTACCCATGTTGCTTATGTAAGCTTTAAGGGTTTGTTTTGTACTTATGCACGTTTTGTAGGCTTTTATGGTTTATGCCATGTATTTGCAAAACTTTGCATATGCAGCCTTTGTGCTTTGTGCTTTGGTACTTGTTAATGCCTTGCATTATCTTAAGTACAACACTCTTGTGCCCTTGTAGGATTGTTCCTAGATGCATATATGTTTGTATGCATTGGTTGAGTGTTGGACTTGCAAATGATACTCTTCAATTGAGTTTATCATTTTTGCATGTCCGGATGTTCATTCCTTGTGTGAATGAACATAGTATTCACTTTTGCTTAAGTGACTACTGTTGTTGATCTTGCCATGAATTATTGCTTTTATGCTTACGTTCATTTTTGCTTGATCATGTTTTTTTTAGCTCCATATGCATATTAAGTTTTCTGCATACAATGATATTGCTATGTTATTGTGTTTCAGGAGTGTCTTATTCATATGTTCAAGAGCTTTACAGAATCTAGAGTTAGGTGTGAGTGAGTTTTCCAACTGTTCCCAACTCACGTTTAAGTCTAGAGTCAGTTGTAGGGTTTTGTCACGGAATAGCCAAAGGGGGAGATTGTAAGGTTGAATTTAATCAACCATCTAATTGGCTTTATTCCGTGACCAATTTGCTTGTAATTTAGCACTTAGTAACCCTGTATTTAGGTGGAAAAATTGTAAGGGTAGTGTGTGAGAAGATGTGAAGAAAAGCTCAAGAGTGTACAAGAAAAACAAAGGTTCGCGGCTAGGGCTCGCGGGTGGATCGCGACTGGCAAGCCGCCAAAAGCTGGCACGTGAGAGGCACACTGGGAAGCTGAAGGGTCGCGCCAGCTGTCACGCTACAGGACAAAAGTCCCAGGCTGGCCAGGCCGTTGCGTCGCGACTTGGACAAGCCGCGAGACCAAGTCGCCAAATTGCCCTGTTTGGCAAAAACTGACATTTTGCATTCCCTTCTCACCCTACTATAAATACACCCTTATACCCATCATATTGAGAGAGTTTCCAGAGAGAATTTTGTGAGAGAAAACCCTAGAGCAAAACAAGATTGCCTCATCCCCAATCTTCATCTAAGAAACTCTACAAATTCTTCTACTCTCTTCCTCTCCATTGTCATACCCTTGAGAGGTCTTTTACCAAATCCTTATCTCACCACACCCACGTCTGTGAGAAGGTATATTTGGTACTGTTGGGAAGCAGTTAAGAAGGAACCAATATACATTGGTTGATGCTATGGTCAAGTAGCGGAATCCGGGAAGCTAAAGAAGAAATAGGTTCGACGTAACCGAGCAAGAAGCTTGGAGGGCTTAGGTACTTGGGTAGATTAGGCTTGGAGGGTCTTCTGCTGTTCATGTATCCCAACTATATTCTTTAGTGGATTTTATCACCGCTTGGAGGGCGGCGGAGAGGTTTTACGCCGAGGACTTCGGTTTCCTCTTCGATAACACATCGTGTGTTGTCCGTGTGTTTGCATCTTTCCTTCCTTTATCTTTGCCTTATATTTACTGCTGTGGATGTGTTTATATTTGGCTTAGATCGTTTTATCAATTCTGTTGTAAGCTTGTTATCATATTCCGCACATTAATTGTTTGATATAAAGCTTGAATTGATATTTTTGTAATTTGAGGTCTAAACGTTCAAGGGTGTTTCATACCCATTTTGAACTTTCAGTAGAGATGCAAGAAAAATTAAAAAATCCACCAAAAAATTTAGAGAGGGAGAGAGAGAGAACCTTTTTTTTTTTTTTTGTGAGGGAAAACTATGCATAGAATAGAAGAGATAGTAACAAATTTATAGTAAAAGGGTATGAATAAGAAGAGACAAAAAAAAAGGAAGACGAAGGGAAAGAGGAAGAATGATATTAATGTAGAGGGTAGTGGGGAAATGAAAATGTAAGGGAGAGAGAAAGATTGAAGAAGTAGTGGGGAGATGAAATGGTAAGGGAGAGAGAAAGGTTAGAGAAGTGTAGATATTAAAAAAATAAATGTTAAAAATAATTATAGGAAAATTGAAAAAAAAAAAAAAAAAACCCTAAAGCTTGAAAGGCTTCAAAGTTTTTTTTTTTTTTTTTTTTTTCTTCCTTTAAGCTGAAAAGGCTCACACAAAATTCTAAAGCAAAACTAAAAAGGCTTTGGTTGGGCTTGATAGTAGAACTAAATAAATAAAAGGTGGGCTGAATTAATTATACAGATTTATTATAGGGTGACAGTGGAAGTAAATAAATAAATAGTAGGCTGCATTTATAGGGCTAAAAATTGTAAAAACCATTTTAAAATTGTAGGACAAATTATATTTTAAAAAAAATAAAAAGAATGACGTGACAGCTGATGTGGCACAACGTGAGAGCAGCAGCGTTAAACACAACACTTCAGCTTTTAGTAATATATAGATTTGACTTGGTTCATCCTTGAAAATTCAAATGAAACATAGATATAAACTTCTATTAAGTAATGCATTTCATGAAATAGACACCATAAATTTATATAACTATTATCAATAAAAAATGATGATACTCAATATATTTCTTAGGAAATTTACGTATAAAAAATGTACAGTAGTCATCTAATGACTAATTACAAATTTTGAAATAAAATAAAATCCCCTTGCAAAGCCCCAAATCTATCCTTTGATAAAATATTTTGCCTCTCTTGTGGAAGCTTAACCAAAATATAATCCAACTCGAAATAACAATCAGTCACAAGATGCAAGTTTTACTCTTTCACTAAATAATTACGTGGAGAAAGCAGGGTTAAAGAGAAGACAAATGACTTGGTCTTTGGACCCTCTTCAGATGAGGTCTCAAGAGTTAACAGAATTTTCTTCAATTCCCATGAAAACCTGAATGGCAATGATGAAAATCGTTCCTAGTCTATTCAGTTTTTGTACCAACTTGTAGGATTTGAACCACCATAGCAAATACATGTCAACTATGCCTTATTACCAAATAATATTATGACTAAATGACTTATACACTGGTTAGTCATAACACGTACGTACTCAAATCTGTTCGGACTCTTCGAAGCAAACTCAGCCAGAAAAGAAAAAGAAGAGTAAGAAGAAAATTTAAGCCTTTAACAGATCTGCGAGAGTAACACCAAATGTGTACGTATATCAGAGAACTAATTATTGTATTAAAAACATATTTTACAAAAATGGCATAAACAAGAATCATTTGCAAGGGGGAGCCCTTGTCAATTTATACAGATTTCATTTACACTTAATTTCGAGGAACAAATGCTAGAGGAGATTACAGATTAGGAAATGGGAAAAGAAAAAGAGGGGGAGGCTGGGGAAAGCATGAATAAATAACTCAATCATGTTGAAATCCATTCACGTGAAGAAAGAAAAGTCTTCGCGCATCCATGCAAAATGAGCAGTGTAAGTAGCCAAATGCACCCTGATGACTGACGAAATGCTCAGAAGGTCAAACGGACACAGATGATGCAGCACGCCCAATGATTCAAAATCTGCAGAAAGAATGAACAAATATTATAAAGAAGTGACGCTTTGCTGATTTTGATCCCTTCGAACTGCTGCATTACTTCTGTAACTCGCAAGAAATACATGGACGCAAACTCCACACCTCCATCTACGCACAAGGCTTTCAATCAGAGTTGGAATCATAGAAGTCACTTGGGCATGGGGTCATGACCTCTGATTCAAGCAACTGGACCACCCTATGCATTGTGGGGCGATCCTCTGGATTAGAAGAAACACACTGAATGGCAACTGAAAGCAGTGCATCAAGACTTTCTGCCTGCACCCCCTCACACTGTGGGTCAACAATCTCTCTTTGCCTATTCTCTGTGACCAGAAAATTTAACTGCATAAAGGAAAAAAAAAAAGGTTAGCAGAGCTGCTTGAAAAGAAAAGTTGTGCAATTGCCCAAAATTGTCGTAATTATGTGGGTGGGTGTGGTTCTTTATGCATACAGGAGGCCACCGGCCTATATTGCAAGGAAAGCTCCATTGTCAAAAATGGGATACATGGCTATAGATCCAGTGAAATTAAACATACATCCAAAATCAGTTGTTCCAAAACTGGAAGACAAATAGGATATCTCAATTAATTTTAAAATATTTTATATCTGGAATTTTTTTTCTCTATTACAACATCTTTTAAATAACAGATTGTAAGAAACTGATCAAATAAGAATTCATGAAGTCCAAAGAGGGAGAGTTGAATTTTGGGAAAGCAAAGTACAGATTATTTGTCTATTGCCAGGGGAAATTAGGTGCATTGTTGGACATCCCCTCCCCACCCCCTCCCCCCCCTTTTTCCCTCTCTTGGGGCGGGGGCAACAGTGAATTGCAAGGGCTATCAGCCTCTAGACAGATTCCTGTCCGCTTTTTTTCAAACATAGCTCCATTGGAGTTAAGAGGGATGCTAGGACATGACATAATATATGCAGCAGAAAACACAAAATTAACAACACAATATATATATATATATATATATATATATATATAACTTATGGTAAAATACAATCGGCACCCTGGAGTTTTAGAATAATGCCAAGCAGGTCCAAGATATTTCAAAAATAACCAACATGGTCCCTACACCATATGCTCTTGGAAATGAAATTATTGTATTTTAGCATATGGTTTAGGGACCAAATCGGTTAATTCTGAAATGTCTTAGACCTGCTTGGTATCAGCCTAAACCTCAGGGGTGCTAACTATATTTTACCCTATAACTTACATGAGATATAAAAACATGCAACATTGTAAGCACAAGAGAGATTTCCATTTCTAAATCTTTAAGACTAGTTTAGTGATTGATTTAAAGAGTCTTTTGACTGCAAGCACAAGTGTAGGGACGAGACATACCCAACCAACAACATCGAGGCCCTTCTCAATAAATGATGCATCTGTTGGTCGCTTTCCACTCAACACTTCCAGCACCAGGACCCCAAAACTATATACATCAGTCTTCTCAGTTGCTCTCCCACTTTGCATATACTCTGCCAGTGGGGTCAAACACGGACTTAAAGATAGATCGTAACGGAAAACAACATATGATCCATATTATATTTCATAAAGGAGAACACGCCAGCATATGCATGCCAAGAACCTCTCTTGTCCTTGGTCCAATCATAATGTAAATATCAAAAAAGAAAACGTTCTTCAATAATAATTGAAATATATAAGAAATGAAGACGAAAATTTTCAAAATCTTTTTTTTTGACATTTCATTTAACATTATTTATAAATAATAAAATATAAAAAAAATTCCTTAAATGCTTATATTCTTCACACACCATGACTTTTAAAATCTAATGAAAGGTTCTAAGAATTTAACTCTCATTTAATGCCTCTATTATGAAAATCAACAGCCAGTAAAATATGATAATAGTAAGAAACATTATAAATGAGAACATGAAAAAACTAATTAGCCACTATTATTATGGAATAAATGTCTTTTTTATGCATCTAAGAAAATGAAATGTATAGGGTTTACTTATTAAGGTATATGTAAAGATTCACGTTAAAAAAATATGTAAAGCTTTTTTGAAAAAAAAAAAGTATATGTAAGGTTTTTATTAACTTAAAAGACAATGAAAAACCAATTTTTAATTATTACAACCGTCGCTATTCTATAAATCACACACAACACTATATTCAATATCCTAAATAACATAATTAGACCCTTTTGGATATACACCACCATATTCAACTTATAAATTACAACCCAAATCAATCATACAATTACACAATCAAAGCATAAACATGTAACATGTATTACCTTTTGAATTATTACTTGAAATTTTCACAATTATTAATAGAGAATCTCCAAATTTAATTTTTAGAAAACATCAAGACAAGGTGAATTTTAATCTTTTTAACTTCCATAGAAAAAAAATATTACTCACATTATTTCAACCCTTATGAAAAAGAAGGTTTATATGTAGCATGCAAAACGTGTTCAATTAACTTAGAGATGTAAAAATTAGTCAACCAACTATGGTAGAATTAAGGTTTCAAATTTTAAATAAAAAAATTCTACAATAATAAAAAATTATTTTGTGATAAATATGATTATGGAATGCAGTACTTTTCATTAAATTAGTTCAAATTACAAAATAATAATAATAATAATGAGATTACCATAAAAAATAATCACGCGCAACGCGCGGGTCTGCGACTAGTTGAACTATAAAAAACAAAAAAAGGGGAGCTAGATATCAACAGAACAAATCCCTCGCTCTCTAGTAGTAGAAATGTTTTGAGTATCATTGTGCGAAAATATGAAGGAAAAGAAATAAAATCTGTAAACAAAATTTAGCCGAACAAACCATATATATAGGATTTTATCAACTTATTATAAGCTCACAAAGATACACATAGCAGTGATTTATTTGAGTAGATACACTCCTAAGCATTGGTTATTTATGAGAAGAGCCTTGCTTGCAACCTTACAAAAAGCAAAACTACGAGTCGGCATGATACAGTTTCGACACAGTTACATTAGATTTTTCATCTAAGCTATAGCCGTCCTCTGAGAAGAAGATCTAGAGGGTGTTACTATAGAGATCTCTTGCTGTTCCAAATTAGATTTCAGTTCTGAAACATCTTCTCGGCTAAGTTGGAAGGCGTTGGCTAGTACGTCCGCTGGAATGGCCCTGAGGACAGAGGTTTGTCCCGCAAGAGGAGAAATCTGGGCATTGTCATTTGTCTTGAAGGCCACCCACTCGAAACCCTCACTACTACTAGCTCGTTTCACCACAGCAAAGTTTTGTGGTACGGTTAAGATTTGATGTTGCTGCAGCTCACCATCGAAAGCAGTTTGACCAAAGTCGTCAACCACTTGAACTTGGGCACGACCCTTTACTACATAGATCACGCTGTGCGCATTCCTATTCCAGTGTGGAACATAAATAGCATCCTGCGTGTAACATGTATGGCCTCTAAATTAATTAAATCTAAAATATCAAAAGAGCAAATAATATTTGTTAATTTAATCGCAGCTTTCATTTAACATTACCCTTTGGAGCCTTCCAAACTCAGCACTGAGTTGAAGCCAGCGAAGGACTGGGAGGTTGTGGCTGTTGAGGGTACTGATTCGACCGGCTTCGGGGTTGTAAATATCAGCTCGTGAAGGGTCATATATGTTCTCCCTGAGCCTCAAGGTGCATAGAGTCTCCTCAATGCCATTGTCACGTCCACCTGGGCGGCTCTGGCTCTCACGTTGTTCCCTCTCGTCTTCTCTCTCTTGCTCTCTCTCTTGTCTTTCCAATCGCTCTCGCTCTTCACGTGACCTTGGCGGCCTGGCCACTTGAAGCCTACCCTTCACTTTCACTATGTTTTTCCTGTCTTCATGGAAGCCTTGAAGGTTTCTAATGGTCTCCTCATCCACGTTGAAAGCATCAGCCAAATCCTCAGTACGGAAGCCACTGAAGAGATTGTTGCCCTGTCCCTTTTGTTGCTGGCGTCGTTGTCCTCGTGGGCTTCGACCTTGTAGCTGAAATTCATCTTCTGGGTTTCCGGCAAGGTAGAAGTGCTACATATGTATACAAAGCCAGCCATATAAGACGCATATATGATCGTCACTTTAATTATACCAGTTGGATTGTTATTACATATTAATTGGAAGTAATATTTGGGTTTCTATTTTAGTTCTTACTCTGGGGTTCTCGTCAAGCTGGTTGGCTTGGTTGTTAGTGTCAAGGAGAGAGACCACGACAACCTCCGAATCGCCATCATTGTACAACCAATGGGCTACTCCGGCGGGCAATGCTATGATATCACCCAGTCGGAAGTTTCGGATCTTCTGGTGCTGGTCTCGCTGCTGTCCTTCTTCTTGATGTTGCTGTTGTTGAGATTCTTGGTATGTGTTGGGGCACCCAGGAAGTACGGCACCAAAGATACCATAACCTGTTGTATAACATTACACAAATTAATTAAATGATACAATTTGCACTTGTACATGCACAGAACTAAATTCAGTGTAGCTTACCTTTCTGAATGTAAATGAGTTGAGGAGCACTGACGTACTGAGGCAAGAGAAGGCCATTAGGCTCAATGGTACGGCGAACGACGGCCACTCCGACGCACTGGAATTGCTGGTGGTTGGGGTCCCAAGACTCGATCACGCCGGCTTCCGCCTCAATGCGGTGGTTTGGTTCGAGGGCATCTAGCCTGTCCAGTTGGCACTGGTTGAACTGTTGTTGCTGCCTGCTTGTTTGAGTAGCTAGGCATCCATTGAAGAGCACAAGAAGCAGGCACAGAGAAGTATAGAGCAAGATAGGCTTAGCCATGATTTTGTTTTTGAGGTAGTACTGAATGAAGTGGCGACTCGGAGATGCTGGTATTTATAGGAGAGATATGTTGGTAAGAGACAGACACGTATATAATATTATACATATGACACGCATTGGTTAAGGAATCTTCAGCCATTCTTCAGTTTGCATGGCTATTGTTTTACACCTCAATATTTTTGTTGGGGCAGGTGTCTATAGATGCCCCAGAGAAAGAGACAAACACGATTCCGAACCAATCTTATGTTGAGATTAGTTTATTTTGTTGAAACGAAAATTTTTTTGCTAAAAGTACTGAATATAAAAATAAAAATTAACTGAGATAATATAGTGGGACCTATGAATTGTACCAAAAAATATAGTGGATCATGAATAGTAGCAAAAATAAGCTAAATAGTAAAATAAGCTAACTTTTTAAATTAGAGCCAAACGCACACTAAATTTCACATTCAAAAGAAGAAGGGTTGTTTTAGAGTCCCTTTGGTGACAATTTATTTAGTTTAAATTGAAAATTTTTTACTGAAACTACTGTAGATAAAGCTAAAAAGTGACAGAAATAATACAGTAAGACCCATAAATAATATCAAAAAGTACAATGAGACTTATAAATAGTAGCAAAAATAAGATAAATAATAAATAAATAAAAAACTGGCTTTTTTAAGCTAATACCAAACGCAACCTTAATCTTTTCTACTTTGTTTTTGAGGTCTCTATTCATGAATACCACCTTTGATGCATTTTACGTAACGGTGATACCACGAAGAACAAACTAAGGTCCCTTCAGGGATTACATGGAAATTAGTTAAAATGCAATATGTTTTGGGCTAATTATTAGTAACTAAAGAAAGAAACATTCAATAATTATGCATTAAAAAAAAAATTTAAAAACAATATGCTTAGTGGCGGGTCTATCATTATGCATGAATATAAAGAAACACTCAATGTGGTTGCTCACTTGAAACTCCCCAAAAAGATTAATTCACTTGAAAATGTTTTTTCATAAAATGAAATATTTTCTTATGTCAAATATTTCTTAGACATTTTTTGTAGTCCAAGTTAAAGATAAAAAATAATCAAAATCAACATTAAAACTTTGTAGCATAAAACTATATATTTCATTTAAATGCAAAAATGTCTTCTCAAATCCCCTTTAGTTTGCTAAATGGGAGGGTGTATATATAATTATATTTATAGGATATTACCTAAAGTGTTTTAAAATGTCCATGAACTATTTGGAAAAATAATTATAAGAAGGTGAACTAGGTGAAGAAGAAAGATCGGCAACAATTGAAATCTTCTTTTTAGTTTTAATTTGACTTGGTTCATCCTTGAAAATTCAAATGAAACATAGATATAAACTTCTATTAGGTGATGCATTTCATGAAATAGACACCATAAATTTATGTAACTATTATCAATAAAAAATGATGATACTCAATATATTTCTTAGGAAATTTACGTACAAAAAATGTATAGTAGTCATCTAA
Source organism: Quercus aquifolioides (assembly GCA_019022515.1). Taxonomy (NCBI): domain Eukaryota; kingdom Viridiplantae; phylum Streptophyta; class Magnoliopsida; order Fagales; family Fagaceae; genus Quercus; species Quercus aquifolioides. Next base: position 4,059,180 of record CM032336.1, on the reverse strand, counting down.
TGACTAATTACAAATTTTGAAATAAAATAAAATCCCGTTGCAAAGCCCCAAATCTATCCTTTGATAAAATATTTTACCTCTCTTGCTGGAAGCTTAACCAAAATATAATCCAACTCGAAATAACAATCAGTCACAAGATGCAAGTTTTACTCTCTCACTAAATAATTACGTGGAGAAAGCAGGGTTAAAGAGAAGACAAATGACTTGCTCTTTGGACCCTCTTCAGATGAGGTCTCAGAGTTAACAGAATTTTCTTCAATTCCCATGAAAACCTGACTGGCAATGATGAAAATCGTTCCTAGTCTATTCAGTTTTTGTACCAACTTGTAGGATTTGAACCACCATAGCAAATACATGTCGACTATGCCTTATTACCAAATAATATTATGACTACGGCATATCACCTGAGTCACCTGACTTATACACTGGTTAGTCATAACACGTACGTACTCAAATCTGTTCGGCGCAAACTCAGCCAGAAAAGAAAAAGAAGAGTAGAAGAAAATTTAAGCCTTTAACAGATCTGCGAGAGTAACACCAAGTGTGTACGTATATCAGAGAACTAATTATTGTATTAAAAACATATTTTACAAAAATGGCATAAACAAGAATCATTTGCAAGGGGGAGCCCTTTTCAATTTATACAGATTTCATTTACACTTAATTTCGAGGAACAAATGCTTGAGGAGATTACAGATTAGGAAATGGGAAAAGAAAAAGAGGGGGAGGCTGGGGAAAGCATGAATAAATAACTCAATCGTGTTGAAATCCATTCACGTGAAGAAAGAAAAGTCTTCGCGCATCCATGCAAAATGAGCAGTGTAAGTAGCCAAATACACCCTGATGACTGATGAAATGCTCAGAAGGTCAAACGGACACAGATGATGCAGCACGCCCAATGATTCAAAATCTGCAGAAAGAATGAACAAATATTATAAAGAAGTGACGCTTTGCTGATTTTGATCCCTTCGAACTGCTGCATTACTTCTGTAACTCGCAAGAAATACATGGACACAAACTCCACACCTCCATCTATGCACAAGGCTTTCAATCAGAGTTGGAATCATAGAAGTCACTTGGGCATGGGGTCATGACCTCTGATTCAAGCAACTGGACCACCCTATGCATTGTGGGGCGATCCTCTGGATTAGAAGAAACACATTGAATGGCAACTGAGAGCAGTGCATCAAGACTTTCTGCCTGCACCCCCTCACACTGTGGGTCAACAATCTCTCTTTGCCTATTCTCTGTGACCAGAAAATTTAACTGCATAAAGGAAAAAAAAAAAGGTTAGCAGAGCTGCTTGAAAAGAAAAGTTGTGCAATTGCCCAAAATTGTCATAATTATGTGGGTGGGTGTGGTTCTTTATGCATACAGGAGGCCACCGGCCTATCTTGCAAGGAAAGCTCCATTGTCAAAAATGGGATACATGGCTATAGATCCAGTGAAATTAAACATACGTCCAAAATCAGTTGTTCCAAAACTGGAAGACAAATAGGATATCTCAATTAATTTTAAAATATTTTATATCTGGATTTTTTTTTCTCTATTACATCTTTTAAATAACAGATTGTAAGAAACTGATAAAATAAGAATTCATGAAGTCCAAAGAGGGGGAGTTGAATTTTGGGAAAGCAAAGTACAGATTATTTGTCTATTGCCAGGGGAAATTAGGTGCATTGTTGGACATCCCCTCCCCACCCCCCACCCCCCCTTTTCCCTCTCTTGGGGCGGGGGCAACAGTGAATTGCAAGGGCTATCAGCCTCTAGACAGATTCCTGTCCGCTTTTTTTCAAACATAGCTCCATTGGAGTTAAAAGGGATGCTAGGACATGACATAATATATGAAGCAGAAAACTCAAAATTAACAACACAATATATATATATATATACACATATAACTTATGGTAAAATACAATCGGCACCCTGGAGTTTTAGGCTAATGCCAAGCAGGTCCAAGATATTTCAAAAATAACCAATATGGTCCCTAAACCATATGCTCTTGGAAATGAAATTATTGTATTTTAGCATATGGTTTAGGGACCAAATCGGTTAATTCTGAAATGTCTTAGACCTGCTTGGTATTAGCCCAAACCTCAGGGGTGCTGACTATATTTTACCCTATAACTTACATGAGATATAAAAACATGCAACATTGTAAGCACAAAGAGAGATTTCCATTTCTAAATCTTTAAGACTAGTTTATTGATTGATTTAAAGAGTCTTTTGACTGCAAGCACAAGTGTAGGGACGAGACATACCCAACCAACAACATTGAGGCCCTTCTCAATAAATGATGCATCTGTTGGTCGCTTTCCACTCAACACTTCCAGCACCAGGACCCCAAAACTATATACATCAGTCTTCTCAGTTGCTCTCCCGCTTTGCATATACTCTGCCAGTGGGGTCAAACACGGACTTAAAGATAGATCGTAACGGAAAACAACATATGATCCATATTATATTTCACAAAGGAGAATAGGCCAGCATATGCATGCCAAGAACCTCTCTTGTCCTTGGTCCAATCATAATGTAAATATCAAAAAAGAAAAACTTATTCTAGGCATCACATGAGCACAACCACACACTTACAAGACACCTTATGAAAGGAGTTGCAAGTCAAATTTATCAAATATTGTACTAGACAATAACAGAACTGTTACATTTAAAGCCTTGTACACATGGAGTTCCCACTTTATGAAAGTCAGGTCTGAATCAGTAGCTATTTATTATTCCAATTAAATCCTCCAAGTCAGTTCTATATATACATAGTTGTATTCAGATCTTCATTTCTTTCTTGAAGCAAATTCTGTATAACTGTAAGGAAAAGGATGGAATTGGTTCACTTGGATAGAAGCATTTAAAACAAAATATTTGGAGTTAAATTTTAAGTTAAACGACTTGAATTGAGTATGAAATGGTAAATTTTTTTCTATTGATGAAATTTATGGGTGGTTTTGAGCTTTATTAATATGCTGGCTTGAATGTGAACCTGAAATGACTAGGTATAAGATGTTATTTCAAATCCACAATAAAAGTGTTTTTTGTTTGAGCAAAATCTATCAAATAATCATATGTTAAATTTCTATAGCAATTGTTCTTCAAATCCCTTTTAGATCGTCAAATAAAAAAGCAGCCAATAAGTAAAGCTGATATTCACACCAGTTTATACATCATATTGTATATCTAAAAATTTTGGGGGCATGTGAAAGTCTGACATAGTTCGACGTCAAATCAATGATCTTCCACACTGGTTTGGGGTAATTGGGTAGAAACCTATAAAGAGCCATTTACGCTCAAAAAACTTAAAATTAAAGGTCTAGTTGTGGTTTCACTAGACATTGCATACCTGGAGCCAGATAACCAAAAGTTCCAGCAACAATGGTCGTTATATGGGTTTCTTCGTCCTCCAATAGTTTGGCAAGTCCAAAGTCCGAGACTCGAGCTTCAAGATTACCATCAAGCAAAATATTGCTTGACTTTATATCTCTATGTATGATCCTGGGTGAACAATCATGGTGCAAGTAGGCCAGTCCTTTTGCAGCTCCCATTATGATATTCAAGCGTGCATCCCAGTCTAGCAGATCAGATCTATCTGTACAACGGATTATGAAACATTGTTAGTATCAAGACCTAAGGGATTCATTTTTTGCAACAATTTAATACAATGCAAAGTATAAAATTAAAATTATTTAAAATAAAATAAAATAATAAAAAACCTGTGGTAAATGAGAGCAATGTTACAAAAATCAAGATACAAATATTTATCCTATGGTGTATAGCTATAACTAGATTTTGATGGAATTATAAAATATTTTTTGGATATTCTGGATTCTTAGTAATGCATGATGACCACCCATAAATTATATATAAACCTATACATCTTCCTTCACTATTGAGCACAATCAGATTATAGTCATATTTATATTTGAACTTGTGTGGACATCAACTAAAGATCTATGTAATTTTATTGACCCATTGAAATTTTAATTACATATGTTGCAGGCTTGCAGCCAACATATGAATATGATTCCTTGCAGAACAGGAAGCAACAGAATGAAAGCTCAGCCCTAAGCAGTCAACACCATAAGTAAATCAAGCAACGTTGTTTTAGGGTTACACTTGTTGCACACATTACTTTACATAGTTTTACACACACGAAAAAACAACTTAAGTCACGATTTCCAAGTGACTTCAAGTCACAATTTAGTTGGTTTTTCAGGTGTGTGTATAACTGTGTAAAATAACTTGTGTGAAAAAAACACTGCTCTCGATGTAATCAAGCAACATTGTGCCAATTTCTGGAATGGACTAGATCTAATTTTCTTCAAAGGCCTCATAAATTTCATCTCAATGAATATTATGTGTTTCTAGGTGATTGTGTAGTTAAAAATTAAGTAGAGGGATACCCTGCATACAAGCATTGAGCCTGACAAGAGCTATATGTCAGGCCCACCAATAAAAGATTAATATAAGAGAATATCTTACCGTGAAGAGCTTCGTCAAGGCTACCACCAGGAAGGAAATCATAAATTAACAATTTTGATGTAGGAGAGTTGCAATAACCTCGCAAATTCACTAGGTACCGGTGTTTTATGCTTCCAAGAATTTCTAGCTCTCTCTCAAAAAAACGATCAAAGCCCTCATTCATCTTTACAATTCTCTTCAACGCAAATATATTGCCATCATCCATTGCAAGCTTGTACACTGTTCCAAAGCCCCCCAAACCTATAATGTGTTCCTCATTTAAACTTTCCAATTTCTTTATGATGTCTTTTGAAGAGTATGGCAAGTCTCCATGAAACATTACAATTGATGCACCTGACATGATAAGACTCTGTAAATAAAGATCTTGAATTCTAGGAACTCCTACACATGGATGCAGAATAACTCAAAACAGATTTTTAATGGAACAGATATTAGCTATGAAAAGAGTACCTCCACTGACATCCTTTGCAAGACTTTGACCATCATTTTTACCGAACTTTTTGTACAGAAAGCAACCCCAAAAACACATAAGTGCAACCAGAAGTAGGGCACCAACTGTTGCTGAGGCACTTATAAGCAGCCGCCCGGAGTATTTCTTTTTAACACCCAGACCTTGGGCTTCAAAAAGTCAAATTCAAGAGAGTATAAGTCATCACAATTAATCCAGTACTGAATACAATAATGTCAAATATAAATCTTTTAACATAAAAATCATTGAGTGCCATCAAGAGTACCAACTCTGCCAATTTTTTTTTTTAACGAATTCTGCCAATTAGCAAGACAACCATAATAGTAGTAAAGTTTTCAGTCCAATAAATGGAATCTGAATGCTCTATAATCCCAAAATTGCATCCATAACACAAGCCAATCATGTTCCTATGCATGCTACTTTACCTGAGGTTGGAGATTGGGAATTTGTTCCAGGTCCTCCAGCATCATCCTTGCATGTCACACTGATTTGCTTCCCACACAAACCACGGTTGCCAACAAAACTGCAAGATAACGTTTTCAAAAATTAACTGTAGCTAATCACAAAGTCTAGCCTTCTAGCTAAATTAATGTATTTGTTCAGCTTAATGTAATGTTCAGTGACAAAGGCAAGTTACGGATTATAAAGAAATTTTTGTCAAGAGTAGAGTAGCAAAAGGAATCTGTAGCATTCCCTTTCATCAATAATAATTTGTAATATTTCATTGATAGACTTGTTTATTAACAGCAATGAAAACTTTATTAAAAGAAAATATACTTGGAATAGATAGAGAAGACTCCCTAGAAGCTATCCTTAATTATTAGCCACTAAGTGGCTTGATGATCAAAAAACACATAACAGAACATATTATTATGAACATAACAGATGAGGATAAGCTGTACTTACGAACTTCCTGTAAAGTTGAGAAGCACACCATCAGAGGGTATTGGTCCCATAAGAAAATTGGTTGACACATTGCTTCAAAATGTCCAAAAAGACCACAATAATAATTAGGAGTTTCAATGTAAAATATTCAAGCAACATGTCAATAAAACACCATTTTAAAGCACCAATATGACCAAAGGATCTACTCACAAATTAACAAGCTTATTCAACTTCCCAAGTGATGCAGGGATATATCCACTCAGAGAGTTGCTTGAAATGTCTCTGTAATATCAGAAAACACAATATTAACTCACATTTGTAGTACACAAAATTACCTGAATGTAATAATTTGAAATAAATAAATCCACTTGTGTCTATGCTTAGTGTCAAATATATTGTTCACAACTAGTCCCAAGCCCGGTAAAAGGACAGCGTAAAATTTAGTCACTATTAGCAATGGTTCCATTACAGATACATGTTGGGACATATATGGCCAACCCTGACTAGTTTGTTGTTGTTGTCTAATAGTTTTGATAAAAATGATGAAACTTCTTAAGAATATAGTGTCACTATAAATCAGGTTCATTCATTCAAAATTAATATTTGATAGGCATAATTTAAGGTCCTTTGTTTTTGGAAAGTAAATCCTCATTAATAAAATAAAAGGGGGTACTGAAAGTGCACAGGTTTTATACTAGATGCTCCCAAAAAATATAAATTATAAATGTAAAGAATCCATGATCTCCCAAAGAGGACTACACTATCTAGAGACATTCAATGAAAAAGTGAAATCAAAATTGATACTTCACTGTCTAAAGGAAGCTCAGTCCCATCAAAAGTCTGAGAATTTCTCTTTTACGCCATAATATCCAGATCAGATATAACAACACCAAGTTCCAGATTTTATTTCTGTACCAGTCTGATCTAGAAAAGTAGCATTGTTTGGGCGGACTCTCCGCTTGGGGAAATCTTATAAGGCATCACAAACAGAAATTTCTTGAATTAAGGCATTTCTTGAGTTGAGATTAGAGAATCTTTATCTAATCTCATTATTTTATACTTTCCAGAATTATTTGAGTATCCTTCTTGTTTTGGGTAAGTTAACTAGAAAGGGAGGATTAGATGAAGGTATTATAAGTGTGAACTCCAAGCCCATCTCAAACGAAGCATTTTAAATCCTAGGATAGCTTACAAATATATATATGCAATAAAAACAAGGCAAACAGGCAGTGTGCTATGGAAACAGCAGAATATCTAAACTAACTAGCAGTGAAAGTGCAAAAATCACGCGCATATATAAAGCATCATCAAACTCACTCCTTAGCAATGTGGGACACCGCCCAAAGGCGAACCCAATGCTGAGTTGGGCTTTTATCATTAAAAAAATATTTTTTAATAGTTAACAGAGTAATTGGACGGAAGGATCAACATTAACAACAAACATAAACTTTAAGGACTAAAACAATTAAAAACAAAACTTAAGGGACCAAAATGACAAATCACCAAACTTAAAGGGTGTAATCTAATCTGTATTTTAACTATGTATAAATCACAGCTCAGATTTTTTTTTTTTTTTTGGTTGTATGTTGATAATATACTCCTTACAGTTAAGTAATTAATTGTGATATACATGTTGAAGGCTCAGTTATATAGTGAGTTTGAGATGAAAATTTTGGATGTGGCTAACAAGAATGTTTAGGAATTGGAAATTCAAAGGGATTGACAAGCAAGTTATTTTTGTCATTAAAGAAGTAAATTATAGAATGCTTGAATGCTTTCATATAAGCCTACTAGTACTTCACTTGCTTTTACTTTTAAGTTTTACTATTGTCACCAAAATCTGAGTAGCAGCACATCTCGTCTTCCTTATTAGTACTATTTTGCACTGGTCCAAATATTTCACAGGCTTTTAGTACTAATAACAAATACATGGCTAACCTTAGTATAGAGCATAGCCAAATTGTGAAGTGGGTCTTTTGGTATTTGAGAATACTAGAGACATTGACTTGGTATATTACAAGGCATCATCTAGTGATAACACTACGGTTGTTAGATTTGTGAATTCTGAATATGCCGGTGATTTGGATAAGAAGAGTGATTTGACGAGTTAATTTTTCACTTTCTAGTTGTGGCATCAATTGGAAGGCGCCTACAGTTGAGAGTCGCTATCTACTACAAAATCAGAGTATATGGTAGCAAAAGACAATAAAGGATGCAATTTGGCTAAGACGTTTCTTGGTGATTTGGGTTTGCAGCAAAGTGAGATTTTTATGCTTTGCAGTATCTTAAGTGCTAATACACTGACTAAAAAAACAAATATCATGATAGGACCAAATTTGTTGTTAAAATTCACTTCATTTGAGAGATTGTTTCTCAGGATATATTGCAGTGAAACAATTGTTATGATAAATGATCCAACACACATGATTAAATTTACACCTTTGTTCACATTCAAACATTGCTTAGATTTTATTGGTGCATCCAATTTATGATTGCTCTTAAGGGCTTTGGTAGAGGAGATGGAGGAGTTTCATTGGTGAGGCATGATCTAATTCAATCTAAGATGGAGATTTTTTCAGGTGGCTTTTAAATTGGCAAAGTTCTAGAGTCTTTAGGAAAGCCCACCCAATTATCAATATTGGGTGATATTTGGATGCCACATCACCAACTCCTAATGGGATTAGAACACCCTTATATTCCTTGCGCCATATTTCCAAGTTTGGTTCATTGTTGCAATCTTCTCCATTTGTGCTGGCAAGGAAAAAGAGATTTATAATTTCCTTGCTGTGTTGTGGTGTGGTATTTGTATTTAGTACGTAGATAAATCTTTGGGTGTATTTGAGTTTTGAAATCAGTGAAGGTTTTGTACCAATATTCGAATCGCTCTACATTGACAGTGAAAATTACTCCTCAATGTTGCCTGTAGATTGCAGGCTTAGAGGTCAAGTTACATCAATCCTATGTTCCCTTGTGATTACTGTATTCTATTTATTTTTATTTTTCCAAAATCCAATATAAATGACTACACTCAAAAGATATTCAATACTTCAAATATATTATAATTAAAGCAATAAAAACCATGAGAAAGATAACTTACAAATGTTCAAGCTCTGAAATGTTTCCCAGTTCGCTGGGAATAGATCCGCTCATGTAATTTCCCTGCAAGAATCTGTAGAAGACAGATCAACATTACTACTCTCAATAATAAACAAACAGGATTAGTGAGTTATAAAATACAAGATATCAATGTAACCACTTCATTGTAATCTATGTCACCAACTTGATATGTAACTCAAATACAATGGGATCACATCTTACTCATGCACCAGGTGATTAACAAGGGCCATGAGCCGCAACAGGAAGCTTTAATACAACTACAAAGTGCAAGCTAGCATTGTCTGCTATTAACTATTTAATTAGCAAAAAGTAAACCTCCTAAGGGTTAGACAAATCTATACAGTTTAAGCAGAAGCTCTCATGTTTGAATTATGGACCATTGACATGGTTCTCAATGGTATCCAAGGGCACTGTACTCGGTATTCTACAGAAGCAATGGAAAGAAATAGCAAGGTATTCTCCCAGTACTAATCAATCCATGTAAGCGTGACTATTCTCAGTACTTCGAATTTCTATTTGAACAATCAACTTTGTAAGGGGCTAAATCCCAAGAACCTGTGATCAAGTTCTGGTATTCTGCCAACCAAGGAATACATTTGATTAAATCTGCATTGCTGAACCTTTTCAGTATTCAAAAGTAGAAAACTATGAAGTTAACTATAAACCACAAACTATGAAAACACCCTGAGCAAAAATATCAACTATGAAAGCATTATCGACAGAAGACAAAGTGATGCAGAACAGAAGCCTTAATGAGCTCTTATACCAATTAAGACGTAGGATCTTTAGAAATTCAGCACTAAATTAAATTTTTTTTTTTTTTTTAAATAAGATCTTGAAGGGTTCTTGAATAGGGATTGATGTTTAAGTGTGTAGGTAGCTTTAGGGAATAAAAGAGTGGATCTTTAATGAATTTGATGCTTGTTTGGTGTCAAAACAGTAAATAGAAAGAGAAACAAAGAAAGATAAACCCTAGGCAATAACACCCACATTACCTAAGCGATAACACTTAGATAGGAGTAGACAATCACACTTACGTGTTGTAGACAGGGGAGGCAGACTAACTCCCAATCACACTTGGGGGCTCACTCCATTTGAAAATATGTGGTTGAAGACTGCTGGTTTTGTAGACAGGGTAATAGCTTGATGGCAGAGTTACCAGGTTATGGGTACTCCAAGCTTCATTCGTTCCTAGAAACTAAGAGCCTTATAGGAGGACTTAACAAAATGGAACAAGGAGGAATTGGGTGATGTGGGCATCGAGAAGAAAGAGTTATTAGCAGAAATACAGTACCAGGATGAGAGGGATGAGAATGGGAATCTCTCAGTGGAGGAATGTTCAAGAAGTACTGAGGCTAAGGTGCAGTTGGGGGACATATTGCTGTTAGAGGAAATTTCATGGTGACCAAAATAAAGGGCGTTATGACTGACAGAGGGTGATAAACATGCGAAATTCTTCCATTGATTGGCAAATTCTCATCAGTGGAATAATTGTATCCAAAAATTATCCAATGGAGCAAACAGTTGGGAGAATCAAGAGGTAATACAGGAATAAATAGTCCACTTTTACAAGCAGCTATATTCTGAATCTGAAATTTGAAAGCCTCACTTGGATGGTTTAAATTTCAACTTGCTTGATAACAAAGATGTGAATTGGCTGGAGAGATCTTTTGAGGAAGTGGAAGTTCTTGAGGAACTAAAAGATATGAATGGCAACAAAGCTCCAGGATCGGATGGTTTCTCAATTGCCTTTTTTCAAAGCTGTTGGGATGTGGTGAAAGCCAATGTAATGGGTACTTTTCATTCTTTTCACGAAGCTGGTTTGTTTGAGCAAAGCTTGAATGCCACTTTCGTTGCATTAATTCCCAACTGGTTTTTTTGTTTTTTGTTTTTTTGATAAATAATTAGCTTCATTGAAAAATAATGACAGAATACAAAAATCCAAAGCACACAGGCAGTGTGCTAAGGAAACAGGAAAACAACAAAATTAAGATGCATGGAAAGTACATCTATCAATCAGATCAGAAAAAGAAATAGTGAAAAACACCCAATGCATTTGTCCATTCAAATAAAGTCTAGAAAAAGGAAAGCTTGAGGTCATGAATCCATCTTTCACTCCATTCAAAAGTCCGAGCATCTCTCCCACCAAATACCCCGCATAAGACATTGAAGGATCATTTCTGTGTCTACTAAACTTGCTTGGCCAGCTAGCTAGAAGCTCCACAACCCAAATAGTGAAAACACTAAATTCCACAGCTCTCTAGCTACACAGAGTAATGTAAGAGCAAATGATTACTTGTCTTCCCAGCCCTTTTACACATACAACACCACCTCAATAACAATAATCCCACGCCTTTACAAATTATCAATAGTTAAAATTCTTCGCTATGCCACTGTCCACAGGAAGAAACTAACCTTTGTTGGCACTTTTGGTTTCCAGACAATAGTCCATGGGAAAGACATTTGAGAATTGGAATGTAAGACCTCATAGTAGGATTGGACTTCAAAAACTTCCTGAGAAGAAGGTTTCCAGCAAAGTTTATCTATTCCATCCCCTCTCCACACTCCAAAATAAATCGAATCCATAAAGGAGGCAATTGACTCTTAACTCCCAGTCTTGAACCAATTGAATAAAACTGACATTACAATGGTAGCTATCCCCTGAGAAAGATATTAGCTTAACCACTGAAGCATCCTTATTACATGCAATGCCATACAATTCTGGAAAAATATCTTTCAAAGGTGGTCCCCCGCACCAAGAATCATGCCAGAATTTAATAGAAGATCACCCACCTTGAAGCTAATAAAAAGATGAAAAGTATCCCGCCCTTTCTTGATACTCTTCTAAGAACACCAACCCCACCACAAACTGCAATACTTTGTGTCTACTACCCTTCTCAACAAAGCATCCTCTTCATATGAAGTGTCCCTTCAAGAAGGACATTTTTACCATTACCTCTTCTTGATTGGTATGAAGCTAATAGACTTAAATGGCATACAGAAGGTTACTTTTCTCTAATCACACTATGGATGTGGCATATTATGTACCATTCTAATGCACTAGCAAGCAATTTTAATATGTACATGCACGAAGTTTGCATTTATTGACGAAACTTTCTATCTACAGTTCAAGATTTTTAACAACTAATTAACGCCATTTCTTTAACATTCAGGAAGAAAATATCACATATCATTAGTTAACAAACATGAGAACATATCATTTAGTTAACAAACATGAGAACACATATTAGTCATAAGAAAACCATTGGTACTGCTTACATTGCCTCCAACTGTGTGCAATTTCCCAATTCTGAAGGAATTGACCCATAAAAATTGTTGTCATGCAGAGCTCTACAACATGATACATCATAATACCATCAGCTGCAGCATCACATTTTAACGTAGCAAATAAAACAAAAAAGGTCAACAAAAAAAATACATACAAAAACTTCAACTGGTCTAGCTTCCCAAGATCAGGTGATAGAGAACCACTCAATTTGTGATAAGGAAGACGCCTGGAAGATTATTAAGATTATTAAGAACAAACAGAGTAAGTATCATAATTTCAAAGACAATACATTTCGCAGTTGGTAAATTGTGTCCTATCATGTTTCCATTCCCACTTCTCCATCCCATGCATCATGCATCATGCATTATATGATACACATTTTTCACAAAATTAAAAAGCAAAAAGGGAAAGTTGACTAAAAAAGAATAGGATACATGCTACTTTCAAAAAATATTTCTAAAAGTGCAAAATTTTTCAACATCAAAAGGAAGAATAAAGTTTTTTTTAATAGATTTGAAGTTGGAGTGAGGGATTCAAATCCTAGACGCCTCGTTGGAAACACTAGGGAGTGCTAGTTAACCTAAAGGTCATTGGCTTGAAAGGAAGAATAAAGTACCCGATGCCTGATCCTAAATATGAAATCTTTATCCTCAAACTCAATAAAATTAGCACTTAAGAACGTAAAACAAGTGCACATCACTTTAGGTCCCATTCGCCAAGTTAGGAATTTATAATTCCACAAAATTTCCTGTGATGGAACAAGACTTTTATAGGAGAATTTCCTTATGTAATCTAGTATGACTGTTTTAAATTGTTATGAATGTTATAAAAACCATTTGTCAGAATTTGGAAAGAATACTTGAAGTTCTTGGAGTTTCTTATTCCAATTTGGTGGGATGGGAAATTTTGGTACCCAATTTTTGGAACAGTTTGTGCAACTGCAACCCAATGAGGGAGTTGGATATATGTTATGAAGAACAAAGGTCCCTTCAGGACTACATGGAAATTAGATAAAATGCAATATGTTTTGGGTTAATTATCAGTAACTACAGAAAGAAACAATCAATAATTATGCATTAAAAAAAAGCAACATAGGAAAATGATGATACAAGCATATTTAGAGGAAATTCTGGAAACTTACAAGTATGTTACCCTCATTGTTTTCAAATCACATTTCACCCCCTTCCAATTACATGGGTCAGGATCTTCTGGTCTCCATTGTTGAAGGACTCCATCTGAACTAACAACTGCTGACCTGAACCTTAGAAGTGCCTCACCTACAAACCACAAAGGGAACTTGACACATTAAAAGTGAGAGAGAGAAATAAAAGAACATGTCCGTCTTTCTTGCTTGAAGCATAAATTAAGCAAACAAGGTGAACATCCACCTAGAATTTCAATTGGTGCCCAACCTAGTGAGGTGAAAAAAAAAAGGGCAATATTTATCATTATCTAGATTATATCATAATGGAGAATATATATATATTCACTTTTTTTAATATCTAAATGATGGCATTGTCAAAGACAAATACTATGGCTGAGATATAACTTATAAGAATGATAACTTCCAACCAACCTCAACCAGTGGCTTATGCAAGAACAAGCTATAATTTGAAGAGAACCATTTCCATTACTAGTACCAAGGTTTTGATAAAATGTATATATAATAATGAAAAATATATAAATCATCAGCACTATACCACTTTGAGATATCAAGAATAATTGGGAAGTTTAAAAAGAAAAAGAAAAAGAATTACAAATTCATAAATATATCACCATACCATCAGGACTGAGAGCTCTACTGTTGCTCATTAGGATATAAATCAGTAGAATGCAAAGAAGCAACAGTTTTTGCCATTTCATCAGGCAGATTCCCATAGTGGCACTGGTGGTTGAGCATAATACAGCTACTATAAATCATCTGACGCACAAAGCTCTGGAATGCCTCCTCTGAACATATTGTTATTTGGGTGGTAATAACATCTAGAGGCTGCAGAAGAAAAGATATACCTGAAAACAAAGAAACTTTAGTCACAATAGCAACAAGAAACCTACTCAAGAAGATATACTAGGAAAATGCACGATAATAAGTCATCTATACTGTCAGTTACTCTATTATACCATCAATTTCCAAGGACACATTTACCACATAAAAAAGAGGAAACTTCTTCAGAACAATAAGAGAGGTGCTACGTCCACAACATTTTCACAACAAATCATAGGTGGTTAGTTGTTATTGGTCCTAATTTGAACCTACCACTGAAATTACTTTTCTACCCCACCAATAACAACCTGCCACATAGGATTTTTTGCGAAAATGTTGTAAAAATGTTGTGGACATAGCATTTCTCGAACATAAAGACACTAGAATAGCTACCAATACAATCATGTACACCCCAACTTCATCCTGTAAAAAGAGAACATCACACCACACTACCTACATCTTTTTCCTTTTTGTGGTTGGACACAACAGGAACTTCTTTTTTCTTTTCTTTTTTTGATAAGTAAAGTTTATTGAAAAATTTAAAACAGGTGCTACCCAAGAATACGGCTATATACAAGTACAGCACAAAAACAGAAAAGAAGAATACACAAGATAAGAAAAAATAAAAAATAAAAAGTAGGACGCAAAGCTAGAAAAAAAACTCAAGGAATTCAGGAATTCTAGGAGTGCAGTGAGTCGCCACAGAAAATGCAATAGACGACAAAGTCCAATCATATGCTTCAGAAATAAATATTTCAGCTTCACCAAACTTAGCTCTTGCCCCTCAAAAAGCATTTTCTTCTCTCCAAAGACACCATATCAGACACAAAGGAGCCAATTTCAATATGACCTATTCTGCCAAAGCAACCCTTTCAACACGCAAGCAACTCTTGCAACGAATTCGGCATCACCTAGGAAGCTCCAAATAAACAAAATATCATAGCCATTGTGGCACAGCATAAATATATAATCCTCCCATGAATTTTATGCATGAAACACCATTCTGTAATAATTCTGGCCCTCTTCGTTAAATTCTCAACTATCAAAATCCTCCCTGACACCACACCATGAATAGAAAGCCCCCCTTGGTGGGACACAAACTTTCTAAATGCTTTTCTACAGAAAACTTGCTCTCCCCTCCCCCCTCCCCCCCCCCCCTAAAATGTTGTAGTAGCTCTTCAAGTGGAAGCCTTTGCTTTGTGAAGGGAGCCACACCAATTTATCAACATTGCCATACCAAATCTTTATTTCATAAAGATCCTCCAATAACTTTGCCACGAAATCTACTTCCCAATCTTGAACTGCATGAATGAACAAAGGATTCCAATAAAAAAGTTCGTGTCACAACTCTACATAATCTGCCACTATAACTTCACTATCTATTGCTATTAGAAACAAATTGTGCATCTCTCCTTAAGGTGGTCTCCCCCTGCCACAAATCATGCCAAAATCTAACTTTCATGCCATCTCCAAAATCAAATCTAATGAATCCCACCCCACGCAGCCCACTTACCTCACCCAAACACTAATACTCACCAGAGGAGCCATATTTTATCCCTATTACCCTCCTCCATAAAGCTATGTCTTCAATGGCATTACGTGACAACCACTTTCCCAACAAAAGTTTGATTAAATAGCAATAGCTTCTTGATTCCCAAGCCACCATGGTAAACCGATTCCAACGAGTATTCCAATTAACTAATTGAAACTTAAACTCATGACCCAATAACGGCTAAATTAGAGCATTCAAAACGGAGTGTTTACAGTTCAATTACTTATTCCCAATAAAATCATCTACAGTCAGATTAAAGAAATCTAAACAACAGTAAGATTTTCTAAATCACAATTTTAGGGGGAAAAGGCCTAAAATCAAACTAACTAACATCTAAAATTACAGACTCATCAAACATTAGAAATTAAAAAGAAACCTATACAATTAAAAAAATAAAAAAATTAACGACTAATATTGAATTTAATAACTTTTACAACTTATACTAGTCTCAGCCTCATCAAACATTATTAAAAAAAAAAATTTTAAAGTTAATATTTGGTATAAAATTAACAACTACTCTTGAATTCGTAACTTCTACAGTTTATACTAGTCCCAGTCTCATCAAACATTATGCCATAAAAATTAAAATTAAAATTTTAAAAAAAAAAATCAGTTTTCTTTGGTATTAAATGAACAGCTACTCTTGAATTAGTAACTTATACAACTAATACTAGTCTAAACCTCATCAAACATTATGCCAAAAAAAAAAAATTCCAGTTATCTTAGGTACAAAATTAACAACTACTCTTGATTTATTAACTTATACTAGTCTCAGTCTCATCAAACATTATGGAAAAAAAAAAAAAAAAAACCCAGTTATCTTTGGTATAAAATTAACAACTACTCTTGATTTAGTAACTTATACTAGTCTTGAATATTATTGAGAAAAAAAAAAAAAAAACCCATTTAACTTTGGAATAAAATTAACAACTAGTGTTGAATTACCTACATTATTCAAGAAACCAATAGCTTACATATACTACTCTCTTCAAAGGAAAAAAAAAACAAAAAACACTTATTTATGCTTATACATACACTACACAACAGCTTAAACTTCCAAACTCAGCTAAAAAATTATCAAGTGGTATAGAATTGGTGGAATTGAGTTAAAATCTAAAGAAAAACAGTGAAGAGATCAAAACGCACCGTTGGGGTTCGGGATCTGAGATGCAAACACAGAGAAAGAAAGAGAGACAGAGAGAGAGAGAGAGAAATGCAGATTGAGCTGTAAAAAAAAAAAGGAGAGATAACAACAAAACAAAACCACCCTCTCCCTCAGTATCTGAGATTTGTGTGATTACAAAGAGAAAGAGAGAGAGTGTGTGTGTAGTGAAGTAGTAATAGTAGTAGTGTGTGTAATAAGATGAGGGAATAGATGCTTATGGTGGTGGGACCCACATGCCATTTACTTTCACGCGTGCCTATGCCGACCCTTGCGCACGTGCGACCGACGCCTCTCGACACTCTCATATTACCGTTCTTTTTTCCATGAGATAGATATAGAAAATAAAAGGAGTGGACTTGGTACAGTCTACAGCAAACAACACAAGTCAAGTCAAGTTAAGAACCGTGCCAGCCTTGCGCTCATCCCATGTGCCAGCTTTGCGTTTCTCAACCCAACTCTCAACGCCCATACTTTTTAAAAGTACATGGAGGCATGTAAATCGAGCCGAACTTTGTCCGGTAGTGAAATTTTTAAAATTGACTGTGTCCAAAAGTTTGAATTATGTCAAGCTTGAACATTATCAAATGAAGTATATTATCAGATCAATATCAAGTCAATTTGGTTTGAACTCGAGTGGTCTCAGCTTTCGATTAATTAAAATCTTGGTAAGATATAAGGTTATTTGTCAGGCGGCGTATCAAGTTTATTACCAAGCCTATAACAAGCATAGGCTTTTATCGAGTCCTATTATTTACAAGGTTGTTTGTGAACAAATTTTTTACTTGATTTGGGCTTGTTTATTAAACAAGCTTAAATTTAAGATTAAAGTTTGGCTTGTTTATGAACAAACAAACAAACATGAATGAATTTTTTATCAAACTAATCCTAAGTTGTTTATGAACAATTTGGTTTATTTGCAATTGTAACTACGATGCTCTACTCTATATTTCAAATATTTTTTCTTACATCCATTTCACAGATGTTGTTTTATGAATTTAACAATGTACATATTATCTATACTATTATTTAAGGGGTTTCTCCTACTAGAGATCCTCATTTTTTTTTTTTCAAAAATGCTCCTACTCCCTTGTATTTAAGTAGAGACAAAATTAAAGGAAAATCTGGTAAAAATATAACTCTAACTTCCACTAAAACATTACCTAAAAAATAGGGTTACTCTCCGTTGATTTTCAAATTATTTTATCCACTTATAAATTAGATTCTCAAAATAAAAATTATAAATATAAAATAAAAACACGTGTTTTTTTTTTTACAAAATATGACCACTAAACCCAACGTTTTCACTTTTTTCTCCTTATCAAGACTATAACATTTCTCTCTTTTTTCTTTTTTTCTTTTGGTTTCCTTTCTTCTAAATTCTAATCTCACTTTTTTTTTATAAATTTTTTTTTAAATGGAATAAATGAAAAATTATGACACACAAAAAAAAAGTTTCATCGAACACGCGAAGCATGATTGATGAGACTAGTTAAGATATTTAAAGTTTTAAATGATGTGATAATATATGCACAAAATTATCATTTTCTAACATGTACTTAGCTGGTTCAATATGATTTTCTGCCCTTCTTCCAATTTACCTTTTTTAGCTTCACATTATCCCTCATTTTTTGAATTAAAATAATATAATTAAGGTTCAGTTTGATCTTACAAGTTTAATATTTTAGCCTTTTAGGACAAATTTTTCTCTTTTCCAACATAATCAATCCATACAATTGATCATACTCATTAATCCCATAAAAGCACAATTTTACACACATAAAAAAAATAAATAAAATAAAAAAGAGAGAGAATTTGAGCTCAAATTATACTCAAATTCAATTCCCACCAATCTGATTTCTTCACTAAGCAATACATGGCGAAATTGACCTCGAAATATATTCATATTCTCTGCTTTTGTAATGGGAAAAGAGAAAAATAAATTTGACATCTAGAATTTTTTGTTTTGATATGGGTAACTTTGTAATCTAAAATTCACTTGATTTTACATATCATCACCAATGTGGTTGAATAATAAGGTGTGAGGAATCCTTTCACTTAAAAACTTAAGTCATTCAAAAATAACACAACCTAGAACAATGTCCAGAGCCAAAATGTACAATATTTTTTTTTTGTTGATAATTACACTTTACCCACATGTGGTTTGCCTCTAATTCGATGTACCTACCCGTGGTTTCAATTTTGACATTTTACCCACCTGTGATTCTCACCATTACTATGCCGTAACCCACCTCTCTACTTTTTGTTACTCTAACACAGAAAATGTAAATAAAAAAAAACCCAAACAGATCAAAACACTCTCACTCAAATCTTGAATATGAAGAACATGAAGAACTTACCCAGAAATCTGAAAAAAATACAGATTTTTTCAATTTTGATACAAAGGGGCTGTTACCGCAGTTTCAATTTTATTTTAGCAAACTATGTTGTGCAATCATGTGATCTAAACCAATATAAATCTGTGTTGACGGAATAACCTATCAGAACAGTCCAAGCATCATATGATTATGTTATAGCTTCATCAATTCTTATTCATTTTTTAAAAGTACACTAGAACTGTACAAAATGCCTGGAAATATTTTTATTCAAACGAAATATTTACATCTCATAAGTCTCGTGATCTAGTAAAAATAAAAGACAGACAAACACGTGATTATCATAATCATCAGACAGTGAAGGTCTCATCTGGGTCTTCAAAGTTGGGGTCCTTGACATCAAAAACTCCTCCAGATTCGAACCCAATCTCAAGGTGAGAGTAGCCATCACCAACCCAGGTGAACTTGCCTCCGTGACTCCTCTTCTTCGGCGATCCATTCATGCCCGTCCCTGATTTCCGATCTTTTCTCTCCTCTGATTTTCCATTGGGCTTGTAGCTCTTCCCTGTCTTCTTCATTTTCTCGTGATTACGGGGAGCGTTCAATAGAGAAGTAAAAGTCCCACAAACATTCACATTACCCTTATCAGACCCACCACCATTACCACCAAGACCAAACTGTACGGACGAGTCGTGGTTAGACCTAAGAAGGACCAAGATTGGGGTTGCAGACAATGGGTCTTGTGATGAAGTAGAGGGTGTGAGAAGTGGTGCGAGAGCGCTTAGCATTTTTGCGGGACCCACCGCCGACTAGGATGTCACGGAGGGTGCCACCGTGAGTCCAGTAGCGACGGCAGCTTGCAGAAGTGGCGAGGCTGAGAGAAGTTGTTGTTGTTGTAGTAGTAGAACTTCTCTGTCTTCTTCATTTTCTCTGAGATTCGTTTTTCCGTGATTACGGGGAGCGTGTAAGAATGTGATTGTCAGATTTTTGGGTACGTTCTTTGTGTTAAGATTTGAGTGAGAGTGTTTTGATCCGTTTGGGGATTTGTTTTTTACATTTTCTGTGTTAGAGTAACGAAAAGTAGAGAGGTGGGTTACGACACAGTAACGATGAGAATCACAGGTGAGCAAAGTGTCAAAATTGAAACCATGGGTAGGCACATCGAATTATAGGCAAACCACGGGTGGGTAAAGTGTAATTATCCCTTTATATATATATATATATATATATATATAAATCAATAGTTGGAGGTGGTGGAAATGAAAATGCTATGTTAGGACAAGGGGACGTGTCCCCCTTGACCCTAACACCAGCCCCTATATATGTTGCTTGCATCTCAAAATGAATTGTTTTTTTTATAAATATTTAAAATTTTGATCTCAAAACATATCTAAATCTTAACAATTTAATTGACCCAAATAGGTCATAGAATGACTTTTTAACATAATTTAAAATATATATATATATATACACATAAATTTTTGGTGTTTCATGATGTAAAAAATTGTAGTAAAAAAAATATCATTTCCTAATCAATATATATATATATATATATATATAAGTAGAGACCTCATGCTAGAGAATATGAGGTTGTGCCATGTGGTGCATTCCTTGAAGTTCTCTTTATTTAGTTTTATACTTCAACAAAGTTTGCATTTATATTAAAGTATTAGTTCATTGAATTAATCAATAGAGTAAATGCATATATTAATTATCTATTGTTGTGCATTATTTATTTATATTAAATGAATTTATATGATTATTTTAATAAACTCTACATAGAAAATAATAATAATAATAATAAATTTAGAATATGATATTCTTACTCATGTTCAGTTGCTTTGATAACAACTGTCACAAAAGCCATAAAAAAATAAATATTTATGAATTCACTAAAATTAATCTTAATCCTACAAATTTCCTAACTCCATTGTGAGTGAGTGTGTGTGTGTGAGCCCACGTGTGTATGTGTGTGTGTGTGTGTGTGTGGAAATAACACTGTAAAATGTATTTTATGTAATTAGAAAGATTACTAATATAATAAATATGTTTATTTTGTTATATTAATTATTTTAAGCATAATGAAATTTTAATATCATTTTTCTAAGATTTATATGAGAAACAATTTGTTTTTTTATGTGAGAAACAATTGATTTAAAATATGGCATTTTTACTCAAATTTAGTTGTTTTTGTAACAATTGAAACCATGTCCAACAAAAAGGAGAAATTTTTTTTTAGTAACACAAAATCAAGAATGTAATAAAAAATAATAGTTGAAGGATATATGCATTTTTTAGTAGGCATAAAACATGCCTATCTATATTAGCTAATATATAATGCAATTTTCAAATTGTAAACACACACACACACACACACATATATAGTATGATCAAATCACTATACTACTCTTAGTGTATTTTTATTTTGTCTATATATAAAATAACTAAATATTACAATTTTTAACAATGAACTTTATTGAAATATCTTTTTTTATACATCGATAGTTGAGGGGTAGGGATCTGAATCCTAAATGTTTCTATTAAAAATTGAGGTGCCAATTAGTTAAGTTACAAGATTTTTGGTACAACTTATCGAAATATTAAATAAAACTAATAATAAGTTGCACCGCACATTGTGCACTCAACTAGTTATAATAAATTAAGAACAAACCAAGAAATAAGAAACAATGTTCCTCTTTTATTCATATTTTAAGTCAATTCCTTTTTATTTTTCTTTTTCTTTCTTTTTGGAGATAGATAGAGTTATACTTTAATATAATCTAAGTGTATACATGTGTGAATCTTCCCCCCAAAGACTTGAATCTCGACCCTTGCTCCTACATCCCACAAGCACTTATACTTGTGAAATGACAACCACACCAAAAGTGCACGGTGGCCTTTGTTTTTGAGTATGCACGTGTGTCCTTTTATTCATTCCCAGACATAACCCAAACCCTCACATTCTCATCTTCATTCTCTGTATCTTCTATACTACTAATAACATTATTATTTGTTTGAGTTTTATCATTTTGCGTACTAAAATACGCTTATATAAATTCTTAAACTCTCTAAAATACCATATCTTTTAGTTAAATAATTTTAAATAAAAAACATAAACGGATTAAAATAGTAATTTACTCTTCCTAAGTTTTAGGCTTTTTTCTTTCTCTTCTCTATATGAATTACCACTTTTTATTTTAAATTCAAAATTTCAAACTTTAAACCCATTTACAAATAACTTTTTTTTTTTTTAAATCACATAGAAAAATATCCTAAAATGATGACATTATATTTATCTCAGTTTTAAATACTACGACACCAAATAAATTTTTTTTTTTTTTAAAAGCTCCATTGCATGCACAAAGCACGTGTGATGAGGCCATTAGAAAAAACAAAAATGGTGATGAAGTGAGGAAAACTATTGTAGAGATCAAAGGAACCATGGAAATAGAGTTAAATAGGGCCAAAATGGCTAAATACCACTGTATACCGAAATATATATCAATCTAACACTGTTTCAAAAATATGTAGGGATCTACTACTTTTTGGGTACTCATCATGGTACTCGAATTCTTTAAAAAAATAGCCTTCAAATTGGCCAGAAATTTTTTGATAGAACTCAAATACCATAAAAAAAAAACTCAAATTTTCCAAACTTAAGTACCCAAAAAATAATAAATTTTTATATATTTACGAAATAGTGGTAAATTGATATATATTTGGATAAATAGTGTCTGCCATTTTTGCAGTTAAAATGGAGTTGAGAAAGAGATAAAGAATTGACTGGGCTGTGGAGTATGGGGCCCAAACTTTCAAAATGGTGACTAGGATAGTGGAGTAGCAGTATGCTTAACACTAGTACACTATTTTTCAAAAAAAAACAAACAAAAGCAAAAGCATTAGAGAGGGTTAAAAGAAGAAACACAAGAAGAAGAAACGGCGGAGAGAGACCCTAAAAATTAAATTAAAATTAGATTCTGTTGAATGAAAATGGCTGCTCCATCTCCATCTCCATCTCCTCCTCCTCCTAATGATCCTTTTATTTTTGGGCCCTCATCCTCAAATCAAAGCGCCAGATTGATTCCCAAAAGAAAAAGGCATCAGCAAATGGATCAGAAACAGAATATTATAGATGTGGTCGAAGTTAACGATGATGATGATGATGATGTTGTTGTTTTGAAAACGACAACCTCGGACAAAGGCGTTAAGGGAACCAACAAGTCCAACGCTATCTCTGTTGAACGCTACTCTGAGAACAGAGACCTTCAACTTGCTATCATGGCTTCTCTGCTCCAATCATCACCCAATTCTCAGTCCTTCATCAACCTCGATGATCATCGTGATGATGGTGATGATGAGCTCCGAGTTCTTATGTTCGAACCCAAAATTCAAAACTGGCGAAGAACAACTTCTTCTGGTCCTCTTTTGGAAACTGGGCAGTCTTCTTCTTCAAAACCCAACAATCAAAATGGCTCCTTTGAGTTTATCTGTGAAATTTGCGCGGAAACCAAGAGTGGGAATGAGAGTTTTAGCATTAAGGGTTGTGATCATGCGTATTGTACAGAGTGTATGGCCATGTACGTGGCTTCCAAGCTTCAAGACAATATTACCTCTATACGTTGTCCTGTACCAGAATGTGTAGAAGGATTGTTGGAGCCAGAGCAGTGTCGTTCTATTCTTCCCAAGGATGTTTTTGACAGGTGGGGTAACGCTTTGTGTGAGGCTCTTATTCCTGGTTCACAAAAGTTTTATTGTCCCTTTAAGGATTGCTCGGCTTTGTTGCTTGATGACACCAGTGGGAGTGGAGATAGTATAAGGGAGTCTCAGTGTCCCAATTGTTGGAGAATGTTTTGTGCACAGTGTAAGGTTCCTTGGCATGCAGGGATTGACTGTGACCAGTTCCAGAAATTGCATCAGAATGAGAGAGAAAGGGAAGATATCATGTTATTGAACCTTGCCCAGAACAAGAGTTGGAGTAGGTGTCCAAGTTGCAGATTCTATGTTGATAAAAATCAAGGCTGCATGTTTATCAAATGCAGGTCCTCATTTCTTTCTTTATATTTCTAATTCCTTCAGATATACCAGCATACTTAATCTAGGACTTGTTTAGTTAGTATGTTTGGGTTGCTTTGCCACTTCTTGCATATTCAATATTGTCTACCATATGCCAATTTTCATTCCATAATCTAGAATTCTAGATAAATATTTCAGCTGATGCTTACCCAGAGATTAATCAAGGCAACAATTCCAACCTATATCCCCTTGCAAGCCTAGTGAAACTTACCACACACACAAAAAAAAAAAAAAAAAAAAACACTGATGCACAAATAGTTTGGATTTCTAGAAATATGATTTTGTGCAAAGGTTTGTGGTTGGACTTTGGAGTATCATTTGTCGCTTACAATGAGGAGTAATAGCCTTTCTTGAACCATTTTCCTGGTTAACAATAGTTTGTGTCAAAACTTTTTGTTTATAAAACTTCTATGTCTTTGATCCTCAAAATGTCTATTTAGGAGCATGGTTCTTTACTTTTTTATAGGGAAAAACTTAGGTTCAATTACTAAGTGTTAAATCTTAGGTTTCCAAATTAAATTCAACCTCAGGGTTGTATTGATCAATGCAGCAGTATTATCTTCTCCATGACCAGTTGACAGTGTAGTTCATTGGCCAATGTAACCATGTGATTAAATTTAATTGGGTAAGCTATGGTACAACACCTAAGGAACTATACCTAGGTACCCCCCCCCCCCCCCCCCTACCCACACACACACACATAATTTCCTTTATGATTGATAAAATTTTAGTTAGGTGCAGATTTTGTATATCATGTGTAATTGATGAGTTAATTTTCTTGCCCACCTACATGCTCAATCTATAGATTAAATTCCTACCTTACTCTATAAACGATAAAGTTGTTATTTAATTAAGGACCTTAGGCAAGTGTTGACCCTATTCTTGATGGATTACCTGCACAATCGCTACAATTATTTTCAACTGGTATTTTTCTATGAAGTCTTGAATGCTGTAATAACTTTCTTTTTGTGTATTATCACAGGTGTGGAATCGAATTCTGTTACAGATGTGGAACTGCAACAACTCGCTCTCATTTTTGTGCAAAGTGTAAATGTTAGTGGTTAGGAGACAAATTCCACAATGGTCTTTGTATAGATACATTGGGTATTGTCATTTAGTGGATGGCGAAAAGTTAGATCTTTTTTGCCTGAAAATCTTATAATTAGTTATGCTGGATAATATTTGAATATTATTTATCTTTTCTAAAGTACCTCAAAGATGATATCTTGACCTTCTTGAAGGACATCTAGATTATCTTACTACCAAACCAAGTATACAAATCTCTCTTTTTTTTTTTTTGGTGGCTTGTTATTGCTTGTTTGTTGAGAATTTATAAGCAACCCGATACTCACAAGGGATGTTGTCTGGGACTAGTTTATCCACGTTGGCACTCACAATTCCAATTTATCTACCTGGTTCAAGTTCTAGTTTCAGATTATG
Source organism: Quercus aquifolioides (assembly GCA_019022515.1). NCBI lineage: Eukaryota > Viridiplantae > Streptophyta > Magnoliopsida > Fagales > Fagaceae > Quercus > Quercus aquifolioides. The sequence continues at coordinate 4,033,385 of CM032336.1, read as the reverse complement.
TGCCAAATTGGTCTTATTTGAGATAAAGGAATTTTGAGTTCCTCCACAAACTTGGCATTGAAGTCTGCACCACTTAGATTCCCACCATCTATGAATCAGTATTATCAACCACAACCACAGGATCACTACTTCTGAACTGCACAATGTTCATTTGCAACAATAGCAGAGGCTGCTGCCCAGGAGACGCGTTAGTCATTCTGTTTTCCTATTGACAGGTAATTAAATACAAGAACAGGAAATTATTTGTCTTTGTTTTAGACCAGGAGCGAAAGAATAGTCCTTATACTTCTTTGTGTCCTTCTGTTTGAAGGAATAGATTATCTAGTACACATTTCTTGTCTCTTAACCCCTATCTTACTCCTTCCTGGTGATGATTGCATTCTTGTGATTGGTTTTCCACCTATGCCTATTTTAATTTCATGTTCTCACCAGTGTGTGTGTGTGTGTGACATGTGTTGTTGGTTGAAGTCCACTTATATTTAAGGCCACTGATTAGTCTGTGAGGTAATGGTCATCACATATCAGGCTGAGGACAACTTCATGTTTGGCTGGACATTTTAAGTGTTGCTTGTGATGCATGCTTTTTGATGGTCCTTCCTGATGAATTGCTTTAAAGAAATGGTTGCCAATATTTAATTGTGATTGTTGGGCTCTTCTTTACAAAGGTTCCATAAGTTATCACATATATATATATAACTGTGATTGTAATTAGCAAGCTGAAGTCTTTTCTCATTTATAATTATCATTTTACTTATCAAAATATATATACATATATATATTAGCAAGCTGAAGTCTAAGTGGCTCTTGATTCTGACTTCTGAGACAGTTGTTAAGTTGATCCAGACTTTGCTTTGAAATGCTTATATTTCAAGAAAAAAATACAAAGTATGATGTTACTTACAAAATTCAAGTTGACTTCGTATTGGGCACTTTTGCACTCTTAAGTATCCGTTTGGATACGGATGAAAAAGGCCAGCGTCTGGCATTTTGTGTCTTCCTTCTTTTTTCTTTTTCTTTTTTTAATTGAGAAGCACATGAAGATGTTGTCTGTCACTGTTCACGGGACAGTGACAGACATTTGACCAGAGAATAAGCGGTGGACAGTGCACACTAGTGGGTCCCGTGCACTGTTCACGGGACCCACAAACCTCTTTTTTCAGCAATTTTTTCATTAAAAAGGGCCCTACGGTACTATTCATATATTTAAAAATTATTTTACTACAGTATTTTCAGTTTTCAGCAAAATAAGATCCAAACGAACCCTAAGTATACGTTTGGATTGAGCTTGTCAGCCTTGTGTCTACTTTTTTTTTTTTTTGGGAGAAGCACGTTTCTGAGTAATCAGTGGGTCCCGTGCACTATTCACGGGACTCACAAATCTCTTTTTTCAACAAAACTTTCATTAAAAATGGGTCCCACAGAACTATTCACACATTTAAAAATTATTTTGCTACAGTGTTTTCAGTTTTCAGCAAAATAAGCGGTATCCAAACAGACCCTAAGTAAAAACAATAACTTTTTTAGCTAGCACCTATAAGAATAAGCTGTATGATATATTTAATGCCAAGGAACTCTTAAACTTCCTTTGCTCTGAACCTAGGAAATATGACGTTTGTTATGCTAGGGTATTCGTGTGGTATCAGTTTGATGGAGGCTGGTTTGAGATTGGAATGCTTGGACAATGTAAGTTACTTAGAGTAGTTTAGGAAATGCAAACTCTTCAAGAGACACACTCTTGGTATGATACCTCTCATGTAAGTGTTCATTCAATGCTCCAAAAACTGATTATAAAGTGCTTGGCTTGGTACATTTATAGCCTTCAAGGCAGGCTGCTATTGGTTGACTGGCTTGTTGCACTTGTTGCTCTTTGATTAGCTTACAATAAAAACTTTCTAACTAACTAACCAGCCCTAACTGACTGATCTTACCACTGCCTTATCACTAACGGTTTTATTTCATGGATACACTATCAATCTGTTACAAGAGATCTAATACTAAGAATGCATCATATTACAAGCGCTGCAGGGCAAAGCAACCACATAATGAACAATAGTCCAGCACTGTTATATATCTTGACTGCACTGCATCATGACTTAGCTGCATTAGCTTCATAGCTACAGCAGCATGCTCAGTAGCCACTTGCAAACACTAGGAATGCACTGCAAGTCTGCATCACAGTCCCCTGTCATACATAATCATTCTTTTCCCTGAAATCATTGTAACAGAATGAGTCAAACTTGGTCTCCAAAGGTGCATAATAATACAAAAGAAATGGCAAGTACTTCTCTGAATGTTGATAAACATGCAATCTGTGGGCTGCATGTCATTGATTGGACCTTTTTTTACAGAATGGAAACCTTGAGCTCCTTGACATTCAAAATAATGGTATCAATTATTTTATTGTGGTATGTTTGCTCTTTTATATTAGTTTATTATGGGAATTCCTTTGGTACTGTCTGTATTTGTATCATGATTAGTACTTAAAAAGTATGTTAGGAAGTGGTTGATCTTTTAGGATAGAAATACCTTGTGCTTGTGGTTTAGTAGTCTAATCAACTGGTTGTGATGTCTATAATTTGTTCTATAACCAGTGCTTATACTATTTTCTGATTATTATTTTTTCTTGGTTTTGTAGCATTTAGATATCTTCCGTATTTCAAGGCTCTGAATTTTAAGCTCGATATCTTTTAGATCATTGTTCAATAGCTGTAAAGTAAGTGATTTAAAATGTCTTTTCATTTCGGGGTTTTCTTTTCTTTTTTCTTTTTTTTTTTTTTTGATGAACTTTTTGGGGTTTCTAAATGAAAGTGAGTTGATTTATTTTGGTGTGCGTTTAGGATTGCTTAAAAAACTAGCTTTTTTTATTATTCAGCTTATTTTTGCTACTAATCATGGGTTTCACTATACTATTTTAGTTACCTTTTAGCTTTATCTACAGTATTTTCAGCAAAAAGTTTTCAGTTTCAGCTAAATAAGATGTTCCTAAACAGACACTTGAGCTGAAACTTAAGAATAGATCATTTGATTTTATTTTTTTACCTGAAGAGTAAGTTGTAATTGTCAAGTTGATGTAAGTACAGGATACAAGATGATAGTGAGCCCAGGCTTAACATCAACCCAATCAGTAACCACTAGGCTGATCCTGTTCTATTCTCCATAGGATTCATTTATTGAGCTTGAGTTGGGTCAAGACTTCAAATGTGAAAAGCACACATCAAAGATGGCACTAATGATTTTGAGGCATGAGAATGCCTTTTGTCCTGTGCGTCACATAAATTTTAATTTCAAATCCAATTCTGGCAATCTTAAAGATTTCATCAGCTAAAAATGGAGCTATGTCAGTTTCTTGAAAATGAGTATGAAATTCTTTTTGGACTCCTCACCCATGCCTTCTGTTCTAGCCCCCAATATTTCGCACAATTCACTGATTCAGTCCCTGAGGAATCTTCAAAATGTGTAAGGCCACTTCCCTTCTTTTTGTTTAACCTTCTCTCTCTCCCTCTCTCTCTCTCTTTCTCTCTCTCTCTTAAATATATATCTTAAATTTTTGAAATTTTCTTCTTTTTGCAGGGCCTGCTTAAACCAAGTTATATCTTGTCGATATAATGTTATGGTATTCACTTAATTTGACATAATTACCAAAACCGTATTAACTATCATCAACTTGAAAATTGTGTCTGTTCTCCATAGTTCTATTCTTAGCTAATGCAGGTCCCCCCCCCCCCTCCCCCTTTAAACTCAACTCTCTTTTCTTTCTTCCTTTGTACTTTTGACTAGTTTGTGTTTGTCGGACCATGACCCGTGTCATTTCACCTCAAAACCAATTGGTGATAAGAAAGACACATTGAAATCTTTTATGGCATTCGACATCGCGCCCCATGAGCCTATTTTAAAGTGGTTGTAGTGAGTCAAATTTTGATCCCCTCAACAATTTCTCCCTCACAATGACACTCCCGCAACTAGGACCCATGTCCTTGGCTCTGATACTATTTGTCGGACCGTAAGTTGTGCCATTCATCCTCAAAATCAATTGGTGATGAGGAAAGACACTCTCAAATCTTTTATAGCATTTGACATCGCGCTTCGTGAGTCTATTTTTAGAGTGGTTGTAGGGAGTCAAATTGTGGTCCTTCTAACAGTGCTCCTTTGCACAAAGTAGTTTTTATTTTTTTTATTTTTATAGATCCTTCTTATTTATCGAAAAAAAAAAGAAGATAATCGCTACAAAGATGTATAGATCAAAAGCCTATATTTAAGAGACTCAAAAGAAGTTTAATTTTGTAATGGTGAAGCAACTTCCTTGAATGGACAATCTGATTTTAAAACACAGAGAGAGATACATAGGCGAGCAAAGAAAGACAAGGAAAATGTTTCAAAAAAAAATGAGGCAATTACAAGAGAGAAGAGAACTAATGAACATAGAGAGAGATTTACTAGATGTGAATCCCCAAGCCCAGGACCAGTTAAACAAAAAGCCACTAAAAGAAGCAAGCAACTGATTATCCGAATTATCCACATCCTCAAACGTATGCCTATTACTCTCCCTCCAAGTACAGCACATCAAACACAATGGAACTAAAACCCAGATGTCTGAAGAATGCTTCCCCAACCAATCCCACCAACCAAAAATAAAAGAGCAGGTATCGTCTTTGTCCAGTGCATTCTGATTGTTGTTCTTTAGAATTTCAAATGAGTTATTACAAATTTAATGAATCTCAAAGAGAACAAACTGTGTTAAAGAGGCTGAAGCAGGGTGAGATTGTGGCATTGGTAAGTGATGCAGGGACACTGTGCGTTAGTGATCCTGGTATGGATTTGGTGAGTTTTGTAGTACATTCTGGTTTGCTGTTTGACTTTTGTTATTTTTTCATGCACTCTAGTTTGAAGATCAGTCATAATAAAACCTCGTTACCCTTTGGTGGGACGCATATTGTGGTAAAATGATCTTGATTGCAATTTTTAGTGGATGTAATACCTTCATTTTTCCACTTGAATTGAGTCAAATTAAAATGGGGTAGAATGATGTGGAAGTACTTAAGCAGTAATCTGGATGTGGTACATGGATATAGATATATAGTTAGGGTTGAGTACTCTTGTTTGTTTATCTTCCCTATTTATCCTCTTGTTCAGTCTTAGCATAAAGGTTAATTGTTTTTATATTATATGTCATTATTTCATAAATGTTGATTGTGTAGAATGCTCATTTTTGCAACAAACAAGAGTTGTATTTATTTCTTCTTTCACTACAAAGTAGGCCAGCATGGTATGAATTTGGCTGGCTTTTAAACTAGGTTTGAACTAGATCTTACTCTCTCTCTCTCTCTTTGGCTAAGGATACTTTGAGAAGGAGAGGAGGGGAGGGGAGTAGGAGGCCTGAATGTCCCCCCCCCGGGTGGGTTAGCCACTTTGCTGGATGTTTGCAGTTGAGTTTTCGCTGTTGATTTATTTTGAGAATTGAAATGAATACATATTTGAAATCTTAGTGCAGGAAAGGTTATGTGTGGATGAGAATATTATTGTTATTCCCATTCCTAGGCCTTCCACTTTGATTGCTGCTCTTTCAGACTCTTGTTTGGCCACTGATGACATTGCATTTGGTAATTTTCTTACTCATAATGTGGGATGGCATGCTTATTGTAGGATTCAATGTCCAAAATTATAAGATGTTGAAAAACCCTTTTTTTGTAAATTACTGTAACGACTCAAGGAAAAGTGCTAGTCACATCTGCGCTATACCTTAAAAGGACTAGTCACAATTGAAGCTCTTTGTAATTGTTAATAAACTCCAGATCTACCGAGTATATGCCCGATGTGGGACTCATCACACACTCATGCACATCACAAAATCAATAAAATTGGGGCATCACAATTACAAACACATCTTGTGAGTTATGAGCCCACAACTTCACCCTTCCTCTTGTTTTTATAAGAGTGGAGGTGCCATTTGTGCACTAGGTACAACTTTTTTTTAGGAGATTCCATTTGTACTAGAGCTCATTGGCATTAGGATTTTAAACCTTATATTATATATACTGCAGCAATTGGATTCCTAAACATGCTAGATCAAGAAGAGAGAGACTGATGGTTTCTGCAAATGAGTTGGTGACTCAAATATTCTATGTTCCTCCACACAAGCTTCATCAGTTTCTTAAAGAAACTTCTTTGCATTTCAGTGACTCTAGGTAAATTCCTTATCCACCTAAATGTACATATATCCTATTTGCTACTATGGAAATCTCTTTATCTGTTATATAATAGATGCAGGAAAACATATCAACAATTTACTGGGAAGTGACAAAATTGTAAAATTCTTGCTTAGTCTGTCTGGTTAGTAAACTTCTTCTTAACTTGCTTATTGGCAATATGATCTATGTTCTTTCTTTTTCCTTTTAGTTTGCCCCTCCTTTTCTTGGAAATGTCATATTTGTTTTAAGGGAGTGCTGGAAATATACACCCAATGTCACTGGATCAACATCAGTAACCTTTTGTTCCTGGGTGAGGATGGGTAACTTATTGATACTGTAGCCTTTTGCTTTTAATTAATTCCTAGGTTATTAATTATTGTATGCAGCCAAATTTTGGTTTCTTGATACAATTAGGAGATTATCCTCAGGACTCCTAATACAATGAGCAGTTTTACATCAATTAGAGGGAGGCAAAATTATACGAGCTTTCACTCCTTTGAAGTTCTAATTATGGTTCATTTCATGTGACGATGGATTACAAAATGAAATTGTATTAGTAAATTCATGTGTAATAGCTGATTTGCAATGGATATTTACTCTTTTATAAGTAGATATACAGTTCCTTAGAATCAGCTTTGACAATTCATCATAACAATTGTATTGCAGACGATGTTTCATAGCTCAAGAGCTGACAATATGCACGAAGAGGTAGGTCCTACATTTTTACATCTTCTTCATATTGCTTCAGTGAGTGAGAATGTGGATTGTAATGCTGTCTGGACTTCGGAGACTAATTTATCTGCGCTATAATATTTCCTTACCAAATTTATGTTGAATATAATTATATTAGGCCAAATAGGCACCACAATATTGTGATGGTGACCTATTTGTGGATTGCAATGAGATCTTACTTTATCAACTGCAATAGACAAAGTCATTTGGTTGGGTATATGGGGCACTACGGAGAGGTTTCTGATGCCATCAAGGCACTCAAGAATGATTTCTCTCTCTCTCTCTCTCTCTTTCTCTGTCTCTGTCTCTGTCTCTGTCTCTTATATCTTCTGTTTTTAGTACTCTTCAAGCATCCTCTCTCTTGGTCTGATTTTTATTGAAATGATGAAAACAAATACCTAAAGAGTACTTGCTGAGAACTACACTTGCTATGTCAAAGAAGGACGTTAAAGTTGTTTCAGTACTACATTTATCTTATTTTATGATGCAGCAAAAAGACAGTACCTTCATAGCCATCTGACAGTAATAGGGCTTAAGAGGAGCATCCAACAGAAAAGGCAACAAGAGATAGCAAAAGTATTGAACTTGAAATTCAAATGTTTCTAGGCTCAAGAAACCTAGGATATATTCCAGATATAAAATTCATAAATGTCAAAAGACTGCTTAGGGAACTCTTAGATGACTACTGAAATGAGGCTCATTGTAATATTACAGTATAACTCTTGACTACATATGAATTTATCCCAAAAAAAAAAAAAAATCTTAACTATATAAGAATTCTTTTAATTGTAGCTAACCAAGCTCATCAAAAGTCATATGCTAATCCCATAAAGTTACATAAAGAATATGAACATACGTATTAATTGGTTTGAATTTGAAATTTCTCTTTCAAATTGTAATTAATTTGGTTCAAGTGCTAAATGTGATAGCCATGTAGGGATATATTTGTGTCTATGCATGTATTTGTGCACAATCGTATTTGATCATATTAGTAATACTAGGGAAATTTGTGAAAAGTAATGGATATGTGATTTTAATTAGGAAATTATACTGTGAGTGTGTGATTTTAACAAAAAAACATAAAAAGGATTTGGTGGTATTGTGCCTTTTGGAGCAATTAAGTTAAAATGAGTGTGTCCTTTAAAGTGGCCTTGGAGTCTAGAGGTAGAGCCTCCATGAATTCAGAAAAGTCACATGGTGAATAGTAGATATCCTTTAGTATTGTAATTCTTAAGATTTTGTTATATTAACTTCATTTTACTTGTTAGACTTTGCTTAGTTTCAATTAACAGCTATTGGCTTTGGTATTTGCAATCTGTAGGCCTTTCGTATGTACCTGGATAAACTTTTCAATCAGTATGTCACAATTGTTTGCTCCTTAACTTCCATTCTGGTTTTGGGGGAGGTATGCTTGTTTTACTAAATTTCATGATTTTGCTGGTTTAGCTGAGATGTTTGAAGCTACTACATTTGATGGATTTAAATGGGATTGATTATCCTGTTGTCATTCATTTGTCAGGTCATTCTACAAGCAATATGCACAAGATATGGACTTACTATCAGGGCCAAGTTCATATGGCTTGTGAAAGTTTTAATGATAATTTTCTATCCTATAGCTTGGGTGAGTTTATTTTGTTCAGTTCACTTGTGAATTTAGACTGATGCATGGCACTTTATGAATTATCCTTGTGTAAATCTTGAACATAATTTTTTTTTTATCCCTTTCATTTTACTGAGAAATTGATTTTTTTTACTATGTGAGGTTGATGTAGAAAAAAAGCTTCCATTTATCTTATTCTTTCATGGAGAAGCAATCAACTTAATTCTTCTTCTATACTTTGCAGGATTAAACATCAGTCCATGCTTTGTCTGCCAAAAGGTCTGACTCTTTAGCAGAAACTTCGGATTGATATTCTTCCCTTAATCACTTATCAAAAAAAAAATTCTTCCCTTAATCATAGAATATTTAATTTTTATGTACATTGTGCATGCTATGCTGCTTCATTTATTATTTCATTTTTCTTATTAGGTAGAGAATCACATTGTTGGAGCTCCATGTGGTGTGATGGACCAGATAACTTAAAGCATGTGGTGAAGCCAACAAACTCCTTGCAGTGACGTTCCAGGTATGCATATTAGTTCTGTAGAAAACTACTCGACTACAGTTTTTTCACAGATAAAAAAATGATGTCTAAATTTGAATCTATGCAGCCTGCTGAGATATATCAAATTGCTTTCTTAGCTAGACATAATGACCACAGCCCAGTGCTTTAGTTGGTGCTGATTAACGTCATATGTGCTTACTCTAAGTAGCGATAACTTAGATCATATTCCATGTTAATGGTACTGTCAGTCCATAAATATATTCTTGCTTTAAATTTCCATCTATGGTTTCTTTTTTGAGTACATTTTGTGGACTTCATCGCTATAAGACATTAAAGATTTGAGAGATAATGTGCAGCAGAGATACCTTGTCTGTCTTAATTTTTGATTACTATAATTACATGTCTGCTGAGTTAGCTTGCTTAATTACTTGTCTCACAGGCTTTCAAAGCACTTATAACATCGGCAACTTCAGATGAGCAACATATGGGATCATGGAGAACTATTGTATGAGGTATATTTAAATTTTTAGTATTGATAAATTGTTAAGCGTGTTGTGTGTTTTGAAATCCGCTTATGCATATATATAGGTAGGCCTCAGACGGAAATAAAGCAATGGAGAGTATCAGCCCCTTGTATTCCTTGTATGGCTAGCAATTAAAAGTTCTAATGATTTTTTTTATATTCTATAATGCATGATTTTAAATTCATTCTATGAATGTATGTTGTGTCTTTTAGTAGGCTCGTAACAGGAACTGGAAAGTTATTTCTAACACTAACATTTTTTTCTAAGGCTTTGCAGAGCACCTATTGAATTTTTCTGATTTTCTAATTGTTTTTGTGATTTAGGATTTTTGAAATGCAATTGGGACACATTAAAGATGGCTTTTGTTGAGGACATTACACATATAGCAGGATTCAGGCCAAAAAGAAAAGGAAAGACCAATTCATTTCACTATCAAAAGTTTTTCTTTCATCATGCAAAATTTGTACTAAGCCCATGGTTTTCAAACCACATCAATGTTTCTAATTCAATTATCATTATGTTACTCTAAGCTTGGTAAATACGTTTGGTTGATGCTAATTTGTAACAGGCTAATCATCATGAATGAGGTTTGTAGCTTTTATATGTCCTAGTTATGGGCATGCACGATCAAGTTGTTTAGCTAGTTTTATATGGCCTAATAATTATGGGCATGTATGATCACCATTTTAGTCATTGTTGATAGCTGGGAAATACACTTCATATTTGGCCAACAATTTTTCCATTTATGCTTTGCCCAACACCTGGCTGTTACCTGGTCGGTCAAATTAGGCAATGCTCATAGGATAGAGTTTTCCTCCAAACCAGTTTAGAGGAAAGTTGCTTCAATCCACTAGGGGGCAACTTACAAAACTATCTGCATGTACTTTTTGAGTCACATGACTACTTGTTTAAATGATTTAATAAATCATGTGATTTAATTCTTGTGGATGGTCTTATGAGCAGCCATGTAATAGGTGACCTGGTTTTGAGGAGAACTTTGTCCATGCTTATATGGTTGGTTTAAATTAGTCAAGGAGCTGCCTACTTTCATAATATAAATGAATCCTTATCATATGAAAATGTGGGTTGTTTACTTTCAATTGGAATTCAGTAGTTATTTCTGTGCCGAGATGAACATTTTTGGGTAAGCTTTACTGCTTTATTTATGTTGGAAGTGCTCTTATTGTGTCAATCAGTGGTAGCAACAAAATATATGGCAACAGGAAGTCAGTAGAAGGAGTTTCTTGCGAAAAGGATGTTATTTGTGAAGGCAACCCGTAAATAGGTTGTGTTTGCCTTGTGGCTAAAATATGTCAAAATCAGGGTCAGTCTGTCAGATGTGTACTAATGTAGAAAATTATGTCTTAGTATGGTCTGCACGGTCTGTATTTTGTGAAAGAGACAATGACACAGCATAGATGATACATGAGTGTTCATAGTTTTGTGACTTTTGTCTCATAAAAATCTTAGCATAGGTGAATTAGCAAAGAATGAACACTCATGTATCAATGAGCAAGTCCAACCATTGAAGGAAGGTCCCAGAGTGCATCAGTGCAGACGAGTCAAACTTCTGCTCATTAAATGGGATGGAGACAATGACACAACCATATCATTCTGGTGATGCTCAAGGTTATCTCAGAGCTCTTACATCTCAGTTGTTGGATGAATCTCTGTCCATGACTAGCAGTGCAGGTGAGATCACCTGTTGGATGTGATCTTCCTATATGATCTTATCTCAGTTGCTTGAATATTTTTTTTGTTATATATCCCATATGTGATAGAAACATATATTTTATCTGGTTATCATGATAACGGTGCAGCGCAATGACAATTGTGTGTTTGTGTAAGACCTCACTTATAAATTTATAATTAACTTTGAAATTTTTTTGAAACTTTTGTTAAATGAGATTATAATCAGAGTGGTGTTTAAATTTCTTGAAACTGTAATGATAAAGTTTACCCAATAGTAAATTATCTTAATAATTTTAAGAGCAAAATGCAAAAACATCCTTCCAACTTCAAGTGTATTGCAAACTTTAATTTTTGAAAATTTAAATCATAAGGTTCCACAAAGTGTGAAATTGATCCTTCCATTTCATTAGTGGATAAAAATTATATATATAAATATAATTTGGAAGTTGGAAGAAGCAAATTAATTTATCCTTGGAGAGAGATGTGCTCTAAGAGTCCGTTTGAAAACAACTTATTTAGTAGAAACTGAAAACTTTTTGTTGAAAATATTGTAGATAAATCTAAAAGATAGCTAATATAGTACAGTGGAATTCATAAATAATACTAAAAAGTGTAATAGGATCCATAAATAGTAGCAAAAATAAGTTGAACAGTAGTAAAAATAAGCTAAATAGTAAAAAAAGCAGCATTTTCCAGCCAATGCCAAACGCAACCTAAGGGTGTGTGGTGGTCTTTTTTTTTTTTTTTTTTTTTTTTTTTTTTAACATGTTTATAATAAGTTTGCTTGATTTTATTTTGTTTGGTTGCTAAGAAAATAGATGGTGAAGAAATTGACGAGTTCGATCAAACTAAATTGTGGTTTTTTTTTTTTTAATACAAGATAGAAATTATACTCTAAACCTTACAAGCACTTATATTTGTAGAGTGACCATCGCATCAAAAGTGTGCGATGGTAAAAAACATAAAGAGATTGAATTGTGGCTTAATTAATTGGTACAATATTGTTCTATATGGGTGCATTGATTAATGAACATTTTAGTAACGGACATTTTAGTATTAATAGTGCATAATTAAATATATATATATATATATATATATATTTAAGGACTTCCTATTGAATTTTTTGAATTTAATAAGGGGGGACAATTTGTAGATTATCAATTAAGGGGACATTAATCACTTTTGTAATATAGAGGAAGATTGACATTGATCCGATAACTTAGAGCCAAAGTGCAATTATCCATTATAATTTAATATGTAAGCACTAATAATTATCTAGTACTCCTGAATTACATGTTTTCAAACAAATGTTGAGCCCCACAAATTGAATTCATGGTGTGATTTATAGTTTATTATTATTTCTTATTTTTTGATGAAAAAAAAATATAGTTTAATTAATATACAAACACAATAATAATAAATAATAAATGCTTATTAGTAACTATCATTAGCCTTTTTTTTTAGATTATAAATGTATAATTGTAGGGGTGATAGGCTTAGGAGTATATATTCATGAATATATTGGGCCGGGGGCCCAATCTGAGAACGTTAAGTAGTCCGAGGACAGGTAAACACCTTCTTAAGAATCCGTGTTGGTAAGTAAAGAGGTGAAGTTTGATCACGATCAACTAAAAAGGCGGTCCAAGGATGAATACTTCCTCGGTTGAGCAAAGCCGAGGTCAGAAGGTGTGGTCTGACACCAAGAGCAACATTCCGGACAATTCCACTGATGAGGATAAGTATCCAGAAGGAACAGGACAAAAGGAGGTCATGAAATATCTCAAGGGAAAGCTGCTATCACCGCATTAAATGCTTTGTAGCTAACTTTCTAGCTGCATTAATGAAGAAGTGATACTTGAACAGTATCTTTTAGCCTTACAGTTACTCCCCCAAAGACTTCAAAAAGGTGCTGATGAGACAATGATCAACACTAGCAATCTAGTCTACACGTGGAGGGTAGGGATGAAGAAAGAGGATAGTATAAAATAGAAAGAAGATCCTGAAGAGAGGGATCGAGAAATTAAGAGGAAAACATTGTAGCAATCAAAAACTGAATTTGTAATCAAACTTGAGAGAAATATATAAGAATTGATCTCCTCGGATTGTGCCGATGACGATTTTATTTAGATTAAACCAGTCTATTTTCATTTTCTTATCATCTGAATCAACTTCACTTGTTGTCTAACTCATTAAAGCCCAGTTTTCCAACCCACTCTCTACAAATTTATTGTATTGAGCTTTTTGGGCCTAAGTTCATTCATCTTTTGGGCTAATGACTCAAATCTGGTCCTTACAATTGGCGCCGTCTGTGGGAATTTATGGTGTTATAATGAGTCTAACGTTCAACTATGGTAGGTTCAGGTCCAAACCAGACAAAATCTATGGGGTCTCAGCGTTAAGATCACTTTCATGATCTTGAATAGAGAAGGGACCGGGAAGGGAGTGTGCATACTACCCATACCGGTAGGAGCCAGTCTCGGGGTGGGAGCCACGTCTCTTATGAAGAATATGCATTAGCCTATGATTCACCTTTGGTAAGTTTTGACGGAAAAATTGTCATTCCAATGGGTCAGATTAGACTGCCCGTGCAAGCAGGTTCAGAAGTGGTAGAGGTGGACTTCATTGTGGTGGATGCATATTCTCCCTACACGGCCATTGTGGCCAGACCCTGGCTTCATGCCCTGAAAGTCATTTCTTCAACTCTGCATTTGAAGGTAAAATATCCGTCCAGAGACTAGATTGAGGAGCTTGTTGGGAGTCAATCCATGGCTAGGTAGTGCCTAGTGACTGCAATTATGCACTAGCCTGAAGCTGAGTCTTCGGCCTCTGCTGAAGGGGGCTCATAACAATCAAGGATTCTGGTCTTATCTACGGATGCGGTGCTGGAAGGGGCGAAGTGTGAGAAACTGGAAGAAATTGTTATAGATAGTGACCCAGAGAAGTTCTTTCAGGTCGGAACTCAACTGCCTCCTCGAGAGAATGAAAAGTTGATAGCGTTTCTTAGAGAGAACATTGATGAGTTTGCATGGAATGCTTATGAAGCTCCTGGGGTGGATCCAGACTTCATTTGCCATCATCTGAATGTCAACCCAGCTGTCCTCCCTAAGAAGCAACCACCTCGACGCTCATCTAAAGAACATGCTGATGTTGTCAAAGAGGAGGTGAACAAGTTTAAGCAAGCTGGGGCTATTAAGGAAGTGTTCTACCCTAAATGGTTGACCAATATAGTGGTAGTAAAGAATAAGAGTGGAAAGTGGCGAGTATATGTGGATTTCACAGACTTGAACAAAGCATGTCTAAAGGACCCCTTTCCCATGCCTCGGATTGATCAGCTAGTGGACGCAATTGTAGGCCATCCTCGGATGAGCTTTTGGATGCCTTCCAGGGGTAACATCAAATACTACTGGCTTTGAGTGATCAAGAGAAGACAGCTTTTGTCACTCCCACTGGAAATTACTACTACAAAGTGATGCCTTTTAGTTTAAAGAATGTCAGGGCTACCTACTAGAGGATGATGACCAGGATGTTTGAGCCCCAGCTAGGAAAAAACATTGAGATTTATATAGACAACATGGTGGTCAAGAGTAAGTTAGAATCCGAGCATGTTAACGACCTCGGGAATATCTTTGAGATCTTGAGGAGACACAAGCTGCAACTTAATACTTCTAAATGCTCTTTTGGTATCGGATCAGGGAAGTTCTTGGGATACATGGTTACCATGGAATTGAAGTCAATCCTGACCTAATTAGGGCAATTAACAATTTACAGCCACCTCGGAACCCCAAAGAGGTCCAGAAGTTGACAGGAATGACTGCTGTCTTAAACCGATTCATTTCTTGGTCAGACAGGTGTAGGCCTTTCTTTCAGTTGCTGAATAAGTGGAAGGAATTTGAATGGACCGAGGAGTGCACCCTGGCCTTCCAGCAATTGAAGAAATACATTTCTCAACCACCTATTATGTCCAGACCCGAGGTGGATGAGGTTTTGTTTGCTTATATTGCAGTGGCCTCTCACGCGGTGAGCTTGGTGCTGGTACAGGTTGATAGTGGTGTGCAGAGGCCAGTTTACTATATGAGCAAGTCACTACATGAGGCTGAGGTCTGTTACCTACCATTGGAGAAGACCATTTTGGTAATGGTGCATGCTACGCGTAAGCTCCCCCACTACTTCCAATCACACATAGTTGTTGTCCTAACCCAACTTCCACTCAGATCTCTAGTCCGAAGTGCTAATTATACAAGGAGGATTGCCAAGTGGGGTACAATCCTAGGGGCTTTTGATATCAAGTACACGCCTCGCACCTCTGTCAAGGGTTAGGTCCTTGCTGATTTGATGACCAAGTTTGTTGAATCCCCATTAGAAGAGAGAATGGAGAAGCAGGACATGGATGAAAAATCGGTTGAGTTAGTCTCCTTACATAAACCTTTGTCCTGGAGGGTATACGTTGATGGTGCAGCGAATCATAGAGGATTTGGAGTGGGGTTAGTTCTGATATCTCTCGAGAGGATCATAATTGAGAAATCCTTGAGATTGGGCTTCTCAGCCACAAACAATGAAGCTGAGTATAAAGCTCTATTGGTAGGAATGATCATGGTTCAGAAAATGGGTGGAAAAGCAGCGGAGATATTCTTAGATTCAAGGCTGGTTGTGGGCCAAGTTCAGGGAGAGTTGGAGACCAAAGACGTGAGAATGCAAGAGTACTTAAGTCAGGTTAGGCATTTACGGTCAGAGTTTGAGTCTTTCAATTTACAGCATATTCCTAGAAGTGGAAACACCCATGCTAATTCTATGGCCACGCTCGCAACCTCCTCGACACAGAGCTTGCCTCGGGTTATCTTTGTTGAAGATCTATGTAAGCCAACTGAGATGAAGAATGAGGCGGTCCATATCCATTAAATTAGGGTGAGACCTAGCTGGATGGACTCCATAGTATTGTTCCTTAAGGAGGATATCTTACCCGAAGAGAAGTTAGAGGCTGATAAGGTGCGAAGAAAGGCTCCTCAGTTTTGGCTGTCTGAGAACCAAAAATTGTATAAGTGCTCTTTTTCTGGGCCGTACTTGCTGTGCATATACCCTGAGGCATCGGAGTTACTTCTGGAGGAGTTACAGGAAAGGATTTGTGGCAGCCACACAGGAGGCAGATCCTTGTCTCATAAAGCCCTTATACAGGGATATTGGTGGCCGAACATGCAGAAGGAAGTATAAGAATATATGAAGAAGTGTGACCAGTGCCAAAGATTTGACCCAAACATTCATTAACCAGGAGGAGTCCTTAATCCTCTGTCCAGCCGTTGGCCCTTTGCTCAATGGGGCTTGGATATTGTAAGACCTTTCACTAAGGCAACAGGGAATAAGAGATGGTTACTAGTCGACACAGATTACTTCACCAAGTGGGTTGAAACTGAATCACTAGCAAATATCAAGGATATGGATGCTAAGAGATTTTACTGGAAAAATATTGTCACTCGGTTTGGAATCCCTCGTACACTTAGCTCGGACAATGGTCTTTAGTTTGATAGCAAAGCTTTCAAGAGGTATTGCTGTGACCTGGGCATAACAAATAGATATTCCACCCCGGCATATCCACAGGGGAATGGACAGGCCGAAGCTGTCAATAAGGTCATAGTGAGTGGGATTAAAAAGAGGCTGGATGGCGCAAAGGGAAAATGGGTAGAAGAGTTGCCACATGTCCTTTGGACATACCGGACTACACCTCGTAGGTCCACTGGGGAGACGCCATTTTCAATGACTTATGGGGCCGAGGCTGTGATTCCTCTTGAGACAGGATTTCCAACGCTAAGGACAAGCTCTTTTACTCCGAGCAGCAATGATGGGCTATTGGAGAAGAGTTTAGATTTAATTGAAAAGCGAAG
Organism: Quercus aquifolioides; assembly: GCA_019022515.1. Taxonomy (NCBI): domain Eukaryota; kingdom Viridiplantae; phylum Streptophyta; class Magnoliopsida; order Fagales; family Fagaceae; genus Quercus; species Quercus aquifolioides. The sequence continues at coordinate 4,016,274 of CM032336.1, read as the reverse complement.
GGAAAATGCTATGGTTTAGCTGGCGTATTATCAACACATGCTCAAGTAAGGATATGACGTCAACGTAAAGTTAAGACCATTAGCGTCTGAAGGCCCGGTATTAAGAAAGGTATTGGGTACTGCAAATAACCCAACATGGGGAAAGTTAGGGCCCAACTGGAAAGGGCCATATCGCATCACCTCGATGGCCAGAATATGTACGTATTATCTTGAAGATCTAGATGAAAAAGTTGTACCACGCCCCTGGAATGTAAACAACCTAAGAAGGTATTATTATTAATGAAAGTTTCCATTGCCATGTTCTGGTTTATTACATTATGCATCATGCGTTCTACTATTTGTCTAAGTATCAAATAGAACCTTGGTCATGTTTGACTCCTCGAATCACATATCTTGGGTAAATTGATATTTTAAGCTATTTTTTCTAAGTGTTAAACAGAACTTTAGCTATGCCTGGCTCCTCGGACCACATACTTTGGGTAAATTAATATTTCATAACAGTTTTCTAAGTATCAAACAGAACCTTGGTCATGCTTGGATCCTCATACCACATACCTTGGGTAAATTGATATTTTAAGTTATTTTTCTAAATGTTAAACAGAATCTTAGCTATGTCTGGCTCCTCAAACTACATGTTTTAGGTAAATTAATACTTCATAACAGTTTTCTAAGTATCAAACAGAACATTGGTCATACTTGGATCCTCGGACCACATACTTTGGGTAAATTGATATTTTAAGCTATTTTTCTAAGTGTTAAACAGAACCTTAGTTATGCCTGGCTTCTCGGACCACATACTTTGGGTAAATTAATACTTCAAGATAGTTTTCTAAGTATCAAACAGAACCTTGGTCATGCTTGGATCCTCAGACCACATACCTTGGGTAAATTGATATTTTAAGCTATTTTTCTAAGTGTTAAACAGAACCTTAGCTATGTCTGGCTCCTCGGACCACATGCTTTGGGTAAATTAATACTTCATAACAGTTTTCTAAGTATCAAACAGAATATTGGTCATGCCTGACTCCTCGGACCACATACCTTGGGTAAATTGATATTTTAAGCTATTTTTCTCAGTGTTAAACAAAACCTTAGCTATGCCTGGATCCTCAGACCACATGCTTTGGGTAAATTAATAATTCATGATAATTTTCTAACAGAACCTTGGTCATGTCTGGCTCCTCGTACCACATACCTTGGATAAATTGATATTTTCCTATCATTCTGCTAAGTATCAAACAAAGTCTTAATCCTTTCTGGCTCCTTGGACCACATGCCTGAGGTAAATTAGTACTTCTTATTAATTATTTGAATGTCAAATAGAATCGGCCATTCCAAATGGCAGAGATCCTCACTGTAGTAACATGCTCATGAGCATCACTTAAAACATTTGCAGGAACACCTGTATCTATTTAAGAATTAATTGTCCCTCCAGTCCTTTAAACCTACAAATGAGTGGAGGATTGAGTAAAATTAGACAGGTATGGATACTACACCATTGTGTATGGTTTTGTAAAAAATTTAAAGTTATATTTTGCCAAGATTGTGGACTTGATAAGTTTAACATATCTTGCTATGATCATGTGATGTGTGACAACTATGCTGCCACTTATGCAGACCAATAAGTCAAGTTATACCTCATTATCACATCTTTTTAAGTGTTGAATGAAACAGAGATTATGTTCGGATCCATATAAACATCACAAGTATATAGGAAAAGCTTGCAATTGTCATTAAACCAAACCTTTGAAAAAGGTAAATAGATTACAGAAGATTGAATGAATTACAGAGCTAGGAAACAAAAACTACAGTTAAAAAAAAAAAAAAGAAGAAGGGGAAAGAGGACTATGGTTTTAAAAACCGGACCGGACGGTCTGACCGGTTTAACTGGGAACCAGTCACTAATCCGATCTGGTTATGTCAATAAACCGAAAATCACTTAAAAATTGAAAATAACCGAAAACCGGCCAGTTCAATCGTAAAACCAGAAACTGGTATGGTTGAACCGGTTATTGGCCGGTCACGGTCCTCACTACCTCTGCTCTGCTTCTCATGGCAAATTTTCTTCGACTTCTTGGCTTCTGATGAGGAAGGTGCAAGATTGTTGTTCTCTAACTTGTAAAATCTCAGATCTGGGATAAAAGGAGATTTGGGGAGACACTTAGATTGGGTAAAATCTCATATTTGTTTAAGAATATGTGAGAAAATGATTATGAAATAAGAAATATCTCTTGCTTTGGGCGAGGAGTCGAACTAGGCTTTGGAGGAAACAGAGAGAGAGAGAGGAAACTCCAACTCTGCCGCTACTTCTTCTTCAAGTGAGAGAAAGAGAGATTTGAGCAACTTGTTTAGAGTCTTTAGACCTTTTAGATAAGGAGAGGAGAGGACTACCTTTTTAAAAAGTTTGATATGATTGTGGTTGGATGTCCTTTGGCCACGTTGATAGTTAGGTGGGAGTGGCAGACCACTTTGATGGTTTGTGATTCTACATTTATTTGCACTTCCTAAACACGGTAAGGTTATTGCAATATTCAAGACAAGCATAAAATATTTTGATAATAAATACAATTTTTTAAGAATAAATATTTAAGCATAAAATATTTTTATTTGCACTACCTTTGCTCTGCTTCTCATGGCAATTTTTCTTCAACTTCTTGGCTTCTGACGAGGAAGGTGCAAGATTGTTGTTCTCTAATTTGTAAAATCTTAGATCTGGGATAAAAGGAGATTTGGGGAGACACTTAGATTGGGTAAAATCTCATATTTGTTTAAGAATATGTGAGAAAATGATTATGAAATAAGAAATATCTCTTGCTTTGGGCGAGGAGTCGAACTAGGCTTTGGAGGAAACAGAGAGAGAGAGAGAGGAAACTCCAGCTCTGCCGCTACTTCTTCTTCAGAGTGAGAGAAAGAGAGATTTGAGCAACTTGTTTAGAGTCTTTAGACCTTTTTGATAAGGAGAGGAGAGGACTACCTTTTTAAAAAGTTTGATGTGATTGTGGTTGGATGTCCTTTGGCCACGTTGATAGTTAGGTGGGAGTGGCAGACCACTTTGATGGTTTGTGATTCTACATTTATTTGCACTTCCTAAACACGGCAAGGTTATTGCAATATTCAAGACAAGCATAAAATATTTTTATAATAAATACAATTTTTTAAGAATAAATATTTAGATGTGAAATTATATTAACATAGATAAATATTTTTTAAATTAAATAATGGTTTTGTTAAAAATACTGAAAATTATATATGATTATAAAACTTTAAAACCATAACCTTTTTTATTTGGTGGCTTGCTTAGGTTAACTTCTTTTTCTTCCTCTAAAAAAAATGATAATTTATTTTTCTTTTAACTTGAGTTAAATTTAACATGAAAATACTTCTAAAATTTTATATATTTTTTTAGTAAATATCAGTAGCTATATTCTTATTTATTTAATTTTATTATTTTTTATAATTTTTTATTTATTAAATAAATTATTTATGACGTCACCGGTTTGACGTCCGACCAGAAAACCAGTAATCAGTCCCTTTTTCTGTTCTTTCACCGTACCGATTTTTAAAACTATGAAGAGGACAGCTTAAGGCTTCATCTTTATTACGAGCTTATCCTTTTGAGTCTTGGGAGGCTGGGTGGAGGCCGCCGTGGTAGGTGCAGGTCCTTTGCCTTTGAGGTCTTCCTTGGAGGGTATGGGAAGAGTTGCCAGCATAATCTCCATGTTTTGGGAAGCCTCTTTCTTCTTGGAGGGCTCTTTAAGGGCATCTAGAGGCAGGGGGCATCCTAGGCCACTTCTTTGGTGGTGTCTGCTGCCTTCTCAATGTCCTTGGATTGCTCTACCACCTCGGAGGAGATGTTGGCCGTATGAAGAGCTTTGCTTGAGCTTCCCTTACCTTCATTTGTCTCCTTGGAGACTGAGTCAGCCTTGGAGCCCGAGGCACGGATGGCTGGAGGGTAGTACACATTCTCTGCTCTCCTAAGAACAGAGGAGGCCTCAACCCCAGCTCGGTCGAGGGCCACGTTCCACACTTGGAGGCAATAGAATTTGCACACCTCCGAGACCTCTACCCTGAGGGCTTCCTCGGTCTCTGCCACGCCCATGTCGTAGCCTTCTTGCTCAGCTTGCTCCTTGGCCTTCTCGGCCTCCTCCAGCTTCTTTGTCAGAGTTTTGATCAGACTTCTGGCGGCAAAGAGCTCGTCCCCAGCTTGGCGGAGCTGCTTATGCTAAGCCCTCGTCTGCCTCTCCACCATGTCCAGGGCGGCCTTGGCGCTTTTCTTGTCCTGATCAACTTTAGCTAGCTTGGCATTAAGGTCTTGGGACTTCTTTTCTACCAACTCAAAAGCTTTCACGGCGGCAGCACGCTTGCCCTCCTCCTTCTTCATCGCCCGGTGAGAGCTGATGACTATTTCCTCAGCTCTGTGGGCAGCTTGGACAGCCTTTAAAAAAAATAAGAAGTAAGAAGAAGTACTAATAAAATCAGCAAAGTATAAGTGCTAGAGTAAAAAGAAAAAAAAAAGAAAAAAAAAAAGAAAAGAAAAAAAAAGACAGAAGACTTACCAAAGCGAGGTCTCTTTTTAAGCTGAGGAAGACCTCGTGCTTCCTCATTAACTGCCATTCGATTATGTCTTCAGGCAACAGTAAAGCCTGCTCCACTGCATCAGCTACGTAGCCGGCCTTTCCATCCTAGAATTTTCTGATTGAAGCATCTGCAGGCAAGAGAGCTCTGTCTAGCACTGGGGCGGGCGTCCAGGCAGGGACCCCAATTTGGGATTTAGCTCTTTTGTCTGCCAAGGTTTGGGCTCCCTTGGCCTGTTTACCCCCTCTTTGGTGCTCGGCCTTCTTGGGGAGGGGGCCCTTCCCTCTTTCCACTGCCTAGGAACCTCTCTGGTCCCTTTTTCTCTTATAGTCCACGTGATCAGGCCGGGGAGGCAGAGAGGATGGAGGAGGGGGGAGTTTCGCCTGAGTGGCCTTCTCGGGCGCTTTATCCCTAGCTTGGGACTTCCTAACTGATAGAAGACCCACCCTAGGCTTGCGTTGAATCCCCATGTCTTCTGGAAGGGGGGAGTCACCTTGGGCCTGACTTGTTTGCAAGGGGAAAAGGGTCACCGAGGTCACCAAACGGGATTTCAGGAGATGAAGGTTGGTTGAAAACTTCAAAGTCATCTTCAGAATCCTCGGAATCAGAAACTTCAACAACCTCTTCCTCTCCCTCGACTGTGGGCTGGGACGGGGTTGCCTCTTCCTCGGCAACGTGTTGTAATGGCCGTGCTACCTTCGGTATGCCCTCTGGAATGGGATCAGTGGTGAGCGTGCCTTCTGGGATGGCACCGGTGATAAGGAAACCCGGAACAGCAACGCTTATCTAGTGCAAGCGTGGGTCCTTGGCTTTTATAACGTACTTCAGCGCTTGGAAGGTCTTGGATATAGGGGTGAAGCTGAGAATCAGGTATGCCGCTCTGAGCTGATCGTCACTATGGACGAACACCTCGGCCTTAAGTATCTTGTCTAAACTCGGTTGATTGACAAGACTAAAGTTGGGAACAACAACGTTCTTATCTGTAAAACCATTAAGAAAAACAAAAAACATCATCAGCAAAAAAGTAGTGCGAATCAAAGGAAAACTTATATACAAACACAAACCAAAGAAAAAGAAAAAGGGATGACTTTAAAATAATCAACCTAGACCTAGAGCCCCACCTGGTTTCCCCTCTCTCGTTGGGCAGGGTAGGCCATCATGCCACTCCCCTGATATGATAAAGAAGTCTTTGTTTAGGCTTTTGTTGGAATGAGGGAGGCATTGGATGAGCCTAACCTCGAGGTACCTAGATTTTAGGTAATACCCCTGCCCCTTTAGGTGATGGAGGTTGTAAACCCAATTAACGTCATGATGGGTAAGACCTAAGCCCATTTTCTCGTTAAGGGCATCGATGCTACCTAAGATTCTAAACATGTTTGGGGCGCATTGGGTGGGAGCTAATCTATGGGCTTTAAGGTAATCCCTGGTGACGGTACCCATGGGGATTCTCATCCTTCCCTCTATAAAGGCAATTATTGAGATCACCACTTCTCCCTCTTGCCTTTTCTCGTGCCATTGCCCTTCCTTGCAATACCTAATGGACACACTTGGCAGAATCCTATACTGAGCTCTAAAGTCCTCTATACCCTTCTCAGAATCTACCAGGTAAGCAAATCTACCCATATCTAGAGAGGGGTTGAAAGTGATAAGATAGTAAAGGAGAGACTAAGAAGGCCAAGGAGGAATAGACACGGAGAAAAGAAACATAAATGGAAGAGTTTATAAAAACTTACGAAGGGATGAAAGGTCTCCTCGGACAGGTTCTTGAAATTTGTGAGGGCATGAGTAGTTTGAATAAGTTTGTAGGTTCAATGTATGAGCGCTAAAGTGAGAAGAATGATTGATTTGGGCAGTATTTATATCAAAAAGATAGTTACAAGCGGGAAAACTCCCACTTCGGTTCTAGCAAAATCCTCAGTCGTTGGATTCGCATCGTGCCATAGAACATGGGGGACAGAGAGTCGTAAAAATTTAATGAAGGCGCGTCTTGTATGCAGAAACGTCAAGAGTGTCTTGGGCAGTTAAAAAGGCATCTGCACAAGCAGAAGTGATGTATGATGAGCACGGACTAACTATAGTGACATCGAAATCCTTATTTCTTCCCGAGGAGCCAGAAAGAATAATCTCGAGGGGCTATTGTAGGGGTGATAGACCCAAGAGTACATATCTATGAATATATTGGGCAGAGGGCCCAATCCGAGGACATTAAGTAGTTCGAGGATAGGTAAACACCTTCCTAAGAATCCGTGTTGGTAAGTAAAGAGGTGAAGTCTAATCACGATCAACTAAGAAGGCGATCTGAGGATGAATACTTCCTCAGCTGAGCAAAGCCGAGGTCAGAAGGTGTGGTCTGACACCAAGAGCAACGTTCTAGACGATTTCACTAATGAGGATAAGTATCCAAAAGGAACAGGACAAAAGGAGGCCATGAAATATCTCAAGGGAAAGCTGCTACCACCGCATTAAATGCTTTGCAGTTAACTCTCTGACCGCATTAATGAAGAAGTGATACCTGAACAGTATCTTTCAGCCTTACAGCTACTCCCCAAAGATTTCAAGAAGGTGCTGATGGGACAAGGATCAACACTAGCGATCTAGTCTACACGTGGAGGGTAGGGATGAAGAAGGAGGATAGTATAAAATAGAAAGAAGATCCTGAAGAGAAGGATCGAGAAATTAAGAGGAATCGAGGAATTAAGAGGAAAATATTGTAGCAATCAAGAACTGAATTTGTAATCAAACTTGAGAGAAATATATAAGAACCGATCTCCTCGAATTGTGCCGAGAGCGATTTTCTTTAGATTAAACCAGTCAATTTTCATTTTCTTATCAGCTGAATCCACTTCACTTGTTATCTAACTCATTAAAACCTAGTTTTTCAACCCACTCTCTACAAATTCATTGTATTGGGCTTTTTGGGCCTAAGTTCATCCATCCTTTGGGCTAGGGACTCAAATCTGGTCCTTACAATAATTATTGAATTTTATATTTCAAAAAAAAAAAAAAGAGAAAAAATATATATGTTAAATTTTTCTGTATTATATATAGGATCCGGTTAATGTGTTCCCTTAGGGCACACATTAATTATCCATTTTAGAAATTTTTTTATGAGAAATTGAAAAAACTATCAATACAGTTAATCACTTTTTCGCTTTCTCATAAAAAAAATTCCTAAAATAATTTACTAACATAGGCCCTAAACATACGTTAGTAAAACCCTTATATATAAATTATGTAGTATCAATATAAAAATAAAATATATATCTATACTATTATTTAAAGGGTTTCTCCTGTTTGGATTCCTTAATTTTGATGCCCAAAATACCCTCAAATTTACCAGTTTGTAAAGCTTAAATAGTAAGGTCAGACATGTAAAATTATCAATTTAAAAGGTCCAAAATTTTAGATAAATTTGAAAAAATATTGCCCACAAAATAGGAACACTCCCACTAACCCACTTATTCTAACACATGTTTCTAATATTTTATTCTAAAAAAAAAACCTCATGTTCAGTAAAAAAAAATACAACTAAATAGTCATGTTTCTAATATTTTATTCTTAAAAAAAAAACCCTCCCATTTAGTAAAAAAAGAAAAAAGAAAAGAAAAAAAGAACACAACTAATGAAATACCCTTAATTTAATAAACGCCTATTGTGGGGCCAGAATAAGTCAGCAACCCCGGCCCATCCCAAACCGGGCCCAGAGGCCCACGCCGAGGACGCCTTGAAGGTCCGAGGTCCGAGGACGAAAGTTTAGAGCCCAGGGCCCAAGGAGCATTGCCGAGGATGGTTACATCCTCGGGAGGCCGAGGTCAGAAAGTGGGCAAACAGCATGCCCTTAAGGGGAACCTCCCCAGGCATCCAAGGAGTAAATAGCAAGAACCAAGCACCGGACATTGAGGCATGGTGGAGGAGCAAGTCCCAGGTGAACTGTCACCTCCACATTAAATGCCCTCAACTAACGCCCTGACCGCATTAATGAGGATAGGACCTCTGAACAGTGCCGTCTTGGGCGCTGCAACCCACTGGAGGTATGGGAATGCGGCTGATGGGACAGGCTCTCAAGTGGAAACCGGGTTGATCAACAAATGTAGGGCTAGGATCAACTGAGAGAGAAGTATATAATGTAAAAAGTCCCTCTTGAGAGGGGGACGGACGGAAAACCAGAGAAAAGATAATACTGTAGCAGTGTATTTTCTCTCAACCATTGTAACCTTACTTGAAAGAAATAAGAACAACTTCAACCTCTGTAAGACCCGTCCGAGGAGTCCTATTGTGCACTCCGACCCACATTTGACTTAGCACAACCCATATTTAGGTTAATAGCATTCACGTACAACCATGCATGGCCGTTGCATTCTTTATTAGGGCCTAGCTCTTGAACCCATACTCAATAAATTTATTGGAAGGTTAGCTGGGCTTGGGTCCACTCTCTCAGTCCGGGGAGAGCGCTCGAAACCGGTCCCTACAATTGGCGCCGTCTGTGGGGAGAGCTTGTGCGTTAGTAAGGACAACAGTCGAACATGGTAGGATCAGGCCCTCACCAAAGAACTCCCAATCGACCTGAACCGGCGAAGTCACGGCCTCAGGGTCACTATGGCGACCCCGGGGGTGGTCAGAACGACAACAGACGATTTCGAGAAGGAAGCGTGCGTACTTCAACGGCGAGCGAAAGCCAGGGGGATGGGCACGTTCCCCAGAAGCGCGACGATGGCCAGGCCACGCGATCGGAAGAGGCCCATAGCCACGCCTCCCGGAGAAAGGATGATAAGGTGGCCATGCAGCACGAGATAGACAATCTGAAGAGGAAGCTACGCCGTGCGCAGCGGAGACAGTCCGAACTCAGCCCTGACCTGCCCTCCGACGAATAGAGCGATGATGAATACAGGCAGAGGTCAAGAACGCCCCCCAGCGAGACTTTCTCCCACGAGGAGGAGCGCTACCAGAGGCGTAGGCGTGCCACCCCAACCCCTAGGGGCTTAGGAGGCGACGCCATGAGCAAGGCGCTGGATCAGCTCTCCAAGTCGCCCTTCACGCGTCGTATAGAAGAGGCAGAGCTTCCCCGGCAGTTCCAGCAGCCAACCTTCATTGCTTACAATGGCAAGACGGACCCCGTGGAGCACGTGAGCCAGTTCAACCAGAGGATGGCTGTCCACTCCAAGAATGAGGCGCTGATGTGCAAAGTCTTCCCATCCAGCTTGGGACCTGTGGCGATGAGGTGGTTCAACGGTCTAAGGACGAATTCCATAGACTCGTACAGACAGCTGACCCAGGCCTTTGGTTCACGCTTTGTCACGAACAGCAGGCCTCCTCGGCCCATGAGTGCATTGCTGTCCCTATCTATGCGTGACGGGGAGACCCTCAAGGCTTATTCGGACAAGTACTGGGAGATCTACAACGAGCTGAACGGCAAGTATGACGCCGTCGCCATCAGTACATTCCAGAATGGGCTACCAATGGGGCACGACCTGAGGAAGTCCCTGACCGGGACGCCCGTCACCAGCGTGCGGCAGTTGATGGATTGGATCGACACGTACAAGCGGGTGGAGGAAGATATGCTGCAAGGCAAAGGCAAGGAGAAGGTTATCCCTCAGGAGAGGAGGGATTTTAGGTCGGACAGGTACAACAACGCCCGTCCGAGGAGGGATTTCGGTGGGCAATCCGGGGCGACCAATGCCTAGACTGTCGGCGCAGTATTCCGAGAACCCGTGCACAAGGTTCTGGAAAGGATAAAGAACGAGCCATACTTCAGATGGCCGGCTAAGATGATGGGGGAGCCTGGTAGGCGCAACCAGGATCGTTACTGCCAATACCACCAAGACCACGGACATGCCACGGAGGATTGCAGGAACCTCTGGGACCACCTGGACCAACTAGTCCAGGATGGAAGGCTGAAGCACCTTCTGCACCATTCCAGCGACCAGCGGGGCCGAGCCTACCAGGAGCCTCGGAGGGACGCCGCCATGGGGCAGCCCGCCGGGACGATTAATATAATCCTGGCCGCGCTAGGAAGAACAGGCACAGCCTCTTTGCGAGTGTTGTCTGTGGCCCAACTGCCCGCCGAGGACCCTCGGATGGGGCCAAAGAGGTCCAGGAGGAATCCTCCCCCAGCCTTGAGTTTCTCGGATGAGGACAAGATTGGGACCATCCAACCACACGAGGACGCCCTAATCGTCACCCTCAGAATAGGGGGCTATGACGTGAAAAGGGTGATGGTGGATGGTGGCAGCGCAGCCGAGGTCATGTGTCCAGACCTCTACAAGAAGCTGGGGCTAAAACAGGAAGACCTCACACCTTATAGCTCCCCCCTAATGAGCTTCGACGGAAAGCTCGTCATCCCAAAGGGCATGATCAGACTGCCCGTACAGATAGGCCCAGTGGTGGTGGAGGCGAACTTTATAGTGGTGGACACATACTCCCCCTACACAGCCATCGTAGGGAGGCCCTGGCTACACGCCTTGGATGGCGTAGCCTCCACCTTACACTAGAAGGTAAAATTCCCGTCAGGGGACCAGGTTCTGGAGATCCGAGGTTGCCAATCCATAGCTAGGCAGTGCACGGTGGCTGCCATATCTTATCGAATTGATGCACAGTCCTCGGCCCCAGCCGAGGAAGATTCATAGCAATCAAAAACCCAGGTAGCGCCTACGGATGCACCTGCCGAGGATGCTAAATGCGAGAACCTGGAGAAGGTGGTAATTGACGATGATCCGGAGAAGTTCTTCCAGGTCGGGACCCAGATGCCTCCACAGGAGAAGGAGGAGTTGCTTGAGTTCCTCAAGAGGAACCTTGACGTGTTCGCATGGGACCCCTGCGACGCCCCTGGGATTGATCCATCCTTCATCTGTCACCACCTTAACGTCAACCCATCTGTGATCCCCAAGCAGCAGCCACCTCGGCGCCCATCGAAGGAGCACGCTGATGCGATCAGGGAAGAGGTCAATAAGTTTAAGCACGCGGGGGCTATCAAGGAGATCTTTTACCCCAAATGGTTGGCCAACACTGTGGTGGTCAAGAAGAAAAGTGGAAAGTGGAGGGTTTGTGTAGACTTCACAGACCTGAACAAAGCATGCCCAAAAGACCCCTTCCCAATGCCACGAATAGACCAACTAGTAGATGCGACTGCAAGCCATCCTCGGATGAACTTCCTGGATGCCTTTCAGGGCTATCACCAAATCCCACTAGCCTTGGAGGACCAAGAGAAGACGGCATTTGTGACACCCATTGGGAACTACCACTACAAGGTTATGCCGTTTGGTCTGAAAAACGCCGGATCCACCTACCAGAGGATGATGACGAGAATGTTCGAGCCGATGTTGGGCAATAGCATCAAAGTCTACGTTGACGATATGGTGGTGAAAAGCAAGCTGGTGTCCGAGCATTTGGAGGACCTCGGTCGCACATTTGGCGTCCTGAGAGAGCACAAGCTCCGCCTTAATGCCTCAAAATGCTCGTTTGGCGTAAGCTCTGGCAAGTTTCTGGGGTATATGATCACCCACCGTGGGATCGAAGTCAACCCTGACCAGATCAAGGCCATTCACAATATGAAGCCTCCGCAGAATCCCAAAGAGATCCAAAAGCTTACTGGGATGATCGCGGCGCTGAACCGATTCATTTCCAGGTCGGCCGACAGATGCAGGCCCTTTTATCTCCTGATCAACAAATGGAAAGGATTTGAGTGGTCCGAGGATTGTGCCATAGCCTTCCAGTAACTCAAGGAGTATCTGTCCCGGCCGCCTATCATGTCCAATCCTGAGCCCGACGAGGTCCTATACGCCTACCTGGCGGTGGCACCCCACGCAGTGAGCTTAGTGCTGATACGGGAAGACAATGGCGTCCAAAAGCCAGTTTACTACGTCAGCAAGTCGCTGCACGAAGCAGAGATCAGATACCTACCCCTAGAGAAAGCCATACTGGCGGTGGTCCACGCCACGAGAAAGCTCCCCCATTACTTCCAAGCTCACACGGTGGTTGTCCTGACCCAATTGCCCTTGAAGGCTGTACTCCGGGCCGCTGATTACACAAGTAGAGTCGCGAAGTGGAACACAATCCTGGGGGCTTTTGACGTCAAGTACATGCCCCGGACTTCCGTAAAAGGCCAGGTTCTGGCAGATTTGACGGCCGAGTTCGCCGAACCAGTTGTAGAAGTGACAGCCGAGGATAAGAGCCGTGATGAGAAATCAGTAGGGGCAATCTCCATCCCAAAGTCACCATGTTGGAAAGTATATGTGGATGGCGCGGCAAACCAAAGGGGGTCCGGAGTGGGGCTGGTCCTAGTATCCCCTGAAGACCATGTCATTGAGAAGTCCCTGAGGCTCGGATTCACGGCCACAAACAACGAGGCCGAGTATGAGGCATTACTGCAAGGGATGATCATGGTGCAAAAGATGGGAGGAAAGTCGATAGAAATGTTCTCAGACTCCAGATTGGTGGTAGGACAAGTAAAGGGGGAGATGGAAGCCAGGGATTCGAGAATGCAGGAATACCTTAGCCAAGTCAAGCGCTTGCAGTTGGAGTTTCGCCCCTTCAGCTTGTCCCATATTCCTAGGAATGGGAACAGTCATGCCAATTCACTTGCCACACTCGCAACCTCCTCGGCAGGGGCTCTGCCTCGGATCATACTTGTGGAGCACCTGGAGAGGGCAAGTGAAGTGCCAAAGGGAGTAATCCCCGTCCATCAAGTTGTGATGGGTCCCAGCTGGATGGACCCCATAGTGAGATTCCTCAAAGATGACGTCCTGCCTGAGGAGAGGTCAGAGGCAGAAAAGATACGAAGGAAAGCTCCTCGGTTCTGGTTGTCCGAGGATCACAAGCTATACAGGCGGTCCTACTCTGGGCCATACCTTCTATGTGTCCACCCCGAAACGTCAAAATCTTTGCTCGAAGAGCTGCACGAAGGAATCTGTGGGAGCCATACAGGGGGAAGATCCCTGGCTCACCGAGCCGTCACTCAAGGATACTGGTGGCCGGGAATGCAGCAAGAGGCCCAGGAGTATGTCAAGAAGTGTGACCAATGCCAAAGGTTCGCCCCCAACATCCATCAGCCAGGAGGGGTCCTCAATCCATTATCCAGTCCATGGCCATTCGCCCAATGGGGCTTGGACATTGTGGGACCTTTCCCCAAGGCACCAGGGAACAAGAGGTATCTGTTGGTGGCCACGGACTACTTCACCAAGTGGGTCGAGGCCGAACCACTAGCCAACATCAGGGATGTAGACGTGAAGAAATTCCTTTGGAGGAACATAGTTACACGATTTGGGGTCCCGCATACCCTCATCTCGGATAATGGGCTCCAGTTCGATAGCAAAGCCTTCAGGAGGTACTGTTGTGAACTTGGGATCACAAACAGGTACTCAACGCCAGCCTACCCTTAGGGGAACGGACAGGCCGAGGCTGTCAACAAGGTCATCGTCAACGGGCTCAAAAAGAGACTGGATGATGCCAAAGGGAGATGGGTAGAAAAACTGCCCCACGTCCTCTGGACGTACCGGACTACGCCCCGGCGCTCAACGGGGGAAACACCTTTTGCCATGACTTATGGTGCGGAGGCAGTGATCCCCCTAGAAACCAACTTCCCGACACTAAGGACGAGCTCCTTCACTCCAGGCAGCAATGATGAACTGCTGGGGCGGAGCCTAGACATGGTAGACGAACGAAGAGAGCAAGCAATGATCCAGCTGGCCCACTACCAGCAAAAGCTCAAGCAGGAATATGACACCAATGTAAAGCTCAGACCACTAGCACCGAGAGACCTGGTGCTGAGAAAAGTCATAGGAGCTGCCAAGAACCCTTCTTGGGGAAAGCTCGGACCCAACTGGGAAGGCCCCTACCGAATCACCTCAGTGGCAGGGATAGGAGCATACTATTTAGAAGATTTAGATGATAAACCTGTACCTCGTCCATGGAATGTAAATAACCTGAAAAGGTATTACTATTAATAAAGAAGTCCTTTTTAATTTAGATGTTCTGCCTGTCATTATCACACGTCTCGCGTCCCAACGCCACTTATATCTGGGTGCTAGACAGAACCTAGGTCTTGCATGGTCCAAGGACTCAAGCCTATGGGGAAACTAGTTACTTACAGCCAATTGAAGGCAGCAACTGTACCTGGGTCTTGCATGGTCCTCGGACTCAAGCCTATGGGGAGCCAGCCACTTATCTTGAAGGCAGCAACTGTACCTGGGTCTTGCATGGTCCTTGGACTCAAGCCTATGGGGAGCTAGCCACTTATCTTGAAGGCAGCAACTGTACCTGGGTCTTGCATGGTCCTCGGACCCAAGCCTATGGGGAGCTAGCCACTTATCTTGAAGGCAGCAACTGTACCTGGGTCTTGCATGGTCCTCGGACCCAAGCCTATGGGGAGCTAGCCACTTATCTTGAAGGCAGCAACTGTACCTGGGTCTTGCATGGTCCTCGGACTCAAGCCTATGGGGAGCTAGCCACTTATCTTGAAGGCAGCAACTGTACCTGGGTCTTGCATGGTCCTCGAACCCAAGCCTATGGGGAGCTAGCCACTTATCTTGAAGGCAGCAACTGTACCTGGGTTTTGCATGGTCCTCGGACCCAAGCCTATGGGGAGCTAGCCACTTATCTTGAAGGCAGCAACTGTACCTGGGTCTTGCATGGTCCTCGGACCCAAGCCTATGGGGAGCTAGCTACTTATCTTGAAGGCAGCAACTGTACCTGGGTCTTGCATGGTCCTCGGACCCAAGCCTATGGGGAGCTAGCCACTTATCTTGAAGGCAGCAACTGTACCTGGGTCTTGCATGGTCCTCGGACCCAAGCCTATGGGGAGCTAGCCACTTATCTTGAAGGCAGCAATTGTACCTAGGTCTTGCATGGTCCAAGAACTCAAGCCTATGGGGAGCTAGCCACTTATCTTGGAGGCAGCAACTGTACCTAGGTCTTGCATGGTCCTCAGACTCAAGCCTACGGGGAGCTAGCCACTTATCTTGAAGGTAGCAACTGTACCTAGGTCTTGTATGGTCCAAGGACTCAAGCCTATGGGTTGCTAACCACTTATATCTGGGTGCTAGACAGAACCTAGGTTTTGCATGGTCCAAGGACTCAAACCTATGGGGAAACTAGTTACTTACAGCCAAACTCAAGCGTCAAGCAGGACCAAGGCTCTGTATTGTCCTCGGACTCAGGCCTGTGGGAATACTATTTACCTCAAGAAGCTAAGTATCAAGCAGGACCAAGGCTCTGCATGGTCCTCGGACTCAGGCCTATGGGGAAGTTAACTACATTGAAGAAACACTAAGTGTCTACTCGAAGAAATTCTATCTGGTCCTTAGGAAACGAAAAGTGCATCAGAGCATACATGCCCTCTTGTTGTAATAACTGATGCCACGATTAGCCGAGATGCAATTGAAGCTAAAATCGTGCAAGTAAAGGAAAAGAAGATAATGTGCAAATAAACAAACAGCCACAACAAACAGAAAAGGAAATAAAGCTCTCGTTTCATTAAATTGAAGGGAATTACACCAAGGGAGTCACATTACAAATAAAGAGAAAGGGAAGAAAAAGATGCAAAAATGAAGTGCAACGGGCAGAAGCGCCAAGGAGCCTAGTCCTTCTATTTAGTTGCCCGCTTCAGTGGGTGGCTGGCCCGTAGCTGCCTCAGGGTCCTCTGAGCCCTGACTAAGGGGGATGGCCTGCAGAGGCACGACAGGAATAGCTGCCCCCTCGGCAGGAGAAACCTGGGCATCGAGGGAAGGCTTTGCTGCCTGCTGAGGTGCATCCTCGTTGGAGCCATCACTCAATTCAACCGCCAAGGAGGGACTACTCCCTGGGACTGGCGCATCAGTGACCCCAGCATCCGAGGCCCCCTCGCCCGGAGTGGCAGCAGTTTCCGCAGCAGCCTCCTCGGCCTCAGAGCCATCTGGGGCAGCCTCGCGGATAACAGGAGGGTAGTACACGTTCTCCTCCTTCCACAAGTCAGAAGAGCCTCCACCCCAGCCTGTCTGAGGGCTTCACTCCAAGTTTCGGAGCAGTAGCGCCTACATACCCCAGGGACTTGGGATTTGTAGGCAGCTGCTGTCTCAGTTGCCCCGGCAGTATAGGCTGCCTCCTCGGCTTCCTGCTTGGTGGCCCAGGCTTCCTCCCTGCCCTGCTCTGCCTCAAACTTGGCCCTCTCAGCCTCCCCTTTGGCCCATTCAGCCACCCTCTTGGCCTCCTCAGCATCGGCCACTTTCTTTGTCAAGCCAGCTATCTGCTCCTCGGCAAGCTTCAGCA
Organism: Quercus aquifolioides; assembly: GCA_019022515.1. NCBI lineage: Eukaryota > Viridiplantae > Streptophyta > Magnoliopsida > Fagales > Fagaceae > Quercus > Quercus aquifolioides. The sequence goes on along the minus strand of CM032336.1, from coordinate 3,999,462 downwards.
GCTTCTCTGCCTCACCCAGACGCTTTGTCTGAGTTTCAGCCTGCCTTTGGGCACCCTCAAGGCCTGACATTGCACTGGCCCTAGCCTGAGTCATTGCCTTCAGCTCCTCCCTGGCCTTGGCAAGGTCCTCCTCAGACGTCTTGAGGATCCGAGTAGCCTCCAAGCGCTTGTCGCGCTCTAAGTCCATGGCCTTCCCATGTTCATTGGCCGCCTCTTCCAGCCTGAAAGTGGTCTGTACAGCCTGCCAAACGAAACATATAAGTTATAATTAGCCGAGCTCAAAAAAGAAAGGAAAGCAGAAAAAAACTGAAGCAAGAAAAAGCACAAGCGTTAAGGGTCTTACCATCCCCAAGTATCGCTTGAGGCAGAGGAAAACGTCCCTACTCCTTATGGTCCCCAGCTCCGCCATGTCCGCGGGAAGGAGCAGGCATCTCTCCACAGCGTCGGCCACATACGCGCCTTCGCCATCCTTAAAGTCCCTGAGGGAGGAGTCATCCCTCAGAGGTGCCCCACGGAGCATTGGGGCGGGGAGCCAGGCCTGGATCTCGGGCGGGGGAGCGACCTGCTTATCCTGCGTTGAGGAGCCTATCCTCAGTTGCTTCGACGGCCGCCGAGTGCCATCGCCCTCCCCGCGTAGGCCCGGATTTGTCCTCAAGGGTCCTCTTGCCTTTGTCCTTCTTCTGCTTAGGGTCAGCAGGCTCGTGCCTAGACGGCGGGCTCGCCTGAGGTGGAGGAGGAGGAAGCTTGGACTGTGTTGAGGCCGACCTGGTCTGAGCAGGACGAACCTTTGGAGGAGGAGGAGGAGGATGAAGCTTCGGTTTGGACTTCCCCGGCTGACCTTCGATTAGGTCGAGTAGGGTGGGTTGGGCTTTCTTCTTGTAGCCCATCTCAAGCCGAGAAGATTTATCCGACGCTAAAAAGTCTGCCTCGGTTAGACGGGGATCACCCAAGTCTCCAGAAGGGTCCTCGGACTGATGGAGTTGCTCGAAAACGCTGAAATCGTCCTCGGCAGGACCACAATCTGCAGCGTCCCTTTCCCTCCCTAAGTCCTTTTCCGCGGCCTCTGGGAATGTGTGGGAAGACGAGGGGACTGCTACTGTGACGTCTTCTGAAGTGGAGGTGTCCTCGGGAAACTCGAAACCGTCCTCGGTCACTTTTATTTTCTGCAGCCGAGGATCCTTTGCCTTGATCACACACTTTGGGGCCGTGAATGACTTTTGAAGTGGAGTGTACCCCAAAATCTTGTGCGCAGCTCTGACTTGGTGGTCTGCTTCGTTCTCAAAATTCGCAGACCTGAGCACCTTCTGCAAGTCCTCCCTATTGATCAAGCTGAAATGGCGCGCAAAAGAGTGCGGATCTGCAAAGAGAAAACACATCCATGGTTAGAAACCAAACAGTACAAGAAGAAACAATGCAGAAAAGAAGTCAGAATCTTTGAATCCCCTCCTATTCCCACTGCCCCACCTGGTGTCCCCTCTGTCGTCGGGCAGTGAAGGCCATCGTGCCACGCTCCAGACACGATGAGGAAATCCTCGTTCATCCCCTTGTTGGACTCGGGGAGGCACTGGATGAGACGGACCCTGTCGTCCCTCGTCCTCATGTAGTAGGACTTGTTCTTCAGATGTTGAAGATTGTAGCAGTAGTTCACATCGTGATGGGTCAGCCTTAGACCTATCTTCTCATTAAGGGCATCTACACTGCCCAGAATTCTGAACATGTTGGAGGCGCATTGGGTGGGGGTTAACCGAAAGTATGTAAGGTAACCCCTCATCACCGACCCCATGGGGATCCTCATCCCCCTTTCAAGGAAGGCGATGATGGGAATCACCACCTCGCCCACCTGCTTCCGGAGGTGCCACTCCCCCTCCTCACAATACCTTAAGCCCACGTTGGCCGGTATCTTGTAATCGGCGATGAATTTCTCCATCGCCTCCTCAGAGCCAACATACTTCTTAAGTCTACCCATCCTAAATGACGCCTAAGAGAACTAAAAGAAGAGCGAATGAAAGAGAAGGACGAATGGAGAGGAAAAAAGCTTAGAGAGGGATAGAGCGACTTACGGAAACGAGGAGGAGCTCCTCGGACTGGCTTTTTATGCTGGAGATGGAAGTGAAGATTTGGCTGGACTCTGAATGGAGGCGCAAGAGCTCTTGATTGTAAATGAAGAAGGAAGGAGCGGTTCAAATGGGTATTTATACCCTAGATGGAAGAGCCGCGCGAGTTTTCCCGCCCATAAATGCTAGACGCATCCCCACCGTTAGATTGTCATCTGCCCGTTGAACGTGGGGAGCATAAAGCCGTCCGAATTTAATGTAGGACACGTTACGCGCACCGAAGCGCCAGTAACGCACCTTGGGCAGTTGAAAAGGCTCCAGTGCTGACGAGGGACAAGACTCGATTGGACATGAAGCAGGTCCGAGGATATCAAAATCCTCCTTTCCGCCCGAGGATGCGGACAGCAAGATTTTGAGGGGCTATTGTGGGGCCAGAATAAGTCAGCAACCCCGGCCCATCCCAAACCGGGCCCAGAGGCCCACGCCGAGGACGCCTTGAAGGTCCGAGGTCCGAGGACGAAAGTTTAGAGCCCAGGGCCCAAGGAGCATTGCCGAGGATGGTTACATCCTCGGGAGGCCGAGGTCAGAAAGTGGGCAAACAGCATGCCCTTAAGGGGAACCTCCCCAGGCATCCAAGGAGTAAATAGCAAGAACCAAGCACCGGACATTGAGGCATGGTGGAGGAGCAAGTCCCAGGTGAACTGTCACCTCCACATTAAATGCCCTCAACTAACGCCCTGGCCGCATTAATGAGGATAGGACCTCTGAACAGTGCCGTCTTGGGCGCTGCAACCCACTGGAGGTATGGGAATGCGGCTGATGGGACAGGCTCTCAAGTGGAAACCGGGTTGATCAACAAATGTAGGGCTAGGATCAACTGAGAGAGAAGTATATAATGTAAAAAGTCCCTCTTGAGAGGGGGACGGACGGAAAACCAGAGAAAAGATAATACTGTAGCAGTGTATTTTCTCTCAACCATTGTAACCTTACTTGAAAGAAATAAGAACAACTTCAACCTCTGTAAGACCCGTCCGAGGAGTCCTATTGTGCACTCCGACCCACATTTGACTTAGCACAACCCATATTTAGGTTACTAGCATTCACGTACAACCATGCATGGCCGTTGCATTCTTTATTAGGGCCTAGCTCTTGAACCCATACTCTATAAATTTATTGGAAGGTTAGCTGGGCTTGGGTCCACTCTCTCAGTCCGGGGAGAGCGCTCGAAACCGGTCCCTACACCTATCTTTATCTCTTTTTTTTGAGATAGAGTTTCAACTTATGTTGTCCGCTCCTGATGATAGCTCTTTATCATCAGACCAAGACACCAATCAGTTTTTGATATAGGCGGAGATTGAACCCCAGATCTCTTATTCAACCATCAGAGACTTTACCAGTTGAGCTAACTAGAACCCACGCCTATCTTTATCTCTAAATCATAAGAAATGGTTTAAAATCTTAAATTGATATTAATTAAAAACAAAAAACCTAATGAAAAAATCCATGTTGTATCAAAAAAATTATCTACCACGTTCCTATTTTGAAAAAAAAAAAAACAAAAACAAAAACAAAAAAAACCTATCCTACGTATTGTAAAAAAAAAAAACTACCCAAGCCACGCTTTTTGTTTCAAATTCAAAGTTTAAAAATAGTATAAGTTTTAGATAACTTCACATTTAAAAACTCATGTAAAATATGCTAAAATTTTAAATAAAACTACCACTCTTCCACAATCACAAGTTATTTTTCCTTTATCTAAATGCAAGTTACATGGAGTTATATTTCTGCCATAATGATAACCACTCATGAGAAGAATTATCCAAATTAATTCATGGCCATGTCAAAGGTTACTTCTGCACCAGGTTAGAATTTGCTTAATTTGTGATTTATACATGTGAGTTTGTCACTTTGTCTTCGATACAGTTCAATCAATAACATCTTTTAGGGATTTTTTGTGATATTTTCTTTACTGGGTAAACAATTGTGGGAATTACTTTTATTTTTTCTTTCTTTTGTTTTATTTTTATTTTTTGAATTGCAACAAACAGGTTATGAGTAAGATTGCTTTTCAACACCATTAAAGTCCAATACCCTTTAAACAGGAGTGTCCTTTTATGGTCGTGGTATTTAGTTTACCATGTTAACAATTGTGGAGATTTTACTTTTTTCTTCTTTTTTTAAATTAATTTTGCAATTGGAGTCTAATACACTTTATCGGGGGAGTAACACATGAGATTGTAGGGTTAGGTTCTTATTTACTTTTTTCTATTCTTTTTTTTTTTTCTCTTTCAATTTAGATTATATTTTCCATTTTTCAATTAATTTGTTTTGGATGTATACATTCCTCTTCTACATTAGGGGTTCTTAAGTCAAATATAAAAGATGAATCATTACTACCAAATGCAATTGTGTATGCTCAGACGCTCTTTTATTTTTTTGGAAAAAAGTTAATAATTTACATCCATTATAATTTGGGATTACTACATTTTCCAACAACAAAAATATCTAGGCGTGTGATAAAAAAATTATTTCACTCACAAACGTATAACACTCATCACAGGCCTAGGTATTTTTGTGATTGGAAAATGTAGTAATATCAAATTATAATGGATACAAATTATTAACTTTTTTCCAAAAAAATAGAAGAGTGTCTGAGCATATGTATGAGTGCGTGCTTAGAGACTAGTTTTTTTTTTTTTTGAGAAACCTTAGAGACTAGTTATATTAAAATAGATAAGAATTTTTGAACAACCATGTGCGTTTGGATTCAACTGACTGCGGCTGCGTTTCACGTTTTCACGTTTTCACCTTTTTTTTTTTTTTTTTTCAGCGCATGAACAGTAACTTCACGTGAATGTACTGTGCAGAAAACAAAAATTATTGTTCATGCACTGTTTACGCACTAAAAAATATTAAAAATGGGTCCCACAGTACTAGTTACACATTTAAAAATTATTTTGTTACAGTGTTTTCAGTTTTCAGTTGCAGCAACAATAAATTCAATCCAAATGGACCCCATATAATTATGTGGGCGGTGGGTTTTAAAAAATTTGATATGCCAAAATATAATAAGAGACTCTTCTGGGACGGGATGGTGGGGCCTATCGGAAAAAACAACTGTCTTTTTGTGCCGTTGCAAACAGTTTGCTCTATCCTGCGCCAAAGAGAATGTTGGACTCAACCCTCCTTTTTCTGGGTCGGGAGCCGAACTAGCAAAACGTCAATTGTTTTCCTAATAGTAATATTGCGCAATCCTGCGCAGAATGGCAAAAGACAATTATTTTCCCAATAGTTTCTTTTGCTCTATGGATATCCAGGATATGCAACATTTTCCATTGTCTTTTTGCGCTAGCGCAAGATAGCACACAAATGATTGAATGAGAGCAAAACTTTGCCCCCATCTTGGACTAGCGACTATTGTCTTTTTGCACTAGCGCAAGATAGCACACAAATGAGAGCAAAACTTTGCCCCATCATGGACTAGCCACTATTGTCTTTTTTGCACTAGCGCAAGATAGCACACAAATGACTGAATGAGAGCAAAACTTTACCCCATCTTGGACTAGCCACTATTGTCTTTTTGCACTAGCGCAAGATAGCACCCAAATGAGAGCAAAACTTTGCGCCATCGCAAGATAGCACACAAATATATCCCATGCATCACTCGCATCCTCTACTCCGGCTTCTCACACGGTTTACATTTTTTGCACAACGTCCCTCGCTCTTCCTAATTCCTATACTTGACAATTTTAGGCAATCGTCTCCTCCTATGGCAAGGTAACACTAGCTAGCTAAAGTTATATGTGTGAGTTCCTTTTTCTGTAATATTGATACAATTTTTTTTTTTTTTTGTTGTTGCAACAGCTTGCATTTCAGCGTTAAAGATGTTACGGAAATTGTGACCCTCATGATTCTCATTCTTAAACTCATTGCTAAACTCGCCGAGTGTATAAGATATTTCAGAAGAGGTGGTTGGCAGCAAGACGGCACTACCAACAACAAAATGGGTAATGAATCTGACAACTCTATTGTAGACTCTGTTGAAGCAAGCTTCTACATTTGCAGGAAAATGGCGTTCATCATGCATATAGTACTCTTTCTTACTATTACCTAGAATAACCATGCTGCTTTTTCTTTTTCTTCAAAGGCTTAGTTCAAGTTTTTTTGACAGAGAGACAAGTTTTTCTTGGGGCCGTTATACTATCCTTGTAGATGTAGTACTATGGGCCCAAGAATGGGCTTTGTTCCTGATCTTCTCAGTCGGCCCTTTCTTATGCACTGTGTTTCCGGTGTGGATTTTATAGTTTGTGTTGTGGCTGTTGATTAAAATTTAATCTCATTCATCCCCATCCCAAAAAAAATAAAAGACAAGAAAAGAAAAGAAAATTGAGATGTGAGATTGGTGGATCTACTTCTTGTTTTGTAAATTTCTCAACCAAAAAAAAAAAAAAAAAAAATCCCTTCTTATTTTGTAACGTTTTTGTTTTTAGCTGTAAAACTCGGTGATTTTTTGGAGTGTGGCTTAATTCCTAATAAAGGTAATGCTTTTATCATGTATGCATGCCAATATGTATTATTGGATTATTATGCTAGTGTATGCCCAGCCATGGTTGTCAAAATTCCGATCTGAATCCTACGATTCTACGATTTTACGATCCTACCTGCCCAAAATGATCCGGATCTTTCAAGGATTTTACCAATTGTTCAGGATCGTACGATTCTGACAATTCCAAATGATCCTAGTTTCTTGTAATCTTCTTTAACTTGACAGAATGCTTAGTTAGATCCAAATGAAAAATAACATCCCAATAGACCAAGTTTTGCTATTCTAATTTATAGAGATAAGAGTGTTAGTTGAACCAAACAAAAAATAACATCCCAAGAGAGTGTTACATTTTGAAATTTTTGGCTTCTTTAAATGATACTTACAAATGGATGTAATGATGTATGGTAATTACATCATATGGATGCGAATTTTTTGTTTTTTATGAATGTATAATTTATGTGATTATTTAACATACTAATTTATTTATTTATTTCTCAAATAATGTACGATCTTACGATTCACGATCCGATTCTACGATTCACGGTCCCACCTACCTCTCACGATCTTACGTAGGATCTCGATTTTGACAACCTTGTGCCCAGCCCATTTGAATTGATCTAAATTGGCAAAGTTCTATTACGGATTGGGGTTTTTTTTTTTTTAATTATTAATTTTTATTTTGCAAAAGATTTTGGTTTTTCTTTTTGTAAAGTGGACCCCAAAATAATATTTTTGAAGGGCTAAGATTTATGTAAGATTGTAAGGTAGTTGCTGGATTTTGTCATCTTATTAAGCCTGAATTAAATTTGGACTAGGATTGGGTTAAAAAGGGGAGGTAATTTAGGGCTTGTGCAAACTTGACCAAGTAGTGCATTTCAATCCTGGTTGTTAAGTACTATGGGCCCAAAATTGGGCTTTGTTCCTGATCTTCTCAACCGGATCCTTTGTTGTGCTGTGTCCTTTCTGAAGGCTTCATCTAGTGTGTGTATTGTCAATTGTGTAGTTTGTATTTGTGGTTTTCTTGTTATGTTAGAATAAAATTTATTCTCATTCGTCCAAAAGAGTTACATAATTTTAGATATGCACATTCTATTCATTTCAGATTTGGATAACTTGATTATATCATAACTGGAGATTAGTATGAAATTTGGGATGAATTGAGTTAACACATAGAACTTATAACCTGAAGAAAATCATAATTTTTGAAAATTTTTAGTTAATTTAAATTTAAAGCCAAAGTGATGAGGAAATTAATTATGTTTGGCCAAATTTGATGGGTCCCTTAGTGTTTGGTTTTAGGCTTAAAAACTTTCAAGTACGACCAATATCGTTAAAAAGATTTTGGAGTAATTAATCCAAATCTGCAAGAACTTTATTTTGAGACTCATGATGTGTTTCATAATTTCATTACTGATATTTGATGGTTTAGGCTATAAATTTATGAAGGTCGTGATGTAAATCGCTTAGGAATTTGCTTTGGTTCCATTTAATTATCCAAAAACATTTGTTTATTGGTTGGTTAACTGTAAACAACAAACTCTCCACACGAGATAGAAATTGTCTTGAAAGTAGAGATCATCTCTCTTCTTTGAATGTTCTTTCACTTGAAGAGTTTGGGATGACATGATAAAGTTGTGTCTAGTTTCAAATGCTTAGTTTGTGTGAGAAGACTTTATTGTTGGGGGGCTAGAGAGTTAAAAGGGAAGGGGCTTAGAGTAATAAGTTGCAAACTTGCTTGGTGCTCAACGGTCTACCACATTTAGTTGCAAATAGTTCATGAAGATAAAATTTGAACTGAAGAGTAGCTCAAGAGAAGCATCGATCATTAAAGATGTCAAAGCAAGGGTGGGGTTTCAAACCAAGTTCTTTCAAATGCTACTATCTGTTGTAACTGGGGATTGTTCCAAATGGTCTTTTAATTTGATTCTAGAACTCTTGTTCTGCCATATTTTGTCAAAGTGTTATTTTGCTGTCCATCTGTATAGATGTGTTGTTTACTTATTAGTGCAATTTTTCTTTGCTACTTGCTTTGGCTTGTTTTGGTATTGTAGTTAGATTTGTAATTTGGTCGTTGTAGCATGGAGGTTTCCTATGTTGGTGTCTTCCCTTCTCTGGTTTGAGAGTTTTCATTATATACTATGTTTTTTTTCAATAAATGTAAGTTTGATTACTAACAAAATAAATAAATCACTTAGGAAATATAAATATCAGTTTACCTAATTTTGGGAAAACTGGGTCATACTCCATTTGGACAACAAGGTGATGGATTGGTTGAGTTTTGATAGTCTTGATATCAAATTTCGGTACTGCCATTTTAAGTGTGGAACCAAGTACGTATCAATAGTTAAATCCTTATATCATTTTTATTGCCTCGTATTCTCTTAGATATAAATAGATATTGGCATGTTTATTTTCACTGAGTCATCTAATCCTATATTAGGTTTTGCTTTATATTTTTTGGGGCTTTCGACATAAAAATTGTTTGTCAATTTGAAGTAAAGTGGACTTTAGATAATGATTCCTCTCAAGATATTATATTATATATGTATAATTGGAAAGAAGATTTGCTAAATAGTGAATCTTTTATGTAAAAGTTCTTTCCATACATAGTTATCTATTTTATCATATATATATATTATGATATTGTTAAAGAAAAAGAAAACAGTTTCTAATGATCGTCTAGACTATAATCTTTGCGAACACAATGCTAAGATTTGGTCTTTGGATAAAATATTGTTTATTGCGGTGTGGTGCATTGTTATTGTTACTGTTTGTTCTTCAAAACTATTGTTATTATTTGCTCTTCTGAGTTATTGTTATAGCTTACCTCATTAAGGTTATTGTTTACCATGAGATTCACTTGCCAATTGTTAAGAATGTCTTCGATGGTTAATATTTTATACACTACTTATTGTTTATTGTTATTGACAAATTGTTTGTGAAAAACAACTTTACTGTTAAGTGTATTACTATATGTTATTATAAGTAGTTTACCCAATGATGAAGTAATGTTCCTATAATTGAATTGTGGCTTATTGAAATTGGTTAAATCTTTTAAGAGAGCATTTGTTTATTTAACAAGTTATATGTTTTTCACTATACAGTTAAATGTTCACGTCCAAAATAGGTTTCACTGTTTCTACTAAATTACTTTCATACTATTGATAAATATTTTGTAAAATTTAATACATTGTCCATTATAATGTGTATTTTCACTTGACAATATCATGTGATGTAATCTCTTGTTCAACTGTTAGCTCACCCCCTTTTTTCACCATTTTCAGATTAGTGCAGTGGACTCTTTCAGTGAAATAAATTGATGATTGTTGGAGGTACGATTTGAAGTCTGCATGTGTTTCCCTATGGCTTCATCTTGTGTGTGTATTGTATGGTTTGTATTGTGGTGTTGTTATGCTAAATAAAATTTGATATGTGAGATTAGCAGCCTTGCTTCTTGTTTTGTAACGTGTTGACTTGTAAAAGTCTGTAGTTTTCTGGAGTGTATGGCTTAAGTCTTAATAAAAGTATCATTTTTATCATTGATTATGTGTATGACCAAACCATTTGTGTTCATCAAATTGGCTCATTTTTATCATGGATTGTGGGTTTTTTTTTTTTAGAAGTGTTACGTCTACAATATTTTCATAACAAATCATAAATGGTAAGTTGTTATTGGTTCTAATTTGAATCTACAACTCAAATTACTTTTTTGCTCACTCATAACAACCAATAACAACCCACTACTTAAGATCTGTTGTGAAAATATTATACACACAGTATTTTTTTTTTTTTTTTTTTGGTGCAAAATATTATGCATTTTTTGTAAGGTGGGCCCAAAAGATTATTCTAAGGGGGTGGGTGAAGATTTATGTAAGATTGTAATAGGGAGTTGCTGGATTTTTTGATGTTGTTAAGTCAATTTGGGCTAAGATTGGGCCTAAAAGGAGCTAAGCTAGGACTTGTATATATAAAAGATAAATAAATAAAATATAAACCATCTTGTCTTGAGGAGTCTTTTTTTTTTGGTAAACAACCATTTATAAGAGTCACCAAAATATGGATTTTATTAAAAAAATAACCATAAAACTCAAAGAATATTATTAGTTAAGCAATGTTTGAAACATATTTGGTTTCTCACCATTCGAGTTTTCTGCACTCGATTTTGCCCAGTGAATTTGCACTTGGAAATCGAGTGTCTTATTAGACTCAATTTCCATACTCAATTGAAAATCGAGTGTCTCACACTCGATTTTCTCAGAGCAAAATCGAGTCCTCCCTGGACTCGATTGGTTAGAAATGAAATTTGTTTCAAATCATGCCTAATTAATAATATACTTTGAGTTTTATGGTTATTTTTTAATAAAATCCCCAAAATACTAATGATTCTCATTAAAAATAAAAATAAAAAATCAATTCTCTGTAATAAAGTCATACTAAATCCATTTTCCTCTTCACTGTGTGTCTAAAAAAAAAAAAAAGTCATACTCAAACAGAGATAGATAGAATTCCGAACCATTTAATTAAGAAAGGGAGAGAGAAGCGAGAAGAAGAAAGAGATGACTCGGGGAAAGCAGAAGATCGAAGCGCAGAAACGAAATGCGGAGAAGAATCAGAAGGCAAAAGGGTCTCAGTTTGAGGCCAGAGCCGTTGCTCTCAAAGTCACCTGTCCAATCTGTAAGGTATCCTCTCTCCGACGACCCTGATCTGCCTTAATCAACTATTCTTACTGTTATTCTTATGCTTATATCTGAGATTATTTATGATGAATATTGGAAAAAGGAAGTAGAACTCTGTACCAAGTGAAAGAAGATGATTATTATTTAATTTGACCTCACTTGATTGAGAAATCAATAGCTGACACAAAAAACTAAAAATATTATGAGGTGGCAAGTTGTTAATGCTAAATAATAAAAAAGCTCTTCGAATAGCAAGCTTGAAGACGAAATGTTTTCAAATTATTACCCCAATATAATAAGGTGGCCTTGTTGTAACCGTATGAAGTTGGCTGGTTAGTTGTATCTTATTTCTATGTTTTGGCCACCTGGAACCCTATGAATTTGTCTAGTTAGTTGAGCCTTATTTCTATGTTTCTTAGCATCAGACTATAGGGATTATCTTAATTAAGCTTTGTCAAATATTGCTCAGTAAGGGGAATTCTGGTAATTCTGAATATGCTGGAACGGGTTGTACCAAATGTAAATGAGTATCATTTCAGTTTTAGAAGTTTCCTCCATAGCTGGTTTCCTAATTACTTTTCTTTTTAAGTTTGCATACCAACCACCTCTCTAAAAAATTGGGGTAAGACTGCCCTATTAACCACTTTTCTTAGACCCTGAAGAAACAGGAGCTATCTGCACAGGGTATAATTTTTTATTTAGTTTATAATCCTGTTCTTGTAGCAATAAGATTGGCAATAGGCTGAATAAAGCTATCTCTGTGATCTATCAAATTCAGGTAGAGAGTTTAATAAAGAGAATTTTCACAACTTTTAAAGCTTGATTTCCTTCTCCTTCCTAAGGTTATGTTCGGAAGGAGGGAGAGGATAGAAAGGAGAGAGGAAGAGAAGGGGGGTTGCAATCCTTCTTTGGATGATTCTTTTTGGTTTTTGGGAGAAGGGGATAGGATTTCAAGGGATATGGAGGGATAATATTATTACTTATGAAAAAAAAGGGTATAAATACATTATTGGTCCCTAAATTTACCTATAAAACACACACACACACACACACATATATATTGGTCCCTAAATTTTTGCTCATGAGCGATTTTAGTCCCTGAAGTTTAGAGTGATCACGTACATAACAAATTTAAAATGATAGCTTTTAGTCTTTAAAAAACTTAAGAGTGATTGATTTTAGTACCTAAAAAACTTTACGTGATCATTTTTAGTCCCTATAGAGTGATAAGATGTCAGTTTTTAATTTGGCCAAGTCATCTAAGGGATTAAAAGCGATCGCTTCAAATTTTAGGGACTAAAATCGCTTATGTGCTAAACTTTAGGGACCAACAATGTATTTGAGCCAACAAAAAATTACACACCCTAGAATTACACACAAGAATTGAAAATCAATTGTAACTTTCTGGCTTTTCACATGGTTGATACACATGTACACACCTTATCAAAGCCAAAGTCAAATCTGATTTCAAATCCAACTTTCCTCCTCCTCTCTCTCTCTCTCCTGGCTCCTGATTTCATTCTTTTCTCTCAAAGTCCTTAATCCTCTCTTTCAAAATCAAACCTCCCTTTTTTTGGGGGGTGGGGGTGGGGGGAGGTGTTATGCCAGGCAGTATATGGTACTTTGTGTTGGGCCATAAAGCAACAATGATTGTAATTGAAATGAGAATGTTGAGATGGATAAGTTGAAAGGTGATTAAGGATTGATATGATAGAACTTTATACCTTAAACCCTTTGTACTACTTCCTACTAGTGTTATTTTAGGTCTTCTTATAGACCTAAAATGGATAGGACTACCTTAAAGTACTTAAGGTATGTTAAGGTGATTATATATATGTGACAGTCCTGTAACTAATGTGAGAACAAATGGAGACATCACAAGTGAGTTTCCTCTTACAGTAAGTTTGCATCAAGGATCAACTTTTAGCCTATATTTCTTTGTACTGGTTGTGGATGAGCCTACTAGATCAATTCAGAATGAAATTCCTTGGTGTATGGTTTTTACTTATGATTTTAGTTGATGAGACTAGACATTGAGTCACGCAAAGTTGAAGATTTATAGGGATGCTTTAGGATCTAAAGGTTTCAGGTTAAGTAGGACTAAAATAGAGTACATGGAGTGTTAGTTTAGTAAAAGTAGAAACAATGATGTAGGGGTTATCAAACTTAATGTTCAAGAGATATTAAAGAGTGCATATCTTCAGTATCTTGGATCAATAATTCATAAGGATGTATAGACTATAGATTGAAGAGAATGTGAATTATAGGATAGGAGCTAGGTGGATAAAATGGAAAAACATATAAGGGGTATTGTGTGATCGTAGAATACCTATGAAGTTAAAGGCAAAATTTAATAAGACTACACTGAATTTCTATAAGACTACTATATAACTAGTTGTAAGACTAGTTATACTCTATGGAAATGAATGTTGGGCTATTAGGAAGCAACATGTTCATAAAATAAATGTAGTTGAAAAGGGAATATTAGGATGGATAAGTGGATAATGCATACAATAAAGAGTTTAAGGAAAAACAAGATTAAATATCAAAAGATTCAAGAACTGTGTTCTAGTTTCTATTTGGGGCTTCTTGGCTTCTTTCATAAGCTACTTTAGTTATTATTGAGTCTTAGTATCAAGTTTCTTTTGGTTGGAAAGTTGTTGGTTCAATTTAAAAAAGGTTTTAACTCAACTAAGGGTAGTTTGGTAATTTCAAAATTTTCTGGACTATGTTGTAGTGGGTTGTTTTAGAGGCCAATGAGTCTTATTTTATGTTTTAGTCCTCTATCGATTTTGTTTAGAAGTTTTTAATTACTTTTGTTATTATTGGGAGTCAAAGTCTTCTTAGGAAAATGTTATCTAGGAGTCCTAGTCCTTTTGGGAGTGGTATTGGCAATAGCCTATAAGAGTGCTTCTATGTATTCAATAAAAAAATAGAAGTAGAGAGATTGAATTTAATAAAATTCCAACGGCTATTTTAAGCTTAGAGGGTGATTGCCTTATCCTTCCAAAGTGTGGTCAATTAAGAAACCTAGGTGTTACTGCCTATAGTTTATTTTTCTTTGTTTCTTGCTTTATTCACTGGTTTAACACCAAAAAGCGGATTTTTTTGGCATTTAACATTATTTTCGGAACATTTTAGTTAGTTGTCAAGTTTGCAAAACTATTTAGTAAATTAGCATCTCGAGGCTCTGAAACTCGAGTTCAATGATGGAACTCGAGTTCCAAGTGGTGGTAATCTAATGTGGAAGAAAAAATCCACCATTGGATAGGGCTGTACCCAGATCTGTTCTCCAGATCTTCAAATCTTCTTCTTCTTCTTCCTTCTTCAGATATTCTTCTTCTCCTTGTTTGCTCTATGAAAACTCAAGTCTTAAAGGCTCGAGTTTTGTCACAAAACTCAATTTTTTGAGACTCGAGATGCTAGTTACAAAATAGTTTCAAAAACTTGACAACTAACGAAATTGTTAGAAAATTGATGCTAAATGCCAAAAAAAACCCCCAAAAAGCCATCAAACTCATTCAAGATCCAATATTTTTGTTATCTAACCCTACTGCTGTAAGACAACAAAAATTTGTCGCAACATGGAAAAAAGAAAAAAGAAAAAAAGAAGAGAAACCGTAAAAATCACATAGGATTCGACACCTAGGGTTGCTTGGAGGCAGCGGCAAGTAGGATAGAAAACCTTTAAGAGTCAATACCTAGGTTTGGCAAGAATCAGCACCAGACCATTAAAAATATTCCAAAAGAAATTTTATTCAGCATAAACCTGTAAACTGTCTCTGTAGGACTCCTACATGGCAAAACGGGCGGGTCGGGTCGGGTTCGGGTCGGGTCAATCGGGTTGCGGGTCAAACGGGTCACGGGTCAAAAATGGGTCATTTTAAGCGGGTCAAAATCGGGTTCGGGTCAATCGGGTTGCGGGTCGGGTCGGGTCGGGTTGACCCGTATTTTTTACATGAATTTTTTTTTATTTTTTATTTTTATATAGAAAACAACATGTATCTGTCATTTGGAAAGTTATGCAACAAATTACTTAATGTAAAATGCATTATTTTGAATTCACCACTTATATCAAGAATGAACTCAGTTAAACTTATTAATACTTATTCAACAATTTTAAAATTATACAAATCCTAACATTACTATCTAAAACAAAATAACACAAAGATAAGTAAAACAAATACACAAGTTTTATTTCTACACAATATCAACATTCCAAATATAAAACAAAATTACAAATGACTTATTGGATAACTCATTTGATAAAGAATAAAAATATATAAGAAATTTACAATCTTGAAAATTAATTTTATAATCTATTATCAGTTGTGGTTGACACTCTATTTCAATTTGAGATATACTTTAAAATTTGATTGCTTACTTATTTATACATGGTCTCTTTTATGAATATCATATTATTGTTAAGCAACACACACTCTAGGAAATATCATAACTTATTTTGAAAAGCCGTTTATTTTGGACATAAATTATTAAAAAATAGGTCTAAGTATTCATAATTTATGCTAATTTAATACTTTAGCTTCACTATTTTCACACTTGTGAATATTTCTCACATGTCTACAATTTTAAATCTATGTTTTTAACTTTACTGTAACCAGATTATCTTAGCATGTACTTTGCTATTTGATATCTAAAAATATTTACTCATTACAGAATGTTCAACCATTTATCTTTCAATTAATTTGCATATAGTTATGTAAATGTATCAATTGTTTCCTTAAAGTTCACAATAAACAATTAAACCAATATTGTCTTAGTTTTACTATTTTTTTACCCAAAAAAAAAAAGTTTAAAAAAAATGGTTCGGGTTCGGGTCGGGTCGCGGGTCGGGTCGGGTTGACCCGCAAAAAACACGGGTCGGGTCACGGGTCAACCCGTTTTTGCTTCGGGTCAAAAAAATCGGGTTCGGGTCGGGTATTTTTCGGGTCGGGTCGGGTCGGGTCAGAAAATTCTGACCCGTTTTGCCATGTCTAAGGAGTACAATACTGTGCTTATATAGACTACTAAAACAAAACCCTTATTCTAGTTGACTTAGGAAATCTCAATTATTGAATTACAAAAATGCCTTTGGCCCTAGGAAATTAAGTACTAATAATGTAATTAACTACTAAGATCTAAAATAAAATTCAATGACCATAAAAATTTAAAAACAATTGACTTTCAAAAAGGAATAAGAAAAAATTAAAAAAAAAAAAAACTTTTCTCTCTCCTCCTTGCATCACCTACTTAAACCCTTAAACATCAAACTCTATTCAAGAACCTTTCAAGATCTAATCAAGAAGAAAAATAGTATACAAAATGAACAAGTTTGTTTAAAGATAGGGATAGCTCTTATTGATGAAAAGATGAAGGAGAATCACATGAGATGATTTGGTCATGCGCAAAGGATACTGATTTTAATGCATTATGGACCGATGTTAATACGTTAATTAGAAAAGAATGATATGATTTTGATCAAGAAAAAGAATAGAGGTAAAGGAAGACTAAAAAAAATATTGGTAGAAGTTGTAAAAAAAAAAAAAAAAAAAAGAGATGTCAATTAAGGATAAGGAGGTGAGAAAGAGTATGATATTGAATAGGAGTAAACAAGAATATACATGTCTACCTGGATTATTTTATTATCTATAGTTGACTTAAAAGTTTTGAGACTAAGGCTCATTTCTATCAACGGTCCAAATTTTTCATGAAATCAAAAGATTTAAAACTTTAATTTCTCTCTCAAACCCAAAATAGAACACTGTTAAACCTTCATTTATCTCAACGATCATGGAAACAAAGGCTGGAAGATGGAAATAAGGGAAAAGAAAGAAGAGCAAACAAACTGATGCAAGAAAAAGGTTGGAAAATATAAATAAGGAAAAAGAAAAGAAGAGCAGGACAAATACCAGGTTTCACCACCTAGAATATGTATGGAACCCTAGGCTTCATAGGGTGCTTGGAATCACCACCAAGCTTGTTCCTATTTTCCAACCTTTGAACTGCAACACAAATCCTAAGAAAGCCAAATATTTTTCTCAACCATCATTAACCAAACACTTAGCAAGCCAAAGAATTTTCATTTTATACAATCATCCTTGGCAAGATTTGCTTCTACAATAAGTATTCTTCCTTCTCATCTTCCTTATTAAGATCGATTTATAAGAAATGGTAACCATCACCACGACACCGCTCTCCATTTCCCTGCAACAATGTGGAATTGATCTTGGTTACAAACAGAAGGTTAAGGCATGTTTTATTTTCCAGACATATTTTGAAATATTTGGGTCTCAAGTTTTGGTTGGTGGTGTTTGATCCCTGGCTAGTTTTGGTGGGGTGTTAATTCTTTGCTACATACTCAACAAATCCAATATATGGTGTCTAGTGACTACAAATTTAATGTGGTATTTCTTTTGACTGAAAGCCCTCACCACTTACCAAATGCAGCAAACCATATATACTGTCTTTCTGATCATTTTCTTCCACTATGGAATAGAGGAAAAAAGAAAACACGGCTCTTTACCCCCAATTATGCTTTGAAAAAGTTGGTGTTTTTCTTTCTTTCTTTTTTTTTTTTTTTTTTTTTTTTTTTTTTTGGGGGGGGGGGGGGGGGTGGGTCTAGGAAATAGGAAGGGAAGATTGCATTGGCTACGTGATTGACAGTAAAAAAAAGAGATAAAATTTTGTTTTTATGTTGTCTGATCATGAATGGTTTTTGGAATGGCAAGTTGTGCTGCTTGATCAGGGAATGTGACTGCTGTTTTATCTGAACTAAGTTTGTTCCAAAAAACAAAAAAAGAATACTATAGGAATTTGACATGAAGTGCTAGGGTTACTTTTCTCTGAAGCTGTCGCCTCATTACAGTTAACAGAAGTTCTATTGCTGGGTTGAGAATTACTGACAGAAAAATAAAAAATAAAAAGATGCAGGATTGAGATATTTTTTGAACGGTTTTATGGACAGACTTGTTTTTTCAAGGGGTATTTTTGGATATTATCTCTATAATCGATCATCTTTCATTGATATGTAATAAACCATTGATGCTGAAAACAAGATGGTTTGTCAATTGTCTAGTGCCTAAAATTTTGGAAGCAAACTAGACTCATTTCATTTGAGGGGACGTGTCCTCATTTATGACAGTTAAAAAGAATTTGGAAAAAAAAATGCAAGGGTTAAAATCAAATTGACCCCATATTCTTCAAATTTGAAATTAGAAAATCCGTAGATTATGGAAATGTGCAAAATTGGTCATTCCCTCACATTTCAACTTACTCAATGGACAGAAAATTCTATCTAGTGCTATGCACACGATTCAATATTTTTAGGGGTTTCTAATTTCAATTAGAAGAACATTAGGTAGTTTGATTTTGACCTAAATTCTGGTCTTTTTGCATTTTTTTTTCCAAAGAATCACGTGTTATGATATGTGTTCACATCTGTTGTCACATGGCGGCAGATTTTCTACATTTCTTAGAATAAAGACTTAATTCTGATAGTGGTAAAGATAGTGCTGTTGTGTTCATCTGATTTTACAAATGTTTTACAAGGGGTGGTGTTATTACACAAACTGTATTTTACACGAATTTTCACACTCCCAAAAAAAAAAAAAAAAAACTGAAATTGTGACTTGAAAGTCACGATTTAAAAACAATTGAAACCGTGACTTGAAGTCATGATTTTCAATTCATGTTTCAATTGTTTTTTGGGGTGTGTAAAATTGTGTAAAACAATTTGTGTGCAACGGCATTTTCCCTTGCACATATACTTGGCGTTCTTTTATGTGATATGCTGAGCTACACTCTTGTGGTGAATTAAATTTTCAGGTGCAACTAGCAAATCAGAACCAACTTGGTGATCACTATTCCTCCAAACATCCAAAGGAAAAGCCTCCATCTGACTCGAGTTGATTTTATCTGTCATTGAAAAAAAAAAAAAAGCATAAAACTGAAAAAAAAGAAAAAAGAAAACTCCTGTGTGCTTCCAGAACTTGTGTCAGTTGTGTATTACATGAATCAAATGTCTGGACCTTTGTATGACCATAAATTGTAAAAACTAAAAAGTATTTCTAAAACATTACTAGTGCACGTGTGGAAATTGATCTTGAATTTTTATGGCCTAAAGCAGCTTGTATCATTCTGGTCAGGCCAAATATATAGATATTGGCTATTGTGTTGTATCTACTATCTGCTAAAGAGGCCATGCAACTCCACCATTCGGATTAGCTTTGGTTTAGTAATTCCACCATTGTGATTGTTATTGCAAGTGCTTGTAGCTTGATTAGTTGGCATTTCTTAGTGTTTTTATTAGAAACATTGAGAGTTCAAATCTCCTCATCCCTAACTATCGAGTTATAAAAAAAGGGGTAAATTGCAAACCATATCCTGAAGTTTGGGGGTTTTAAATTTTACACCTTGAAGTTTCATACTGTTGTGATAGTTGGCCCATTAGTTAGTTCTTTTGTTGGCATTTCAAAAGAATACAACACATTGAGTAGTAAGTATCAAGAGTTGGACCAAAAAATCACTATGCACCCTTGGCGTGATAGTCACCCACAAGTACAAAGTTCTTATAAGGTGTGGGGAGCAAGGGTCAGGATTCAAGTTTCTATAAAAGAATTTTACATATACACTTAGATTAGGTTAGACTTGTTAGAGTAGAATTTCTATTTTGTATATATTATATATATATTGGATCAAAAGGTACCAAAAAAAAAAATTGACAACTGCTTAGTGGCATATTCTTAGTGCTAGTAAAAAAGTTATATTAGTGGTGTTCCAAAGTAGTGTAATTTTGTTGGATACATAGCGGTAGCATTGCTCCTAAATTTATGGAGTGTTTTTATTTATTTATTTATTTATACAAGATAGAAATTCCACTTTACCCTAATCTAAGTGTTTATGTGTGTGAAGCTCCTTCTTGGAG
The DNA here is from genome assembly GCA_019022515.1 of Quercus aquifolioides. NCBI lineage: Eukaryota > Viridiplantae > Streptophyta > Magnoliopsida > Fagales > Fagaceae > Quercus > Quercus aquifolioides. The sequence goes on along the minus strand of CM032336.1, from coordinate 3,979,263 downwards.
ACTTGAACCCTGACCTTTACCTTCCACATCCCACAAGCACTTATACTTGTAGAGTGACCATCGCGCCAAAAGTGCGCGGTGGTGAGTGTTTTTATTTTGGTCTTGATCTTGGAGTGTTTTAATTTTGGTTTTGATCTTTTTTAGTGTTTTGTTGTAGTCCTTGATTTTTTAGGTACTGTTTCATTTTTGTCATTATCATTATTTTTGTTATAGAAAATGGAGGCTAATAGATGACTTATGTGCCAGTTGATTATAATAAAAATAATTAAGTACTACTAAAAATGCATCTTAGATTGCCCAAAAAAAAATTTTGTCATAGCCATTTGGCATTTATTTATTCTCTCTCTCTCTCTCTCTCTAACAATGGCCTGGCAAACACTTCTCTATAAATCCCCTGAGAGAAAGATCTCCTAGTGAGGGTTTGAACTCTTAAATCGAGGTCAAGATTGGTTTGAACTCAAACTTTAGTTTGAAAATATTTGCAAACTCACAAGGTTGAAATAGAGATGTCGCTAAAGATATCCCTGCAATTATGCATTTTATAATTCCTTCAAACCATCAACACCCCCATAATCATGAACCCACAACTCATCAACTAATAAACTTCTCGACTGGTAGTGTAGGTAGATTATGATTTGGTGGTACTGTGAAGCGGGTTCAGGTTTCCGGGTATGGGCCTATCCTAAATATGAGCATGAGAGTACGCCATAAATCTCATGGGCCAAAGTAAAGGAGTGGCCATTAAATTTTGTGTGGGTTGAGAACCACTTGAACGGTTGAACCCCATGTGCAAAGGAACACTAGTTTAGGCTAAGTCCAAAGCCAGGGTACATTACTAGGTAGGTGTTAGGCAGTTAAGATTGTCTAGCCATATGGTTGGTCTTCACTTGTATTGTTGAACACATTATCTAAGTGGAATGAAGAATGATATTCCAACTAATGTTATAAATTCCATTCCATTCGGAATCCCTGAAATATTCTACTTCGATCATAAAACTGGTATAATAAACCACCCCATTTCACCTTGGCTCAAATTCTAGTGAGTTTCAATGCATTCTAGTGAAAGTGATACGTCCATAACTCCACTACTTACAACTTACCACGAGAACAAATTGTGACAAAAGTTGTGCCAATTGTTGTGGTCTTAGCATTTTTCTTTCCTCATTTCTCAATTTTCTCTCTCTCCATCACATCACTCTTTTCTATCTACTATATTATATTTCTCTCTTTTTCTCGTTCAGTGTGATCATAATACCTAGTTAAGTTTTGTTACAAAGTTAAATTATTTATTTATTTGATTTTTTAACACAATGTGTCTGACTCATTTCATTTTTTTTTTCTTTTCCCCTTTTTTCTCTTATTTTTTATTTTCTTGTTGTTATGTTTTATTTTTGAGAAAGTTAAGTTTTTTTTTTTAATTAAATGTGGTTGGTAATTTTGATTGTTATGTTTTATTTTGATCTGATTTAGTGTTTAAGAATTTTTAAAATATTTTATTTGATTTTGAATTAATATATTCTATAATAAAGAGTTATATTTACCTATTTTTGTGATAAATAAATAAATAGTAGTTACTTTGAAATAGTATGTCGGTATTCATCGGTATCGAAATATTTCATTCCAATAAACAAATTGAAATAGTTATCAAAATGAAATTCATAACGTTTTTCCAACGTATGCCTCATGCATTGAATATCCAAACCCATGAAGGCGAATGATGGATTGGGTAAGGAATTCTTGATGGCATGGCTTTTCTTAAGCGTATGCCTTATGTGAAAGCTGCAAGCCTACACAGTGGCCCCAAAATCATACTAAGAACTCCATTTCTCGTGCATCAAACCTAGAATGTTGTTGGTATGCACCATGTACATGGAACAATCAAACACAAGATTTTTTGTGAAAGTATTATGTGCATAACATTTTTTGGTGTAAAATTAAAAAAACAATTAGAAGCTAATCTAAAATTAATTTGGATTATAATTGTGATTTGATTAAATATAATACATACACACACACACACACACACACACACACACACATATATATATATATATATATATATTTTTTGAGAATCCACATATATATATTGTAGGGACCAGTTTCGAGCGCTCTCCCCGGACTGAGAGAGTGGACCCAAACCCAGCTAACCCTCCAATAAATTTATAGAGTATGGGCTCAAGAGCTAGGCCCTAGTAAAGAATGCAACGGCCATGCATGGTTGTTCGTTGATTGTACTAAGCTAAACGTGGGTCGGAATGCCTAATAGGGCTCCTCGGACGGGTTTATTGTGTCTGAAGATATTCTTATTTCTTTCAAGTAAGGTTACAATGGTTGAGAGAAAATACTCTGCTACAGTATTCCTTTTTTCTCTGGTTTTCCGTCCGTCTCCCTCTCAAGAGGGACTTTTTATATTATATACCTCTCTCTCAGTTGATTCTAGCCCTACATTTGTTGATCAACCCGGTTTCCACTTGAGAGCCTGTCCCATCAGCCGCATTCCCGTACCTCCAGTGGGTTGCAGCGCCCAAGACGGCACTGTTCAGAGGTCCTATCCTCATTAATGCGGCCAGGGCGTTAGTTGAGGGCATTTAATGTGGAGGTGACAGTTCACCTGGGACTTGCTCCTCCACCATGCCTCAATGTCCGATGCTTGGTTCTTGCTATTTGCTCCTTGGATGCCTGGGGAGGTTCCCCTTAAGGGCATGCTGTTTGCCCACTTTCTGACCTCGGTCTCCCGAGGATGTAACCATCCTCGGCAATGCTCCTTGGGCCCTGGGCTCTAAACTTTCGTCCTCGGACCTCGGACCTTCAAGGCGTCCTCGGCGTGGGCCTCTGGGCCCGGTTTGGGATGGGCCGGGGTTGCTGACTTATTCTGGCCCCACAATAGCCCCTCAAAATCTTGCTGTCCGCATCCTCGGGCGGAAAGGAGGATTTTGATATCCTCGGACCTGCTTCATGTCCAATCGAGTCTTGTCCCTCGTCAGCACTGGAGCCTTTTCAACTGCCCAAGGTGCGTTACTGGCGCTTCGGTGCGCGTAACGTGTCCTGCATTAAATTCGGGCGGCTTTATGCTCCCCACGTTCAACGGGCAGATGACAATCTAACGGTGGGGATGCGTCTAGCATTTATGGGCGGGAAAACTCGCGCGGCTCTTCCATCTAGGGTATAAATACCCATTTGAACCGCTCCTTCCTTCTTCATTTACAATCAAGAGCTCTTGCGCCTCCATTCAGAGTCCAGCCAAATCTCCACTTCCATCTCCAGCATAAAAAGCCAGTCCGAGGAGCTCCTCCTCGTTTCCGTAAGTCGCTCTATCCCTCTCTAAGCTTTTTTCCTCTCCATTCGTCCTTCTCTTTCATTCGCTCTTCTTTTAGTTCTCTTAGGCGTCATTTGGGATGGGTAGACTTAAGAAGTATGTTGGCTCTGAGGAGGCGATGGAGAAATTCATCGCCGATTACAAGATACCGGCCAACGTGGGCTTAAGGTATTGTGAGGAGGGGGAGTGGCACCTCCGGAAGCAGGTGGGCGAGGTGGTGATTCCCATCATCGCCTTCCTTGAAGGGGGGATGAGGATCCCCATGGGGCCGGTGATGAGGGGTTACCTTACATACTTTCGGTTAACCCCCACCCAATGCGCCTCCAACATGTTCAGAATTCTGGGCAGTGTAGATGCCCTTAATGAGAAGATGGGTCTAAGGCTGACCCATCACGATGTGAACTACTGCTACAATCTTCAACATCTGAAGAACAAGTCCTACTACATGAGGACGAGGGACGACAGGGTCCGGCTCATCCAGTGCCTCCCCGAGTCCAACAAGGGGATGAACGAGGATTTCCTCATCGTGTCTGAAGCGTGGCACGATGGCCTTCACTGCCCGACGACAGAGGGGACACCAGGTGGGGCAGTGGGAATAGGAGGGGATTCAAAGATTCTGACTTCTTTTCTGCATTGTTTCTTCTTGTACTGTTTGGTTTCTAACCAAGGATGTGTTTTCTCTTTGCAGATCCGCACTCTTTTGCGCGCCATTTCAGCTTGATCAATAGGGAGGACTTGCAGAAGGTGCTCAGGTCTGCGGATTTTGAGAACGAAGCAGACCACCAAGTCAGAGCCGCGCACAAGATTTTGGGGTACACTCCACTTCAAAAGTCATTCGCGGCCCCAAAGTACGTGATCATAGCAAAGGATCCTCGGCTGCAGAAAATAAAAGTGACCGAGGACGGTTTCGAGTTTCCCGAGGACACCTCCACTTCAGAAGACGTCACAGTAGCAGTCCCTTCGTCTTCCCATACATTCCCAGAGGCCGCGGAAGAGGACTTAGAGAGGGAAGGGGACGCTGCAGATTGTGGTCCTGCCGAGGACGATTTCAGCGTTTTCGAGCAACTCCATCAGTCCGAGGACCCTTCTGGAGACTTGGGTGATCCTCGTCTAACCGAGGCAGACTTTTTAGCGTCGGATAAATCTTCTCGGCTTGAGATGAGCTACAAGAAGAAAGCCCAACCCACCCTACTCGACCTAATCGAAGGTCAGCCGGGGAAGTCCAAACCGAAGCTTCCTCCTCCTCCTCCTCCTCCAAAGGTTCGTCCTGCTCAAACCAGGTCGGCCTCAACACAGTCCAAGCTTCCTCCTCCTCCGCCTCAGGCGAGCCCGCCATCTAGGCACGAGCCTGCTGACCCTAAGCAGAAGAAGGACAAGGGCAAGAGGACCCTTGAGGAAAAATCTGGGCCCACGCGGGAGGGCAATGGCACTCGGCGGCCATCGAAGCAACTGAGGATAGGCTCCTCGACCCAGGATAAACAGGTCGCTCCCCAGCCCGAGGTCCAGGCCTGGCTCCCCGCCCCAATGCTCCGCGGGGCACCTTTGAGGGATGACTCCTCCCTCAGGGATTTCAAGGATGGCGAAGGCGCGTATGTGGCCGACGCCGTGGAGAGATGCCTGCTCCTTCTCGCAGACATGACCGAGCTGGGGACCATGAGGAGTAGGGACGTCTTCCTCTGCCTCAAGCGATACTTGGGGATGGTAAGACCCTTAACACTTGTGCTTTTCCTTGCTTCAGTTTTTTCTGCTTTCCTTTCTTTTTTGAGCTCGGCTAATTATAACTTATCTGTGTCGTTTGACAGGCTGTACAGGCCACTTTCAGGTTGGAAGAGGCGGCTAATGAACATGGAAAGGCCATGGACTTAGAGCGCAATAAGCGCTTGGAGGCTACTCGGACCCTCAAGACGTCCGAGGAGGACCTTGCCAAGGCCAGGGAGGAGCTGAAGGCAATGACTCAGGCTAGGGCCAGTGCAATGTCAGGCCTTGAGAGTGCCCAAAGGCAGGCCGAAACTCAGACAAAGCGTCTGGGTGAGGCAGAGAAGCTGCTGAAGCTTGCCGAGGAGCAGATAGCTGGCTTGACGAAGAAAGTGGCCGATGCTGAGGAGGCCAAGAGGGTGGCTGAATGGGCCAAAGGGGAGGCTGAGAGGGCCAAGTTTGAGGCAGAGCAGGGCAGGGAGGAAGCCTGAGCCACCAAGCAGGAAGCTGAGGAGGCAGCCTATACTGCCGGGGCAACTGAGACAGCAACTGCCTACAAATCCCAAGTCCCTGGGGTATGTAGGCGCTACTGCTCCGAAACTTGGAGTGAAGACCTCAGACAGGCTGGGGTGGAGACCTCTTCTGACTTGTGGAAGGAGGAGAATGTGTACTACCCTCCTGTTATCCGCGAGGCTGCCCCGGAGGGCTCTGAGGCCGAGGAGGCTGCTGCGGAAACTGCTGCCACTTCGGGCGAGGGGGCCTCGAATTCTGGCGTCACTGATGAGCCAGTCCAAGGGAGTAATCCCCCCTTGGTGGTTGAATTGAGTGATGGCTCCAACGAGGACGCGCCTCAGCAGTCTGCAAAGTCTTCCCTCGATGCTCAGGTTTCTTCCGCCGAGGGGGCAGCTATTCCTGCCGTGCCTCTGCAAGCCATCCCCCTCGGTCAGGGCTCAGAGGACCCTGAGGCAGCTGCGGGCCAGCCACCCACCGAAGCGGGCAACTAGGCTCCTTGGCGCTTTTGCCTGCTGCACTTCATTTTTGCATCTTTTTCTTCCTTTTTGCTTTATTTGTAATGTGACTCCTTTGGTGTAATTCCCTTGAACTTAATGAAACGAGAGCTTTATTTCCTTTTCTGTTTGTTGTGGCTGTTTGTTTATTTGCACATTATCTTCTTTTCCTTTACTTGCACGATTTTAGCTTCAATTGCATCTCGGTCAATCGTGGCATCAGTTATTATAATGAGAGGGTATGTATGCTCTGATGCACTTTTCGTTTCCTAAGGACCAGATAGAATTTCTTCGAGTAGACACTTAGTGTTTCTTCAATGTAGTTAACTTCTCCATAGGTCTGAGTCCGAGGACCATGCAGAGCCTTGGTCCTGCTTGATACTTAGCTTCTTGAGGTAAATAGTGTTCCCACAGGCCTAAGTCTGAGGACAATACAGAGCCTTGGTCCTGCATGACACTTGAGTTTGGCTGTAAGTAACTAGTTTCCCCATAGGTTTGAGTCCTTGGACCATGCAAGACCTAGGTTCTGTCTAGCATCCAGATATAAGTGGTTAGCTCTCCATAGGCTTAAGTCCTTGGACCATAGAAGACCTAGGTACAGTTGCTACCTTCAAGATAAGTGGCTAGCTCCCCATAGGCTTGAGTCCTTGGACCATGCAAGACCTAGGTACAGTTGCTGCCTTCAAGATAAGTGGCTAGCTCCCCATAGGCTTGAGTCCTTGGACCATGCAAGACCTAGGTACAGTTGCTGCCTTCAAGATAAGTGGCTAGCTCCCCATAGACTTTAGTCCGAGGACCATGCAAGACCCAGGTACAGTTGCTGCCTTCAATTGGCTGTAAGTAACTAGTTTCCCCATAGGCTTGAGTCCTTGGATCATGCAAGACCTAGGTTCTGTCTAGCCCCCAGATATAAGTGGCGTTGGGACGCGAGACGTGTGATAATGACAGGCATAACATCTGAATTAAAAAGGACTTCTTTATTAATAGTAATACCTTTTCAGGTTATTTACATTCCATGGACGAGGTACAGGTTTATCATCTAAATCTTCTAAATAGTATGCTCCTATCCCTACCACTGAGGTGATTCGGTAGGGGCCTTCCCAGTTGGGTCCGAGCTTTCCCCAAGAAGGGTTCTTGGCAGCTCCTACGACTTTTCTCAGCACCAGGTCTCCCGGTGCTAATGGTCTGAGCTTTACATTGACATCATATCACTGCTTGAGCTTTTGCTGGTAGTGGGCCAGCTGGACTATTGCTTGCTCTCTTCGTTCGTCTACCATGTCCAGGCTCCACCCCAGCAGTTCATCATTGCTGCCTGGAGTGAAGGAGCTCGTCCTTAGTGTCGGGAAGTTAGTTTCCAGGGGGATCACTGCCTCCGCACCATAAGTCATGGCAAAAGGTGTTTCCCCCGTTGAGCGCCGGGGCGTAGTCCGGTACGTCCAGAGGACGTGGGGCAGTTCTTCTACCCATCTCCCTTTGGCATCATCCAGTCTCTTCTTGAGCCCGTTGACGATGACCTTGTTGACAGCCTCGGCCTGTCCGTTCCCCTGAGGGTAGGCTTGCGTTGAGTACCTGTTTGTGATCCCAAGTTCACAACAGTACCTCCTGAAGGCTTTGCTATCGAACTGGAGCCCATTATCTGAGATGAGGGTATGAGGGACCCCGAACCGTGTAACTATGTTCCTCCAAAGGAATTTCTTCACGTCTACATCCCCGATGTTGGCTAGTGGTTCGGCCTCGACCCACTTGGTGAAGTAGTCCGTGGCCACCAACAGATACCTCTTGTTCCCTGGTGCCTTGGGGAAAGGTCCCACAATGTCCAAGCCCCATTGGGCGAATGGCCATGGACTGGATAATGGATTGAGGACCCCTCTTGGCTGATGGATGTTTGGGGCGAACCTTTGGCATTGGTCACACTTCTTGACATATTCCTGGGCCTCTTGTTGCATTCCCGGCCACCAGTATCCTTGAGTGACGGCTCGGTGAGCCAGGGATCTCCCCCCTGTATGGCTCCCACAAATTCCTTCGTGCAGCTCTTCGAGCAAGGATTCTGCCGCTTCGGGGTGGACACATAGAAGGTATGGCCTAGAGTAGGACCGCTTGTATAGCTTGTGATCCTCGGACAACCAGAACCGAGGAGCTTTCCTTCGTATCTTTTCTGCCTCTGACCTCTCCTCAGGCAGGACGTCATCTTTGAGGAATCTCACTATGGGGTCCATCCAGCTGGGACCCATCACAACTTGATGGACGGGGATTACTCCCTTTGGCACTTCACTTGCCCTCTCCAGGTGCTCCATAAGTATGATCCGAGGCAGAGCCCCTGCCGAGGAGGTTGCGAGTGTGGCAAGTGAATCGGCATGAGTGTTCCCATTCCTAGGAATATGGGACAAGCTGAAGGGGCGAAACTCCAACTGCAAGCGCTTGACTTGGCTAAGGTATTCCTGCATTCTCGAATCCCTGGCTTCCATCTCCCCCTTCACCTGCCCTACCACCAATCTGGAGTCTGAGAACATCTCTATCGACTTTCCTCCCATCTTTTGCACCATGATCATCCCTTGCAGTAATGCCTCATATTCGGCCTCGTTGTTTGTGGCCGTGAATCCGAGCCTCAGGGATTTCTCAATGACATGGTCTTCAGGGGATACCAAGACCAGCCCCACTCCGGACCCCCTTTGGTTTGCCGCGCCATCCACATATACTTTCCAACATGGTGACTGTGGGATGGAGATTGCCCCAACTGATTTCTCATCACGGCTCTTATCCTCGGCTGTCACTTCTACGACTGGTTCGGCGAACTCGGCCGTCAAATCTGCCAGAACCTCGCCTTTTATGGAAGTCTGGGGCATGTACTTGACGTCAAAAGCCCTCAGAAGTGTGTTCCACTTCGCGATTCTACCTGTGTAATCAACGGCCCGGAGTACAGCCTTCAAGGGCAATTGGGTTAGGACAACTACCGTGTGAGCTTGGAAGTAATGAGGGAGCTTTCTCGTGGCGTGGACCACCGCCAGTATGGCTTTCTCTAGGGGTAGGTATCTGACCTCTGCTTCGTGCAGCGACTTGCTGACGTAGTAAACTGGCTTTTGAACGCCATTGTCTTCCCGTATCAGCACTAAGCTCACTGCGTGGGGTGCCACCGCCAGGTAGGCGTATAGGACCTCGTCGGGCTCAGGATTGGACATGATAGGCGGCCGGGATAGATACTCCTTGAGTTGCTGGAAAGCTATGGCACAATCCTCGGACCACTCAAATCCTTTCCATTTGTTGATCAGGAGATAAAAGGGCCTGCATCTGTCGGCCGACCTGGAAATGAATCGGTTCAGCGCCGCGATCATCCCAGTAAGCTTTTGGATCTCCTTGGGGTTCTGCGGAGGCTTCAAATTGTGAATGACCTTGATCTGGTCAGGGTTGACTTCGATCCCACGGTGGGTGATCATGTACCCCAAGAACTTGCCAGAGCTTACGCCGAACGAGCATTTTGAGGCATTAAGGCGGAGCTTATGCTTTCTCAGGACGCCAAATGTGCGGCCGAGGTCCTCCAAGTGCTCGGACACCAGCTTGCTCTTCACCACCATATCGTCAACATAGACCTCGATGCTCTTGCCCAATATCGGCTCAAACATTCTCGTCATCATCCTCTGGTAGGTGGATCCGGCATTTTTTAGGCCAAACGACATAACCTTGTAGTGGTAGTTCCCAATGGGTGTCACAAATGCTGTCTTCTCTTGGTCCTCCAAGGCTAGTGGGATTTGGTGATAACCCTGAAAGGCATCCAGGAAGCTCATCCGAGGATGGCCTGCCGTCGCATCTACTAGTTGGTCTATTCGTGGCATTGGGAAAGGGTCTTTTGGGCATGCTTTATTCAGGTCTGTGAAGTCTACACAAACCCTCCACTTCCCACTTTTCTTCTTGACCACCACAGTGTTGGCCAACCATTTGGGGTAAAAGACCTCTTTGATAGCCCCCGCACGTTTAAGCTTATCGACCTCTTCCCTGATCGCATCAGCGTGCTCCTTCGACGGGCGCCGGGGTGGCTGCTGCTTGGGGATCGCAGATGGGTTGACGTTAAGGTGGTGACAGATGAAAGATGGATCAATGCCAGGGGCATCGCAGGGGTCCCATGCGAACACGTCAAGGTTCCTCTTGAGGAACTCAAGTAACTCCTCCTTCTCGTGTGGAGGCAGCTGGGTTCCGACCTGGAAGAACTTCTCCGGATCATCGCTAATTACCACCTTCTCCAGGTTTTCGCATTTAGCATCCTCGGCACGTGCATCCGGAGGCGCCACCTGGGTCTTTGATTGCTATGAATTTTCCTCGGCTAGGGCCGAGGACTGTGCATCAAGGCGATAGGATATGGTAGCCACCGTGCACTGCCTAGCCGTGGATTGGCAACCTCGGATCTCCAGAACCTAGTCCCCTGATGGGAATTTCACCTTCTGGTGCAAGGTGGAGGCTACGCCATCCAGGGCGTGTAGCTAGGGCCTTCCTACTATGGCCGTGTAGGGGGAGTATGTGTCCACCACTATAAAGTTAGCCTCCACCACCACTGGGCCTGTCTGTACGAGCAGTCAGGTCATGCCCTTTGGGATGACGAGCTTCCCGTCGAAGCTCATTAGGGGGGAGCTATAAGGTGTGAGGTCTTCCGGTTTTAGCCCCAGCCCCTTGTAGAGGTCTGGACACATGACCTCGGCTGCGCTGCCACCGTCCACCATCACCCTTTTCACGTCATAGCCCCCTATTCTGAGGGTGACGATTAGGGCGTCCTCGTGTGGTTGGATGGTCCCAATCTTGTCCTCCTCCGAGAAACTCAGGGCTAGGGGAGGATTCCTCCTGGATCTCTTTGGCCCCGTCCGAGGGTCCTCAGCGGGCAGTTGGGCCACAGACAACACTCGCAAAGGGGGTGTGCCTGTTCTTCCTGGCGCGGCCAGGATTATATTGATCGTCCCGACGGGCTGCCCCATGGCGGTGTCCCTCCGAGGCTCTTGGTAGGCTCGGCCCCGCTGGTCGCTGGAATGGTGCAGAAGGTGCTTCAGCCTTCCATCCTGGACTAGTTGGTCCAGGTGGTCCCAGAGGTTCCTGTAATCCTCCGTGGCATGTCCGTGGTCCTGGTGGTATTGGCAGTAACGGTCCTGGTTGCGCCTACCAGGCTCCTCCATCATCTTAGCCGGCCATCTGAAGTATGGCTCGTTCTTTATCTTTTCCAGAACCTTGTGCACGGGTTCTCGGAATACTGCGCCGACAGTCTGGGCATTGGTCGCCCCGGATTGCCCACCGAAATCCCTCCTCGGACGGGCGTTGTTGTACCTGTCCGACCTGAAATCCCTCATCTCCTGGGGGATAACCTTCTCCTTGCCTTTGCCTTGCAGCATATCTTCCTCCACCCGCTTGTACGTGTCGATCCGATCCATCAGCTGCCTCACGCTGGTGACGGGCGTTCCGGTCAGGGACTTCCTCAGGTCGTGCCCCATTGGTAGCCCATTCTGGAATGTACTGATGGCGACGGCGTCATACTTGCCGTCCAGCTCGTTGTAGATCTCCCAGTACTTGTTCGAATAAGTCTTGAGGGTCTCCCCGTCACGCATAGATAGGGACAGCAACGCACTCATGGGCCGAGGAGGCCTGCTGTTCGTGACAAAGCGGGAACCAAAGGCCTGGGTCAGCTGTCTGTACGAGTCTATGGAATTCGTCCTTAGACCGTTGAACCACCTCATCGCCACGAGTCCCAAGCTGGATGGGAAGACTTTGCACATTAGCGCCTCATTCTTGGAGTGGACAGCCATTCTCTGGTTGAACTGGCTCACGTGCTCCACGGGGTCCGTCTTGCCGTTGTAAGCAATGAATGTTGGCTGCTAGAATCGCCGAAGAAGCTCTGCCTCATCTATATGACGCGTGAAGGGCAACCTGGAGCGCTGATCCAGCGCCTTGCTCATGGCGTCGCCTCCTAAGCCCCTAGGGGTTGGGTTGGCACGCCTACGCCTCTGGTAGCGCTCCTCCTCGTGGGAGAAAGTCTCGCTGGGGGGCGTTCTTGACCTCAGCCTGTATTCATCATCGCTCTCGTCGGAGGAGGGCAGGTCAGGGCTGAGTTTGGACTGTCTCCGCTGCACACAGCGTAGCTTCCTCTTTAGATCGTCTATCTCGCACTGCATGGCCACCTTATCATCCTTTCTCCGGGAGGCGTGGCTATGGGCCTCTTCCGATCGCGTGGCCTGGCCATCGTCGCGCTTCTGGGGAACATGCCCGTCCCCCTGGCCTTTGCTCGCCGTTGAAGTACGCACGCTTCCCTCTCGAAATCGTCTGTTGTCGTTCTGACCGCCCTCAAGGTCGCCATAGTGACCCTGAGGCCGTGACTTCGCCGGTTCTGGTCGATTGGGAGTTCTTTGGTGAGGGTCTGATCCTACCATGTTCGACTGTTGTCCTTACTAACGCACAAGCTCTTCCCACAGACGGCGCCAATTGTAGGGACCGGTTTCGAGCGCTCTCCCCGAATTGAGAGAGTGGACCCAAGCCCAGCTATCCCTCCAGTAAATTTGTAGAGTATGGGCTCAAGAGCTAGGCCCTAGTAAAGAATGCAACGGCCATGCATGGTTGTACGTAAATTGTGCTAAGCTAAACGTGGGTCGGAATGCCTCATAAGGCTCCTCGGACGGGTTTATAGGGGTTGAAGTTGTTCTTATTTCTTTCAAGTAAGGTTACAATGGTTGAGAGAAAATACTCTGCTACAATATTCCTTTTTTCTCTGGTTTTCCGTCCGTCCCCCTCACAAGAGGGACTTTTTACATTATATACTTCTCTTTCAGTTGATCCTAGCCCTACACTTGTTGATCAACCCGGTTTCCACTTGAGAGCCTATCTCATCAGCCGCATTCCCATACCTCCAGTGGGTTGCAGCGCCCAAGACGGCACTGTTCAGAGGTCCTATCCTCATTAATGCGGTCAGGGCGTTAGTTGAGGGCATTTAATGTGGAGGTGACAGTTCACCTGGGACTTGCTCCTCCACCATGCCTCAATGTCCGGTGCTTGGTTCTTACTATTTGCTCCTTGGATGCCTGGGGAGGTTCCCCTTAAAGGTATGCTGTTTGCCCACTTTCTGACTTCGGTCTCCCGAGGATGTAACCATCCTCGGCAGTGCTCCTTGGGCCCTAGGCTCTAAACTTTCGTCCTCGGACCTCGGACCTTGGAGGCGTCCTCGGCGTGGGCCTCTGGGCCTGGTTTGGAATGGGCCGGGGTTGCTGACTTATTCTGGCCCCACATATAATAATGTGAATAATTGGGAGATATTTACCTATCTATCTATACTATTAATAACAAGATTCATTGTTTCGTTTTCAACATTTTATGTACCAAAATACCCTTACACAAATTCTTAAACTCTCTAAAATACTCCTATTTTATAGTTAAATAATTTTAAATTAAAAAATACAAACTAGTTAAGAGAGTAATTTATTGTTCCTAAGTTTTAGGCTTTTTCTTTTATCTTCTTAATTCGGCCTAAAACTTAGGGCACTATATCTATATCATTTTTAAACATTATTCTATGTTACCTTACCTCTTTTTTTTTTTTTTTAAATACACGTGATTATTTATATATCACTTTTAAACATTATAACTCTAAATAAATAAATAAATAAATAAGAGCATTATTACACGCGCAAAGTGTGTGTGATGAGTCTAGTACTATTAATTTGGTTTTCAACATTTTGTGTATTAAAATACCCTTACACAAATTCTTAAACTCTCTAAAATACCCCTATTTTATAGTTAAACAATTTTAAATTAAAAAATACAAACTAGTTAAGAGAGTAATTTACTGTTCATAAGTTTTAGGTTTTTTCCTTCATCTTCTTAATTCAGCCTAAAACTTAGGACATTATCTTTATTTCATTTTTAAACAATACACACGATTATTTATATATCACTTTTAAGCATTATAACTCTAAAAAAAGAAAAGAAAAAAGTGTTATTGCTAAGTGTATGTAATGAGTCTAGTACTGTGTGCTCTTAAAAAAAAAGAGTAGTACTATTAATAATAGGATTCCCTGTTTGGTTTTCAACTTTTTTGTGTACTAAAATACCCTCATATAAATTCTTAAACTTTTTAAAATACCCATATCTTTTAGTTAAATAATTTCAAATTAAAAAATACAAACTAGTTAAGAAAGTAATTTACTGTTCCTAAGTTTTAGGTTTTTTTTTTTTTTTAATCTTTTCCATTTGGCCTAAAATTTAGGACATTATCTTTATTTTATTTTTAAACATTATTCCTTATTATCTTCCCTCTTTCTTTAAAAAACAAAATACACACAGTTATTTATATATCACTTTTTAACATTATAACACTAAACTAAATAAATAAATAAATAAAAGAAAAGAAAATTATTGTAAGTGCAAAGTGCAAAGTGATGAGTCTAGATAAGTTATAACATCTTGTTTAGTGATATTTGTCTTGTTATTGATTCTCAAATAGATTCTTAAAAAAAAAAAAAAAAAATTGTCATTATCAGGTTGGGCCTTATCCATTAGAAGCGTTTAGAAGCCCATTAAATAAATTTCTAATTAAACATTACCTTTTTATATACAGTATAGACACTGTATAGCATATTATTCCCTATAATAAAAATAGAAATTCCTTCAGTCAGTGCTCTTGTCTTGGGCAAAAAATCAATCTCTCTCTCCCTCTCCCCTAGGGTTTGCTTGGTTTTGCTTTTTAATGCGAAATAGCATAACAGCAGCAACTTAGTGTTTTTTAAAACAAAAGCTCCTTTTTGGCTCTCGGAATTCAACCACAACCAAGATTATATATATAATCTGCTCTCTATCTGTTTCGGCTTTTTGCAAATCTATCGTCAAATTCAGTATATAATGATTAAAATCTCAAAATCAAGGCTGTTCGTGTGCGTGAACGCCGTCGTAATCTGCCAGAATCTTCGTGTCTTAGGTCCTGGCTTGAATCCCTTTGCACCTTATTGCATAGCCCATCACTCTCGCTAATTCTCTTCTTTTTCCTCTCTGTTTATCATCGATCTTTCCAATTATTTGCTGTGTTTTTTTCAAGATCATGTAAAGCAAACTTCGGACCTCTTTTACTCCTTTGTAATCCGAACAAATTTATAATTGAATTATCGTTGTTGTTGTTTTCTTTTCTATTATCGCGCGTGTGTGTGTGATTTGGTATGGTAAATATGCTCGAGGAGCTGCCTCAGCGACAGGAGCTTACGTCTTTGTTTCGTCGAAGCTTGTCGAGACGTCGCTCCATAAGGTCTGGAGGAGGTGTTGATAGGGATGATCGAGGATGGACTCTGCTCCATATTGGTTCTCGCAAAGGCGATCTCAAAGAGGTTTCATTTTTTTCGCTTTCTTTCTTTCTTTATTTTTCATTTTAGGCCAAGAATTTGTTAATTGATTGATTGTGGTAGTGGTATTTGCGGTATCAATCCTTTTGGGGGTCATGGAAGTTCTGATTTTGAGTTTGTGTTTGATATCTAATTTGTTTATTTTTAGGCTAAAATGTAAAACTACGCTCTTACTTTTTCAGATTTCATTTCAGTTCTCTAACTTTATTTTTTGATTTCAGCCCCTTTTCAATCATTAATTGAATTTTTTTAATTTAAAAAATTTGAAGAAAAATTTATAAATTGAAAAATTAACCACTTCGTATAACAAAAGTTAATGGAAAAGCCTTAATTGAATAAATTTGAAAGTTAGAGGACTGAAATGAATAAAAGCAAAGTTAGAGGACTGAAATGAAATTTGAAGAAACTTAGAGGGTCAGTTTTGCATTTTAGCCTTATTTTTATGATGCAATGATTAATTTTTGGAGTTAACTATTCATGGATTGTATATAATACCGACTCTATCTATACCATTGCTTGTTGTCGTGGTTAAGAAACATATGGGTATAATTTTCACTTTTAAAATGTATGAAGGGTGTGAGAGGAAATAATATTTATATAAACGAAAGAAAACTAGCCCTAAGAATGCTTTGTGAACAATTACCACCTATGCCAGAGTGTTCTCTTTTTGTAGGACTTATCGACAAAATGACTAAGAAATGTTTTAATGACTCATTAGATATTGTGTACGGATACTATGAGGATTTTAGTGAGGAACATCACCTCTAGCAAAAGTGTAAGTCAATATATGTCAACGTTTCTAATTAGGTGGCAATTGTTCTGATGACTCAATAGTTTTTTGTACGACGTGTGTTATGGAAACTACAAAGATTTTAGCGAGGAGCCTCACCACTAGCCTATAAAAGAAGTCATTTCATCCTTTTATTCAGCTGCACACACCAACTGATCCTCAATCTGCCGCATGCCGTATGTTCTATGAGTGGCATCATGAAAGAGGTCTTTTATGTCAGCGTTTGCATCCTCAAGACCACCTAAATGTAGGATCTCTTGCTTTGATACCACTTGATGTGGTAGGGAGAACTTAAGTCTAGGGTAGAAGAAGGGTTTTAGAAGAACTTACATAACAAAAAAGATTAAAGAAAAGAAAAAGATAATGGGATTGAAGTTTGGAACAATCAAATATCAATGTCTAGGTTCAAATAACAAAGGAAATATTCAAATATGAAATTTCATGTAGATAAGAAAAGACTTCCTACAATGATAAGAAAATACACTATAATCTTAATCTTCCATGTTACATATAACAATTAAATCCTAAGTATCCACCTTCATTAAAAGTCACATACTAGACACATTACCTTTTGATATATTAAAGATATAATAATCAATAAAACATAATATAAATAAAATAAAATAAAAATACTAATGAGCTTAAACTCTCCTACGTCACTCTGTGTGTGTGTGTGTGT
Source organism: Quercus aquifolioides (assembly GCA_019022515.1). NCBI lineage: Eukaryota > Viridiplantae > Streptophyta > Magnoliopsida > Fagales > Fagaceae > Quercus > Quercus aquifolioides. Next base: position 3,962,432 of record CM032336.1, on the reverse strand, counting down.
ATTTGTTGATCAAGTGATGTTTGGTATTTTGGTTATTTTAGGAATGCTTACCTTTATGTAATATTTCAACCCCCCCACCCCCCCCCCCCCCCCCCCCAACCACTGACACCTTTTCATTGTATTATTCACATCCATATTTCATGACCCTGAATACCTAAACATTTGCCAACTCTCGGTTGTCAATTAATCGTCAACACCAACCTTAAACTCGATCTGCTGGAGAACATTGGAACCTTTTTATATTTATTTTAAAGGCTTTCTTGGGCTTTAATCATTTTTTATTTTCAAATCATAATCAATTCATAAACTGTAGACTTGCAGTTCCAAACTCTAATATCACAAGTTTTTAAACCTTAAAGTCTACTACCTAATAGACTAGATCTGATTTAGAAACCTGCCTAGAATTGTTTATGTGATGGGCTTTTTAGGGTTTGAAGCTTTTAATTGTAGGGAAGGGGTTTATGGTCCTTAGGTTAATTACTGTTTGGGAAAAGGAGGATATATGTGTAAAAAGTGGCTGTTCTTGAATGAAACAAGTTTACAAAAATTTCTGGCAGCAACAAGATTAGGTATTAAGTGGTTATTTGGTGGCAGCTATGAGAATTTATGAGGTTTAGGCTTTCAATGACATAAAAGGGGTTTGGTGCTGAAACTTGATTGTCAGTGCTGATCAGGGCGTGTGAACAAAATAGATGACGTAAGAGGTGAAAAAAAGGGGAAATGGAGGGAGAAGTGGGAAATCAAAAAGTGAGAAGTTTGAGGTCCGATCATTTTGTGGTGTTTTGAGGACAATCACTTTTTCTTGGAGAAATATTTTAAGTGTGAAGGTTCTTTCAGTAATTGCATGTGGACAGTTGTTTGAGGTAAAATATTCACCGTTGAGGATCTTATTAGATGCTAGTTATTGCATATCTAAGAATACTGGGTAAACAATTCATCATTTTCAATATATGAATGGGAGTTGGACTTAGTGCCATTTATCTTCAAGACTAACCAATAAAGCCTTAAGGGAACAGAAGATATGAACTCCTGCCCAATTGAAATGGATAAGCAAAATGGGATATACGTTCTTGATTGAAAACAAGGAGGCAAGGAAAACAAGGTGTCTGATGCTGTCTCAAGGAAGGAAGAATAGATCTTTGTAGAAACCTCTAGTCTCTTCTTCATTACATTCCTTTGTAAGGGAAGGATTTACTTAGGTTAATCATTTTCCCTCAAGCCTAGAATTTTACAACACATCCATGACCACCCATGGCAGGCCATTCAGGTAACCAAAAGTCCTTGTACAGAGCCAAGATGGATTTATTTTGGAATGGCATGAAAGGAGTATCAAAAAGATACACTAGAGTGTGATGCAAGAGGAATAAGCTGGATAATGTGTCTCTTGCTGTTCTCCTACAGCTGTTTCCTATCCCTTAGTCATCCTTAAGTAGATGTTTCCATGGAATTCATAGAGGGGTTACCTTTCTCTGATGCTGAAGGTGGACAGGCTGACCAAGTACTCCCATTTCATTCCTATGTCTCATCCCTATACAGCAGCCAAGAAAGGGTTTATAGAGTTATGAATTAGTTGCTTAAGGGGTAGTTAGCCAATGAGTTGCAGGCAGTTTTAAGCCCAACTAAACCTATATATTCATTCATGTAATTACCTATCCATAGAAAAAAAAAAAAATTCTTTCAACTAATCAATTATAAATCTCTCATTTCTTGGAGGCTAGCTACCTTGAATCAGTCAAGATCTCTCTAATTTCCCAAGAAGCCAACCATTTGAACCATTACAGAAACGTATTTGTAACCTGATTAAGACATGGCGTAGGTTTGTGGTTTATTGATTTATTTTTGGTGTTTTTTGTTGAGGGGGGAGGGGTATTAATTCATGTTTTTCACTGTCATATTGTAAGTTACTTGATAACAGAATAAGAGGAAGTAGTTCTTGATGCTTCAATGACATGCTTCTTTTTTCTATATCCTTATTCATATTGTAAAATTATGTGATGCTTCAAGGACGAGCTGTTTTTGTTTGCGTCATTTGAATTTTTTTTTTCTCATAACCTTTTATTGGAATAGGTGAAGCGGTTTCTTGATGAAGGGATGGACGTGAATGTGGCTACATGGGGCCCCAAATCAAAAGGGGTCACCCCCCTCCACCTTGCTGCTCAAGGTGGTCACCTTGAAGTTATGGATGAATTGCTAGAGCGTGGTGCTAACATTGATGCTAGAACTAAGGGTGCTTGTGGCTGTAAGTATCTTCTCCCTATAGATGATGTTTCCCTTCAGTACTCCCCTTCCCTTTTTACTTAAATGAGTAATCGAAGGGGAAAAAAAGGAATCTAATTTTTGGATACAGATGTTGATATTTATTTCTCCTGTTTTTGTTAAACCCAGGGACACCACTTCACAGCGCTGCGAAAGAAAGGAGGAAGGAAGCTGTGAAATTTCTGATAGAGAATGGTGCATTCATGCCAGATGACATGAATGACAGCAGATTTAACCCACCACTCCATTACTGCCCTGGTCTTGAGTGGGCTTATGAGGAGATGAAGCGTTTCAGGCAAGATAGCTCATCATCATCAGTAGGTGAGACTTCCTGCAGCTCAGAAAGCTAAAACCCTCTCATTGCTATGGCCTTGCAGTTGCAGATATCTGCTACTATCGGTGTTTGCGTCTGTTGAACCTGGACGTAGATCATGTAATCAATCTGTTCTGTGTTGTGTGCTTTGGCTTTTTATATACTACTTGTTTGTATCAGATATTTGACACCTGGGAAGTTAATGATGACTCAACTCAAGAGTTGAATAAGTACGTTGTTATGTTGTTGATCTTTGGAAGCTTTTGTTGTTGTTGTTGTTGTTACAATGTTTAGTAATTAATCTTTATATATCCAAGAGTTGAAGTTGAAGAAGAAATGAAAGAAAAAACTAGCTTTTAATGAGTAATAGTAGGGCTTTCTTCTCGAAGTGCTACGGCAGTTTAAAGGGGTTTGAGGTTTGTCTGTGTCCTATTATTTATTTTTCGTGAATTACATTTCAGCCTCTCAACAACAGTGATGTTGTATTTGTCCTGAGACTTCCAATTGCAAATTTTAACTTTTTATTATACGATAAAAAAAATTGTTTTAATTATTACTTTAAATCCAAATTTGTTTGAATCAAGTTAACGAAACAATTGCATGACCTGCCAGTATAGTGTTTCTTTGTTTTGTATGATGCTTCTCTGCCCCTGAACCTATTTTCTCCCTTTGTTTCGTTTTATGAATCTTTCATTTCTATTACAAAAAAAAGAAAAAAGAAATACTAAAATGGCAATGCCAATATCACATAATATCATATACCACTGCACCAAGTTGCATTTGTTTTGATAAAAATAATTAGTTATTTGTTCTTAGTAACTATTTTTTCCCCCTACTGATTAATCAACCGTTCCTTTAGTTTTATCAATTTAGGATAGATATAAAAGCTTATTGTTTTTTTTGTGTGTGTGGAAAAATTACACTTTTATTGTGAATTATTTCTCATTTTACACTTACCACATGAACTACAAGAACACACGATTAGCCCTTTAATCTAAAACTGTGTAAACTTTTTTTCTCTCATCATTTTCTCAATTAAGTGTAACGGAATGTAGTATTAAAAGACCAATTTACCATTTAATATGTATTTTGGAGGGAGGGATAAATTGATATTTTCTTTTAATGTTGAATTCAATTAGGCTTAACTTCAAAACAAATTGGAGTTATAACTTTGGGGGTTAATTGTGAATTTCGATAGTTTAGGAAGTAAAGTATTAAATGAAATATAGTTTAGATGGAAAAGTATAAATTTTTCGTTTTTGTTTTTTCACCTTTTTTTTTTCTTCTATTAAGATTAATCTATCATTGAAGTTTATTAACTTTGGATTTTTTTCCTATAAAAAAATGGTTTTTTGTTTTTGTTTTGGTTTTATTTTCATATCTTTGTTTTCCCGAAAAAAAAAAACAAAAAACAAAACGATTAGTAGTCCGTTCGTTTGTTAGATTGGCCTGGCCATACCAAGAAGAAATTTTGTCTATCCATAGTCCAACTAATGATTTTTACTGTATTAAAAAAAAAAAAAAAACCAATAACTGATTAAAACTTCAACAGATTAAGAAGTTATATCCTTATTTTTCTCAAAAAAAGAAAAAGAAAAAAAGAGAAGAAGTTATATCCTTATCAAAAATAAAGATTTAAAAATTTTATCTCACTCTAGAATTTAGAGTCCTTATTTAACTATTCTTTCACTTTACTACTCTATGTATACGGTAAAAATCAAAGAAACGAAACCCTCGAATCTCAATCATGAAACATCAAAGAGACCGAGTGAAGAACTACATAGATTTGCAACCAAGTAACAGAGTGAAAACCACAAATCTGAACCATAAACATCCAAATGATCCGATAGTGAGTTCCTTATTTTCCTTTTCAGTTTTCAACACGTGTATACATTTTCTTTATTTTTTTTTTGTTTATAGAAATTTTAGCGACTATTTGTTCAAGATTTTGCTGGTTGGTGACTCCTTCGTAGGGACATCTTTCCTGCTCCTCAAATTTGTGGTGATTTTTTTTTACGCTTTCTTTGAATTTCTATTTTTTTTTTGGAAAAAGAAAATGTTAATTTTAGTGATTTGGAAAATGATTCTGAAGAAAATTAGGAATATTGTTAGGGTTTTCAGATAGAAACATCTGTTTAATTATTTTTATCAACTTTTACTTTAATACCTTATCAATTTTTTGGATAGACACCAAAATGTCAGTTGTTAGCAAAACTTTAGACAAATTTACTGTTTTGAGAGAAGAAGGTAAAGACATTAAAGCAGCGTTAGTATTTGTTTTGGATAAAATGTATTTTTTTCTCATTTTTTAATTCACGTATTTTTTAAAACTTTCATATATTTGAAGGTTTTTTTTTTTTTTTTTTTTTGTGAGAAGGAATTTGTAGTTTTCTTGATCGCATATTCGCATGAAACTCATCCCGAATTGTTGTTAATTATCTAATAAAGTAATAATACCATCACACCAGTTGTACAAGCTACATGGCAACTGCACGCGTTCTTCCTACTTGCGTTTTTATCTAGAATTATCCGAAAATTTTAAAAGTAAAAATAAAAAATCAACACATTTGATAGAGTTTAACTCAAAACTCTATAATCATTAATGTAAAAATCAATAAAACCAAATAGAAATTATAAAAAGCAAAACTCAGTGTATTCCTCCGAGTGAGAACCTGTGATAAAGGAGGAGAAAAGCATAGATACAACTTACAAGTAATTAAGTTTTGGTACAAAATATGGTTTTTTTTTTATTGCACCAATGGAGTGTTCAACAATGTTGGAGGTTCAATTTTTTTTTTTTTGAGTGCCTCATTGAATACTTTGTACTATAATTAACCACAACAAAATTTTTGACATAATAATGATAGGACCCCTTCTATATGTCATAGATTCAAAATATGAAAATTTCAAATTTTTGTGGTAATAGATTTCACGGGTAAGTTGTGATTTTCTTAAAAGTTTTAGGCAACAAGATAACACAGTCAATGTTTGATTCACGTTTAAAGTTTCAATCGGAAGGTATTAACAGGGATATGTGAATTTTGCATAGTTGCTCTTTGATTGCACATCTCTTGCATTTTTATCATTTTATTTAAATTTATTACTTACCCCCAAAAAAGAGGTTATAATCTTCTTCTTTTCTCCTCAATTTTTTAATGCACGCATTTTTTTTTCTTAATGTTCTTGCACCAATGGAGTTCTTTTTGTGGTTATTAAAAGGGTTCTAGTTCTCAATTTTACAAATTATTAGGATAGGTAACTATTAAGGTTCTTGCTAATTCACAGGATACCTTCCATGGTGCAAAGGGGTTCGGCTCCCAACTGGTGCATTAATTAGCTTGGATAGCTCAATTGAGAGAGCTTCAGACTAAAAAGGTAAAAAGGGTAGAAATAGTTTTTATTTTTATTTATGAGAAGGTTAGAAATAGTTTATTTGTTTAATTATATTAATTCAAGTTTGCCATACACACACATATATATATTAGACGCCTAGGTTGGAAATCCCAAGATGTTCTAATCAATTGAATTATAAAGCTCTTAACATTACAGTAATTGAAAACGTTATTTTTTACATACTTGAGTTACATGTGCAATCCATTATGCATGGACATACTACTTGAGTTACGTGCTTGAAAAATATGTAGTTTATAATCAGCTTACAAATATTCCTAATAAATTTTTTAAGAGAAAATATTTCTAATAATCGGATGCACTATTTGATGAACCAGTAAAAGAAAAACCACTAAAATTCTTGGCATATAATATATATTGTTAAGAGGATATTTTCTTTTCACTACTTTTTTTCCTTTTTTTTTTAGAAGGTTTTTTTGGTTTTTTTTTGGGGAAGAAGCCAAGCTTACCATTATAACGTACAGCCAGTAGATGAAAGTTGGATGGTCAATAGTTAGACCATATCATATATCATACCAGCAACAAGAATTTATGACACTAAAACCTAGTCGGTTTCTAGACTTATGTGATTAAATTACAATTAATTGAATGTATATAATCCGAATTGAATACCTATAGAATTTAAATAGGCATCTCTTGTATAGGTGCCTCACACCTTCCCATCTTGTAACCTAGCTCCCAAACCTTAGAATCTTAGGTTAGTAGATTTAGTGTCTTATTTTATTTTGGGTAGATTGTAACTAGGAAACAATGCATTGTATTTTTTGTTACTAGATTGTAACTGTATAGGTGCCTCACACCTTCCTATCCTGTAACCTAGCTCCCAAACCTTAGAATCTTAGGTTAGTAGATTTAGTGTCTTATTTTATTTTGGGTAGATTGTAACTAGGAAACAATGCATTGTATTTTTTGTTACTAGATTGTAACTAAGAAACAAAGCCATGTAAAGTTCTTTCTACCAGGATGTAATTGTTTCCAATTAATGAGAATGTGTATTATTCAAGACATGTTGTAATTTGTATAGCTTTCTTATTTTATTCTTATTTTACTTATAAAATAAGTGGCGACTCCATATGATCCTGAAAAGGGAAGGTGCCAATGCCTAAACCCTTTTATGAGAGCAACCATATTTCTCGGTCTCTCACAGTGGCGACTCCACTGGGGATGTCGAAGGCTAAGCTTCACATTAGACCACTGTTAGAGACTGGGAAATTTGGTTGCTCTCAGAAAATGGTTTAGGCATTGGCACCTTCCCTTTTTAGGATCATATGAAGTTGCCACTTATTTTATAAGTAAAATAAGAAAACTATACAAATTACAACATGTCTTGAATAATACACATTCTCATTAATTGGAAATAATTACATCTTGATAGAAAGAACTTTACATGACTTTGTTTTCTAGTTACAATCTAGTAAAAATTTATAAGGCCTTGTTTCCTAGTTACAATCTACCAAAAAAAAAAACACACTCTTCTACGAATCTAAGATTCTCAAATTCGGAGGTTAGGTTACAAGATAAGAAGGTGTTAGGCACCCATCCTGCCTATACAAAGTATGGTGTTCTAGACTTTTAAATGACCTTTTAAATACCCATTAAAAAATGACATGCAAATTATTGTGTCAATATACCGATTGCTTTACAAGTTGCAAGAATAAAGTCAAGGAATTTCTAGAACCAATTAACCTCTACGTTTAAAGTTGTTCTTGACACGTTTCTAGAACTATCACAATTCATAAGCATGCATGGCATTATAGTTTTTAAAATAAAATTATTGTAGCTTCTTATTATTCTTGTAATCAATAGATTCAATACTGGCACCCTCTTTGATCTTGTGTTGTGACTTCCTGCACTCATGTTGCTCCAGGAATGCATGTGCTATCTGTTCTATATCAGAAGGATGCCAAGATATTATTTTAGTGGCTTTTGTTCATTTTGTTTTTCTCTTGTATGCAAGATGATTAGATTCTGCGGCTAAATGTAAAGTTTTGTGCATTAGCTTGTTTTGTGTCTTAGAAGGAGGATTGAATATCCTATTATTCCTAGATAGCCAAAGTTGTCAAATTCCACAAACAAATAGAATATTTCAAGGTCTTGTTTGAAAAGAGCTGGGAGATATATTAGTTAAATTTTCGTGTAACCATTCTACTAGCGATTTACGGAAGAAAAATATTTCTCGTTGTCCCAAGAGAACAATCCAGAATTCCTTTGCCCAAGGGTAGTCTCAAATGAAATATAAAGTGCTTTCAAGATTTAGACATCAAAGACACTTAGAGCTAATACCATGTTTGTGGTGAGCAATAAAGGAACGTGTTAGTAATCTATTATTGGTGCATTTCCATATAAAAATTTGAATTTTTTGTGGACATGGGGTTTTCCATATCCAATTTCATCGACTTTTATCAATTTCTTCTTCCGCATGGGATAAAGGCCTCTAACCAGACTGGAGTTCTTCTACGCATAAAAAAAATTTCACAATAAATTTATAAAAAGGTAAAAATTGTTACACACAACATATTACACATATCATTAAAAGTCCTTAAACTTTCCTTAAAAAGAAAAGAAACCTAGGCTGAAAGAACCACACATGCAGTTAAGCTGAGTCAACTGGTCAAGCACACAAAAAACACAGTCGTACTTTTAAATTGGAACGCTTTACTTTCTATTTTTATTTTTTTATTTTCTGGGATTAAGAAACAGCTTGACCTTTTTGCTTTGGGTAACTACTTGTATAGAGCATTCACATCCGGTTTTTACAAAAAAATTTATTTTTTCATCTCAAAACATAATTTATCATTTATACCATATTATTTTACAACACACCTAACATTCCAACTTTTATTTTTCCATTTAACTCATTAAAATAATATATACTACCTAATAAAATAATATAATCCAATCTCTCTTACTCCCTTCTCCTCCATCAATCTGTTTATCTTTTCCTCACTATCTCCCTTTCAACCACCCATCACCACCACCTCTACCACAAGAAACCCACAAAAACACAAAAAATCAAAGAAATCAAATAATCCACCACCACCACAGCAACACAAAAAACATCCATGGCAACACAAACAATCCACCACCACCACAGAAACACAACAACACAAAAAATCAATGAAAAATTCACCACCACCACAACAAAAAATCAAATAAAAATTTACCACTACCACTGCAACAAAACACCCACCACCACCATGGACAGAAATCCACAAAAAATCAAAGAAAAATTCACATCAAAACCCACAAGAAATCAAACCTATCAGAAACCTTTGCCACCACACCGGAACCAAAACCCACCATCATAGCCCCCACCACCACCACCGTGAGGCACACAACGCCAGTCTCACCACGTCACACGCCACCTTGACATGCCACGCCACGCTGATCCCCATGCTGTGACCACTTTGAATCCAACCCAGCTTCGGTGGCATGCTTTGCACGAGAGAGAGATGTGATAGAGGGAGTGAGGATGAAGAAAGAGAGAGAATCAAAGGAGGAAAAAAAGAAGAAGAAGAAGAAGAAGATAACTGAGTGGCTGAGAGAGAGAGAGAGAAAAAAAAAATATTTATCCAAGATGCTACAGTACCGTCATAAAAGTAAGGCGGTACTGTAGCAATATTGTAAAAATTTTACAATTAGGAGACCGGATAACGGGGAGTTTTGGGACTTCGATGCTAAATATCACTAACATTGGCATTTACAAGACCAAATGTGAACGCTCAAGTTGCAACACATATGCTATGTTTATAATTTAAAAAATGCTATGTTAATAATATTTTTATAATAAATTTTAATTAGTAAATTAATATTAATTATTATTATTGGTGAGTAAAAAATAATAATTTAATGGTGATTCAAATTAAAGCTAATCACAATGTTGTAAACATACAATTAGGTGTTTGAGAGGATGCTGGCCCAAAATTTTTTTTACTATAGTAAAGCCTAAATTAATGGAATTTGCCCTCCACATTTTTAGTTTTACTCTTTTTAACAGGTACCATTTCTCTTTTGTCTTTTTTTTGGTTTTTGGTTTTGTAGTTGTACCTGTGATTTTCTTCACCTCTCAACTTAGTACATGCAACTTCTAGTTCTTCCAAATTTAAAATTGGGCCTCTCAAAGTTCGGCTATACACGTTACTTAAAATTGGGCCTTATCGAAGTTTAACTTGAGACTGTCAAACTTGACTAATCAAACCATAAAATTTCTCAAATATTATTTTGGAAGAGGATGCTGCAAATGTTCTGAAAGAGAATGAAGAAAAGCCTTATTGGGCCATCTCCTCAGTCATTGAATAGATATAAAGCTTTTGTTTTTGAAAACTTAACTGCTGGTCTCTCTCTCTCTCTCTCTCTCTTATTAGTAGGAATGTAAATTCTTTAGTTCACAATTTGGTTAGTTGGGCTTTTTGTAATCAGAAGTTTGGGCCAGCATCCATCTTTGACTTGTCGGATTGGATCTTTGTTTCAGATGACATGAAATTGGATATATGAGGGAGTTTGAACTTGAACTTGCGCGAATGCCACTGTTACAATGAGGCCTAGTCACCTTGCCCCAAATGCAGCGATAGTGGGTAACTTAATCATTTAGCAATTTTAAGCTTTATGATGTGCCTTAATAATATTAATATGTAGTTCAAAACATAGAAACATACAAACCAACAACAGGCATGTCTTAATCATTAACTCATTATTTGCAGAAAAGAATATGAAAGCAGATGTTATAGGACATATTTTGTTCTAGTTCTTTAATATGTTTACTAGTTCAAGAACCTAAAAACAAGCTGACATGCCTTAATCATTTACTAATTAATTGCAGCAAGGGTCGTCCCTTTCGTTTTGAGGCTAGCTATGTGGTAGAAAGATAATTCTTGTGAAGGTGTGGTTAAAGATGCATGGGGAGATGACTCAGTGGGCGGTTCGGCTTGGAGTTTTAATAGAAAGATTTATGCTTGCCAAGACAACCTTAGAGAGTGGAACCGTAAGTCCTTTGGCCATGTTCGTAATTTGCTGCAAAGGAAATTGGCTGACTTAAAATCCTTAGAGGAATCTGATGGTTATAGGCAGCAACCTACTCGGCTTCAAGCTCTTAGAGTGGAAATTCAACAACTAAAAACCAGGGAGGAGGTGATGTGGAAGCAAAGGTCTAGGAATGCTTAGCTGAAAGAGGGTGATAGCAACACTAAATATTTCCATTGCCGAGCTAACCAAAGGAATAGACGAAACCACATATTGGGTTTAGAAGATGAGAATGGGGTTTGGATTGAAGAGGAGGCAGCAATGGGTATTGTGGTTGAGAGGTATTTTGAGGGCATTTTTACTTCCTCAAATCCTTCGGGTTTTGAGGAAATTCTCGATGGTGTTCTTCACACTGTCATGGCAGAAGATAATGTGGGAGTTGCCAGTGATTTTCATGCAGATGAGGTGTTTCAAGCTCTCAAACAGATGGCCCCACTCACGGCTCCGGGCCCTGATGGTATGTCACCTATATTTTATAAATCTTTCTGGCATATTGTGGGTAAAGATGTTACAGAGGTTGTGCTTAATGCTTTGAATTCAGGTATCATTCCTGAATCTCTAAATACCACATATATTGCTATTATCCCTAAAATTAAAGATCCGAAAAAGGTGGTTGACTTTAGACCTATAAGTCTTTGTAATGTTATTTATAAACTTATTGCTAAAGTGGTTGCTAACCGTTTGAAGAAGTTTTTAATCCAAACTATTCCAGATTCTCAGAGTGCTTTCTTGTCGGGGCGTCTCATCTCTGATAATATCCTTGTAGCTTCTGAAACCTTGCATTATCTCAAAAGAGAGACAACCGGTAAATTGGGGTATATGGCTCTCAAGCTTGATATGAGCAAAGCCTACGACTGAGTTGAATGGGAATTCTTGGGGAAAATTATGCATCACTTGGGGCTTGATGAAAAGATGATCCGAATTATAATGTCATGCATGAAAACGGTCTCCTACTCGGTTCTTTTAAATGGGCAGCCTGTGGGTAGCATCAAACCTTCAAGAGGTTTACGCCAAGGTGATCCATTATCCCCCTATTTATTCTAATTATGTGCCTTGGGTTTACAGAGCTTACTCCAAAAAGCTGAAGCTAATGATGATATTAGAGGTGTGGCAATCTGTAGAAATGGGCCTCAGGTTTCCCATTTATTTTTTGCAGATGACAGTGTGCTTTTTTGTCGTGCTACAGAAGCTGAGTGTCAAAGAATATTGGATGTATTAGCTGTCTATGAGAGGGGTTCGGGGCAAAAAATTAATCAAGAGAAGACCAATATTTTTTTCAGCTCAAATACTCAAGCCCAAGTGAAGTTTTGAATCCAAGCTCTATTGGGGGTTCCGGCTATTCGTCAGTATGAGAAATACTTGGGGTTGCCAGCTTTTGTTGGTCGGGCTAAGAAACAAAGCTTTGTCTACATCAAGGAAAGAGTTTGGAAGAAATTACAGGGTTGGAAGGAAAAACTCCTATCTCAAGCCGGAAGGGAAGTTCTTATAAAGGCAGTGATCCAGGCCTTTCCTACCTATACCATGAGTTGTTTCAAGCTCCCTAAAGGCTTGATAAAATATTTGGAGGTTTTAACTCGTAAGTTTTGGTGGGGATATGGGGATGGTCGTAGGAAGGTTCATTGGGTCCATTGGAAGAAACTTTGTCAAGATAAGGATAGGGGTGGCATGGGGTTTAAGGAGATAGAAAAATTCAATGATGTGTTGTTGGCCAAGCAAGTATGGAGGATGATAAATAACCCCAATTCCCTTTGTTATCGAGTATTTCAAGCAAGATTTTTCCCTACTTGCTCAATCTTGGAGGCGAAGGATTCGAACACGGGGTCATATGCTTGGAAAAGTATCCTTAGTGCAAAAGATGTGATTCGGAAGGGGATGGTGTGGCGTATAGGGAATGGGCAGAACGTTCGAATTAAGGAGGATAGGTGGTTGTCGGGTAGCCCCAGGAGTCCCATTATATCCCCTTTGCCCACTGTTGCAGCCGAGACAAAGGTTTAAACTCTGATAAATCTGAAGTTGGGAGTGTGGAGAGCTGACCGTGTTAATCAACTCTTCTTGCCGCAAGAAGCAGTTGCCATATTGGGTATTCCTCTGAGTCGCCGTTGTCCTCCAGAAAAAATTGCATGGGGCTGTACTCCTTCAGGTGTTTTTAGTACAAGTAGTGCTTATAAACTCCTAACCTCTGGGGTGGAAGACAGCCAAGCAGAAACTTCAAACCGATCTGCTCAGAAACAGTTTTGGAAGGCAGTATGGGGGCTTCGGGTTCCTAACAAGTTTAAGCATTTCATCTGGCGGGTGTGTAATAACGCTCTTCCTACTATGAGTAATTTGTTCCGGAGAAAAATCACACCTTCTGAGCAATGTGAGCTTTACAGCCTTTACCCCGAAGACCCGTTGCATGCTATCTGGTTATGCAGAGAAGTGGAGACCGTTTGGAGCTCATCCCATTGCTTTAGCCAAGCCAATCTCCCCCGGCCCCAAAGTTTTAGCGACTTACTCTCCCTTTTTTTGCAGGTCACATATGACTATAGAAAGGAGGTGTTTTCTATTGCAGCGTCGCTGTTGTGGAACTGGCGAAACGCCATCCACTTCGGTAGACCTGTGCGAGCTACAGACCAGATTCTATCAACGGCAGGAAACTTGATGCAAGATTTCCTAGTAGCCCAGCAGATTGAACCGGTCATCCCACCACCCCCTACATTGCAACATTGGACCAAACCTGACTTACACTATCATAAAGTCAACTTCGATGCTGCAGTGTTCAGGGAGGCGCATTTGGCCGGTATTGGTGTCATTGTTCGGGACTAGAGAGGTTAGTTTGTTGGTGCACTATCTTCCCCAATGTCGCTGACTCACTCGATTGCTGAAATGAAAGCTCTAGCGTGCCGGAAAGCTGTTGATTTGCTGCAGAAATTGGAGTACAGAGAGTGATTTTTGAAGGGGACTTAGCTATGGTTATCAATGCTTTAAACCAAAACAATGCTGGTCTTTCATCTTATGGTGTCGTCATAGAAGACATCCGCAGTCAAGCTTTGGTTTTTGAGTTGTGTGTTTTTGCCCATACTAATCGAGTTTGTAATTGTGTGGTTGATGCTATTGCAAAAAAAGCAAAAGCTTTTAGGAGTGCTCAGGTCTGGTTGAACTGTCCACTTGATGACATAGTGTCCTTGCTTATGTTTGATGTTCACTGAACTGTTGTTTTTATTCTATTCAATAATAGCCCAGTCTTATAGGCTGGTTTCTCAAAAAAAAAAAAAAAAAGATCTTGTAGCAGCAACTAGGTTCTACCACCGCTTGATTGTAGATCTTGCTCTGGTAGATTCTTGTGTAGTTAGAATGTACATAACCTCTTAGATCTCACAAAGAATAACACATAAGTTTTCCAAAAGTCTGAAAAGCGTAGTTAGGGTTTCCCTTTTATATGTGGACAAGTTAGAATGAAATCCTAAACGTTTTCGAGGGTTTGGGTCTGATTTGAAACTTTGCAAAATTCCTTTTTCTGCGATTCTCGAACATTCGAGCCTAATTCTCGATTGATCGAGTTTGGCAGAATGTGACTTCCCTTTTCTGCAGTCAACTCGAATTTGAAGCTTGAAACCTATACCTTTAAGCATTGCCTAACACATAAACTAGACATGTTTTGTTCTCGGTTTGCCAACACATACAAAATATGATTTTAAACATTTAATCTTAAATCTTTAGAACCTAACAACATTATTCTTCCAAATCTCAAAGAAGATTTTTGTAATTTTACCCTTGTTTTTATAACCAATCCCAGTATAACTTCTCCTATTTCTATACGAAATTTTGAGTTAGCAGAAGAAAGTAAGAAACATTTTTTCTTTTAATAAAACAAAGTAAGAAATCTACTCTACTACCAAGGAGTAGGATTTCTTATAAGTGTTTTACTTTTTTCCTTCTATCAGAATTCAGAAATGTCGAACCTGAAGGCTTGTCCGTAATGGCGTGATGTCCTTGTTCAACGAATTGAAAATTTTGGCTTGATGGCGTAATAGAGGCTCTGGTACCATGTGAATTGTGAAAATGGCATAATATTATTACTATGGTTAGCAACACTTGTACACAATGTACAACTACATTCTAGAAACAACTAAACCTAAAATATAATGGCCTAATTAAGCTTACAAATAAAAAATATATTATTATTATTATAAACTATAATCTAAAGCTTTCAATAATTATTAAACCCAAGCGGACTAAGCCAATTGAACCAATAACCTGGTGAATTGGTATATATTTTAGCCGGTTTGGTTGTTTAGTTGGATTACTTATGCAATTAACCCAATAAAACCAGACGATCTTTTCGCAACCAGCGCAATCGGACAGGTTGTTGTGACCCATCTGGATTTGTAATTTTGAATAAATTACCTTGTATGGCTTCATTAAATTGCTATTTTCTGAATTTAATTTGTAGGGTAATAAAAATAAAAGATTTTATAATGAGGTTGATGCTTGACTTTTCAATAATGATAGAATTTCAAGTTTTGGTTTAGAACGTAATCCAAAACCATTAAATTTCACAAGATCAAAGCAGATTAGAGGCGGCTTTAGCTCTACAAGGAAGCAGGTCTAGGGCTAGTGCTTTGAGAGAAGCAGGTCTAGGGCTAGTGATTTGAGAGAAGCACGTCTATGGGGGTAGGAAGGCAAAGGAAGGAGCTGGGATTTGAGAGTGAGAGAGAGAGAGATGAAACTTGAAAGAGAGAGCGGGAAAATATAGAGGCAGGTTAGCGTGATAAATTAAAAAGGGTAGAAAGACCCAGAAGGTTTCTTTTTAAATTTAAGAGCGGTTAGCCTGGTTTCCATGGGTTTTAAATTCATTAACCCGCAACCCAACCCGAAATTTCGGTTTTTAAAAGCACGGGACCCGAATTCGACCTACCATGCTATTTGGGCTTGCCGACTGGGCCTCGAGTCGGGCAGGTCCAGTTGGTTTGGTCGGGTCACAAGGCCCGCTGGACAACCCTAAAGTATATGTTGTTTTAGGAACTCCATGTCAGCATTCACATGGTGTTTCTAAGTCCAATGAAAAAGTGACGTGTACGAAAGAAAATGCATCAACAGTTCAACCTTTTGTATAACCAAAAGACAAATTTGTCCTCAAAATTTCGAAATCCTGCCACACTCTCTTTCTTCTCTCTGAAATCTCATTTCTCCAAAATCAGAATTCTCTCTCTCTTTTTAGTTTCTTCTCCCTGAAATCTAAAACCCATTTGTTCCAATTTTCAATTCAAACCTCCACCGTGCTCTCATACACATTCCTTTTCACTCTAAACCTGCACTAGCCAACTACGCCATCGCACCGCTTATCTTTTCTTTCTTTCACCTTCCCCTCCACTGCACTGCTACAATACCTAAGTATCCTTGGTCCACAACCATAAAGAGCCACCCTTATCTCATATTTCACAATAACATATATATATATATATATATATATATTTTTTTTTTTTTCCTGTTTGCAATTGAGAGAACTAAGGAAATCAATATCCAAGTGTAGTGTAGGTGAGTTCCTTTCAATTTTTTTTTTCAATTTCAAACCTATTTTATTTCCTTGGTCTATTTGTTGCTCATACTTGTTTTTGTTTGTAATATTAGGTATATTACAAAGGCAAGCCCCAAGCTCACACACAATTCCATCCCATCCCAATTTGATTTGGTTTTATCTTTGTGAATGGGATGGGATGGGATGGAATCATGGAATGGTTTTGTAAATTGTGACCTTACCTGATCACCTGTTATATGTGATTAGGAAGGGTGCTTTGGGTTACTCCAGCTTGTGGAATTGCTAAAGATGTGCTTTGAACTTGGTTTTGATGATGATTGGTAATGGTAGATTATATTGAGTGAATTTGAAGGATGAATTCCCACTTTATTCAGAAAGTTTGAGGGTTGAGAACCTTAGTTTCTATATGTGCATGCTTAAGTAGCTTCTAGATAAACACCATTTATATATGCAAAGGACAAGCACTTATGGAATATGTATAACTAGTTCTTTTAATTATACTATGTTTCACTTTGGAATATTTCCATCGGTGTATATTCTTGCTAACTATACAACTTGGAGATTTTAATTGTTAGATTTGCATATGTTATATCCGTTGAAATGTCAAGAATTAATCATATTGACAGTATCATTATTTCTTTATATGCAATTGAATGAAATTTTTTTCTTTCAAAACTTTTTTAGGTGATGATCTAGTTGCTTGTGATGCTCAAGGGTAATGGCACCTGTCTTATCATTAGGTTGATAAGCTGATCAAACTTTGGTTTGGGATGCTCAAGGGTAATGCATAGCAGCGTTGTTTGAGAATGCTCATCAAACTTTGGTTATTCTCCGTGACATTGGGGCCATTACAGTGACGGACCCGGGACTTTTCTAAGAAACCTGGTCTACGAGATCTTATCATTGGATGTGCTTTGCCGCCAGTATATTCAGCTCTAATCTCAACTAACTTCAGTAGTTCCAGCTTTGGTCATCAAAAGAAGAGGCAATCTTTTCGTTGTGTTGAGTTTAAACTTTAAAACTTGTACCAAAGAAATGTAAGACAAGTGCCATGTATAATACAAATGCTTATGTTTTACAAAAGACACATCAGTAGGAGCAGTAAGTGCTTCAATGTCCCTCTGAAAACCAAGATAAGTTTTCTTAAGAGTACACAAATTTTTAAGGAAAGTGAAAGGGGGGAAAAAAAGAAGAAGACAAAGAAGACTGGGTTATAGTGCTATCTTGCAGACTAGTTTTCCATTATCTTACTTGATGACATATGTTTGCCAATCTATACTGATGATGTATCAATTATCATGTTATACATATTTATTCCTACAGCTGTACTTGATATGGAAGCAGAAACTGTTCTCAGAGAACAACTTCACTGTACATACACATGCCACAAATTACAAAATTTAAACCAACCACACATGATGAAGAATGTCCAAATGATCCATAGGTTTTTTGGTAAAGAGTTTCTACATTTTTTCTGACAATGCAGAAATTACAAATGATATTGTTTCATCCTACCAATAGAGATCATAAGGCCTGTAGAATAGCTTCATTGGTATCATAGTGATCTGTTTTCTTTTTTTCTTTTTAATTATAAATTTTATTGATGAAGAGGCACTACCTCATGTATAAAGGATGTATACATGATGTCATCCTAAGGAATTACAAAGAATGACAGTTACAATTTGAAAGATTGAGAATCAATGAAATCTACAAGAGAATGATTATCATTAGAGCCCAAAACATGGGATCATTCAAACAATAATCATATAAAAGTTTACTTTAATTGAAGAATCAATGTTCCCACAAAAATTGAAAGTTAGAGGACTGAATTGATAAAACTGAAAGTTAGAGGACTGAAATGAAAAAAGGTGAAAATTAGAGGGTCAGTTTTGCATTTTTGTTTTTTTGTTGTTGTTGTTGTTGTTGTTGATAGGGAGTACAAGTAGTTTAGATTGTTTGGCAAGTTGTGTAACATATATGATATGGATTTAAGCCAGTTGGTTGTAGTGTAACATTTACATTATGAGCTTGGTGTTGGTGGTTGGTGGTGGCAAGAGGCCAGGCCACGGATTTACCTTCTTGGGTTTGGTTGGGAAAGACCAAAAAAAGACTGAAGATTTTTGATGCACGGGTGTTTGGTAAATTATAGAGTTTTAGTTCACAGGCTGAATAAAAAATAAAACTAGTTTAAAAGTTAGAGAATTGGGTAAATGAGATTTGAATTGTATGTCATTCAAATGTTAAAATTTTAAGTTTTTGATTTTTTTTTTTTTTTAATTTAAGTTTTTGCAATTTAAAATTGTGTATAAAAAATAAGTTTATTGACTGAATAGTGAATAACATTCAATTTATACAAAATTTAATATGCATGTTAAGAATATAAAGAACATAAAATTTTTAAAATTTACACCCAAAAAAGATATATATAAAAAGTTTAAAGAGTTTCTTTATAAACTAACTTAGAGAGAAATTATGTTGGGGAAATATATTTAATTTCACGTTGGATCAGTTTTTTGAATAAAAGGATTAAGAAACTAACAACATTGAAAACTTAAGTTGCATTGTATTAAGATGAGTTTAATAAACAGGCCGAAAAGAAAGGAAAAGGAAAGGACAAATGAGCAAGGTTTTTAAGATACGGAACCTCAAGAGCTAGGATAGCTTTCGGAGATGGCAACTTTAAACAAAAAGGGGATATGCTAGCGTCACATAAAGTGATATAATTTGGGTATGTTTGGATTGAACTTATTTTTGTTGAAACTGAAAACTGAAAATAATGTAACAAAATAATTGAAAAAAATGCCCATACACCCCCTGAACTTTAAAGTAGTGGTCATTATACCCCTTGAACTTTTATTTTGGCCAATTTACTCTTTCAACTTTACACATCTGCCAAATCACTCCCCCTGTTAGTTTGTTGTCAAAATTTTAACAGAAAATACACGTGATGTGATGCTTAAAATATCATAATCAAAAAGATGAGAAGAAGAGAGAGATCAATGGTTAGAACACCACTGTGGCATCCCTACCTCCGGGGCTGGAAGTCTTTGTCCTGCCGTTTATGGTCCCACTGCACCGTCCAGCTGCAAATATGGATCTCCTGTTCAATAGCCACCATTTTACTGATATTTTCATTCTAAATATTTCCCATGATGCCTTAGTTTCGGGACCCTGTTTTCCTACAATGAAGCGTGGTTTACAAGGATGGAATGTTGGACTTCAATTCTTTTACCCTTCAAGCATTCTTTGAGTAATCAACAACCCCAATAGCCAAGTCCACCATCTATATTAACAATCTTTACCAACCCAATAAAGAAAACTAACCAAAACGGTAAAACCAACATCTAATTCTAAATCGCAACAACACCGAATTCTTCAAAACCCAGAATTTTTGTTTTCAATTAAAAACTTAAAAACAAAAAACCTCCGGTTGTTTGGGTTTCTAGGAAATCCCTAGGGAGCTTTAGCGGTGCAATCCCTCATATCCAGATCCATTAGAACCTTCTTAAAATTGAAACAAACTTGTTTTAGAGATTTGAGACTTTTTTTTGGGTGTGTCTGGTGTGGATCCATATTGTGGTTGAACGACGAGATGGTCATTCTGATTGACAGTGTCTCCCTCACTCAAAGAACAGTTCTCTCCTTTGTTTCACGTGTGTCTCATGTGCATTTTCTGTTAGAATTTTGACAGCAAATTAACAGAGGTAGTGATTTGGCATATGAGTAAAGTTGAAGGAGTAAATTGGTCCAAATAAAAGTTTAGAGGGTGTAATGACCACTCCTTTAAAGTTCAGAAGGTGTATGAGCATTTTTTCCAAAATAATTTTTAAATGTGTGAATAGTACTATGCGACCTATTTTTAATATTTTTAAATATGTGAACAACACAATGCGTGAATAGTGCATGCACTGTTCATGAATAGTACATTTTGTCTCTGAAAGTCAACATAAGCGGCTTGAAAAAAAAAAGAAGCAAAATGCCAGACGCCAGACGCAGACGCGCAATCCAAACCGCACCTTTGTGCTTTTATGTGGCGAAAATTCGTCTATGTGGGGAGTTATGAATGATAGAGGTGTTTTTATATAAATTTATCATTACTTTTTTATCTTTCACAACTTGTTACGTGAGTCACTAGTAGAGAAATTATAAAATTCAAGTGGTGGAAAAGTGATGTGATTCACTATTCCACTAAAAAATTGCCACTTGTTTAAAATTGTTAGTTAGAATTTTTTTTAAAACAAAAATTAATTACTGATTTAGTAATTTTAAACAAATAAATTTTTTTTAATGAAATGATAAACAAGTGACGTCGTCCACTGAAAAACTCTATAATTTCTCCCAGTGCGGCACAAATTGCGCCTGGCGCAAGCATATCTCTAAAAAGAGAAAAGAACAGGGAGTGTAAATTGGTCAACTAAAGATTAAAAAAAAAGTTCTCTTCTTCCGTAATGAGATGAGTTGCTGGGACTCTTATATCATGTTAGTGTTTTGTAGAAAGTATTCCATTAATTTACTTACTAGTTACTAAGAAGAAATTAAGTAATATATAATAAAAAAGGTAAAGCATTTATTTATTTAGTGTGGTATGAGTATGAGTATGGAATGGAGAAGCCTATATAATATATATTTAGTAGGGAGTAGTTTTTTTTATTTTTTTTTTGAGAATAGTAGACAGTACTTAAGATCAAGTATTTTTTTTTGAGAAATAAGATCAAGTATTTAGTAGAGAGTAGTAGAGAGCAAATTAATTAAGATAAGATGGAGGAGGAGAAATGTATCCCGGTGATTGATATGCAGAAATTGGAAGAAGATGATGGAGAGCAACAGCAACAGCAACAGCAACAGCTAAAGAGACTGAGAGAAGCATCGGAGGAGTGGGGTTGTTTCAGGATTGTGAACCATAAGATCCCCTCGAGTCTAATGTCAGAGATGAAGAAAGTGGTGAGAGAAGTGCTTGATCTTCCCATGGAAATCAAAATGCGCAACACAGACGTCATAGCCGGCAGTGGTTACATGGCACCCACCCAGGTCAACCCTCTTTATGAGGCCTTGGGTCTCTATGATTTGGCCTCTTCTCAATCTCTGCGTACCTTTTCTTCTCAATTGGATCTCTCCCCTCACCAAAGGTTAATTTCTTAATTTTCATCTTTTTTATTTCCACCTCCCTGGCTCTTCTTTCTTTCTTTCTTCCTTCCTTCCTTTTTCTTTTTTCCCTCTTAATTAATTAATACTTATACTACTACTCTTGTTCTAGTGTAACAATTTTCTCAAAATTCTAAACACAAAACACAAGAAGTTGATTTTTTATGACTATTTTATGTTGACAAAAGATTATAATTAATGTTTCATAGATATTAAGATAATCACAGATTAATGACCGTTGGATAGTAAATAAGATCTTATTAACATGAAATTTGAAGTCCATATTAAGTATGAACATATTATGTTGATGGGGCATCAATTTGTGAAGCTTATGTACTAAAAATTGGTAGTTTCCAAGATGATTTTTCCCTAACCCAAGTTTTGGAGCATGTTTGTTATTCACATGTTTGAACCACCTGTTTTGTTTTGAAAGCTTAATTCTACTTGGGCAATACTTTTATTGTCAGAGAAACAATAGAGATGTATGCTGAAGCAATACACGAGCTGGCCATTGATTTGGGACGAATGTTGGCCAAAAGTATGGGTTTGGCTAGCGACTTGTTCAAGGGATGGCCTTGCCAGTTTAGAATTAACAAATACAACTTCACACCTGAAACTGTAGGATCCTCTGGTGTACAAATACACACGGATTCAGGATTCCTAACCATACTTCAAGATGATGAAAACGTGGGTGGTCTTGAAGTCATGGACAAGTCTGGTGCCTTCGTATCTGTGGATCCCTGGGTAGGCACCATGCTTGTCAATCTTGGGGATGTTGCTAAGGTATGCAATATGCATATATGCAGAGGATCCCATTTTATAATAATACTATATGATTTGATTTTTTATTTTTGATTTTTGATTTTGAGTTAATTAATGTTTGTTAATATATGTTGAAGGCATGGAGCAATGGAAGATTTTGTAACGTGAAGCATCGAGTACAGTGCAAGGAAGCATGTATCCGAGTGTCAATTGCTTCATTTCTCTTAGGACCCAAGGAAGAGGCAGTTGAAGCCCCACCAGAACTTGTTGACTCTGACAACCCTCGCCAGTTTCTCCCTTTTACTTATGAAGAATATAGGAAACTCCGGATTTCCACAAAATTGCAAGCTGGTGAAGCCCTCCAATTTGTACGCACCAACCCATAAATGCATGCGTATCAAGTCAAGACTTGCCAGTTTATGTAACTAATAAAAGGTTTTAAATAAAAGGCTCATCTTAGGCCTAAGCTTTTTATGTTACTTTAGACTTTGCAATTATGCATGTTGTGATATCATTTGGAACAGTTGGTATCGAACATTGTTACAGTAATACAGTCTTAACAATGTTCTAAGGTATTCAATATACTGGCATAAGCAATTAAGCATGGTTCAAACACACGAGAGGACAAAAGGATGATAGGAAATCCTGGAAAGAACAAATGAAATTTCGGAGATTTGGACTAATTTAGATGACAATGGACGTGTAATTAAGAAGATAAACGTCATGCTGTGTGAAACATAGCAGTGAATTGACCATATACAGAAGTAAAATCATGAGATCTATATATATATATATATAATTTCCTTGGTAATTAAGTTTTTACACACATTTGACATTTTAAAGCCAAAAATAACCGTTTGTTTAATACGGCTGGGATCTTGAGCCTACCCATTCCCAACCCAAATTTAATTGAAGAATGTTGTTTAGAATTTAGAAATTTGTTTCTTTAGAAAGAAGGAAATTAAAACAGAAAAGAAGTAGAAGAGGAAATATCAAACAGGAAATTAATGGTGCATCGATCAATAGTACTGTAGTAATTCATCCCTACACGAGAGAGCTAGCTATATATCACTGTAACCTCCACCTGCACCTCCATAGCTTTCCCTGCTTGCATAGTGAGGTGTCCAACCAGCTGATTCCGAACCTGACCCAAAACGCCAAGATCACATGGAAATGGGAGTGGAATCAGCTGTTGTAAGTAACATTAGCCATCTTGCTGTTACTATTGCTGCTATCTGGCATTGTGGACGGCCACACAAAAGCGGGCTTGAATGGTGGCACGTGGGTGGCACGTGGGGAACCGCCACTGCTCCTGATATAATCTGAATAATGGTCTGCGTTTTGGGCCTTTCCCCAGCAATCGGATGTAGGGATGGCCATACCCATTGGGTAATGGAGATCCAACCCTACCCGATCCAATTATTCTGGGTAATACCCAGTTCTTAATGAGTAGAAGGTAATTGGGTAGGGTTTGGATATTATCCAAATATTTTGGGTAGGGTTTGGATATTACCCATTTACCCATTATTACCCATTTAACTAATTAGATCTAAATCAAACATAACTCAACTAAATTATTATGGATAAACCTCAACCCACTCAATTACCCAATAATCAAAATTACCAAATTGCCCCTAAAACTTGAAAATGACCAAATTATTCCTAAAATCCTCTAAAATTGCCAAAATACACTCTCAACCTAAAAAATGACCAAAATACCCCCGAAATCTAAAAATTACCAAAATATCCCCGAAACATAAAAAATGACTAAAACACCCCCAAAACCTAAAAAATGACCAAAACATCCCCGAAAACTAAAAATTACCAAAATAACCCCTCAACTTAAAAAATGACCGAAAGACCACTGAAACCTAAAAATGACCAAAATACCCCCAAAACCTAAAAATTACCAAAATACTCTCAAAACCTAAAAAATGACCGAAATACCCCCAAAACATAAAAAATTACTGAAATACCCCTTGAAACCTAAAAAAGACCAAAATACTCCCGAAATAGAAAAAATTACTGAAGTACCCCCTAAAACCTAAAAATGACCAAAATACCCCCTATAAACTTAAAATTACCAAAATACCCTCTAAACCTAAAAAATGCTGAAATACCCCCGAAACCTTAAAATTACTAAAATACCCCTAAACGTATAAAATGACAAGAATACCCCCCAAAACTATAAAATAACCAAAATACCCCCCTAAATCTAAAAAATGACCGAAATACTCCTGAGACCTATAAAATTACCAAAATACCCCGAAACCTATAAAATGACAAAAATGCCCCTAAAACCTATAAGATGATAAAAATACACCCAACCCTAAAAAATGACTGAAATAACCTCGAAACCTAAAAAATGACCAAAAGATCCCAAAACCTAAAAAATGGTCGAAATACCCCCAAAGCTTAAAAAAAACCAAAATACCCCCAAAACCTAAAAAATGACCAAAATACCCCTGAAACAAAAAAAATTACCCCTGAAACTTTGAAATTACCAAAATACCTCCGAAATCTATAAAATTACCAAAATAGCCCCAAAATATAAGAATTACCAAAATACCCCTAAAACCTAAAAATGACAAAAATGCCCCCGTAATCTAAAAAATGACTGAAATACCCTTAGAATCTAAAAAATGACCAAAATAACTCCGAAACCTAAAAAATTACCAAAATTCCCTCAAAACCTACAAAATGACTAAAATATTCTTAGAACCTTCAATCTTGACAAAAATACCCTTGAAACATCCAAAATACCCCAAACCTCTATTTTCTCAATTTAAGAGGTTACAAATGTATTTTGGTCATCTTACAGGTTTAGGGGTACTTTAGTCACTTTAAAGGTTTCAAGGGTGTTTTGGTCATTTTAGATATTTTCTGGGGGTATTTGGTTGTTTTAGAGGTTTAGGGCTATTTTGGTCGATTTATAGGTTTCGGGGTATTTTTGGTAATTTTAGAGGTTTGGGGTTATTTTTGGTCATTTTAGAGGTTTTGGGCGTATTTGGTCATTTTACAGGTTTAGGGCTTATTTTAGTCATTTTATAGGTTTGAGGGTATTTCAGACATTTTATAGGTTTTAGAGGCATTTTTGTCATTTTATAGATTTCGGGGGTATTTTGGTCATTTTATAGGTTTTGGGGGTATTTTTGTCATTTTTCAGGTTTACGAGGTATTTCGGTCAATTTTTAGGTTTTAGGGGTATTTTGTTAATTTTCAAGTTTCAGGGGTGTTTTAGTAAGTTTTTAGGTTTTGGGGATGTTTCGGTCATTTTTTAGGTTTAGGGATTATTTCGGTCATTTTCTAGGTTTCGGGGGTATTTTGGTAATTTTTAGGTTTCAGGGGTATTTCAGTCAAATTTTAGGTTTTGGGAGTATTTTGGTCATTTTTTAGGTTTAGGTGGTATTTTGATAATTTTTGGGTTTTGGGGGTATTTTGGACATTTTTAGGTTTCATGGGTATTTAGTCATTTTTTAGGTTTCGGGGGTATTTTGGTCATTTTTTAGGTTTAGGAGGTATTTTGGTAAATTTAAGTGGTTTTTGAGCATATTTGGTGATTTTGGGGGTATATTGGTCATTTTAGATATTTCATGGATATTTTGCTCATTTTAGAGATTTAGAGATATTTTGGTCATTTTAATGGTTTTTTTAGCATAATTGGTGATTTTAGAGATATCAGGGGTATTTTGGCCATTTTAGAGGTTTCATGGGCATTTTGCTCATTTTAGAGATTTTGAGATATTTTGGTCATTTTAATGGTTTTTTTAGCATAATTGGTGATTTTAGAGATATCAGGGGTATTTTGGCCATTTTAGAGGTTTCATGCTCATTTTGCTCATTTTAGAGATTTTGAGGATATTTTGGTCTTTTTAGTGGTTTTTGAGCATATTTGGTGATTTTATAAAAATTGGGTTTGGGTAGGGTATGAATATCCATGGGTAAACAAACTGAGTAACAATTGGGTATGGATACTAATTGGGTAAGGTAATTGAATATCCATGGATAAATTAATTGGGTTAGGTATGGGTATACCCTACCCATACCCTACCCATGGCCATCCCTAATCGGATGTGAGCATGCAAGGCCAAGAAGCAAAAGCCTCTGTGCCTCCTCAACCACGTATTCATCTCCCTGCAGCCTTTCATCCACAGAGTCCAATATTCGTCCCTCGCAATGCAACCACCAAACCCAATCCACCAGGAACTGGAAGCTTGCAGTCTTGGTCCATGGACGCTGACCACATACCACTTCCAGCAACAATGCCCCAAAACCATAAACATCGGACTCGCAGGTGGCTTTGCCAGTATGGAAGCACTCAGGAGCTATGTAGCCCATGGTCCTTGGCACACCCTCCAGCTCGAGAAATTATAAGGTCCTCATGGTGGACAAGTGACATGGTCTACCATTCCACTAAAAGACTCCCACATATTTAAAATTACTGAGTTGGAAAATTTTTTAAAATAAAAACTAATTACTGACTCAGCAATTTTAAACAAGTGTGAGTTTTTTAGTGGAATGGTGGACAAGTACAAGTGAGAGTCTTTTAGTGGAATGGTGGACAAGTGACGTGGTCCACCAGAGGACTCTATAATTTCTCCTCCAGCTCCGCGTAAGAGTTTTTCTCATTGTCTAATGCTCATGCTAGCCCAAAGTTGCCCAGATGAGCATTGAAGTGGGAATCCAACATGATGTTGTTGGCCTTAAGGTCCCGGTGCACCACTCTCTGGTCGTACTCGTTATGGAGGTAATGCAGCGCTGATGCCACTCCTGATATGATCTTGTATCTCAGCTCCCACTCCAGGGTTGTATTGCTTTCTGGCCCACAAAATAAGTGATTGTCCAAGCTGCCATTAGGCATGTACTCATACACCAAAAGCAGTACTCCATTCTTGTGGCACCATCCTGAAATCATCATGTATATATGCGAGCGTTATTAATTGTGAACCAATTGCCAAACCATAGCTAGCATTAATTAATTGTTGATTAGTGTTCAGACTGGGATCCGAGATGGGTTATTAATTAATTAATTAAACAAGTGCAACCAAAAACCAAACACATACACCAACTTGAATTTTAGTTAGGATATACGCGCTACAACATCAACATGGCTTGTAAAATGCTAAAAGATACACATGCTACATGCCAGTATTAGTTATACCTAACTCTTTTTCTCTTCTTCTTTCTTTTTTCAAGTGGGATTAAGTAAAAACAAAGAGTTTTAAAACAAAGAACCAAAAAAAAAAAAAAAAAAAAAAAAATCTTTAACAACTAGTGTTGCTTGTGATTGATACATAATAAAACTAGTGTAAGTTATGAATGGTTCCAGGTGATCGAGGAGGATGTGCATCATCTCTCATAATGTGAACTCCACAACTATGTGAAATGATAAAGGTGTACATGCATGAGAAAATGGTACTTGTGATGTGATAATGATGTTCCTATCATCGTAACAAGTATTCAGTGGTGGAATAATAAGGAATAAGGACAAAAATGGCCAAATACCACCATTTTTCAGAAATTTGTAGCAAAAAAACACTGTTTCAGAACTAAATGGGAATCTACCACTTTTTCTAGTACTCGAGTTCCCTAATTTCTATTCCACCGTGGCATGGCTGACATGGCATTTAGGTATTTAAAAATTCCACTTGGTACTCGAGTTCTTGGACTCGAGTACTGTTCTAGTCTAATGCCCATATCCATTAAACCCGAGTATGGCCCCTGTTACCCACACTTAAACTCTCTGAACCCCTGTTACCCACACTTAGCTTACTCTCTCATCACTCCCTTTCTCAATCTCCCTCTCACTCTCTCAATCTCACTATCAACTCACTCTCACTTTCTCAATCTCGTTATCATCTCACTCTAACTCTCCCACACACTCT
Source organism: Quercus aquifolioides (assembly GCA_019022515.1). Taxonomy (NCBI): domain Eukaryota; kingdom Viridiplantae; phylum Streptophyta; class Magnoliopsida; order Fagales; family Fagaceae; genus Quercus; species Quercus aquifolioides. The sequence continues at coordinate 3,934,126 of CM032336.1, read as the reverse complement.
CAATCTCCCTCTCAGTCTTGCTCTCATTCTCAGTCTCCCTCTCGCTCTCGGTCTCCCTCTCAGTCTCGGTCTCGCTCTGTACTCTCCCTCTTGCTCACGCTCTCTACTCTCACTCTCGGTTTGCATCTTCAGTTTGGAATCACAAGGTATGTCTCCTTATCTCAATATTTGTTTGAGCATTGGGTATTTGTGGGTATATGTGGCGATATGTGGGTATTTGTGGGTATATGTGTGTATTTGTGGTGTAATTTTAGAATTTTTTTTGTTTTTGTTTTTAATGAACATTTTCATGTGTTATTAGAGCAATTAGTCATTGTAGGACATAGTTAGCGTTCTCATTGAGGCCATATTTGATTTGTGAGACTGAGTAGTTTGCTTAGAATATATAGAGGATCCATAGTTGAGCCTAAATTTTTTTGAGGCTTGATGTTGTTGAATAATGAGTAGGATGCTTGGACTACTTAACATTCTAAAGTTTAATTCATTTTTTTTTTATGAAATCAGTGAAGGCTGCATTAGATATATATTATTGCCATTTTCAGTCAAATATGTTTATAATTAAAAATAAATAAATAAGAAGAAGAAGAAGAAGAAAGTTTATGTATTTAAAGTGAATTTTCCCCTGATTGCTGTTGTCACCAAATGCATGATAACCCTTAGATGTTCAAGTAAAAGATGTGTGTTTGGATTGCATAACACCTATTAAAAGATGCATAATACTTTCAACTTCTAATTGTGAACTGCCATACAAATTTCAAAGATTTAGACACCCTGCCCATTGTAATGCCATGACTCTGTTTACCTACCAGGCATAAACACATCCAAAACAAATGGCTTCACTTTACCCTAATGCAATTCTCTTTCTTTTAAATTTGCCAATAAACTATAACACAAATAACACTTTTTTCTTCGTCTAGTAGTTCATTGAATCTGCTTATAAAAGAAATTTATTAAAGAAAAAGAAAGAAAAAGTAGGAACTCAATTATGTGAGTTTTCCTTATGTGTCATGCTCCTTAAAAGAGAATTAGAATGTTTATGCTTTGCATTTGACCTAATGGGCCAGTAGTCACTTAATGGGCCATTAATCACCTTTAATTTATGCTAGATATGGACCCACATCGAGTGGGACCCTCTATATAGATTGTCTTGACAAGGCAGGCTGTGCATCATTCAAGTTTGCTTGGGGATGCTCCTTTGGCAGGCGAGGTATGCACTTGTCCAAAATCGTAGTCAATATATGTAGTAGAAAGATTTTTGGCATTTAAGTTTGAAGCGTTACGTGCTTAGTGAATGCTATTATTAATACTAAGCTGCTTTGTTTGCAAGAAGAAGTGCCAGGTGTGCTGACTTGTCGTCACCGAGAGAAAGGTCTGCTTGAAGGTGGGTTAGATCCATGGATTGCCGCTTATATCATAGATGTGGGGTTAGATGGGCTACTTCGGGTCCCACATATGGACCTTGACCATGCATTGATCATGGCATTGGTGGAGAGATGGCGGTTGGAGACGCACTCATTCCACTTGCCCCACGGTGAGATGACCATCACGCTACAAGACATGGAGGTTATAATGGGGGTACCTGTAGATGGGTTACCGGTGGTGGGAGATAACCATATGGACAATTGGGGCGACCTCTGCGCCAACTTGCTAGGGCATAGGCCGCCGAACAGAGAAGTTGGTGCTAATAAGAACACTGTAGTGATGGAAGGGCCGAGGGTAAAAGCCAAATGGCTTGAGGAGCGGTTTAGCAACCCTCTCCCGGTTGACGCCATTGAGGTGCTTTTGCAGCAGTATGCTCGGTTTTACATACTGGGGATGTTGGGTGGTACGCTGTTTGTGGACAAGTCTGGCAAACGAGTCTCAATTATGTATCTGCAATTTTTCAATCCAATTAGCAACGAAAAGAATTATAGTTGGGGTAGTGCAGCACTAAGTTGGCTATATAGGCACCTCTGTAAGGCATCAGAGAAGACAACCAAGAAGATTGGTGGTGCACTGCTATTGGTGCAGTTGTGGGCGTGGGCGAGGTTTCCACACATATGTCTTGTGATGAGGCATCCACACCAGGCACTGCCCCCAGGTCCACTTGCTATCAGGTATGTAGGATCTTAGATAGTTACCGTTTTACATTTCCACATTAACTTTTTTCGCGTGGGAATTAAGTAAGTAACTAGTATGAAGGTTATGTCTTTGTTGTTTGCTAGATGGAAAGGGGCAAAGATAACAACTGAACATGTAATGCACTTCCTACGCGCCTATCGTGTTTCGCTTACTTCGCTACTGCCAAATCAGGTATCGTGCCTTACAATTGGGAACCGCTTTGGCATGTAGTTGTTGTACTTACAATTTGCATTGGAATGAATAAACATTTTTTTTTATATATATATTTTAGAGCAGAGTTACATGTATTGTTCACATTCGTTACACATTTTTTCTAATTATATTGTTAATATGGTTGTTTGCATCTGTTGGATCATTGCAGATTGTTTAGGAGTCATACAGAAATTATTTGGGTTCCCTGCCTGCATATTGTACGGCAGGCCAACACATATGGAGGTCTATTGTGCCGCTCATACATTTTTGGGTGGTTGAAGGCCATCACCCTGAATGTGTTCTTTGACAGTTTGGGATGAAGCAAGGCATATCAGTCGATGTCGATACTTCAACTGAACTTCACAAGATAACATTCCAGGGTAAGCAGCAGAAAAATTGGGCCCAAGAACATGCCACGCATATTGCTAAATGGGTTGCGCATGCCACAATTGCTGATGCACCGCCCTTTCATGGGGAGATAAACTACGATGACGAGTATATGGTGTGGTTTCGTCCTCGTACTGTTCGCCATATTACAAAAGAGACCTCGTACTAGGACACTTTGGTAAGTTTACAAAGACTATTTTGTTATAAATGTACCTTGCTTCGCATAGTTTAGTTCAACCTACTAACACTACTCTTGTATATTTGTGACAAGTTGAATCACAATTGAGGATTATGGCAAAGTGTGAACCAGGGTCTGAGATCTACACCAACTATATTAATGTCTTGCAATTTGTTGAAGAGATTGGTCGGTTGACCTTGGACGATGCACGCGATGCGGGCAACACAAGTGAACCGGCTGTAGGGCGTGGTCGGCAAGCAAGTGGACGTCAAGGGCATGGAGGCCGTCAATCTAGTCAGCGTCATACATCTAGACGGCATCCCACATCTAGTCAGCGTCCCACATCTGGTCAGCGTCACACACCCGTGCCCACATCTAGTCGGCGTCTCACATCTGGTCAGCGTCCCACATCTAGTCGGCGTCACACACCCGTGCCCACATCTAGTCGGCGTCACACACCCGTGCATGACCACACCATGGAGGAAGCAAGTTAGATAGCAGATGAGATGTGTTTGGACATTGGTTATGACATGGGCTCCATGGCACATGATGATGCGGGTCCATCCCATACATTTGCCCATGAGGACACATCTCGGCCCCCATCCATGAGGAGTGATGATACATGCCCACCCACATCCCCTACTACATCTCCGTTGCCCACCACCCGTACATCTCCCCCACTGACTACCGGCATTGCCCCCACAGATGTACATGGTAGAGATGAGATGAGATTCATGCCCACCCCTGGGCGACCCACCCTTGGTGTTGTCGCCCTTGAGTTTGTGCATACCAAGTTCATCCAGACACAGATACCCACCCCCCACCAGAGGCTTCACACATTGAGGATCGGTCGCGAAGGCTGCAACGGACACGGACACATCCTCTTGACTATGGGACTGGACATGGTACTATACTTCGATTCATTACCGATTACATATACATCTTTTTGTAGTTAAATGATTTGCATATTAGTATTTGCTTGTGTTCTTTTCACGCAAGGTGAGACCAGTAAAGGAACCAGTGAGGAGAAGAAAACGGGGATGATTTTCGTTGGTCAAGAATCAGTGCTGCTTTGGGGAGGAGACACAGTTGGTAATTAATGATGGCTTGAAACTTGTATGAACTGTTCATTTCAAAGGTATGAAGACACATGAACTTGCTGGGATGCTAATGGATGTTTGCTACAGGTCTTCTTACTGTTACTTTTGCATGGCTCATTGCCCCTCGTGTTGGGAAGGTATGTCAGATTAAGTGTTTTTTATTAAGATACAGTGCAAACATAATTCAGTTTATAGGGTTATTAGCTCACTACAAGTGTAGAAGTAATTAACTCTATGCTTAGGATTAAAGTACATGCACACTTGTTAGGCACCTTTTACCATTCAAAATAAACATGGCAGGTGATGGAAATGATAAGAAATGGATGAAGGAGCACATTCCTGTCTATTACTCTATTGTGTGTGTGAGAGTACCTTTTTTTCTCAGCACTATGGCCCAAGGATCCTGGGCCAAATAAATATTTCTTGGTGGACTGGGCTCGATTCACCGCAGCTAAAAGGGCTGTTTAAGAACCGAGTGGTGCACAAAACAAGCTTCCTACAATACAAATAACTAACAAGCAAGGATATCTGTATTGAATGACATTTTAACAGCAAAGGAATGCACAATAAGTAAAATACAATGTAAGAAAAGGTTAGGGATCCTCGAATTAGTGAGGTGCATTTTATTAATTTCCCTTAGTTGTGATTACAGTGCTCACTAAGACGTGGTGTAAGGTTCAACTAAGTTCAAAAGTTACAGACTTTGATAGCTATTCAAGCTTCAAAGACTTGCAAAGTTTGAATTTGTTGAATCCGAGCATGTACTATAGTGGCTGTCTCTGGGATACCGGGAACGGTTCCTCTGTTTTCTCTTAGGTTTACATAGCCTTTTCTATAATTTTATGAGACTTCAGAAAATGACTATGAATGCCTCAAAATGATTTAATCGAAAATGAATCTCTCTCTCTTGATCTGAATCCCCTTTTTGCATGGACCCCTTCCTCCTTTTATAGCACAGCTTCGGGCTTCGGGGTACTAACGATTTCTCCCTTTTGCCTTTTAGAGTTCGTGCCGTGCCAGGTTGCTCAGGGTCATGTCGTTTCCTTTTTCTCTCATAGTTTCTTGCTTTTGGTGCGACCAAATGAAAGTCCCTTAGCTAGTTTTCTATTCCCAGACTTCTTCGTTGGCTGGTCTGAAGCTATTTGGCTTTTTCTTCTCAGCGCTCCAGCTTTTTCAGTGTACTCTTCCTTGTCACTTTCTCCAAATGGTCGGAACCAGGCTCCTGCGTTTTGCTTCGTACCTCCTGGCTCCACTGCATGTCTGGAGCATGAGATCCGCATGCCCTTTGTCTTTTTATCTCTCTTTGAATTTGCTTCAATCTTACTTCGCGCGTCCAGGGATCCCCTGACTCTGGTGACTTCTGGGATCCCGACCCAGTTCTTCTTACTGGGCTTTCTTTGGTTTGCTGGTTCTGCCTGGTTTGGGCTTTTTTTTTGTTCTTTTGTGGGTCTCTGGATTCCAATCCTCTGGGCCTTTTGCCCTTTTTCTTCTTTCTTTTCTCTTTTCTTTATTGTGTGAGCCCAACCTTCCCTTTTCTCTCTTAGTTTTATTATTTATTTATTTTTGTGTGAAATGAGCCCAACGTTTTACTTCTTTGGGCCTTAGTTTGTGACCAATTAATTTTAGACCTCAACAGTGTGTAAAACGCCAACATTTATAACTTTATGAAACAACTAGCTTACTTTAGAATGAGTAATTGCAGCAAGTACTACTTCCTTCCAATTTTGCTATGGGAAAAAAGTGGAAAATTTTGAGGCTGTTTGCTATTTTTTGTGGTAAACACTTTAATTAAGCAAGAAATTTCAGCATAAAATTATCTAAAGATCCCAGCAATGGAAGCCTTGATGAAATTTTTGGTAGCACTAACTTGTATCTTTTTCTTTTAATTTCTCTTTGTTGATTTATTCCTCAAATATTTTTTATTTGAATGGCATTAGCCCATGAAGGATTGGAAGGTGTAGCTGCAGAGAAGGGTGCTGCAGAGTAGCCTGTATGTGTTCCTTTTTGAGATAATTGACCAATTAATGTTGTAAGTAACAGTAATCGTAGTGTTCAATTGCATTGTCTAAAGTGGATGTGAAATGGCATGTTGCATTTACTCTTTCCTTGGCAGACTTAAAACACGAAGTATCTCACTACAAGGTATTCTTTAACTTGCATTCTTTTTTCAATACAATGTAGAGACATCAGTCTTCTGTGAAGTATAAGCATGATATTTTTTTCCCAAAACCCATGAATACCTTATATTATGAAAAATGAAATTGAAAAAGAAAAGAAAAAAGGGAATAAAGAGAAAGAAATATTGTCTTCATCTTATAGCCTTACATGTCTTGATTTGTTTTCTTCAACTATAATTATTTAACTTGTATTCATTTCTAACGTAATCATTATGGTTCACATACAAGGTTTGGGTGCCAAACAAAAGGCCGTTGCAGCTATATACGGGGACTTTAAGGAGTCTTATGTAGATTTGCCACGTTTTTTGGCAAGACTTAAGGATGCAAGTCCGGGTACAAAGTATAAGTTATTGGTGGATGATAATTATGAACGGGGAACCTGTACATTCAAGTCCGTATTTTGGGCGTTTCGTCCATGTATTGTTGGGTTCAAGAATTGTAAGCCTGTGATTAGCATTGATGCAATCCACCTCTATGGAAAATATAAAGGGAAATTGATGATTGCAATGGCGACAGATGCTAATAATAAGATTTATCCACTAGCCTTCGCCATTGTCGAGAGGGAGAGCACAGAGACCTGAGGTTAGTTCTTGGCTTGTATAAGAAGGTATGTTACCAGCCGGAGACACCTGTGTGTCATATCTGATAGACACCCTGGGATACAAGCTATCTTCAGAGACACTAATCGAGACTTTTTGCAGCCTCCCATGACAGAACATCATTACTGCCTTCGTCATCTATGCAGTAACGTCAACACTAGATGGAACAATGAAACTTTAAAGAATCTAGTATGGAGGGCAGCAAGTACTACCCAGGAGCGAAAATTCAATGCCACCTTCGATTTAATTGAGAATGTCAACCGGGATGTGCACCAATATCTGAAGGATGTGCCCAAAGAGAAATGGGCTCTAACTTTTGACAAGGATTTCTGTTATGGGGTGATGACTACAAACGTCTCCGAGTGCTTCAATGGTGTTCTAAAGGGTGCTCGTAGCCTGCCCATTACAGCAATGGTGAAATACACATGGTTCAAATTGAATGCTTACTTCGATGATCGTCGCAATAAGAGCATAGAGCAGTTGAATTCGGGAAAAAAATGGTGTAAATATGCCTTGAATATCTTCATGAGAAATAAGGCGAAGGCGGAGTATCACAGGGTGACGAGATTGAGCGCGCAACAACAATCATATCAAGTAGATACATTGCATAATCCAAGGACTGCTGGACATAGGGATCACACACATGGAGTTAATCTGCTGCAAAGAACTTGCACATGTTAGAAATGGAAACTGTACAAGATACCATATTCACATGTCATTGCAGTTTGTATTAGGTATCGACATGATGCAGAGCAGTACGTTGACCTATGCTATAGCATGGACACACTGTTCCGGAGCTATTTTCCCTGCGTTGAAAGATAGATTATTATGGCCGGATCCTTAAGAAACTCGAAGGGTCCTCCCTAACCCCCTATTGATCTGAGAGAAAGAGTGCCCTGTCTCAACACGAATCAGGAATGAGATGGACAAGGGCGGGAAACGGCCGAGAACCACACCATGGAAGGAGGGGGGGAGGAAGGTGCAATGCGGGTTGTGTAACCAATAAGGGCATAACCGAAGAACATGCCCTAAGCAGAACGAGGTACCGATGAGTGGTGGTCTCGTAGACTAGGTACGCTAAGTTTGAATCGGGGCATCCTTCTAAATGCAACTTGAAACAAAATGCATGATATATGCCATTAGATCAAAATGCATGCTATATGCCATTCAATTGTGTATTTTTTAAAACTTGAGAAAAATTGGATAAAATTCTAAGGACCAAATATGGCATTTATACTATAAGCTACTTTCCCTATAGGATGCATACAAGAAAGCAAGATTTGTTCAAGTTTAGTATATTTTATACTTACGTATATTTCACAAGAAAGCAAGATTTGTTCACGTTTAGTATATTTCATACTTATGTATGCAGAAGCCAAAACAGAAGTCACCTTTGGTACAAATCAATTAAGGATAATTTTTTCACAGTGTCCACTCATTAGTGTAGTTTTGAGATGCAGGTTATGATCTTGAGCGAACTCATCTCCTATATTTCTCATACAAAACCTGTCATACCACATGTAATACAAGGTCTTTATTGTATTGACATTAAACATCTTACAGACAGTTGACTGAATCACAGTGGTCGAAGTTCTTGCTTTTGTTGACTTTTATGGATCATCACTCATAGGAAATAGTCCAGTTATAACCCAAATATGCTCAAAACTATGGCTTGTAGCATAGTGCTAAAATTTAAGTAACCAATGATGACATTTTGTATGTTTCCTATTCAACAAATCATTTCATTTTGGAATTTTTGAAGTCCAAAACTATGGAAATTTATGTCAAAAATGTGTATGCGGCAGAATAACATTGCAGCATCATCTGATTCATTTTTTTTTCTTCAATGAATTTGAAATTATGAAGTTTTGAATGGGCTCTCTTTTTAAACAGGTCAATGCAGCATTGAGTAAAGAAGGTCTAAAAGCATCCAAACTCCTCTTTGGAATTGATTTCACTAGAAGCAATGAATGGACAGGTTTGTGGAGCAAATATAATAATCTCTTTTTGTTTATATTCCATTCATTAATGTATGAGTTATTGATGGAGCAAAATTGGGATCCCCTGTTTATAATTGCACCTACAAAACCCTGGGGTGTAATCTGACTTGTACCAAAAACAATTACTATGTTCCTCATTATTTTCTCGGATAGTGTTTTGGAGGGTAATAAAATGTAGATTACTTTGGAGGGTACTCACCATGGACCACTCACTAATAAGCCTACTATGTTCATTGAGATTGGTTTGTCTCCTCTCTCTCTCTCGGTTTTTTTCTACTTCTAGTAGAAATGTTTGCTTTATTGTACAACTCAGTATATTTCAATTCACTGTTGTTCCTATTGTGTCTTTTCTTAAGTTATTTTCATGTTTATGATTTGTTTGCAAAGTAATAGATCAGTTAAAATTGTTTTCCTGGGTGCAAAGCCTGGTTATGGTTATAAGTTAAGAAAACTTAATAAGCTTAAAAGGAAAACTTCTTCTTCTTAGGTGAATTTGAAAACTCCTACATGCATAGTCCATTAATATTGGTCTCCATTGTACTGGATCAACGCTATTCTTAGTCCAACATTCCCTATTCTTGCCCTCAATCAATGCTTGTGTAGTTCTTCACAATTACATTTGTTATCCCTTTTCTTTTCCTTATTATTATTTTTTTTTTTTTTGTGCTTTATCTTTTCTGCCATGTGTGTTTCAAAACATCATCGCTCTTTTCTTTTTCTTTTTTGCCTTTTCTTCATCAGATAATCTTTTGGTTCATAATGTATCATTGACCTTATATCTCACTATTTATAATATCCATGTACTTGATAGATATCCATTGGCAGCATGTACTTGTCCTTCCAAAGCACACCTCTTTTATCTCAACCAACCTACAATAGGTCTAGTTTAGCATCCTCTTCAATTTTCATCTCTCATGAATGACTAGATGATTAGACTTGGTGACTCTTGGGTGTATATTTCTTGGTGTCTCTTGTTCCTTTCACTGGTTTTAAGGAAACTACCTTCCTAGTACTTGGCCTTTCTTTTGCTTCTTCTGTTAAAACTTCATTGTCAAATGACCTTTCTGAAAGTGAATATTGATGATCTAAGAAAAATCTGATAACATGGTATGGATGTTTGAAGTGGGATGGTATAGTTTCATTGGCCTAGAAGAGAAAATTTGTATCTTTAATCAGTGCTAGTTGTTAGATGGTACTGCACATTTTTATGATTTTGCCAATACTATAATACATATAATTTGTTTTTTTTCTTTTGAGTTCATGTTTGAAACTCATATTTTATGTTTTATTCATTTCTTGTGGTTGATATGGGTAGTACAAAGGAGTACTGGAAAAGGCAGGATGCAGCTCAAGTTATTAGTCTAGTTAAGTGAAGCATCAGCTACTGATAAACAATAAGCTTAAAAGCTTTGTTTTGGCTCTTATTTTATCATCTAAGACTTGCATTTCTAATCACTATTAGTCATTATCAAAGTTCATGTGTTAATTTAACCACCCAATTTTGCAAATATGGGACACTAAAATTTTTATGACTAGACGTATTTCCTTATACTTCTGCCTTACTTATTCCTAACCACGTATTTCTCAATTTTATGTTAAATCTGTTCATTCTGTATTACGGTAATAGGCTATAAGAAAATGGCACATAGCTGAATTTTTTTTTTTGGTTTCTCTTGTATACTTTTTTAAAGGGGTTTCTCTTGTATACTTATCATATACTAGCTATGTGCCATTTTCTTCTCTATGAATTTAATTTGCTTCTTCAGAAAAATAAAAATGAAAACATAATATATTATTGTGGACAGTATTAATTATTTTCGTAGGTTATTTTGGTAGTTGTATACTTATCAAATACTAGCTGAGTTTTGTAAAATAAGGAAAAATGGATGCTGGATTCAGGACAGTGGCTGCTAAATATTTCAAGACACAACACTAGTGAGTAGTGACTGAGAATTAAGAGTCTAGCATAGGTGCTAAGAAGGCCCTAAAATTGACTGCAAATTGATAATGTTATTCACAAATAATTGTATCATGCCAAGTTCAATCGATGGATTAAAGAATTTTGCTACAAATTGACTTTTATATCTATTAGTATTAATTTGAAGTTAGTTGTACCAACTTTGAAATTGTTTGTTGTAAATCTGCAATAGTTAAAATGGTGGTCACTTTGATTGTTTCTTGAGGAAACCTTGTGCATTGTTTCATGGGTTTTGGCAGTGTCTTGTGACTCTTGTCCATTGAGCATATTCAACCCATTTGCATGAAGTTCTGGCTTCATTCACCAAAATCAACTTATCAAACAAAAAAAAAAATGTTCACTAAAAAATCAAATGGACGTAAAGATTTTTAAGAGTACAGCAATAAGCGAGAACTTCATGCAAATGGACGTAAAGATTTTAAGTGCATGATTTCACTCCAGAAATTAGGGCCACATACAGATTGATACTTGAGTTTAATGCACTCGGGTACTGCTAACACAGTACTCGAGTTTCATGGACTCGAGTATCAACGGGCATGATTCTCCTAGGGCCAATACAGATTGATACCCAAGTTTCATGGACTCGGGTAATACTAACGCAGTACTTGAGTGTCATGGACTCGAGTATCAACGGGCATGATTCTCCTGAGGCCAATACAGATTGATACCCGAGTTTCATGGACTCGGGTACTGCTAACACAGTACTCGAGTGTCATGGACTCGAGTATCAACGGGCATGATTCTCCTGGGGCCAATACAGATTGATACCCGAGTTTCATGGACTCGGGTACTGCTAACACAGTACTCGAGTGTCATGGACTCGAGTATCAACGGGCATGATTCTCCTAGGGCCAATACAGATTGATACCCGAGTTTCATGGACTCGGGTACTGCTAACACAGTACTCGAGTGTCATGGACTCGAGTATCAACGGGCATGATTCTCCTAGGGCCAATATAGATTGATACCCGAGTTTCATGGACTCGGGTACTGCTAACACAGTACTCGAGTGTCATGGACTCGAGTGTTAACGGGCATTTTGCACTCAAGGAATTGGGGCCAATACTGCATGATACTCGAGTTTAGTGGCCTCATGTACACTACTAAACAGTACTCGAGTCCAAGAAACTCGAGTACCAAGTGGAATTTTTTAAATACCCAAATGCCATGTCAACCATGCCACGGTGGAATAGAAAATAGGGAACTCGAGTTTAGTGAACTTGAGTACTAGAAAAAGTGGTAGATTCCCATTAAGTTCTGAAACAATGTTTTTTTGCTAAAAAATTTAGGAAAGGGTGGTATTTGGCCATTTTTGCCAAGGAATAGGGCTGAAGTCTTCTTTCTAATTTCATGGTTGAAAATCTGTCTCAAAGCCCAAGCCCGGATAAAAGCTACTAATCACAAAGCTGACATTATAGCTTTACTAATTATTATTTTTTTAGAGAATCGGCTTTAGGAAAGTATTTTATTACGTATCAGGTATGATGAGTTCATAAAAACCGTTAAGGTCATCCATCTTAATGGACAATCATTGCATCATTAGTAGGCCATCAAAGATAGATGAGTAACCGCCTAACACATTCAATAACGACCCTCTCATCAAGACAAAGAACATTACAATCTGTCCAACAGCTACCCAAGTCACCTATAAAAGGGACAATCTGTCCATTTGCTAAGGTATGCCAGAAACTATTACAAAATACAAGTTATATACGAAAGATATGAGTTGATACTAACTTAAGCATTGGAGGCTCCCCCACTGGGCACAACCCGATGTTCTTTTCGATGAACTCTCTTTATCTCGCAAGTCCTACAAGATCGGCAAGAGTTTTGGATTTGACGAGTGACCCAACTGACGATTTTGGCTTCATCAGTTTGGCGCCGTCTGTGGGAAATCGATTAGCCATTAAGCTCTTTCTACGACAAAGGGTCATTCAATTCAAACTCATAGACAACAATGCAAGGGCCCATATCCAAGGTCTAAGAGATCACCAAGATGTTGTTGACGATGAAATCAAAGCTAAGTGCGACTTGTGGCTGCAAGACCCACCTGGGACAGTCAATGACGCAAGAGCCTCATGATCCAATCCATTACCTTCAAGGTATGAGACATAGGATCATTTGAGGGTCTACACCACGTACTGACACAAAGAAACAAATCATGTAATTGGATTTGCGGTGAAGGGGTAATCAAAAGGCTTAGCCTTCTTTAATTCAAGATCCAATAAAGAAGATCCATTTGTCAATTTGGTTTTCAAAGACCAGCACCTCAGAATTTCCACACAAAATCACCCAAAGGTGGTTCGCTATACGGCACAGACTGAAAATAAGACAATCACAGACTTTGAAAGACCATGACAAACCTTAACGGTATGGCCCAGCTCCTGGGTCTTAAGGTAAGATGAGTTGCCTCTCATCTTGTTGAATGGTTTATCCACTTTTACCCTTCATATATCTGCAAAAGTGCTCTAGTGTCCGTTCATTTTAGCATGAGATATTTATTTTGTTATTGCAATAAATAAATAAATAAATGGGTCTAGAAGACTAAAAGTCTAGAACATGATAGTCTCGTCGGGAGCTTAGATAAAGCTACCTGTTCGAAACAAACAAAGAAGTTACTTTGTTAAGTCTCCCTTTGATGGGTGAGATTTTAGAAGGTGATTGTATATGACCATATAAGCTCTGGCCACCTAAATGAAATGCTATGATGAAATTACCATTATAGTAAATTCATAGGCATTTATAAACCTTCCTTCCTTAGTTGCCTCAAATCCCCATTGTTAAAATTTGCATAAAATATTTATTACCTTACCAAAAATACAATTTTGAGCATTAAAGATGGTAAAGTCAAATTTAATTGCTTTGCCAAATATCAAAAACTCAATATGGACATTTAATAGAATGGAACCAGATTTTATTAGGATTGAAATCCACTTAACAAGAGATTCTTGCTCCCTTTAAATTTGGAACGTGACATGCCTAAATTATTTCTCTGAATTTTAGCAAATGCACGTGCATAGCTAAATTAGTTACATGTGTGAGAAGTTATTTTCTTTTTGATCAACGATATGACATATGTTATACACTAGTGGATGCAAGTAGTGGAACTATGGAGGAATAATTCTCAACATAATTGTTTTTAGGAGAAATCCTATAAGTGCATAAATGATTACCAAATTCACGCATGATGATCATGAGCATATACATGCTACTTTGACTTTGAGAGTAAACATGTTTCGAATTGTCATCATACAATCTACTCTCAAAATAGTATCAGATTATATCCATATGAATTCTTTAAATGAGAAAGATATCAAAAGTAGGAGACAGCATTGTTCACATAGCTCATGATATAACATGTTGTACCAAAATCTTTGGCTACGTATGCGTTTGGGGTTTTGAGTTTTCCTCCTGTATACTTGTCCAACATGCTTTTACAATTGATGCATAAATCCTACCACACACGGTTTCATGAAAACCTTAGTGGTCTCTATATGTTTGAGTATCATGCTTTCATAAACTGAGCCATTATTTTAGTGCTTGATATGAATTATACACACGGATTGTAAATTACAATTCCTTTATATTATACACATAAATAATTGCATGACATAAGCATGCTAAGGGATACTATGCTAAATACTGTCATGGAGACATCAACATATACCGCCCATAAGCCACAACAAATTTTATACATTTGTGGTTAATAATATTTGTGAATTTCTTACTTGACACTGCTGCTCCAAATCTAACACTTTGCACAGTAAAAGTACTAGATTATTTATTGTACCTATATTCTTAAGTTCATAAGCTTTAATTAGAATGAGAACTTGTCAAAAAGAAACAACCAGGAAAGAGATTAAAAAGTCTTAAGTGGAAAAGGGGAATACAACCAAAGATTGTGAAAATTCCTTTGACATCACAAATGGCAAATCAAGCCCTAAATGGATCACATCAGAAAATACTTAGTCATTTTGTATTTATTCTTGATTTTTTATTGTTAGTTTGTTCTATTGTGCTATTTGGAGTTTTCACCCTTGTCTTACTCTGATTTGACTAGCCTTGTTCTATTCCCCGCATGAGCACATCCCAAGAGAGGAGCGACATTCTTATTTCCCTATTTTGAACTATGTACCTTGTCTTATCTATAAGGTTAAGTTACATATGGTGTAATTTTTATTAATATTACATCATTTAATAACTTTTTATTAGTTTATATTTTGAGAAATCTCTGTTGAATTACATTTTATTTTTATATATTCCATGTTTGCAAAATTTTGAGATGATTAGAGATTGATAATTATTTCATTTATAAAATGTTTATATTTCAAATTTTGTGCTTTTAATTTATACACAAAATATAGGTACATTGATCAAATAGTAAATAGTATTTGATTAACATGAAACTATGTAATCTAATGATTTGATATTTTAAAAAATAATACAATTAAAAGTTATTAAGTGATATAACATTAAGGGTAAAATCTAGGTACATTTGTTTAGGTGATGTACTTAGATTTTCTAATTAAATTTAACCATGTGGTCTTGGAAACTGTAACTATAAAAACGGAATTGCATTGGCTAATAGGCCAATAAACCACATGGTTGTGTTGCATTGGCCAATAAGACATATGGTTTATTGTAATTGGAGAATCTAAGGTAAAATACCTAAGGAATTATACTTAAATATTGTCCTAATAATAATGCGTAACATCGCAAACACACGAAATCCCCCCCACCCCACACACACTCACACACACACACAAAACCCCTAAAATTTTGAATGTAACAGTTAACTCTTTGTGGGTATTATTATATATGTATGTAAGCCGTTAAACAATCGGGAAAATAAACGGTGAGTTCTAGGGTGATGACATATGTCCATATTTAGAGTAGCATTTTCACATAAAACAATATCAAGGGGGGTTTATGTTGCATTCAATAATCCTAGGAGGTTAAGTGTTGCATAATTAACAGTTTATGTATAAAATAATACAAAATAGAGTTTAGTATTATGTTCAAAACTTCAAATGGTTTTGTATTTTATACAACACAATGAGGTTGGTGTATCTTTTGCTAATCTTTTTTAAAGGTAAATTACATCAACCTTTCTTAACGTTTCACAAAATTACACTCCCCCTCCCCCCTTCTCCAAACGTTTCGAGAAATAATATTACCGTCTTTGAGGTTTTATAAGAGCACTAGCATTGGGGGTGTAAACACCCCTAGTTGCTATTTTACAACTTAAGCCACCCAAAATCTACTCTATTCGGGTTTGTAAACTTAAAAAAATCTGCAACCTATAAATAGTGAGAAATTCTGGTATCACATCCAATTACACAACTTTGCCCACAACTCGCCCATATGGCGAGTTGTGGTTGGTGATGGGTGATAGTGGGTCCATATGGGGACACCCTTCCACCAACCACAACTCACCACATGGGCGAGTTGTGGGCAAAGTTATGTAAAAAATATTTTAATATGTGGTTGTGTGTGAAGAAAAAAAAAAGTGAGTTGAGGAAAAAGATAGAATAATACTTTTTATTATTTTATTAGGTATTTTATATTATTTTATTAGGTTGTATGTAAAAATAAAAATTAGAATGTACGATAAGTTGTAAAATAAATTGATAAAATAAATAAAATAATTTTCAAAAATTTAAAATAATAACAATAAATTTTTTTTTTTGGGGATGCCGGATGCTAATGACATATCCATCACTAGTTCCCGTTATCCTGAGTCCTGGCCGTCGGGACACCTTTCTCTAAGGGCATGTGAAGGAACTCAAGTTCCAACATCAATTAATATCCTACCTAAATGCTGCCAAGTATATGCTTTTTCAGAAACCAACAAATTTTCACTTTAAGATACACAAAAAACCAAGAAAAAAATCAGAAGAAGAAGACATTGAATATAGTCGCAACGTCCCTCATTCACACAAAATTCAAGAATTTTCTTTAACAAAAAAGCAAAAAGAAAATAAATAAATAAAATCATTCCATGGATCACATAAAAAAAAAAAAAAAAAAAATGTTCCAACATCAATTAATATCCTACCTAAATACTGCCAAGTATATGCTTTTTCAGAAACCGACAAATTTTCACTTTAAGATACACAAAAAACCAGGAAAAAAATCAGAAGAAGACATTGAATATAGTCGCAACGTACCTCATTCACACAAAATGCAAGAATTTTCTTTAACAAAAAAACAAAAAGAAAAAAAAAAAAAAAAAAAAATCATTCCATGGATGTAGAAGGTACTGCCGGAAAATCAAAATCTGGGCGACTCATCCTTGGCAAGATATGAACTCTCAAAGCTTCAAAGCCGTCAGGCAAATCCACCACCCACAATCTCCCAGGAGAGGCCAACACATCTACAACCACAATCCCATTTTCACCACATACGCACAGTTTTCCAGCGGCAGCAGCCACATGTTGTGCCCCTCTAAGCTTCTCTGACTCCATAATCTCCTCCCACAAATCCTTCTCATGGTCATACTTTCTCAAAGCACCCTTGGCTTCATCCACCACATACATCACATCTTCATCCATGGCTGCCACCGGTCCTCTCCACCCATAAAGCATACCTTCCGGCATCTCCTCCCACTCATCTTTATCAACATTGTAAACAATTCCTTCTTTTGCTTTCACATTCACCACACAAAGCTTCCCTCTCCACCCAACTGCATCGATTGCATCTCTACTATATCTTGCATCTTTAAGCCTGCTCTTCTTTTTCCACTCGCCATGGTGATCATGATCCCACTTCTCCAACGAACGCGCAGTGTCGTTGGAGAAGTGGGATCCCACTCCACTCGCCGCGTATACCGCGCCGCGCACTGCGCCTGCAGCGCACCAGCGGCGCGGTGTGGCGAGTCGGGGTCCGAAGGACCATGTCTTGGAGAGCGGGTTGAAGATGAGAGGGTGAGAGAGTGCAGGTGCGAAATTATGAGTGGTGGCGGCGAGGAGAACAAGGTTCTGAGAGACAGAGACCGATTGAATCGAGAAGTTTCGGGATATGAAAGATGGGTGGTGGAGAATGACACAAAGTGGTGGTGGTGGTGGAGGAAGGAGGTCCCAAGTGGATGAGATGGGATCGAAGTTGAAGAATTCTATTGAATTGGAATTGGAACTTGAAGACTGGGAATGATGTAAAAGAGCGTATAAAGAGAAGAAAGGAGGGAAGGAAGGTGAATAGATTAGGCGACGCCATGAGTGGCACACAGAGTAAAGAAGAGAACGGTTGACGAAAGAAAGGCAGAGTTGGGCTATGTGGTCAGGTAGTGCTGGTAGCGATGCCTCATCTTCTTGCTGGTGATTGTGGGGTGTGAACTTTTTAAGTTTGGTAGATGGAGCTGTGCAAGAATTAGTACTGGTATTGAAAGTATTGGCCATGGACTATGGGAGAATGGTGATTAGAGAGTTTGGGGAGAAAGAGAGCGGTGGTAGGGTTTTGTTTTGTCTTTTAAAAGGCTTGCAAATCGCCAAATTGGATTGAAGCATTTATGGTTATGTAGAGGGTTCTGCTGTCTTTCTCTGCTTTTCATTTTTAAAATAGTAATAAAAAATAGAAGTCTATCATTGTCATTGGTGGAGAAGTCACAAGTGCCAACTAACAATATCAGGCCAGAAAAAAAAATGAGGTTAAGGGGCTCTTTAGATACGTTTATTTTGTTGAAAATTAAAAATTTATTGTTAAAAATGTTATAGTAAAATAATTTTTAAATTATGAATAGTATCGTAGAACCTAAGATTTACTCTTTATTGTTACGTTTTTCAGTATTTGGCTAGTCTGTGAATAATGTCATAGGACCCAGTAAAAAAAATGCAAAACGCAAAATCATTGCTTGACAAACACACGCTAAATCTTCTTACACAATTAACATTGCGTGTCTGGTACACTTGGTGATGATGTACAGAAAATCAGTAGGCTGAATGCTCTTGACTTCAAAGATCTAACCACTCTTTGGAATACCTAAAAAGGAAAACACACTATCAAAGGTGACCGGGGTGCACCGGCCAAGAACCCTCTGATGTTTAAGTTAATTTCTCTCTTAAGATTCTGGAATTCCAACTTTTTTGGGAATTGTAAAAACCTACCTTCATCTGGTCCGAATGGGGTGTTTATATAGTATACTCTTGGAGCGGTTTATTTGATTTGTAACTTCCCCTATATTTGAGGAAATCAGAGGGTTCAAGGATAACTTCCACAACCGCTATGAGAGTTATCATATTTCATCTTTATCTTCTATAACTGTCATTGGCAGTTAAGTACTCAGTAGGAAGATATAGTGATGAACTGGGGTCTTACTCATGCCTTGGAATAATAACACGTGGTTCAATTTACTAGTTTGTGTAGATAAACTTCCCTGGAATTTTCCCAAGTTAGCAAAAATTAGGATTAAATTATGAACTCACGTAGTGGTGTGAGGATCTTGTTTTTTTTTTTTGGCTAATTTAGGTTTAGGAAAATCTTAGGAGAATGTGTTGTGTGTGCAAGTGTGTGGAGTTGACACTTAATTTATTGTGAAAAAAATAAGAAAACTTTCATAAATATGTCTCTTTATTGAATAATGGAAAGAATTACATTCAGGAATGAAGCCAAGACTTAGAGTTAAGGGGGTGGAAGTATAAAAAAAAGATCATAGTATAAAAAAAAAATCATTATGAAACTCTAAATAAGCATCCAATTTTCTCTTTAAAAAAAACATTCGTTTAGTATTAACAGAACATTAACGAAGACAAAGATACAAAATTATTGTTTTTTAATACATTACAATGTGATTATTTATGAAAATAGAACTCGATGTGTGTCTGCTGTTGGTTTTTTTTTTTATTTTTTTATTTTTATGCGTGCGTCTATTACTGGGTAAGAACAAAAATATTTTGTTAAAATCTTTTAAATGTTCAGGTTGTTTGTTTTAAGTAAAACTAATTTATTGAGCTTAATTATTTTTAGTTTTGCTATTCGTCATTTTTGTTGTTGGGCTAATTTTTTTAAGCTTGTTAATTATGTTCTAGATTTTAGATTTATAACTTTTTTTTTAATGGCCTTTAAAAGGATCAATGCTATTGTTAAAGGGGACTAAGTATAATTTTATTGAACAAATTGCTAAAGTCAGTACATAAATATATACTAGTATTTAAAAAAAAAAAAAAAAATTTGGGGGGTAGGGGGGTGTGGGGAGAGCCCGAGAATAGCTCGTCCATGATTACATCAATCTCTCTCCCTTTTGGGCATGTGTATTGTATGCTTTACACCATGTTTGGCTTGGAAGAGAAAAGAAAATAAAACGAAAGGGAAATAAATGCTTGCATATGAAATGCAATGAAAGAATAATTATAATAAATTATTTTTCCCTTTTATCCCTATTAATTATAAGCTAACAATATATTATGAGTCTATAAAAGTAGTTTTGCATAAAGGGTAACATTTTCCTCTATTATTTTTAAAAAATTAGATGGAAGTTCAACTAACGTTTATTTGTGTTTTTAACAGTGGCGTTTAATATTTAAATATTTTTATTTCATCTGTCATTTTTTTTTTTAAATTTAACAAAATGTGAAAGATGTGGTGGGTCCCTTAGTAACTCTCTCAAATTTCTATTTTCTCCTCTCTTCCACTGTATCCATTCTAAGGATTTTACATCTTTTTTTCTTCCATCCCTTTTTTTGGTTTCCCCTTTCCTATCCACCAAAAGGAGCATTACACTATGCTTGATTGGGAGGAAATGTGAATGGAAAACACATGTTTTCCGTTGTTTAATTCATAATGAAAAGTGAGGAAAAGGTGGGTCCAAAATTTTCTATTCTAGCCCACTAAAAATTGATCTCTTCAAATGAATAGCTAAGTCGATTCTCAAAAAAAAAAAAAGATGAATAGCTAAGTCAAATGAGTCAACTACCATTTTTCTTACCTTTTGGTTGCTTATTTTATTTATAGAAAATGCTAATGAGTGCCCTTAGAACACTCGTTAATAATTTATTTAAAGAAAGTTTTTATGGTGAATGAAAAAAAACAATTAATATTTTGACAACTTTTTTTATTTCCCATAAAAGTGAGATTTTGTTAATGTGTGTCCTTAAGACACACAATAATTTTTATTTTTGAAAAACTTTCTGAAAAATTGAAAAAGTATTAAAAGTTTTTTTAATTTTAAAAAAATATTTTCAAAAATAGATTTTTTTTTTTTTTTTGAGAAAGTCAAAAATAGATTGATTAACGTTTACCATGAGAGAGAGAGAGAGAGAGAGAGAAAAAAGATGGGTTGGGCGGTTGACACTGACATAATAATAGCTTTGCAGTGGTTCTTAAAGGTAGCCTTTGCAGCACGCATTCCAGCCTTTGTGAAAATGTCCCTCAGCTATTCGAAAAGTCACTTTCTATTTTCAGCAACCCATCTGTTTTTGGTCTTTTCCTAATATTTCTCTCTCATATATTCTCACCCCGAATTTGCTTATAATAATAACTAATCGTTAATCCGTACTATACACGAGAATGTATATATTTGTAAGGTAAATTAAAATAATTTTATAAAATTTTAAATTAATTAAGAAACTACATTATTACATGATTTGCTCTTGTATGGCTTCAATTTATATTACAATTTGATGAAGAAGTCATTATTTGAACGTGCAATTGTTTACAAAAAAATTTTCAGAAAATTTCAAATACGGCAAAAAAATAACTCAAAAATTCAGATATTAAAACTTCTAAAAGACCAAAAAATATTAAAGAATTAGATGATTCTTCTCTGCTTAGAAATTAGGCGTAAATGCACCTTTAGTCCTTACATTTTGCACTTTTTCCATTTTGATCCTTATATTTTATTTTTACAACTTTTAGTCCCTAAACCAATTAATGTGTGACATTTAAGTCCTTACCGTCAGCCAACTAACAAGAAAAGCTGAGATGGCAGACGGAACACCATATTAGCTGACGTGGCGCTAATGTGGCACTGATGTGGTGATTAAAATATTATTAAAAAATATTATTTGAAATTTTTATATGCCACGTAAGCATTTTAATTTTTTATAAAAAGTCATGTCAAACAATTGAAACAAAAAAAAGAAAATAAATTAAAAAACAAAACTTAAATTTTTATTTATATATATTTTTTTTTACTTTCATTATTTTTTCGTAAGAACTGAAGTTGTTCTTCGTGTTCTTCCCTAGTGTTCTTCCCCATAATCAATCTCTAGCAAAGAACCAAACCCCAAACCCATATCTCAACCAAACCCCAAACCCATATCTCCAGCAAAGCAAACCTTAGCCTTCAAACTCATAAATTTTCTTGGCAAACAAACACAAAAAAAAAAACAAAAAACAAAAAAAAAACCCCAAATCACCACCACCGAATCAAAGAACATGAACATCAAATCCAAGCAAAAGAATAAAAACCTAGCAACTAGTGAAGCAACACCATCGAATCAAATCTTCCAAAATTTCCCAACAACCACCAAAGCCTTAACATCAAATCTACAAAAATTCTAAGCCAAAAACTTCCAAATCAACCTTAAAGAGAGGAAAAGAGAGACGGTGAGGTAGAATGAGGTGTGAGAACCACTGAGCTCGGCTTCACAACCAGTGATTTGGCTCCAGTACTGAATCGGTGACAAGGGTTTCGTACAACGGAGCCATAACTACACAGAAACAAAACTACTGAATTGGCGACTATGGTGAGTTATCGTCAAATTTGACGGTGGCGAAGACCTCATCTTTGTGGCGGACCTTCTCAATGGGTTCGATGGTTCGATGGGTCGATGGGTTTTCTTTCTTTGACGGCAGCAGCGACCTCATCACTGAGTCTTGAACGAGTTCAACGGCGGCGGAGATGAGATTTTGAGATTAGAGAGAGTTTTGGTCTGAGAGAGATTCCGTCGAGGGTGAAGAGAGAGAGAGAATTAGAGATAGGGAAAGTTTAGAGATGTTTCAAAATTTGATGACTGATGAGGTTAAAGAAAAAGAAAAAAGAATTAAGGTTAAAGAAAAGGAAAAAGAATTAAAAAGATAATAATTTTTGTTTTTTAAGAAATAATTTTAATTAAATTAGATTTAAGGTTTTTTTTTAATTTAATTTCTTTTTTTTTTTATAAATTTTCTGATGTGACTTTTTAAAATTTAAAATGCTGACGTGGCATATAAAAATGCCAAATAATATTTTTTAATAATATTTTAATTGCCACATCAGTGCCACATCAGCGCCACGTCAGCTAATAGGGTATTCCGTCTACCACCTCAGCTTTTCTCGTTAGTTGACTGACGGTAAGGACTTAAATGTCACGCTTTAATTGGTTTAGAGACTAAAAGTAGTAAAAATAAAATGTAGGGACCAAAATGGAAAAAGTGCAAAATGTAGGGACTAAAAGTACATTTACGCCTAGAAATTATTGAAATAAAACAAAATATATATGACTAAACAATAGAGAAATATAAAAGAAAAATGGGTTACATTCAAAAGAATAATTTCAATTATTGCAAATTTTTTTATTTTGTAAAAAACAGCTAAAAAGAGTTTGATGGTTTATGTACAAAAATGACTTTTTAAAGAAGTTGCAGTAGAATTGTTCTATTATCCAAAGAAGTTGAACTTTATCAATAATTGATGATTTTTATATTTATCCAAATAAAGCCATGTTTAGGATAATCTTAATATAGGATTTATTCAATTTTTTTTTTTAATCAATGTATGAGTTTGAGTTTAAGTTAGACTTGTTAGAGAGATAGAGTTTCACTCATTGTTAAGTTTGAACTAAACAAAAATAATTTGTTTCAAAAAAATGATAATGATGAGTTTGAGTTTAAGTTGGACTTGTTAGAGAGATAGAGTTTCACTCCTTATTAAGTTTAGACTAAACAAAAATAATTTTATTTAAATATTGTACTGACGTGAAAAATTGTAGGAACTTTAGAGGCATCGGTTTTATACATATAATAATAATTGTGGGGTCAAAGAATTTGGCAACCCCAACCCACTTTATACTAAGCCCAAGGCCCACGTCAAGGAGGAAGAAATGTCTGAGGACGGACGAAGAAAGTCCAAATTGCCAAGAAACATCGCCGATGACAATCCTGTTCTCGGCCAACCAAGATCATAGAAGGGAAGAGCGGCACGCCATCAAAGGCAGCCTCCCAGAGCATCCCAAGAAAAAGCACAAGTACAATGTGTTAGCCATTGGAGCATGGTGGAGGAGTAATTCAAGGAGAAACTGTCACCTCCGCATTAAATACCCACAACTAACGTTCTGGTCGCATTAATGAGGAAATAACCCATGAACAGTGTTGCCTTGGTTGCTGCAACTCACAGAATGTTTGGAAAGGCGGCTGATGGGACAAGCACTAGAGTAGTGACCTGCATGATCAACAAATGGAGGGCCAAGATCAATTGAAAGGAGATATATAATGTAA
Source organism: Quercus aquifolioides (assembly GCA_019022515.1). Classification (NCBI taxonomy): domain Eukaryota; kingdom Viridiplantae; phylum Streptophyta; class Magnoliopsida; order Fagales; family Fagaceae; genus Quercus; species Quercus aquifolioides. The sequence goes on along the minus strand of CM032336.1, from coordinate 3,909,984 downwards.
GAAATCCTCTAGGAAAAGGGATCGGAAATTAAAAACAGAGAATACTGTAGCAAATTGTATCATCTTTGAAACCTTTATAACCAAGCACTGAAGAAATAATAAGAACTACAAGCTCCTCAGATGAGGGCTGAGGACAGAATTGCACACTTTAGTCCACGTCCTTATTATTCAATCCACTCATGACTATTTCTAGTTGTTGTAATCCTCACTAAGACCTAGTTCTTAAACCCATTCTCTATAAATTTATTGTATTGAGTTAGTTGGACCTGAGTTCACTCATCCAATAGAAGAAGTGTTCAAACCCAATCCTTATAATAATAATAATATTTAATTATTTCTTTCTTTCTTATTAGTCCTCACGTGCATAGATTCCCATGCATGCTAAGTTTTGAGTAACGAAGACTCTTCAACAGAGATTGGTGTAGTTGATGATGAGGGTTCCAACATTAAAGTTCAGAGTTGTACAAATATCAATGGCTTTGGGCCTACTTCTTCTTCTTCTTCTTCTTCTTCGTAGTACTTTAATTTAAAGTTTTGGTCTTTCTGTTTTGATATATTGGGTACCCCATGAGAATTATTGTAACGTGGGATGCTTGTAAATTTATCCTCCTCAAATCTTACCACGTGGCAATGTCTTCCATTCTGATGCTTGGCTTGTGACTATTTGATTGCTTTTCTCTCTAGGTGGCTGAATTACTAATTGACATCACATGCATTTACTCTGATTTCTCTTACCAAATATTTTACTTCTTCACTTTTTAATTTTAATTTTTCAACTTTTTCTATTTGAAGGTTGAGATTGAAAATTGTCTTTTTTTTTTTTTTCTTTTACTCTTAATTTCTATCATTAAAAATTATTACATATGGGGCAACACCTAGATATGATAGTGTAAGTTATGATTAACCAACCTGCGCTGCACACCTTTTTTGGTGCTTCTGTAGGGCGAGTTCTTTGACAGTGACTTCTTTTGACTGAAATCTATTTCTTAAATAAATTATACTCATATCCTTTAACCTTTTTATGTTGCATTGCAAAACGCCTTGTTTTTTCCTGTCATGTGTTAACCGACTTGAAGTTAATTGTAGCTGGTCATTTGATTCTTTGGTTTGGCATAACAACGCATTGTAGAAAATTAATAATGTTTATCAGACCTCAATTTGCAATATATGTTTCCTGCATGTTTTATCTTTTAAGACTTGCAGTTGTGGTAGACATATGAAAGAGTCTTTATTCTTGTAGCATAATCTGTTGATGGCTTCTATGTATCTGTTTGTCTGTGCATAGAGATGTGCTCTTTTTAACATCTTTTTTTTTTTTTTTTTTTTTTTTAAAGTGCTAATAGTTATACCATGCAAATGCAAATATTTCAGTTGCCATTGGAGTTACAGAAGAGACAATAAAAAATTTCTACAAGTTAGAAGTTCCCACTAGAGATGAAAAAATGAATGATCTAAACATGCAGACCCATTACAAGCTGCTTTACATAGTATCTTTTTCAATTTTTGCCATGATGGTATTCAGATATAGATGTCAAGGAAACACATTGTAGTAGATTTCTTTTAAGATGAATTTTTTACTTTATTTAATGATTAAGTAGCAGAGTAAGTAGTAGTCAAAGTCCTGCCTTTTGAAAGCCAAATTGATACTTCTTGTATCTTTGTAGTTTGTTTGCTTCCTTTAGATACTTTGCAAAAAGAGACCTGTTTGCAATGCATGAGAGTAGGTTTTTTTTTTTTTACCTCGCATGAGAGTAGGTTATATATCATTTCAAGTTATATATATTATGAGATAGAAATCACTATATCAATAGTAAGTGGTCTGTTCTCTTTGGATCATCTGTTGCATATACATATAGAACTAGTGAATTATTTATCCTTTCGTATGTGAACTCGTGGAAAAGTGATTTCTTAGTAAACAAATTGTAACATACATGAAGAAAATAAAATTTGACTTTACTGATTTGCTTATTAGGAAAAGGAAAAAAAAAAAGCTACTTGGCACTAATCAAGTGTTATTGTTTGGGGGAAATTTGGATAATTTTGGGCATTTTAGGGTTTTGGGCATTTTATAAGAGGATATATATATATATATATATATATATATAAACTAGCAAAAAATAAGTAAGTTAAAAACATGCAAAGGAACCGCCACAGGCGGTGGGTTATCAAATATAACAAAATCTAAAGTTTGAGTACAAGTACAATAATAACTAAATTTCTTCCTAATGATGAGAATGTGATTAAAGAACTGGTCTACGTGGGCTATAGATTAAGAAATAACCTGCAAATCAAGAAAGGATAGACTATAGTGGATTGGGCCGGCAAAAATTTTTAAGCTTACAATGCATCAATTTAGAGCATCCAATATGTAAGATCCACATAGGGGCATCCATGTAGCTTGTATGGGAAAAATACTAGGGGAGACAATTCGTGTTCGCAGGTTGAGTTCGTGTTGTATCGAGTTATGAGTATTCGTTTATATGGATTGACTCAAACCCAACTTGTTTAGTAAATGTGTTAGAAATCTTTAACATGAACACGACTTGTTTATTAAACAGATCAACTTGACCTGACATGTTTAACTTATTTAATTAACAAGTCATGTAAAGGTCAATACAAATGACCCGTTTAATAATTTGTTCAATAATCTATTTGATTAATAGGTCATACCTAATCTATATAATTTTTATCAATTCCCATATATCTAAAATCAAAATACAATTACAACCATAAATATAGTAATAACCATATAAAAACAACCATAAATTGCAATAATATATAAATAACTAATAACTTTATAAGCTAAACGGGTCAAATAGGTCAGACGGGTTCGCATGTTGAATACGAACATGACTCATTTATTAAACAGGTTAGTCATGTCAACTCGAATATGACCCGAACCCATTTATCCTTAACCCATGACCTGTTTATAAGCGGGTTAATCGTGTCAAGTTCACGGGTCATGTCAGATTTTGCCATCCCTAAAAAAATACCCTAACACCTTGTTAAACTTTAGGCTAGTGGGACTTACGCTCATGAATTTTCATTTTAGCAAATTTAGTAACGTCATATACCCAATGCTAGAAAAACAAAACAAAACAAATCTCAAACCTTTGAGAGAGAGAGAGAGAGAGAGAGAGAGAGAGAAAAAAAAACTAGGAGAGAAAGGATCATTAGAGCATCCACACTAGATGTGGTAAATGTGCCAAATGCCAAATATTTGGCACATTTACCACATCAAACACCAAAAAACCTCAATTATCATATATTTCAAATCTCATAAATTATGCAACACTGAACAGTAGCCTCACAAATTTGCCACCGTACGGACGAAATGTGGTATAAATTTATTATTTTTTTATTCTGCTTTTCTCTCTCCTCTCACTTCTTTAATTGATTTTTTCTCTCTCCTCACAATCTCTCTCTCTCCCAACCGGTGTTCTTTCCTCTCTTCACAACCAATGTTCTTTCCTCTCCTCACAATCTGTCTCTCTTTCCCAAGTCCCAACTGGTGTTCTTTCCTCAAATCAAACCCAAAAATCTTCTTTCTTCTCTCTTTGCACCTCAAATCAAACTCCAATTCCCAGTTCAAAACAAAACCCAAAAATGGAATAATCACAAACCCGGAAAAAATAAAGTAATCGGCGATGGAGGCGAGGTAGAACTTGGTGCCAGGGACGGCGAAGCCATGAAGATCGGCATGCGAGCAGTAAGCAAGGTTCGTGAGGGCGAGGTACGCTGCCGGAGTGTTCGTCACGATCATGGGATCGGAATCGACATGGGCATCGACGTTGAGGTGAGATCGGCGTGTTCGTCACGATCGTGGGCGTCGACGTTGAGGTGAGATCGGAATCGTGGGTTGCCGGTGCTAGTGGGTTTTGGTTGCCGGTGCAAGTGGATTCGTGGCTTTGGGTTGGCGGTGCTAGTAGTTTCGTGGGTTTGGGTTGCCGGTGCTAGTGGGTTTTGGTTGTGTTTTGGTTTGAGTTGCTGTGTTTTATGGGTTTGGTTAAGTGTGTTTTAATGGGTTTTGTGATGGGTTGTTGATGACGGTGGTTGTGGTGGTGGTTTTGTTTTCAGTTTTTTGTTTTGCAATGGATTGTGGCTGCCACGGTGGTGGTGGTGGTGGCGGCGGCAGCAGCAGTGTTGTGGTTGTTATTTATTGTGTTAGATATATTATTTTATTGTGTTATTTATATTATTTTAATGTGTAGTAAATATTATTTTAATGTATAGAATTGAATAATAAAACATCTGATAAATAAGATATTGTAAAATGATGTGGTAAAATAATAAAGTAGGTCTTTGGTGTGGCAAAATGACATAAATTATGCCACAGCTGCTGTGGATGCTCTTAGACCCTAGAGTAGACAAAACCAGTTAGGACCCACCTCCGATATCAGTGCTTAGAAGTCAGAAGGGCACCATGAGATTGACGGCCCAAGCCTCTGGATCCAACAGCGAGAATGGAGGAATTGTGAAGGTTTGATTGGGATTTGACTCCAAAGGATAGGAGCAGGAAGATATTGGCTGATTTGGTTTATCATTTAAAGGGTGAGATCGTGATGGTTATGGATGGTTGGGATTGGATTTGAGAGGGAGGAGCTAGTGTTGTTTTGTGATTGGATTGATTTCTCCACACCATACCCACGAAAGAGTTGCTTCTTGACTAATTGTGCGTTTGGCATTGGCTTAAGCTAGTTTTTTTTTTTTTTTTTTTTTTTACTATTCACCTTTCCTAATCATAGGGATGCATGTTAATCATTTAAACTTGATTTGTCTATTAACTTTTAATCTGATGGTTCGAATGAAGCACATGACACAGGTTTGATCATTATGGACTTCTAGATTTATTTTATATGAATGTTTAGGATATCTGACAATCAAAATTACAATTTTACCATCAAGATGTGCAACTAAAGTTTTGCCCTCGATGAGGTCAAACAAATGTTGCAAAATGAAGTACCTACATAGCATTACAAATTGTAGTGAGGAATTATTAATTTTGGAAAAAAAAGGATACATAACGATAAATACCAAAAATTATACATTATTAGACCAAATATTTCACTAATTTAAGAACTTGAAGCCCCTTTTAAATAACTTTAACAAGACATATCAACTTATGAGTAATCACATTAAAACATAATAATATAATTCTATTTTTTAAACTGGTTAGAAACTAATATTTATGTAATTGACTTCATAATTTAAAGAATTTCAATTATTCTCACATATTTGCACAAGCAACAACTACTTATTACCAAGAGCCTTGTAGTCTTGTAGATTAATTAACATCTCTAGAGGTTTTCATTGAAAGACATTCAGGATTCAAATTCCTCAAACCTCATTGTAACTTTGAGCTTATAAATCATGATTTTCCCGTAATTGTAAAATAATAAAATAAAATAAAACTATTTCTTCATATTCTAGATCGTTCGACCTGTCACACAATTGGCTGAAAACAATCAAAAATGTAGAAGTAAAAACTTCCAATGGCTCTAGAAAATCTATTTTAAGAACTGGGTAGTATATAACAGCCTTTTTTTTTTTCAATTTCTTCATATAGTTTGTCAAACTCGACACCACACACCCATCTCCTCCCTTTCTAAATTATAAGTTAAAAATTAAATTAAATTAAATTTCCACCAAGGAACTCAACTTTAACAACAATCAAGATCACCTCATGGTCTCAAATATATTCAAGTTCTAAACATACATGAGAGAGTGTACACAGTCCTACCTCTCCAAAAGGGGTGGTAAAGGAATGAGGCAATGACAAAATCGCCTCTTCAATTTCTAAATTACTGATCCTCTTTCAATTTATAAATTACTGATCCTATCATGCTTCGTCATCACTGCTTTCAATGACAACGAGATCCTTTTTGGTTTTCCTCCGTTTGGTGCCTCTATTTTGACTTCCTTGCCCTCCATTTAACTCATCAGTCTGATCCTTTTTGGTTTTCTGCCGTTTGGTGCCTCTATTTTGACTGCCTTGCCCTTCATTTAACTCATCAGTCTGAACACAATCGCGGTACTTCTCAATTTGTTCAAGAATTCTACTTCCATACTTCTCTGTCTTCAATTTCCCAATGATTTTCTCCAACTGTAAGAAAAATTTGATATGTTATGACTGTGGTTTCAGTAGAAGAAAAGAAATGAACAATTCAGTTCCGAAGCTTGAGAATTCAAAATTTCTACAGGTTCCTATTAATACACATAATTATTATTTTTTTGAAGTTCAGATTCACATTCATCCAAAAACTTTAGATTCACAAATATTTTCCCCAGACCTTAATTTTCACATTTGTGTCACATCACAGTTATCATATTTGTACTAAATTTTCACAATCAAGGGTGATGATCAAACTTTGAAAGATCTCTGAACAAAAATATTGTGAAAATTGCATTTACATGATATTTCTGATACTACATATTTACATTTGGCACAATGCGTTTGAACCCCCACCCCCCTTTTCCTAAGTTCAAATGAATATGTTATTGTGGCTTTCACAACCATATTAGATGCACAACACAAGATCAACAAACCAAGACATTATTGAAACAAACTCATTGAAGGATTAGTACTCAAAACCAATTGGACTAGTGAACTTGCCTGTTCCAATGAATTTGGCTTCTGCGCACTTATCATGCTGATTTGTTGAGTAGACAGTACAGAATGAGGGAATATTTTCCCATGGATCGTAGACACTTCTTTCCGAAGCTCATCAAGCTTGAACTCCAAAACAGAGGATGAAAGACTGCGTTTGGCTGATTTCAGACTAGCCGTATTCTTCTCTCCGCTAGAAATTTCAAGTTTCACATTTTTCTTTCCTACATGCATTTGACAAAAAGTAAGCAATGCACTTAGGACTATTATAAAAAATTTTCTTTTTTGAAAAATATTACTGGGACGAGTAGATAATGGTAGACTGAAAGAGGAAATAAGTTAAAAATAAACGACAGCAGTAATCCAATTGAGCTCATTCAGGAATGTAAGGAGAAACAGCAATATATATATATATATATATATATATATATATAAACGTTCAAGATGTATCATTTTAAGGGAATACGTCCATAAACAGCTCAGGCAGGGAGCAATCCGATCTAATTATTATATTTTCAAGAGTCTACCTTGCTGTATGTTTCTCACACATTGAAGAATCAATCCAAGAACGATAAATATATCAACTCAATCTGAAGATTTATGATTTGAACCATTAGAAAGGCACCTAGTGCCATGGAATATCCTATTAGTTCAGGTAAGTCCTGCTGACTTAAAAACATCAAGAGAGAGTGGAAGTACCACATGGAGTACACAATGAAAAAGATACTAACAGGTGAGGTTCATAACAAGAATACCCGGTTGAACTTATGGCTACCTTCTGCAAATAACTGTTGTAAATATCATGAAAGGGCTTTGAAGTAACAGAATTCATAGACTATCAATTCGAGAAATTTAACTGCTTATGTGCAAGCATTTTCTTTCAAAATGAAGAACCCTTACCATGTAAGACTTGCTTGGCAAATGGCCCTAATGTTACGTAAGCATTTGTGGCATAAGCTGTATGCTGAAATTCTTCTTTCTACATCAAGAATACATTGGTTCCATATAAAATACTGATAAATGCAGAGTTGAAATAAGAGCAAAGTTTCAATTGGTCAACTGAAAGAACAGAGTTTTAAAGGCACATTTTATCATATTACAGATCTTTTAGATACAGATAATTGGACAACAATTCTGTATTATAGACCAAAAATAGCCCAGTTTTTTTTTTTAATAAGTGATGTAAATTTTATTCAAATCATAAAAAAGAATCATCCAAGTATACACAACGTATACATCTGGGGATCATAACAATCAAGTACATAAGTTACAAAAATCCATTAAATCGTAGATTGAAAAAATAGAATGGCTTCCTACGATGGACATCCAATTAGACGGCATTACCAAAAATAGCCCAGTTACAAGTTAGCATTCCACACCGGCACACCCCTTTGATTTTTAAAAGACCAAAGTGGGAAGAATCTGGTTAAAAATGCAAAGCGCTCACAAGCTTGTCACAAACACTTGGCTTAAGGCTTGGCTAGACTTGTTTAGTATAGAAGTAGCCCAACCTATCCAAGGTTCAATTCAAAAGCTCACAAACCCAGATATCATTCAAACACATTTATTTTTGCATGTGTCTGTGTATTTGTGCTCACATTCATGTGTCTTAAGAAAGTAAGCAGGGTCTTTTCGTGTGTTACACTCTCCGCTGCTCATCTTTGTGGGTTCATATGTCTGTTAATGATTTTTTTATTTTTATTTTTTCATGCCGTGGCTAGCTTTCTGTTTAAGAAGATAGAACAAATTTAGAAGTATGAAATGAACATTAAAATTCCCAATATTTTATGCTCAATTAAAACATGCAGAGCTATTAGGGTGACATTTATAGACTTTGACATCTAGCATGATGGAAATTAATTTTATTAATTTCTTTTGCCACGTTGGGCAAACTAGTGAATTTGCTATACACCACCCGCAGAGGTGCTTTAGTGGTAGGAAGCCCTCCAACTCATCAACTTGTGAGTCCGAGGTTGAGAGTTCAAGCATTGGCACTCCCCATTAATTGTGCGGTTGGTCCCACGCCATTCATAAGTAGGGTTCAAGTGGGCCTGGGGCAGTGAACTCACCAGTTAGCTCCCATTTTTTACTTTAAAAAAAAAAAAAACCTAATGATTGTGTCAGACAGATGAAAAACATTCTCTACTGACACCCATATTGCAAATGGTTAGTCACTAATGCTTCAAATTCTAATGTAAAATTATTTTCGTTAGAAAAATGTGAAATTCGATACACGTATTGGAAATCCTATCAGTTGTGCACAATGTGTGCAGAAAGGAATGTAGCATATAATGCCATAATCAACTAGTAGGTCTATTTTGTTCAAACTTTTTTTTTTTTCTCCTCTTTCAGAACAGGGTAATTTTGCACATTTTGTAGCACATTGAATGTAGTTAACAAATAAAATTTACACAACTTTTTGCACGGCTTTTAGCAGTTCACCAAGAAAAGTTATCAATATTTTAAAAATATATATAAGGTCAAGAGAGGAGATTCTTACCAATATACGATCTAATATAAGCTTTATGACAAGTTGTTCTGTTTCCTCTCTCTTCAGTTCAGAACCTAGGGAATTTGTAATACAATAAATTACCATATGAAAGACAGAAAGGTATTGGCTTCAAGCAGTGCCTTAAAATAAGAAAGAAAGAAAAAAGATACAATGGAAGGATTAATAAAAATGACATGAATTTCGAAGAACAAAAGGAGGAGAGCTTCATGTATTGGTTATGATTAGTCAAAACAATCCTGAAAGAAATATTAGGAGCATTGACCATTGCTTTATAAGACATCTTTCAAAATATTGTTACTAATACCTCAAACTATAGAAGGAACATAGTGTTAGGCATTAGCAATAAAACCAGCCCATGATGTAGATTGCAGAGAATCTTTTTCGAGAAGTCCATCAAGTTGCTGGGCCCATACCTGCCTGCTACTGCATATTTGTATAGGTATAGTGCAAGAGGAGCCATCCTCATTCCTAAGTATCTTATAAAGAATAGATCTAGGAATCCTCCACAGTCAACACAGCACATAACGCCCTGTTCTGCAGGGAGTTTTTGAATTTACCAGTTCCCACTACCACTAATTCTAAACCTTACAACATCCCTGATACTCTTGACAATACAGTCCTCTCTAAGAGAATCCTACTATTATTTCTTTTAGAGCCAAATCTGATAGATGGTAATAGCAAAAACCACCTTACTGATGGTCTTTAATCCTTTGACTTTTAGATAATTCAAACCACACTTCATCCCAGCTGGAAATCTGACTCTTGCACAGTCCCATCTTCAAAAGATGCAACCAAAAAGTATTTGATCCTTTTTTTTTCCACTTCACTAAGTAATCAATAAGTATGTTATGGGCAAAGTCTTCGAATAAAAAATCAGCCATGAGCAAATAGCAGCAGTATCGTATACTGGTAATACTAACATATACATGATATCTATGGTTGCCTTGCTCTGCTTATACATGATATCCAGCTTATTCATATTCAACAGAGTGGACAATGAATTAAATGCATAAAACCAACCTAGTTCCTTATGCTTTATTTTCATTTTGTCTATCAATTGTAACATCGTCATTCTCTGATCATTCTCTTGCACATCTTGCAGCAAAGAAACCATAAGTTGTGCATGACCTGCAAACAATGCTCATATTAATATAGAAACCTATAATCATCAATTGTGAGACAAACATATATTTAATAACATAGAAAGGGAAGCGATAAAATTAAAATTTAAAAAACTCAAGAATGGGAGGAACAAGTTGAGCCTTCAAATGCTCAATAGAACTGTCCAGCAAGTTCTTCACAGTATACATCCAGTGATAACCAACAATAGTTTTTTTCCTGGATGGAAGAGAAACTATGTCCCAAGTATCATTCTGATGGAATGTTTTTCTCCAGCCTGGAACAGATGATAAAGACTCCTGGATAGACTTAGGGTCCATTTGGTTGGGGTGAAAACAGGGAGGATAGAAAATAGGGGAGAGAAGGGTTTTTTGGGTTGTTTGGTTGGGGTGGAAAATTGGAGAGATCTTGGTGGGGCCTAGGTATTTTCTCTCTGGGCCCACCAAAATCTTATCTCCCCAATTTGGGGTGATTTTAGGAGAGAAACTGAGTAGGTTAAGAGGGAAAACACCAATTCTGCCCCTCCCTCTCCACTGTGTCTGTGTGCTTAACGTTGTTCCTTTTTTTTTTTCCTCCTGTATCTCAAGGAAGCTATGGTTTCAACGTCTTTCAATGTGTTTTTTTTTTTTTTTTTACCAAATAATAAAGAAAAATAATATAATACAATATGAATGATGTGTTGATTTTTATAAGATATTATTATATTAAATTTTTTTGATATTGTACCATTTATTAAATTTGAGACCAAAATCGACCCTATAATTTACCCAAGAAATAAAAGCAAAAAAAGGTGGAGACATATGTTACAAACCGGGAAATGGTATGACAAGAGCACAAGTAAACTTATCTTTATGCAGCATAGTAGGAAGAGCATCACAATCAAAAAGTGGATTCCAAACTAGGGAAAATTCTCAATGAGACTTGGTTGCTAAGGACTATACACTAGAAATAGTTTTTTGGGAATAGTGGTAGGAGGAGAGAATGGAGGCAAGGTACATGTGGAGCAGAATTATCAAAACTAGAAGAATAATATGAGGTCAACTCAAGAAAGGTGACATCAATGCTAAAAAATTATGGCAAAGTGTAAGGGAATAACCCTTGTATCCCTTCTAAGTACAAGAATACCTAGGAAAAATACATTAAGAGATCTAGGATCAAAATTATCACATCCTGGACCTAAGATGTGAAAATAGAAAATACACCCAAAAAGCTTAGGAGATAAATAGAACAAGACTTTACCAGGAGACAAGATAACATGAGGGATATAAGCACCAAAGCCAACAGAAGGCATGCAATTGATAAGATAATAGGCTGTTGGCACTGCATCACTCCAATATGGTTTTGGAACGCTAGCATGGAATAAAAGTGCACAGGTATTCTCCAAAAAATGTCTCAACTTACACTTTTGCACACCATTTTATTGTATGTAAAAAAAATAAATGAATTATGCATTAAATGCTGTGACCATCAAGAAATTGAGAAAAAAATTGTATCAAATATAAACAAGCATTATCAAATATAAAGATACGAATTGAAGTATCAAACAAAAATTACAAAATAACTAAAGCCCAAATATGATGGGACACTTTTATTTTTTTATTTTTAATATATAAGTAAAACTAAATTTCATTAAAGAAAAACAGGCATAGCCCAAGTGCACAAGACGTATGCAAAGAGAATATGATGGACTCTAGTTGCCTTTTTGGAACCCAAATATCTGATGTACTAAGTGAAAAAAATTATTGACACAACTCACTCTTAGACACAAAGGACAACCTATGATGCTTCCTCAATTAAAACGCTTTACATTGCATGGACGCAACTTGATGACATGAAGGAACTAACAGCTTCAGGACCTAAAGAGAAGGATGACTGAGAAGACAACGATGCTAAAGAGAAGAAATGGATGAAGAAAGGGTACTTGAACAGGAAGAGTTGCATAAATCAAGATAATAAAGTCCGCCACCAATCTAACCATCATCAAACCGTGAGAGATCATAAAAGATGCAATATGAAGGTAAGAATATTGCAACACAAGTTTACTTACAAAAATGAGACTAAATGGAAATTAAGGAAAATATAGGACTGAAGATCATGAAAAAGTGGAAGTAAAATTAATAGTGTCCAAACCAGAAACATTAGTGGCAGAGCCATCTACCAAAGTAGTGCAAAAAAGACTAGTTAGATGCTCAAGATAAAGAAACCCAACAAAGAAACAATACAGGAATATCTTGAGCCATAAAAGAATAGTTAGATGTTATTTTAAACAAAGGTTTATGAAACATACGAGTGACATCCACTTCCTTCACGTCACTTGAGAATGCACAATTGTCACACATCCCTGAGACAATTTTAATTAAGTTTTACATTATTTAAGAATCCGAAAAACCCAGATGACAGAAGAAAAGCAATTATGGTAGAAAAAACTAACTCCAAACAGTACCATTGCAATCCTGTAATGGCTCAGCAAAATGCCGGAAAAAGGCACTCCGACGGCACTGTCTTTTAGACTGCAACAAAAATGAAAGCTACTTAAAATATATTTCACATGTAGTTAACCGTGTATCTGGTATAAATTCAGATGCATTAAGGGTGCAAGGCTAGGGATTCTTTTTTAATAATTGTAAGGCTAGGAATATTAATAAACTTTAAAACAGCTAGTAGGACAGCAAAGACAAGAAAAGGCTCAAGGTTCTGGTTTGCCTATCACATATGGATGATAACGGCTTGGTCTTCGTAGGTAGACTTGGCCATATACTTTTCTATAAAAGTAATATACAAAAATATAAAATTTTGAAAAAGATCTAATTTTACTAAAAAGTGTCAATCCAGTTCAATTGCAAGAATAACAAATACGCTTGATCATAAGCGTTTAAACTTCATCCAGCTTCAAAATGTTACTAAACATAGAATCAACAATGAACTAGAAGCAAATCTTAAGCTAAATTAATCATTAACAAAGTAAATTATTGTTCAAAATACAATTTTGGTCTTTGAACAATGTACTAGATTCCATTTCTGTTCCTCAACCGTTGATTGTGTCAATTCAGTCCTTAAAATGCATTGAGAACCCTTGTTTTGTCTTGCCATCATTATGTGAACAGTAGTTATCAACACTGCATAACTTTTTCCCATCTTTCCTTGTGTTGCTAACAGCTAATATGATACGTTAGGCCACCGTAAGGCTCAAAAAAAAAAATCAGACAAGAGCTGTGCCACATGCACTTGGCTTACTTAGGACTGCTAACTAATGTGGAATCACATGTGTGTCACATGGTGCCATCTTTACTGAATAAATGAACCATGTTGAGGCTTGGCATGCCACGTCAATAATAAAATCACAGGTGGGAAAAAAATGACTAACTCATCAACAATTCTCCTTCACAGTCACAGCAAGGACAACAATGAAATGATTTCAAAACATCACAAACAAATTGACACAATAAATAGTTCAGGAATGAAAACAAAACCTAACATGAAATTCAAGGACTAAATCATATTTTAACCTAAGGACTCACAAAGAGCTCTAACTCAAATGACACTTCCCACAAAAATGAGATGGAGGGTAAAGTTTTGGGTGCGCATCTACCCTACCAGTAAAAGAAAATAGTATCATTTTTTTTTTTGATAGATAACGAAAATTTTATTAGAAAAATAGCCAACCCGAGTACATTGGGGATGTACTGTGGGGGCAAAAATCAAGAATCAAAATTACAATGATCAAATAAAACAGGAATGGAAGAACAAGTAAAATGCGATAAAGCCACACTCCAAACAAGGAGAGTGTGACAGAAAAAAGATTTAATCTCTAGCAAGGACCGTTCACATCCCTCAAAACATCTAGCAATAGTATCATTAGAAGCAGGAATCATAAAAATGTTCCAACCAATAACTGGTTATAGCTTTTTAGTCAAATTGTTCTTTAAATAAATAGCAAAACTTAAGCAAATTTTGAATCATTTGGCTGTGGATTAAAAAAAGTAAGATGTGTTTTTTTTTATATATAAGTAAAAGATTTATTAGAAAAGGATAAAATAAAGACATGTAAGTATATGTGTACAAGCCCTTTTCAAAGAAGACAAAACACAAATAAAGGGAATCACAAAATTCAACAAAAGACATGGAAGGGACACTGCCTAAAGCATGCATTCAATTGAACAAAGTTAACAAAATAAAGGTTAATTTAATACTGTTCAGAAACTAAAAACAAGAAAAATCTTTATGACAATAAGAGAACAGTACCTGACAATATCGTGCAATGTCATAGAGATTCTGCAATCCAGAATTCTCATAGAACACCATAGAACTCTGTTAAGAGAATTTCAAATTCATAGATTACAGATTAGTTGACCAAGGTATATAAAAAAACACAGAATGTCAAAGGAAATCTACCTGCCTAGGAACATCACCAGGCCTGAAGTAGAGTAAGCATTCAGAAGGGAGTCCATCTCGTCCAGCTCGGCCACTTTCCTGCAGTAAGAGAGGTCACAGAGAGAATAGAGCATTTCGGAACAAGGTGAACATAGTTGGATAAAGAAAAAAACAAAAAACCTGATAGTATGTCTCCATTGATTTACTCAGGCTGTGATGGATGACAAACCTCACTACAAGCAGCAATGACGAATTAAATACCACAACTACATTACATGTACACTAATGCAAAATTTATATGTGAATCATAGGGGATTATTGAAATATAAATATGAACAGTAGGTAAAATATAAAGAAAAGGAAGTAAAACATAACTCGCACTGGCACTCCCCTTTTTTTCATTAAACAAGTTGAGCAAAATGCCTAAGCCCTTCATAAGTGGCACCTTGTCCAAGGGCTCATCAATTAGCTCAAGGCCTAATTAGCAGGTTGGTTCTCAAGAAATGGAAAGAGCTACTAATTTCATAACACAAGACCTAGTGTAAAGAAAGGGCTCACTCTCCAAATGATCCTATCATAAACTTATGATTGATAGTTATAGGTACATCCCATCTATTACAAGATTTTGGGAACTGATAGTTGGTCTGAGTTTTGTCTCCAACAAAGGGAAGCACCTGGTCCATCAATAGGATCAGTATCATACATGATGAAAATTTTTAATCATAGTATCATACATGATTACCAGCAAGTCTTCTTTTTCTTGTGTTGGAAAGGGAGGGAGAGAGGGGGAGTGATTGATTAGAATGTAAGTTTTCCATATATACAAGCACAACAACAACAACAACAAAGTCTTAGTCCCAAATTTTTTAATACATACAAGTAAGATCTTAAAAAAGAGACAACATCAGAGATTAAAGTAACCTGAGACTGCATCTCTTATGAAAAATCCAGTTCAACATATATAGGCTTCCTGATAAATAAGCGTCATTCTTTTCCTTTTTCTCCTCAGAAGTGACATGCAAGATAAAATTTACAACCCTGGTCGCAGATGGAAAAAGTTGATAATGAATTGGCATATGGGCTATACACCCTCCAACCCTAACTCCATTTTCTTTTTATTTTATGTCATAATCTCTTTAAAAATAAAAAAGTCTCCCTCCATCTCTTATATCACCAAAGCCCTATATACTCCTTCAAGTATGCAACTGAAATTTTTTGATAAGTATACTCTCTTGCCTCTGCAAGATGCATGCATGAAACTGCCTAAGTAATGCACCCACTCTCTTTTTTAAACAAATGGAAGTCCTTCCGGAATGTGATTGAAGCAGCTGATATCTGGGCATGGTGATGAAGGAAAGAAAACTGAGTCAACGTACGCTGTTTACCTCTATGAGGTGAGCGAGGTCCATAGGCTTTCTTGGGGAGTTATGGTTTTTTATTAAGTTGACTTCGGCAGGCAAAAGGTTGATGAAAAGTCGGAACCATGTTGCAGAAAATTAAGGATAGCAGCTATTTTTCAGGATTAAGGTTGTTAGTTTTTTAAGGTTAGAAAGGATTAAAGTTGTAGTAGGGATTATCTAGTAGTGAAGCAAGGACTGACAGTGACTTGAAATAAATTCTGCACTGCAGATAATTAAAACTTGTAAGAAGATGAGAAAGAATATTAATTTTCTAGACCTCACAACCTACAAACCCTTTAGCATCATTAAGGATCATGGCTACATCATACAATCTGTCAACAGCTTAAAAGCTTCTGAATTATTATTAAACTAATCTCCTATGAGTGAAAGAGTTGCACAGAAATTACACACAACTCATTGTTAGCAATACAAACATGAAAACATAAACTTTTCTGTATAACCAATAGACACCCACATAAAGGCATATTACTAGACTAAAATACATTAAAGGAATAAGATCCTTGGGCAACTGATACAGATAGTGTCCAGCAAATCCTGAATATACCAATCTACTCTTAAAAGATTGTACCCAATGCAAAAAAATCCCACTTTTGTGAGGACTGAGAGAGGTGATTGGTGGGCAGCCTTACTTCCAATGGTTTTTGAAGAGGCTGATTCTTACCCAAACCCACAATTGGTCACTTTATGTAGAAGGCACTTGCCATCGCATCACACCAAGGACCGACCTCTTATCTCCTGAATATACAAATCTATTCTTATCTACTGAAATTTAAACCCAAAAATAAGACTGAAAAACAAAATGAGAAACACAGAACAACAGAAAGATAAATCAACAAGACAAAACACTAAATGAAGCATTAAACCTCAAGCATTATCAAATTTGGTGCTTAGTTCTTGAGTTATTTGGTCTGCAAACTCCACAACCTCATGCATTAAACCTCAGCCATCAATGAAGAATTTGACCAAATTCAAGGTGGAAGAGAAAGTTCCCAAACCATATCAAGATTCCAATCACATTTGAGATACAAACACAGAAACAACACCATCTGTGTCTGTCTGCCTGCCAAACCCAACAAATCAATCCAACTAAATATAGCTTCTTCTTCTTTTGTTAATAGATAAGGGATAATTTTACTAATAAAAATTATGTTTTAATAATCAACTCCACCTTTGTTTGAGTATTATACACTTATATAAATCCTATATCCTAACTTTTCCTAATTCAAGCCATAGTTGAATTGAACCAAATTCCACACATAAAAACTCAATAAGACTTATTTATTTGTAAAAACAAAACCCAAGGCCTACAAATATGGCCCATACCCAAAAATTTCCCAACTCTAGAAAAATCAAACTAAATACCATAGACACTTATTCTTGAACTTTTTCATTTGGAATTATGGTTTTAGATTGAGGAAAAGCCAAGATATTACTAATACAAGTTGTCATGATGTACTATGCAGTGGATTTCTGATGTAGGACTCTAATGCAATACATGGAAGATGTTGACATGGCATGGTGATGTGGCACAAGGGAGTGACATGGCACAAGGCCAGCAAAGCCTAGGGGATGTATTTCACATGTTCCATGTGGTTAAAACTGATGCAGGGAATGTGATGGGCTGTTGGGTTGTTGTTTAGGCTAGATTGAATTTGAGAATGAGAGTTGCTTAGAACAAATTGATAGGTAGTTAGGCACCTCTACAAAGAACATTGAGTTCTCAAGGAAAAGCTCTCAAAGGTTTATTTTCATTCACCAACAAAAGGCCTCTTTACAATACTTATACATGAATATTTATAGCCTACAGGTTAATTATAGGCGATGACATCATCTATAACTAACTCACATTTATCACATGCTAGAATACAATTGTAAGAGCATCCGTAGCAGACGTTGCAAAATTTATGCCATTTTACCACACCAAAAGCCTACTTTATTATTTTACCACATCATTTTACAATATCCCATTTATCAGATGTTCTATATTTTTATCACTTCATTAAAATATTATTTCTTAATTCTTATTTTATTCTTTCTTTATTATTTGTTCAACGGTAACATTTTGCTCACAATCCAAATCTCATTTTCAAATCTCTTCAATTCTAACGGTAACATTTTCATCTTCTTTTTTTTTTTTTAAGAAACCGGACTGCCTGGGCTTCATTTTCATCTTTTTTTTTTTTTTTAAGAAACCGGACTGCCTGGGCTTCATTTTCATCTTCTACAACTTCACTGTGTGAACCATTTAGACATGGAAACTAGCAATTTGACTTCTAAAACTCACGGGTACATCAAGTTCACTGGGTAAAACTCAGCTAAGAATAGACATCGGCTTCATCATTTCATACATCCAGAAACCCAAAAAAAAAAAAAAAAAAGCTAACAATTTATAAATAAAGCAAACAAACAACCAAAAAAACAGGGAAATTAAATCAATATAACCTAAAAACCTAATTGGCAGACGGATAACCAAACAAATCACTTCATCATTCAAAACCCACAATTTTTTCAGATTCATTCAAACAAAAGCCCAGCAAATCTAGAGCAAAAATAGAGAGCATGCTTCAGTTTTTCCAATTGAGAAGTAAAAAAATTGGGCTTACATTACTTCCTTTCCAGTGAATCGGCGACTCGGAGACCAGCAATCGGCGACTCGGCGTCGCTGAGATAGAACAGAGGGAAACGGCGACTCGGAGACCCAGGAAATCGGCGACTTGGCGTCGCTGAGATAGAACAGAGGAAATCGGCGACTCGGCGTCGCTAAGATAGAACAGAGGGAAACGGCGACTCGGAGACCCAGGAAATCGGCGACTCGGCGTCGCTGAGATAGAACAGAGGAAATCGGCGACTCGGAGACCCAGGAAATCGGCGACTCGGCGTCGCTGAGATAGAACAGAGGGAAACGGCGACTCGGCGTCGCTGAGATAGAACAGAGGGAAATCGGCGGCTCGGAGACCCAGGAAATCGGCGTCAGTGCAATGAACAGAGAGGATAGAGCAAATCGGCGGGGAAAGGGAAGAAGAAAGAGATATGTGAGAGAGTGGAGACGGCGGCGGTGAGCTGAAGGAGAAGAAGAAGGAGATATGAAGAAAGAGATATGTGAGAGGGCAGATGGAGGCGGTGAGGTGAGCTGAAGGAGAAGAAGAAAGAAATGAGAGAGAAATGAGGAATAAAAAAGAATAAAATGCATATGCCACACGGATCCGTACAGTGGCAAATATATGATGGTACTGTAGAATGTTGTAAAAATTATAGGATATAGCACGTCTGATAAATGAGGTTAAATGATGTTTGGTGTGCTAAATGTGCCAAATATTTAGCATTTGGCACATATAGCACACCTGATAAAGATGCTCTAACATATTAATCATATGCTATATTTAATATAGCACATGGCTTCTACTTCTAACAACTTCCTAAAATCTAGCATGCGTGTGTGCCTCTAACTAATTTTCCTTCCAATTTTCAAATACTACAATAAATTTGGCACATGCGGATTTAGCTACAAAAACCACATGGGGCATGTGAAATACAGCCCTTAGGTTTTGCTAGCCTTGTGCCATGTCACTCCCTAGTGCCATGTCACCATGCCAGGTCAACATCTTCCATGAATTGCATTAGTCCTACATCAATTTCTTATAAGCCAATACATAACGGTATTACTAGACATAAAGAGGACACCAAAAGGGTTGAGCAAACTTATCCAAGATTGTGACGTGTTTTAAATGAGTAAAATCGGGGGAAAAAAATGTTTTAACTTGTGAGACCAGTTGATCACAAGAGAAGGGAAGTATTCGATCACATAAAGTCAATAAATCATCAGTAAGTGGAACTGAACCCAAACTGAATGTGCTAAAAGGACATCTTGAGGCCAAAGTGGCTCGATGTGGTAATAAAAACATGATTACAAATGAATAAACCCTAGCCATGCCCGATTGGCCTTACATATAGCCAGGTGGAAAAAGAATACTATGGGAATTACGGCTCTGTTGACTCATTTTTGCAATGCAACTAGCGTACCCGCTGTGAATGTGCGAGTGTGAATGTATGTATGTGCATTTGGAGATATGCATGGTAACAAATAGTGGACTATAGATCATTCTCTAACTTCAAGTCGTATTTTTGTGGTATTTTAGTTTCATGAACTAATTAAACTCATCATTAGTAGTGCAATGAGATAATCAGTAGTAGGATATCCCAGAGAAACAGGTAATTCCAAAATACTAACCATCTGGTTTGTTGATTCCCATACCAAATGCTACCTGGAAATGCAAGTGAAGGTATTAAAATGGTAAACCAACATTAAGCAAAAAAAGATCTGAGAATTGCAGTCATACTTACTGTACCAACGATAACTTGCAACTTGTTATTGCTCCACCTGTGTTGTCAAACATATTAAAAAGACTCAGAATGTCAATGTTTGAAAGATAAGGCAGCATCACAAAAATATTTAAAGTGTTCACCAATCGGAATAAGCCAACAAAATCCATTTCTATCTCAACTTCCAAAAAATAATATACCTATTAAAGAGAGACCCACACAAAAACAAAATTATCCAATCCATGAAAGGAACTATGGTTGATGGGGACCTAACTGGCAGCCACCTTTGAAGATTTATAAGAGGTGAGGAAAGCCTGATTCCAGTGTTCAAGCATTAATTTGGGATGTTTTGGGATAGTGGAGATCTCTCTTGGGACCTTGCTTAGTCTAAGTTGAATTGAGTCTTACTTTATTGTTTATTTGAGCTGGATCAATTTTAATTAAGTTCAACCGGAATAAGGGCAAACTGGTAATTTCTGAATTTTCTTCACCAAAGCACGAGTCTTATATTATGTTTTGAGTTCTTTTTCTATTTGGTTCTAACTTCTTCTCAAGTATTTTTATTTGCTATTTGAAGTCCTAGTCTCTTTAGGTTATTTATAAAGGCTTTATTGTAATCAGTAACATTCATAGAGAATGAATTTTAAAAGAATTATGACAGCTTATTTTAAGCTTTGCCTTTGAGAGTGTTTGTCTAGGGTTTATCTTTCTTCATTTCTCATTCTCTTCACTCTTTTAAGCCAAACAACAACCGACTCATTCAAGATCCAATCTTTTTATTAATTAGCCCAACCCACACCATTAAATATCAAAGTCTATTTAAGAACCCTTCAAGATTTGATCAGAAACCCTAATTTAGTACTGAATTTTTAAAGATCCTACATCAATTGTCCTCTTATTATACTGTCTAATATTATGCAAATGACAGCCTAGATACTGAGTAATTATAGTCTGAACAAAATGCAAGACTATCTTGCACATAAATAAGCTGCTAATGGTTACATGCTTGCATCCAAACTTTTGATGTGCTTGCCCTCTGAATTAAAATTATACCTAGTCGTCAACAGGAGATTTTAATCCCACAAATACCAAAGATTGGACTGCCCTGAAGCCTTTCCAGCAGACAAAATGATACTTGATATACTATTTTTCCCTTCAAATGGAGGTCCATTGAAACTTCTATAGCACAAACTATGCAGACAAGACGCAATTTACACCATGGAAAATTCAAAACTGTTTATCTTTAAACTGCAAGACTTGGAAGCACAAGATAGAGCTCACAATTGATTCACAACCCCACCCTACATCTCCCTACCCCAATCCCCAGTTTTATCCTGCCAAGACAAAGACATTCAATTTCACACAAGGAGTTTTCTGGGAAGCTAAGAAATTTAAAATAATGGTGAAACTGTCACCACAACTAGCTGCAGAATACTCAATTAACACATTGCAAATTTTTTTTAAAAAATTTGGATTGGTAACGTACACACCCACCTGATGGGTCTTAAGTGCCCATTTGGTTTAGCTATTTGGACCCAAAATGCATGATGGCATTTTCAAATAGTGAATTTTAGGCTGCATTTGGCTCTATGTAAATCGAGTTCTAAGTGTAAAATGAATGCAGGGGCAAATGAATTCCCGTAAGGAAAATGAAATCCGGGTGTTTGGTTCTGCAATGGAAAATAGTCCGGAAACGATTTCCGGTGTTTGGTAACATTCTGAAAATGCTATTTTCCTACAAATTTTTCACATTTTTTCAGCCATTTTCTCAGCTTCCAAACAAATTTTATAACAGAAAATTTCAAAATATACACTTTAACACAACCAAAAATTAAAATAAAAACATTTATTCACGACATATACATGATATACTTGGTGAGAGGAGGAAGAAAGAGTGACAAATTGAGGGAAAGAGAGATAGATCGGGAAAGAGAGAGATCGGAGTGGATGGAGACGGCGGTAGCCAGATCGGGTGGGTTTAGGGGAGGAATGCAGTGGACTGGTGATCGGTGGCGGCCAGATCGGCGATGTTGAGCAAGAGGGAGAAGAAGTGCGTTGGAGAGCCTGGTGGAGCACGGCCTGTGGTCGATTGTCAAGATCGGAGCTCAACCTGTACTCGTCGGTGCATGGCTGGCGATCAGAGAGGTGGGTCTTGGGTGTTTGTGGTCGGTGATGAGGGAGGGGTGGGCTGAGATCTTCAAGTGTGTGATGTCTGTGAGTGCGTGTGAGGAGCATGTGAGGATTGTGTGAGAAGTGTAAAACAATTGAAGGTAAAATAAGAACTGAAATGGTTTTACGGGTGAGAAGGGGTTTTTTACAGTCAACAGGTAAAGCAATTTCCGTTTGACCCAATTTTCCGTAGGTACCAAACACACACCTTGGTGTAAAATAATTTCCTAAAAGCCTTTTCAGGCAAAACAAACGCAGCCTTAGCGTTTGGCATAGTTTTCACAACCTGCGATTTGGGACCGAAAAGGTTTTTTTTCGTGTTTTTGCATTGGACCCTCGGAGTAACAATACCAAAACGCAAGCTAAACAAGTCTCTTTACTGTTGGATATTTGTTATCTTCTTCTGAAACTGCCCTTACTTTTTTTTTCAAAAATCCAATTTTAACCTCCATTTAAACGGCAAAAACAACTCCTTTTCTGCCTTTGTAAGAGAATCTCAAATCCTCTGTATTTGTCAATGACCATTCAAGCAAAGATTTTTTTGTCAATCGCAAGGTAGCTGGTGAGTCTGTTTCCCTTTCTTCTTCATAGATGCACAGCACAATAGATCAACCATGGAGGAGTGTGTTGGTACCGTGATGGGGAGAAGCAGACTGCAAGAGGGAGAGCACAATGGCATTGGCAACAGAAGACGATGAGAGAGTGAGAGAAAAACAGGGATGGAGATCTATTACATCTATAAAGAAAAGAAGAAATAAGGCAGGAGAAAAATTGAAGAAGAAAGAACGAAGAAGGTAGGAGAAGAAATGAAGATTCTAGAAAATTGATAAAGAAAACATGTGGAAGAGAATAAAATGGAGAAGATTGGAGGAGATTACTTTAAAAAAAAATAAACAAATAAAAAAGACATGGATAGGAAAAATAGATTGAAAAAAAAAAGTGTTGGTTTGGTGGAGAGTGATGTGGTATGTGTTTAATTTAAAACAATGTTAAGACCACAAAATTACATACTTTTGTCACAACTCGTCACGTGGCAAGTTGTGAGTGGTGGAGGTGTGGACCCACATGGAACCACTACTTTTTCTTCACTACTCACAACTTGCCACAACACGTGACGAGTTGTGGCAAAAGTTGTGTAACTTTTGGTAGTCCTAGCATTTTTCTTAACAAAAACCTTTGTTGATAGACCTAATGAAATTAGGAAAAATTTACTTAGGATTGTAAAACCTCCCAACCCAATCTATGTACACCCCTAATCATTTTGTGCTCCATGATGATGAAAAATTAAAGAATTAATTACTATTGCAATTCACATGACCACACCCTCCACCTTGCCTTTACAAGGGGAGGAGGTGCCATTAGAGATAAAGCTCGTAAGCCACTTAACACATTGTAATTCACAACATTTTATATTAAAACAATGACTTTACCGCATATGTACTTTCTCACGAGCATTTGCATCCATATCTGCATGATAATAATCAGCTGAAATTCCTCTCTCTCGTAGCTCCTTTGCAATCTGCAACTCTCAACGGCATACAAAAGACATAAATAATCTATTTTCAGTCAAATAACTCAAAGCTGCAGTTTCATATTGATGACATAAGGACTGACATATATTCATGCATAATGCAAAATGTAAACATATTTCTCTGAAATAAAAATAAAATAATTATAAAAAAAATAATAATTATAAAAATAAAAATAAAAATCTTACACTAACTTATCAGAACCCAACCGGTTTGGAATGTATTGATGCTGTGAGTTTATTTGGACAATAGGACATTAAAAAAAATAGGCACTTTTTTTTATATATAATCCATTAAAATAAATAAATAAGTAAAGCAAAGGGAAGCTAACCAAATACATGGGGTGTATGCAAGGAGCAAAGCAAAAACATATAATAAATAAATAAGGTACAACAAAAAATTAATGAAGCTCAAGGAATCCAAGAACTCAAGAAAGTCTGCAATAGATGTAAGAGACGTCGAAGTCCATTTATATATGGTCTACAAAAATAAGTATTTCAGCTTCAACAATAGTAGGATTTAGGGATGAAACAAAAAAGATAATCTAAGATTTAGACTGTTGTTCCAGGGCTGTGAACAGTTACCCACGAAAAGTGTTTTGCTCTCTATAAGCATTGTTGGGGATATTTGATGGATGGGTGGTTTAGGGTTTGAAATTTCGGATTTTAGGGTTTAAAAGGTTACAAACCAATGTGTGTTTGCAAGGTTTTAAGTTATTGGGTATTTAAGAAAGGAAAAGAAAAACAGTAAACTTCTAGGGATCACGCCTAGGATTTCCTAGGCATCACACCTTCAAGAAGATTGTATCAAACAAAGCTTCATGGCCTCTAAAAATTTAGAAACTTAATCCTCTTTCTTAATATAGAGCATTACATCCATATGATAGATGACCAATACCTACTCCACTCCTAGTGGGACATGAGAATTGGATTCCTTGGGCTTTTACTAGTAAGCCCAAACTAAATAACTAAACTCAAATAAAACCAAAATAAGACTATTAGGACAACCCATCTCCAAAAACCAAAAAATTATACAATGGTCATAACACCTATAATAAAATTAAAATGATATTAGCTTGCTACTTGCGTCATTCTCTCCTGGTAGAGAAAACTTGCCCTCGAGTTTTAAAGTGTTGAAGTAAGAGAAATCATGGTTTCTTGAAGTACATCCTTGACATTAAATAAAATGATCAAATTTCAATTTCCTTTTATTTCTTCATCTTAAGTAGCAATGATGATAATGATACACTCACTAATCCACTTAAACCATTAAACTTTTCAGTATGACAAAATCAATATCTTGAAAAAGTTAGTGCAGGCAACAGAACCTTTCTTTGATATGAAACATGAACTGGGAATAAGACACTTTGGCCTCCATATTTTTTTTTTTTGATAAGTAATATGACTTATATTCAACAATAAAAACGCAAACAGCCATTACAAGTGTTCATGATGGTGAACACAAAACAACAGCAACAAAACAACAGAAAACAGAATAAGAGGAACAACTTAAGTGGCACTACTAAGGGTAGAAAAGAACTCCACAGCAGAAGAACAGTTTGAATAACCCCAGCACTTAGCCCATTCAAAAAGAGTATTTTGGCTGAGCGCTTGTAGCTGATCAAGCGTTCTCTCCAGATTCTCAAAAGAGCGCCGGTTCCTTTCCAACCAAACAACCCACATCAAACACCCAGGAACCATATTCCATACGTTTGAAGCATATTTTCCCAACCAATTACTCCAACAAGACACCAAACTCACCACAAAGCCTGGCATGACCCATTGAATCCCAAAAGCTTGTAACATATGCACCCACAAAGCATAAGTTACCGGACAGTGAATGAGAAGATGGTCCACAGATTCCGCTGAACAGCGGCACATATAGCACCTATTCGCCAAATGGAGGCCCCGAAGATTATCCAAGGTAAGGATCCGGCCATGTGCCGCGGTCCACAAGAAGAAAGCCACCCTCTTAGGCACCTTGACTTTCCAAATCCCCTTCCATTGGAAGTAAGAAGGAGTTGTACCCCTGATCTTATGATAGAAAGACCGGGTATCAAACTTACCATTCCTACTAAGACACCAAAAGGGTCTATCCCACCCAAAACCTCGTGGGATCCGAGACTGAATGAGTTCTAGGAAAGAGAAGGCAGCCTCAAATTCCCTCTCATGAAAGTTCCTATAAAATCTCACATTACAACATCTACTACTCCCATCCTCCTGATGATCCAACAAGTCAGAAATATAGGCTTCCTTGTCACTAGAACACGCAAATAACCGAGGATAGAGCATTTTAAGAGAGAAACCCCCAACCCACCTATCATGCCAAAAACGAATACGGGAACCATCACCCACCACAAAAGCTAAGTGTTTGGAGAACCTCTCCCAACCGACATTAATACCACGCCAAAGGCCACACCCGTGTGCCCTTATACAATCTTTAGTATTCCACCCCCCTTGATCCACCCCATATTTGGTGGCAATAACCCTCCGCCAAAGACTAGTTCCTTCTTGGCCTCCATATTCTTTGCCTTTCCCTTGCGTTTTTTATACTCTTGTTTCTTCAATTTCAACTTCATTAGCAGCTTCCACCTCTTTAGAGTCTTTGTTTCATTAAAAGATCTTCTTTAGTTGCAACTTTGACTATATTGAGAATGGCAATTGAGACTAATTTCCGAACTTCCAATCCTTGAACAAATGGCATGATGCAAGCAAAGGAAAGCCAAGCTCAGTTTTATATTTTATTTGATTTTGTGTTGGGGGAAATTTTGTAATTTCCTAAATTCTAGACATGGGCTGTACTAATAGTCCATTAGGTCTTATTTTGGGTTTTATTTAAGTTTAGTTATTTAGTTGGGCTTAGTAGAAAAAGCCCAAGGAGTTCAAGTGTTATTAGGGTTTTAAGAAATCCTATTTCAACTAGGAAAAGGTATTAGACTTCTATTTAAAAGGGTTGTAATGCTTTCTACTGGGGGAGGAAAAGTATATTTTCAGACTTTAGAGCTAAGAAGCTTTGTCTACAGTTACAGACGGTTACGGTTTGTGTGATGCCAAGGAATTTATCTTTTCTTTATTTTTCTGTTCACAGCCACCCAAATCTTGATTTTTCTCCTTTGTTTCATCCCCAAACGGCCAAACCCTACTAATCATTGTGCCCTTCAGAAACCTATAATCCCTATAATTTTCCAACCTTTTCCCCACCAAAACCTAACCCTAAACCCTCAAAACCCAATTGCTACCAGATCTGCCCCAAGTGTTCTAAATCTAATTTTGTTTTCCCCCTTGTCCTACATCATGGCACCTTAGACATTGATCATTTTATCATGTTTTCTTTGATTGTGACTTTAAGTTCCCACTGTTCGTTTACATGTATCTTCAGCTCAACATGTCCAATGTTACTCACAAGATAACTTGTGCATTTGACAAAGTTAATGGAGAACTCATGCATATGACATAAGGACTTCAATAAATCTTTCAAAGAGAAATTAGTACTATACTGGGATGGCTTAGTTGGAACTTGAGGAATTTCTCTAGGCTGGTCAGCTGCTGGTTTGGTAGCTTCTGTTGCTACAACAGAAATTTTAGGGAAATGTTCTTTGCCTTTATCTTGAAACTTCTCTTTGTCAAATTCAAGGAATCTATGAAATCCAAGAAGCCCTCGATCGAAAAATCCATGGCCAGCAAAGTCAAATCAAATAAATTCTACACTGGTAATAATTTCAACTTTGTGCACTTAATTTATGCCCCTCGAGTACCTCTACCACAAAATTGTTTCTTGTAGAACTGAAAAAATTCTCAACAAATTGGATATCGTAGACAACATCTCCCAAGCTATAGCACAATGTAAAAATAAATGACTGACATCCTCCCATGGCTTTTACACATGAAGCACCACTCCATAAAAATAATTCCCCGCTTCCTTAAATTATAAATTGTCAAGACTCTCTCTAGAGTAGCACACCAAGAAAAGAAAGCAACCCTTGACAGAACATGGGCTTTCCAAATACATTTCCATGGGAACTCTTCCTGTCACCCCTTCAATACACAGTATAACTCTTCATTTGAAAACTTTGTTCAGCGAAGGGATCCACACCAACTTGTCAGTGTTCCCATTCTGGACCTTTGTGATGTAAAGATCCTCCAGCATCTGTTCCACTAGATCCACTTCCCAATCATGTACTACACAGAAACATTGGGGTCCAATAACACTCATCATTCCCGATTTCTACATGATAGACCACTCCAGCATCTCTATCTCTTGCAACATGAAACAAAGTGGGATATCTCCCCCTAAGGGTAGTCTAAGGGTAGTCTTCCCCTGCCATACATCAAGCCAAAACCTAGTTTGGGTTCCATTTCCAGCATCAAATCTAATAAACCATTCAAATTGAGTCCAACCACTCCTAATATGCATCCACAATACCATCACCAATAGCCTCCTAACCTCACATGTACGCCATAACTCACTACCAGACCAATACTTCATCTCTATTACCCATCTCCAAAATACTGTATCTTTGAACACATATAGCCACAACCATTAGCCAATAAGGCTTGATTAAATAGCGTTAACTTCTTAATTCCCAAACCCCAAGATAAAGAGGAATAGAACAATTATTCTCATGTTCCAAGTGAAATTTGAATTCATTCCCCAACCCACCCCAGAGGAAATCCCTTTGGAATTTTTCCATCCAATTTGCCATGCCCGCGAGTAAAAGGGTAAAGAGTAAGAAATAAGTGGGAAGGCTAGATAACATACTCTTAATGAGAGCGAGCCGACGCCCTTTAGATAGGTACATTCTTTTCTACCCAACCAACCTCATTTGCATACATTCTAAGATGGATCCCAAATAGCTCTTGCTTTGAAATTAGCACACAGGGGTAATCCTAGATATTTTGTTAGGAGAGAAGAGATACCACACCCAAGAATTCCTGCCAAATCCTCAATATTGTGTACCTCCCCAACTGGCACTATTTCTGATTTTCCAAATTATTCCGCAAGCCTAACTGCCTCAAAACAAATGAGAATGCACCTCAAAAGGCAAATATGAGGCACTATTTTTATTTTTCTAATATTTATATAAGAAACAACTTATTTGGAATATGATATTCTAACTCAAATTTAGATGGAAATAATTGAAAAAGTTCAAAAAAGATAAAAGGCAATTATTATTTATTTTTTTTACGAAAAGGAGAAAAGCAAATTCATAACACACAATTAAGAATATAAAAATTAAAAATAGCTTTACCCATAAATTAAAGGAATATAATTAATTTTTTGTCTAATCACTAAAGCAAAAGGTTCAAATTTTTAATTATTTTAAAGTTATGTGCTTTCTCTTTCTAACTTGTAATATAATTGAAGTCAATCCCTAAATATACATGGACCATATCACCATAAGATAATTTCTTCAAAATGTTTCAAAATGCACTGCACGTCATCAGCTAGTACTAGTTAGCTGTAGGAAAAAAAAAGGGTATCTTGAAGTTGCATTTAATAAAATTTAAACAATTCCATTTTCTTAAATTTTGTTGAAAACACAATCCTTTCAAGATTTCATTATTTGTATTTGTTTTACCATTATTTTTAACAATTGTGGCAATAAAAATCTTACATGAGCAACTTGCACAAAAGCTATCTAAAACACCTCCTAATCTGATATAAAACAGGTAAGAAACAATTTCAAATCAAGTTATAACGGTTAATGAACACAATACTGGAAAGGAAGAAAAGGTAGAAGACACAGACCTGTTCACATTCCTTTCTAGAAAAGCAATAAACTATCCCAGACTCATTATTTGAATAAGATTCTTGGATGAATTCGGCAATTTCATCAATCACCACCTTACCAACTGATGACTTTTGCCGCACCTATAGTTCAAGACAATATGATATGTCATAAATTATTAATACAGAAATATTGAAGGCAATATATAAACAAACACACCCACTAAAAACTATACCATATAAAAGAGATTCGGCCTATTGACTGTGCTGACAAATTTAATACATTTTGGAATGTGCAGCATATCCATCAGATCAGTTTGGACCTTCTGTGTCGCAGTTGCCTGAAAAACATATGACAAAGACATAAACTTACATAAACAATGGCATATTAGAAATTAGAAATTGAACTTTGGATGTTTTTCTTTAATGACGACAAAAAAAAAAAGGATGAAGACATACAGTCAAAGCAACCAAAGGAACATAAGGAAACTGAGTCTTGAGGATGCCAAGATTCTTATAGTCAGGTCGAAAGTCATGACCCCACTGACTACAACAATGTGCCTCCTGCAAAGTAAACCATATAATACACAACAAAGAGTTGCACAGTTTAGAATATATATGACTTAGAAAACACCATGGTAAAGGTGTAATATCGAAAAAGGGTTTGACCTTGTAGTCTTTTGTCAAATTTTGAAGCATTGGTATCACAAGATAAACATTACAATATGTTAAAAAATGGGAATACTAAGAATGTCTATCATATGATGTAGAATATGTTACACGCAATAAATATAATCAACCCACCATCAACTAATTTTACAATTTAAAGAAAATTGAATCAAACTATTGTCTTCCACATACTTGGATTAAGTGAAGGAATATAAACAATGTTTTACTTCTCCACTTATAGTGCTCATCCAAATATGCATACGCATACATACTAAGACACAAACACATATACATGTACACATTAGAAGCTTTGTTATGCCATAAAAGGATATACCTTTGCTTTTATGTTTTATATTGTCTATGGTTTAGCAGACACAATTCTTGCAGGCAGGGTCGTGCATCTGGGGTTTACTCAACGGGGTGTGTGCACGAAGTGGCCTTGCCTTGAAGCTTGTCATCAAAAAAAAAAAAAAATTCTATAGATTATACCCCAGCCTATGATGGATCAATTTTCTAGAAAATACTAATACCTCTAGTGTAAGTCATCCAAGTCCATAAGGAACATGCTAATGTAGCAAACCGCCAAATCAACAACTTTTGACAGTCAAGAAAAAGATGGAAACAATATGCCTTGTCTAGGATCAAGTCAGAAGATCATGTTGAAAAACCATTAACTTACATCAACTGCAATTAGAGAGAGACGGCCAGCATGATGACACTTCTCAAGTTTTGACATAAATCTTTTACTCTTTGATATCTTTTCTGGTGTGACATACAATATTTTGAGATCTCCTTCACCCTTTTCAAGCGCCCTGTATATGAACTTCTCATCTTCCTTGCTAGTAGTTGACGTCAACATATATGCTGGAATGCCTAAAGCAGTCAAACCCATCACCTGGAGTAGCAGTTGCAAAAGATGCTCTTATAGTTGTACAGGAGTTTTTCAAGTAGCAGTAGCAGAATCAGTAGAAAGCAGAATAATATATATTAACAGGCACCTGATCCTGTATTAAAGAAAGCAAAGGACTGACAACAAGAGCAACTCCAGCACGAAGAACAGCTGGAAGCTGGTAACACAGGCTTTTGCCACCACCTGCAGCCATAATCACTAGAACATCTCTTCCACTCAAGATTGAATTAATGATCTGGTATCAATTGACAATCAATTAATAAAAAATCAATACATAAAGATGGGAGAACACATTTTAAAGCTATAAACGCCAGGAATACAAATTTATGAGTCCTAACATGCACTGATATTCTTTACTTCAGAAATTCATTAGAATGCATTCTACTGCTATGAAATAAATAAAGAAAGAAAGAAAGAAAACAAACATCAGTGGAATTTTGAAGCAAATAATTATCGGAGTTAAGAAATTAGCATATAAAAACTGTAGAAGCCAAGATGTATGGGCAATACTAGTGACAGTTTAAAAAGAAATTGTGATAGCATCATATCAATATTAGAGACACTATCAATAAAAGGAGATATGACTCACTTTGTACATTTGTTTCTTTTTTAACAATGTAAGAATTATTACACACAGACTCACTTCAGTTCATCTGTAGTTAAGACAAAGGAGAGATATCTGTGGCTTAAGCTCACCAACACTAATTGTAGGCAGCCCCTACTGAATTAGACCTACACCACATCGCAGTGCATTCTCCTACTTCTACCAATGTTTCCATGTTACATCTCTAGAAATTTATTTTAATTGTTCTTCCTTTGTTTCGTTTTTCCTTTTCACTTTTTGTTAAAGGCAAGATGGTTCTTGTGCACTTGGGTGTCTTTCTAAAATTTCAAATCCTTTCAAACTCAAAAAGCTTTCAGAGGGGAGATGTGAGAAAGCAATCAGGAGCTTCTATACCTGATGCTGCCGTGGAAGACTAATTTGTCATGTGTGAAGTCCAATTGAAGCATACAGTTTTAAAAGTCTAGTTACAAGTATACAAGGCATTAAACAGTTTTTAATTTGGGATATTATTTTAACCTATCTAAAAAATGTTTTTGATTTAGGTTATTAATTTAATCTATCTAAAAAATTTTGGGTTTATTTTACAACTTATGGTCAGCTTTGTCTTCATGGGCAAATCATAATTCCAACAACTCCTTCAAATCAAGGGTATTTTGTTAATTTAATTGAGTTTAGGATTTTGTAGAAGATTCTAAGTATCTTGGTTTTATTCCTTTGAGCCGCCCAAGTTAACCTTTCATTACCTTATTAGGGCTTTGTTTACTAATCAAAATAGGAATTCTATTAAAAAGAAAACTTAAGATTGAAAGAGTCTATATAAGGGTGTTGTTGTACACAAATAAGAGGGAGAATGTTAATATTAAGTGCTTTGAGTATAGAGGCATGTCAGCCTTATTTTGTTCTTTTTCTCCTTTTCTTTTCTCTCTTTCTTTTCTCTTTGATATTTTGTCACTATTCACGTCAATGTTAATACAAAATGTTCTTGCTAAGTTTCCTGTGTGGCATCAATGCTACCTTTCATGAGTACTGTTCATAGATTGTACTTATAAAAATAATATATATAAAGACTACTGTTCATAGATTGTGGATAGATTCAATTGAGTTTCTTCCAACCTCTTTCGCAGCCCTAAATCAATTCTTTCCATTCCCTACTAAAACCTAAGTCATTCTTGAATTGTAACCCTTCTTTCTAAATGTTCTAAACCCTAAATCCACAATTCCCTTAACCCTAAGCCTACCACAAACACACATAAGACAAATTGTCCAATTTGTTTCTTCCACCAATCACTTAACAAAATTTCTTGTTTCAAATAATAGTGACTAACTCAGAACTAGAGTCCAGTTTAAGCCTTTTTCTCAAGACTATGAAGGAACAAGAAAAACACTAAAATCATTTGAATGAGAAGGTGATTTCAGTGGATGCAAAATTAGAATTATCGAATATACAGGAAAATTTGGATAAGTTCCAGCTTCTATTCTGGAAAAAATATTTGATAGAACAGCTAATTCTCAAGAAATTACATATTTTACCTTAGGCCCAAGTTTATCCCCATGTTGGAAAATATTGCACACATTGCCCCTTCAAAATCTTATGGGTTTAGCCCTACCAATTAGCTTCCAGAACTACCTCAATCAGGTAGTGGTTCAATGCATCAAAGCATTACATTAAAGAGAGAGACTCAACCTTACAATTCACCACAAGTCCATTTCAAGAACAGCCAAAAGTATATATAACAAGGACAAAGAAGACCACAGAAAAGCAAGGTGATTATGAAGTTGATCAACAATGTGTCAAGACCATGGAAGATAATAATGTTATTCTATAGGTCAAATCAAGAAGAATTTTAGGTTGGAAAACCTTCCAACCATTGATTTCATCATTTCAAATGAATCTAATGATAGGTAAGGGGAAAAAAAGTGTTATCCTATTGATGGGATGGTGCAAGGTTTAGTTATGATTTTATACTTCAACACTTTAAAACTCAAGGCCGACTTGTTTCCAGCCCAAGGAGAATGTTGTAGCCATAGAAGACTAGTTTTTGATCTTTTGGAATTTTGTCCATTCAAGATTTATTTTATATTTTATTTAATAAGCAATAGATTTTATTGCAATGAAATTACCTCATGACTAATACAAAACACAAATTAGCCTAAAGAATTGCTAGCAAAGAATAACAAGTAGAAAGAAATCGAATGAGCAAACTCTACAAGGGTACCACTATTATTGAGATCCATGACAGTTGAATATCCATGGTCATCCAAGAAAGAAAGCTTCAACTGCACTACCACGTCATCAAAAGTACAAGAGTTTCGTTCCCTCCACAAAAAGTTGTTTTTTTTAAGTTGTGTTTTTTAACTTAAGGGGCTCTTAAAGCTCTCTAGAATAATTGCCAAATGTGTGGAAAATTTTACAAAATAGCTTATAAGGTTTCTCCTTTTAAACTCAATACTAGACGGGCTAATTATGTCATTGTTCATGTCACTATTCATGCTACAATTCACTTGAGATGTTCATAAATTGTGGTTAGATTCAATTTCTGTTTCTTCTCATGCCTTTTGCAACCCAAAATCAAATCTTTTCCATTACCTACTAACCCTAGTCATTATTAAACCATAACCCTTTCTAAACCTTAAATCCACAATTCTCCTAACCCCTCACAATCGCTCATGGACAAATCCTATGTTAATACCAACCACTTCTACAAAATAAATGCCGAATACAAAAATCAGGGGGCCACTAAAAGAAGTCTGAATTAGGATTACCCTTTTTTTTCACTAAAAAATAAATAGGATCATAGAAGTTGCAGAACACAAACTATGTAACAAAAATAAATCTGCCCTATAGGGAACTTACCTCCCTTTGATTTGCGCGATATGCAGATATGCCAAAAACATTGAACCTAATGTCATCAGCTTCAGAATCCCACTCAAATGGCCCAGACCAGTTTTCAACAGTAGACGAAGCACCATCTGTAACAGGGTCTCCTAATCCTTTACATGCTTCCAACAGGGCCTTTAGTTCAGACTGTCTATCATACAACTTCTCTTGCTGCTCAAGCAACATATTTACTTGGTCTGAAAAATAACAGAGATCAAACCCACAATGTAACATCAAGATACTAGAAAAAATACTATACCAGTAATAATCAGCAGATATATGGAATCAATCCGTGCACAATGAGATGAATGACATTCTTTGAGAAAATTAAGGGAATATTTTGGCAACCATCTACGAAAGATGCTCTTGTGATGCTTCTTAAAAGTTTTCTCCCTTAGCATCCCCAATGAACTCCTCTTTTTTTTTCTTTTTTCTTTCTTATTTTAATGTCTCCATCTTCTTTTATTAAAAATAAATAAAAAGAAGAAGATGTAATTTATGTGCAAGCACTTGAAGCACAAACATGGAGACTTAGCCAAAATGCAAATCAGGCCAAAGTGAATGCGAGCACCATTAACGTACCCCTTAGAAGATTTTTGAAATCCAGCACAATTTGAAGAATAAACAAGCAAAACGGGGTTGTGGCGATCTTCTTCAACTCAATGTAGTTGTCCTCAATTTAATAATCCTACTCCTCGGCAACCTCATTTGCAATTAAATATCTTCTTGATAACTACTGTGTTTCACTAAATTAAACTTTCACAAAACTTACTCTATAGCCAATAACTTTTTTTTAATCTAAGAAGAAATTACACTTTAAATTTCTACATATCAGTTCCTTGTGATTTGTGATTTGTGAATTGAGGACCGGGTTCGACAATATATTAAGATGCAAACTAACAATATATATATATATATATTGGGAACAAAAGTGAGAGAGGCAATTGTAAATCAAAATTTTGGAGGCAATAATAAAATAAAGAAAAGAAAGGAACCTTGGACATCTTGAATCTCAACCTCTACTTGAAGCAGCTCCGCTAATATCTCACCAGTGTCCATTCCCAATGGGCAAAAATAGCAACCCTAAGAATCCAAGATTTCAATTATGAATTTTTTTTTTTTTTTTTTGTAAAAAAAGTTTTCATGAAAATGCAAACTAAGAAATGATACTCCTATATAATCATAGCAGGAGAAGCAGTCCACCACTCCAGCAAATAGAAGGAAACTGAATAAGAGATAAGAGAGAGATACCAGAGAGGAGTAGGCAGGGCGGTAGCTTCGAGGAGTGGCAAGATCCGACTGTTAATTTGGTGCCACAGTCCCAATTTTTTTTTTTTTATGTTTTCAAATTTGAAATTTGAAATCTGAAATCAATCCATCCGGGGGTTGAAAAGCCAGGTCTAGTTAGTTTTTGTTGGAATATTTATGCCAAAACAATTTTGTATATTTTAGGGTAATGATATATATTTTTTATTTTCCACAATTTTTTTTTAAAGTATTTACGTCAAATTTTTTATTTTTTATTATTTGTATATATTAAGGGGATTCAGAAATTTAGTTATTTTTTTTTTTTTTGTCAAAAATACTCTTAAATTAATTAACTAATAACTTAAAAATGAGGTTAAAATAGTAAATTGGAAAAAAGAAAGTTAGTTATTGCTTTTTTTATTGTCAAAAATACCCTTACCTAAAACTTAAAAATGGGGTTAAAATAGTAAATTGAAAAAAATAATAAATTCCTACTTCTACGTTGAAATGCATTTCTTCTTCTAATAAACTCTTACTTTTACGTTGATTTAAATTCCTACTTCTACTCACTAACTTCCTACAAAATAAAATTACTCTTTTGTTAATTTTTAAACTCCTCCAATCTACAAAACTTACCTCACGTATTCAATTTTTTTTTTTTTTTACTTCATCACGATATATTTGTTTCTTTATCCAAAAAATAAAAATTATTAATATTTACCCCAAAAATAGAAGAGCCTAGTATATTTTATTAAAATATTTATTTTCATCAATGTTTTTTTATTCTCTTAAATCATCTATTTCTCTCTTTTTTCTTTTTTCTTTTTTATGATAAACAAATATTAGAAAAATAGATGTGGATGTGATTGTAAATAGCAATTGTGTATATTTATATGGTTATCATAAAAACAATTTAAATTTATACAATTTTACATGAACTAATGAGAGTAATTTTTGAAGTTGTATATGCAAAATTTACCCCTTATACTTGGACTAATGTGAGTGCTCTAATTAGATCAAGAATTATGTTGAGTTTAAGGCCTCACTTGGGATGAGGGAATGGAATGGAAAGAATCACTTTATAATATTCTTTCATTCCTTTGTTTGAGAGTTTTAATTGAGGAAATTAAAAGTTTATTCCCTTGTTTGAGAGTTTAAGTGAGAGAGAATGGAATGGGTAAGAGGGAACACTCCCCTAAAATTGGAAGGAATAAGAGGAAATGGAATTAGATTTAACTCCCAAAATACCCCTATATATTCAACTCTTTATTTTAAGGCTCCGCTTGGGAGGAGGGAATGGAAATAAATAAAAATAATAATTTTAGAATATTCTTTCCTTCTCTTGTTTGGGAGTTTTAATGGAAGGGAATTGCGGGAATGGAAAATCCATTCCCTTGTTTGAGAGTTTAAGTGGGAGGGAATAGAATGGGTAGGAGGGAACATTCATTCCTTTTTATTTCTTTAAAATCTTAAATTTCTATTCCTTCCGAAATTGGGAGGAATGAGAGGGAATGAAATTTTTTTTTGTTAGAAGAAAAGAGGTGAGAGAAAAAAAAAATGGAGAGACATTGTTTTTTTAGGTGCACAAACTTTTCATTTTCCCCAAGAAACCTTTTGGGGTGACCCACAAAATGCTAGTTAAGAGTTTAATTTGATCAAAATAACTCATAGATGTCATGAGGTATTAGAAACCTCAACTTATTTATTTGGCAGTATTGTGGAAGACTTCCAAATTATGGTCTAAGTTGTGTAGGTTTTGAATCAGATCTTAAAGTGTATCGGGTGTATAGTTCTATTCTTAACAATTTATTGCCTATTTAAATAAATAGTTTATACCCAGTTACCCAATATAATAATTTTCCCACGAAATAAGCTAGTTTGTTTTCACATGTGTGTCTGGGAAGTAATAAAAGTTGAAGCTTATTAGAGTTTTTAGCTTATTTTTTGTACTATTTGTGGATTTCATTGTACTTTTTAGTACTATTCATAGGTCTTACTACATTATTCAGTTTCTGCCAAAGCTAACCCAAAACTTGCACCACAAATCCGACCTCTTATTTTGCACAAAAATCTTGACTTGAAGCTATTGTATTTTTGCGAGAAATAAGTCCAGCTTGTTTTTGCACAAAAAACTATCCTAGAGTTGTTTTGGGCTCAAGAACTTGCTCCAAAACTCCAAATTCTATTTCTTGTGAAAAGTTTGGCTCAAAGGTATGGTATTTTTGTGCAAAATAAGATCAACTTGGTATGGCACAAAAGCTACCCCCTAGGTGTTTTGGGCTTAAAAACTTGCACCAAGCTCGTTTTTGCACCAAAACTCCAACCACTTATTCTGCAGGTGAAAACTTGAACCGAAAGTAAGCCCAACTTGTTTTTGCACGAAAGTAGTGTTTTGGCGCAAAAACTTATTACACTAAGCACCTGACAGGATCTGAATTATATTTTTTTGTTTGTAATGTAGTGGGGCTTGTGGTTTTTTTATAAGAGAGTTTGCAATATGCATATGATCGGCCAGGTCACTATATTCGATGGATGTGCAATTTGATAGGTGCACCAAAGCACCGTCTATAAAAAACACGAAAGAAGTATACAAAAACACGCTGCCGTTCTCCAAAGTCAGAAAAGAAAATTAAAAACTTTGAAAATCAGTGCCATAGATACCTCCAAGTCAGAAATATGGAAATTAAAAGGTTTGACAATCAGTGCGATAGATAGTAAGGCAGGAAAAATATATCCAACCCAATAATATATAGATGATGATGATGGGGAGAGATTCCAAGAGTGATATTCATGCCTTCATAGCTTCACTTGCCATCACGACAAGCAATGACCAGCAACAGAGAGCAGTACTGGTAAACTGTAAAAGCCGGTACTTCCTAGCAACTTGGAAGCACTCAGAATTATTAAAAGAAACATACACACACACACCAAAAAAAAAAAAAACCACTAGCAGTCTCATCTTATTGGATTTTTGTTTCAGAGTTTCAACCTGAGAGACTTTACATTTAGCTAACTAGAACTTACATCTTATTGGATTTTGTTAACGTGAAATTTAATGAGTTTTATGGAAGCAACAAATACAAATAAATAAACAAATAATTTTTTAATTGGCTCATGTGCCATAAAAAAAAATTACATTTTTCTACCATAAATTGTTATATTAATTATACTTGAACTATAAAATTGCACAATTAGTTAACACTAATGAAATTTAGCATTGAAAAACCAATTTATCAATCAACTGTAGGGAGGAAAAAATTGGTCCTTTTAAATTTTTAATGCTAATTTTTATCATATTTAACACCAAAACAAAAGGTAGGGGACATTGAAACAAAGTTATAATTTTGGAAAATCAATCGTACATTTCAATAATTCAAGATGTTAAGTATAATTAGGGTGATAATTTATGATAGAAAAATGATATTTGCCCATTTTAATAAAAAGAATAAAGTTATGAGT
Source organism: Quercus aquifolioides (assembly GCA_019022515.1). Classification (NCBI taxonomy): domain Eukaryota; kingdom Viridiplantae; phylum Streptophyta; class Magnoliopsida; order Fagales; family Fagaceae; genus Quercus; species Quercus aquifolioides. The sequence goes on along the minus strand of CM032336.1, from coordinate 3,870,480 downwards.
ACAATATTTTCACAACAAAATGACAATAATCCTAGGTAACAAACAGTTAATAGTAGCTAACAAGATGACTTCAGTGATGAATCAATACAAGTACCATTAAAAACTTGTTATCTTAGTTTTGATGTAAAAATATTGTTGTCTCGTCACTCTTCTAATAAAAAACTCAACTTTAACCGATGAAAAAATATTAGGATCACAATTTTTGCCACAGTTTACCCATGTGACAAATCGTGAATGATGAAATTATGGACCCACATGAACTCATCACTTTTATCCCATTACTCATGACTTGTTCGCGGAGCGAATTGTGGCCAAATATGTTTTTGTGGCAAAAGTTTCTTTACTAGTATTAATCTAGCCGATCCAATACTATCACTCTTCAGTCTTCGGACACTGTTCGTTGACCGGACCCTATCTTATATAACTGCATACTGCTGTTAGCTTCTCCACCTTCTTCTACATCTTCTTCTTCCAATATCTATGTCTCAGTCACAGTGTCCACCGCTGGGATTCTCAAGCAAGTATTACCATGTCTCTGAAAGTGGCAGTTGTGTCAGACAGAGCAGTTTCTTTGAAGGGAAACCAGTGCTTGGGCAAGGAGTGGGATACTCTGTTATTCTTGGTTTTGGTGCCTTCTTCGCTTTTTTCACATCTTTCCTGGTGAGTTCAACTAACTCCCTTTATCTTTCTACTTTGTTTTTGGGCTCAAATATATGTAGTTATTATCTATCTATCATATTCTTCTTAATTTGAAGTGTACTCTCGTCATGCTATATAGTCTTTAATAGGCACTAATTAGTTTAACTTAATTGATTGGCCTAACCAGCAGAAACAGACAAAGGCACACACTACTCCGTTAAAACTTATGCTAGTAGTGATAAAGTCATACTTTATACTGATAGCTCAAGCTGAATCAAACAGTTGCTAAAAGGAATGTCCAATACTTTTTGTCAACAACAATCTGGTAGTTTATGTATTGAATTTTATTATAATCTCCTTTCAGTTTTTTTTTTTTTTTTTTAATAATTCTTTTGGGTTTCTTCAAATTATGAGCTGAAGTTTTGTCGTATCGAATTAGGTTGCTAATTTATATATATAATAACATAAAGTATTCGAATTTATCAACAACAAAAAAGTATTCAAACATAAGTTTTTTATAGAGTGACTCTTCTTGTAACTTATGAGTTATATACAGCACCCAAAATCTTTGTAAGCATTCTGGTGAACTTTGAACCTCTTTCTTTCCGTTCCAATGACAAACTGTAATGAACTAAGATCAACTGATTTAATTCGAGATAGTCACCCTCTAAGAAGAAAAGTAAAAAGGAAAAATTGAGAGAGAATTTTAGAAAGAAAGTGAGAAAGTTGCATCTTATTACAGCAATGCTAAAAATGCTATGGATGACAAGTATTTAAAGTTTTAAACAAGTTGCTTGCCAATCCTATTAGCCAATAACCAACTAACAACCTGTAACCAACTTGGCTCCACCTCTTGCAATCTTGCTACTAACTAAATTGACTCTTCTTAATTACAAGGCTAACTATGTGATTACAAGAATTACACCTATACATCTATTGTACATGTTTGGGTTCATTATACACTAGGATTTCAAACCAATCAATGAGCAAGAACATCAAACCGTTCAAGGTATTTTGGAGGCAATCATACTGCTATGTTGTCAATCTTGGTATTTGGGAATATCAAATTAACAACATAGAGTGAATGTCTAGAAGAAGACTATCCGATTTAGCATGATTCCAAATTAAATCAGTTTCCATCTTAGATACTGCTGACACCATAGCATGGTTGTTATGTCAATTTCAGATTAATATACCACGTTTCATTTATAGTGCTGCCAAAAAAGACCCATGAGATTGAATTTTCATGCCTCCAATTCCCTATCATGGAAAGATCTAGTCTTGTAATCAGTAATCTTAGTTTCAGAAAATTTTCTACCAACTCCAACAGCCATCCATTGGTTCCTTAAGCATCTAGAAGCTCTTTCCAACTGATTCTCCTAAATCTTTGGTTATACTTGACATATTGGTAATAAATCATAGTCCTAATTACCTCTGGATATGCTTCAAATAAAATTTATTGTTTCAAATGGAGAGCTTATAATGAGCTTCTGTAGGAAATTTCTAAGGATGCGCTTATGTTCAGCCAAAATATTTTTCTTTTAATCTCCTTTTCTATTTCCTTTACATCAGTAGCCCTGTTTTTCTTTCTGTTTTTTCCTAATTTAATTCATAGTTATTGTAGGTGTTTCAAGGAATTAGATATTGGATTCATTACTTGGTTTCTGAGGCAACATTTGATATTTTGGGAAGTGGATCACATTGTCCATCATTTGCTGTTTGATGCTGTCAATAGATGATGAAATGTGGAAACTGTTATTTTCTTACGTCTTTCTTAAATAAGAAAATCCTTTTCATTGATTCAATTCTAATATCCTTTTGTTCTCTAGAACTTCTTTGCTTACTTTACTAGAGTCCTGTTAATTACACCTCCTTAGTTTTGTAAAGGAAAATTTTGACAATACCCAAACATAATGGATTTCTGATTATGGTCTTATTAGATCCGGTAGTATGAACTAAGATCAACTGCAGCATACATCTTGATATGACAAGCTAAGAATGGAGATCAATTAATTTTCACATCTGACACAAAGTTTTTGTTTTTTGAATCCTGCGGTGCAAGTAACAAGATTTCAACTGTATATGTTTTCATGCAAAAAAGGAAAGTACATGTCAAAAATTTAACATCACATTAACTAAGAGCCAATGTTATCATGTCTTACAAAGAGTATTACAAGGATAAGTTATTGTCTCTAACAAAAAATCTTCCTTTTAAGCTCTTTTCTTTTTCTTTTCCCTCTATGTAAGTAGAACTGTTTTATTTTTACTTTTAGTTAATTTTTTCTTCCATTAGCAAAATCCAAAGGTGTTTATAGTAGTTGGATATAGCAGTTGAACCCTTGAATGATACATGTTTGCTTGTGTGTGGGGAGTATGGTCTGTCCACTTTCTTTCTAAGAAACAGACATACATAGAAGACTATGAGCTATGATTATTATTAGCCACCATATTTTTTTTTAAATTCATCATTGAAGCTTAAAAGCTAAAAATAGCATTATGACTCTCATAATTTTTATTAATTTATCATTCATGACTATATTTTTAATTGTGGGGTCAGGTATGGCTGGAAAAGCGTTATGTTGGGTCCCGCCATACATCTGAATGGTTCAACACTGCAGGGCGAAACATTAAGACAGGACTTATTGCTAGTGTGATTGTATCTCAGGTAATCTCTACTCACTGCCTAGTTGACATTTACATCAACCTCATAGTCTGCTGACATTAATTTTTTATGGAGAACTTGTAAAGTGGACATGGGCTGCTACGATCTTGCAAAGTTCTAATGTAGCTTGGGAGTATGGTGTTAGTGGGCCTTTCTGGTATGCTAGTGGGGCTACCATTCAGGCATGTTCACACAATTTTTTTCCTCTATGAACTACTTGAATTTCTTTAAATTTTTGTCATAATGGGGAAAGCAATGCCAACATTTGTTATTCATCTTATTACTTTTCTAAACAGGTGCTATTGTTTGGTGTAATGGCTACAGAGATCAAAAGAAAGGCTCCTCATGCTCACACTGTTTGTGAAATTGTAAAAGCTCGGTGTGTTTTATACTTTTGACAAACCAATGAATTTTGATATTGCTTGTGACAAACCCATCCATATAATATTATTAGTTCATACTTAACTAAAGTCTTTTCTGCTTGCTGGTTTAATGATAATCTTCGTCTAATTTCAGTTGGGGGACAGCTGCGCACATTGTCTTCCTTGCCTTCTGCTTTTTGACAAATATTATTGTAACCGCCATGTTACTCCTTGGTGGATCTGCTGTTGTAAATGCACTTACTGGAGTGAACATTTATGCTGCTAGTTTTCTGATTCCACTTGGAGTAATTGTCTACACACTAGCTGGAGGGCTAAAAGCAACTTTTTTGGCTAGCTATATACATTCTGTCATAGGTACTTGAGTATTTTGTTAAATTTTTCTAGTAAAGTTTGATTTTCTCTTCTTTTTTCTTTTTTCTTTTTTTTATTTTTTATTTTTTTAATTTATATTATGGTTTTAGCCTGATCTTTGTTTTGTTTATTTATTTCAGTACACATTGTTTTAGTTGTCTTTGTTTACCTGGTTTACACGGGGAGGGGTGAGCTTGGTAGTCCCAGTGAAATATATAACCGTCTGGTTGAGGTAGCAAGCAAATCAAGAATATGTGAGCAGCCAGTTTCCCATTATGGGCAATCTTGTGGCCCTGTTAATGGGAATTACAAAGGATCTTACGTGACAATGTTGAGCTCAGGCGGGCTAGTTTTTGGGATTATCAACATTATTGGCAACTTTGGCACTGTGTTTGTTGACAATGTAAGATTACTTTTGACTGGATGCAAATCCATTTCCTTATGTTTCCATTTTGAAATTTAGGCTATGCTTTCACACCAAATACTAATACCTCAAATAAGAAAATTTTAGGGATATTGGGTGAGTGCTATTGCTGCAAGACCTTCATCAACTCATAAGGGCTATTTGTTGGGTGGCCTGGTCTGGTTTGCGGTGCCATTCTCACTGGCAACATCACTGGGTTTGGGAGCGCTGGCCCTTGATCTACCAATCACAGAAAGTGAGGCAAGCCATGGACTTGTTCCTCCAGCTACTGCTATAGCTTTGATGGGGAAAGGAGGATCTGTTCTTCTTCTTACTATGCTTTTCATGTAAGTTGCAGTCAGCATTAGCTTGGTCTTTTGATATGTTGGGGAACCCGACAAAGGGAATTTTTCATCAATTTTCTGATAGTGCCGATGCATTTTTCCAACAGATTGAGTTCGTAAAAAAAAGTTAAGAAAATCTTAAAATGCTAACACAGTTTTTCTTTTTTGTACTTTCTGCTGTTTGCAAAATTCAAAATTGTTAGTCATTCTTTGTATTCTTTGAGGCCAATCTGTTATGATCCATATTTTGTGTTTTCAAATTGTTGAAAAGTAGTATTCATATGATATACAATGTGTTAAATGTCTTAAAAGTAACCACTATAATCTTCAATATGTTCTGATACAAAAGGAGCACCAAAGGCTTCATTACTGTTTTAATTTATTAATACATTGGAGGATGTGAAACGCTAAATGGTTAGCATTTTCTTTTTCACTTAATGGTTCAGGGCAGTGACATCTGCTGGTTCTTCCGAGCTAATAGCTGTATCTTCTTTATGCACATATGATATTTATCGCACTTACATAAATCCAGAAGCAGATGGGAAGAAAATACTCAAAGTGTCGAGGGGTGTTGTCCTCGCCTTCGGCTGTTTTATGGGATTGCTGGCAGTAATACTGAACAAGGCTGGAGTTTCTTTGGGTTGGATGTATCTTGCCACGGGAGTGCTGATTGGTTCAGCAGTTCTTCCAATTGCTTTTATGCTTCTGTGGAGAAAAGCAAATGCCATTGGTGCCATCCTTGGTGCAGTGAGTGGTTGTGTTCTTGGAATAATCACTTGGTTGTCAGTTACAAGCATTGAGTATGGCCGGGTAAATCTTGACACAACTGGTCGAAATGCACCAATGCTTGCTGGAAACATTGTCTCTATATTAACTGGAGGAGCTGTTCACATTGTTTGTAGCATTTTGTGGCCTCAAAACTATGACTGGGATACTACTAAGCAGATCACAGTGGTTGAAAAGGAAACGGGTGAGCTGCCAGCCGAAGAGTTCAATGAGGAAAAACTGAAGAGAGCTAAAGCATGGGTAGTGAAATGGGGTGTTGGTTTTACTGTCGTGATTGTTGTATTGTGGCCCCTTCTGTCTCTTCCAATAGGTAAATTCTATTAGCAACAGCTGAATGCCTTAAGAAATCGTAACTGTTTTTACATAAACTAATGCTTTTGAAGCAAAGACTTGTTCTTTCAAAACAAATAGTAACTATAAGAATAAAAAGTCAGTATGATAACAAATATATACTACTTACTAACATAAACTCACCTTCTTGGATAAATAAAAAAAGCATCTAATTTGTATATCTAAGTAGACAATTGAAAAGTTATGCAAACTATAAATACAGACAGTTTTGAATATTTGATAATATTATATTGTGTGCCAGATGTTGGTCAAATGCTCAAAGAAAATGAGAAACCCAGTTTCAAGAGATATGTATGCTGATCAATGTAGAATGATTTTGTTACCATGTTGTGACCAAAACATGTTATTCTCCAAAACTGAATCCTCCTTTCTATTAATGCAGGAGTATTTACTAAGGGCTACTTCACATTCTGGGCAGTGATTGCTATAGCATGGGGCACCATTGGTTCGGCAGTAATTATTGGTTTACCACTAATAGAAAGCAGGAAAACAATCCAGAGAGTCTTTATGGGCATGTTTACAAATGACAGGCTCATGGAAAAGGTTGAGGAGATGAATATCAAGTTGCAAACAATCATACTGGCTATACCTGATGCAGAGAACATTTACTTGCTTGAGAAAGAGAAGGCTAAGAAAAAAGTAGCAACAGAGTGACACACATTCTCCATCTACATACCTGCCTAAGCAACTTCTTTAATTCAACATGAATCTTTGAGACTGCAATTTATACATGACATTTGATCAGGATTTCATAATGACCAAGGTGATGTGGTTAAAGTTAGGAACTTTAATCATGAGGAATGGGGTTGAGTTGCTAAGAGAATGTTATAGGAAAACAACTCTTCAAGAAAACACTATTGCAAAAAGTCTTTGCTCTAGGCTGTTCTTAGAATTCAAATCAAAACTGATTATAAATGCAATGGCCTTGCCTACTACATGCTGTAAAATGAATCAGCTTGTTTCTGATCATTTCCAAAACCATATTCAGTTTAATAGATTTGAAGAGAATTTGTCAAATTTCAATTACAAAAATATGCTAACAGATTCACTAATTAAGGGCATTTAAATATTTTTTGGAAACATTTGAACAATCAAACATTTTGCATATTAGACAGTGTTCAAATGGTTTCCATAACCAAGTTATTACAAAAAATGGAAGCAAGCACCTGAATAAAAAAATAAAAAAAAACTTTAAATTTTCAAAAATTCATGTCTTAAACTCTGAGCATGACTGAATAAATCTTCTTGGAAATCATTCCCTTGCTTTTTGGAATAGAAAATTGTGACATCAAAAGGCAGTGAACCCCAAATCTTTCTGCGAAAAAAAAGAAAAAAACTAAATTTTAGAAGATATGTGATTAAAACAAAAATCATTGCTTTGCTAAATCTACTAAGCCCCACCTCATCTTCTCATTACAAACATCTTAAATCACCTCAAAGTAAGCATTCATTCCCCTTATATATATGTATATATATATATATATATATCTTGCATCTAAGTATTTTTGCGTCAGTGGATCTCTCCCTCATTTGCTAAAACTTTAGAATCTTGGGTTACTAATTGGTGGGAAAATAGGCAATCCAATATTATTTTTTGGATGATATTCAAGAAAAGAGTATTCTAAAAGAAATCATAGAATTAGAGGAACTCTTACTCTTGGACAAAATGATAAAAATAATAATAATAATAATGAAACAATCCAATTAATCAAGATGCCCCATAAAGATTATATCATGTGATTTTGCACTTCTTGACAAATATAATTTGTTTCGTTATTTTAAGTGGTTATTCTATGAAGAATTTCTATATAACTTAAACGGCACAATCAAAGACTTTACCATTCTTTTAGTAACTTATTTATGCAAAGGATTTCATTCGCCCCATGGTTGGGAACTAATGATTGGATCTGTCTACAAGGATTTTGGATTTACTCATAATGATCAAAATTCAAATTCTTGTTTCTATTTTTCTGGTTATTCTAGATACAAATTTTAAACATTGGTGTGGATTGTCTTTTCAGCACAAAAACAATGAAACGCACATTTAAAATCCAATCAAACTAAAAATTTATAAATAAATAAAAAAACCAAACCAAACTTTTTTTTTCTTTTCAAAAGACAGAAGTGGAAAGCGCTTGGGACTTCCCACACACTCTCCAAAATTGTGGCCAGATTAAAGCCCAGAGCAAATCCAAGAAGCCAATATAGCAGATGAACAAGAAACTCACAACATGGCACATATAAATGTCACTCTAAACAAGCAATATTCAAGAATCACTAATGCCATAGGAAAAAAAGCCACTAAACCACTCCCATGCATGTCCTCTTTCCACTTTGTGGTTCTGCCACAATTAATTGCCAAGCTCTGACCTTTGAGCCCCTTACTCTGTTTCTTAGTTCAAGCATTATAGGTGGTCAAGGACATCCTAGTGACCAAACAATCATGAGCCTCTGTTTGGCCATTGGAAGAGGATGAGAATGTGAGGTGACGTGAGCCTTCAAGAACACCAAACAGCCTTCAAGTGATAATGGCCTCTAAACAATCATGGCAGACATTTCTGACTACAGCAAGGTACTGAAGAGCCAATTGACCAACTAAAGACACTTGCTCTAAGTGCAACGCTATGAAAGAGACTTCTAAAACTTTATATTTCCTTATCAATAACCTATCCTCTACTAGATCTAAATGAATTGACTAAACAAGTGCTTGAACTTTCCCTGCTGTCAATATTTTCCCCCGGAGTGGAAAACCCCACTGACCATAGCCAATGACCCCATTTAACTGTTCTCCTCAGAGTCAACCTGAGAAGGGATACAGGAACCTAAATAGAACTAACATTAAGAAATCCAGACAAAGAGAATAGAATATTTAAGAAAAATCAAGACATACAAGACTCCTTGAAATGTTAGTCTTCCTTCCCTTAGTTTCCCTAGAGAACTCTCTCATAATACACCCAAAGACCAAGAAGACTGCTGCCACATTAACAAGACTTGGGATGCATTTTCGTTGTGGATGTTTTTGTACAGGAGCCAAACTCATCTAATTCTAATTTATAACATGTGAGCATGGCTGGATTAAACAAATCTCATGCTTATAAGAAAAGAAAGGGCTACAATATAATGTAACTTGTTAGACATGGCACTTCTAATCCACTAGCACTTCGTCCTCCAACAAGAATCGGTGAAGGATAAGGTTGTTGATTTAAACCCACTGGATGTGTGTGTAATTTAGTAGCTTACCAATAAGAAAAACTGTTTAGCATGGCAATTCGGACAACTGTATTCATAACAAAAGTTGATGTAATAGATGACTCAAGTAAGAAGCCACCTAAGGTAACTTCATTATATAGAAAAATGTACTTTTCCCTCACTTTTACTCGTATGGCTTCGGTTGTAGATATCTTGGAGCTCCCACTCCCAGGTATATGGTGTCCTGTTTGAGATGGTACTTTCATGCATTTTGAAATGCCTAAATAGAATAGGAATTCAGTGAAGTTTGACTAGATAGTGAGCCATATATATTTTTCTGTGGCACCCATTACAACATTCAATTTCACTCTAGAGTTAACAATATTTTGTAAAATAACGGCTCAGTATTTTATTTAAAAAATTTATATGTGCCTAAACTATTTACTTTTTGGTGAACTTATATATAGAGAGTGAAGTCATAGCACTTACAAGTAATATTTATACATCTCATTATTGTTTATTCACATGCCAACAAGCTTTAGCTCAAATGGCATTTCCTTCCTTAACAGGGGCGGAGCCACGTTGTCCCTTGGGGGGGGGGGGGCGTTGCCCCGGCAAAAAAAAAAAAAAAAAAAAAAAAGTCCAACAGAGTAGGTATGAAAATTGATTGCCCCCCCCCCCCCAATGTTGGACATCCGGCCTCCCCATATTCCCACTATTTCTCCCACTCCCTGCTTTAGTTTTAGGCCTCTATTCTCCCAGGCTCTCACCTTTAGTTTTAGGCCGCTCATACTCCAAATAAAACACAAAGTTGGCCCATTAAAATTTAAATACTAAAATCCAAACACATATCAACAAAACTTCACTTTCTCCATCTCAAAAACCCACCCCATGGTCCCCACGGAATCCCTTATTCTTTTCTTTTCTTTGTCTTCTGTGATACACTTCCCACTGGTACTACCTACCAGCTCCCAAAACTCAGCAGCATCAGTCCTCCAGTCCCGAAAAAAAAAAAAAAAAAATCTGATCAATTTTTTCTTTCTTCTTGCTTTCTAAAACAAATCACTCAGCATATTTCATTGTCAAATTTTAGGATTTGGAACTTGGTGACTGCCTGGTGAGTCTTCTTCTCTTATTTAAGCACTAGACCTTCATCTATTTTCAGTGTCTTTTTTTGATTTTCTCAACTATCTACACCTAAATATTCATATGCTCTTTATATTTTCATAGATTTTTAGAGAAATATATGATTGAAGACATGGGAATGGAGATAAGGAGATTGTTTGTGATGACTGATGAGTCTTGAAGGGAAGAATATCTATAGTTGTAGGCAATAAGCATTGCCACACGGCCCACCCATTTTTGCACTTTGTGATTCTGTGAAGACAAAGTTTTTAAGTTAAAATTATTTTGATTTATTACCTATTTTTGATTAGTTAGATATCATGTAGTTGTGGGAGTTGTTAAATTGTTTGGTTTATGTTGTGTACAAATACTTGTGTGTTTAATTTTTGTTTTTGTTTGAGGGGTTATTATTAATTAAAGTTGTATTAAAAAAAATTAAAATACAGGAAAATTTTAATAATAGGAATGATGATGATTGATGGGTTGACTGTTTAAATTATAGTGGAAATTTTGTTTTTTCTTGAGTATGAATAACATCCATATAACTAAGTAAAAATTTCTAATTAAAGTTTTATTTTTTAAAGTTCTTTTCAGGTTAATTTTTGAGTCATATTCTTAAAGCTAAAAGAATTATGAGCAAACGAAAAACAATTGATGCATTCTTTAAGAAAAAAGATGTTAGCAATTCAGAAATTAAGACAGCTGTGGTTGTGGTTGTAGAAACAAATGTTGATACTTCAATGCCTGATGAACACCAATCCAAATATTCAAGAATTCAATTTGAAGAGATAGATCGTGATCCGGGATCACGTAAACAAATATGTGAATTCCCTATCAACAAACAAGATGAAATCTGACGAGCTTATGATTTATGTTTTTTATATCAATACTTAGAATCGGTCCCCCATGTAAAAATTCCTAGCTACGCCCCTGTTCCTTAAAGTACACGATGTAGAATAAGGTCATGGGTTTGAAAAACATAGGATGCATGTGTAACTTTCCAACAAAAAATCAGAAAAACTAAACTCAAAACTTAGTCATTTACATTCAACAATTTTAGGTTCAGATCTATAGCCATCTCTGCAAATAATATCAATTAATGGCTTTCTGGCTGAAGAGTTTAATATTCAGCATAATAAGTCTTTCACTTTTCCTTCAGCCATTTTCTGAACATATGTCTAATTCTTCTTTTTTAAGAAAAAATTTCCTGAAAAAGGGATTCTTGTAATTTGTTTCAGCATTTTAGTGCTACTGCACCATAATGAGAAGCACATTGAACACTAAAGTTTTTTTGAAAATAATCAAACACTAGAGTTTAATATTCATCACCTTTCTATGGTCATTAAAGAGAATACATTTAACTTAATTTCCTAATAGAATCTCAAGGTGATACAAATCTCTCCTACATTTGTGATGGCTTAGCATCACGAATACATTTCCTCATACTGCTAAAATGTTAAACCAATTTGAAATGCTATGATCCTGGAGATCATAATGTCAGCAGCACATATAGTTCTGCAGTCAATCTAATCAAGTGTCAAAACTAGCAGTTTATCAAAATTTGAGAAAATCAACATTTTCATAACAGCTTTATGCAAAAAATAAAAATCTTCATGGAGATCATGATGTCAGCAGTGCTCACATTCTACAGTCAATCTAATCAAGTGCAAGAATTAGCAGTTTATAAAAAAAATTCGAGAAAATCAACATTCTCATAATGGCTTGATGCAAAAACAAATTTCTTCATGGATTCACTACCATCCAAATCCAAAGCACAGACTATAAAAAAAAAATTAATTCAAAGAATTCTGAGTCCTAAATTTATACCAATGAATGATATATCAACTCGGCCATTCCGAATATCATTGGTAGTAGCATTGGTAATTAATAGATAGAGGGGGGACAAATGAAGCATTAACTAGGATATCTCTAATATGATTTCTGTTTTGGAGATAATTAGCATTTACGATGTTGTACTTGAATGGGATTACTTGACTTAAATTCAGTCAAAGTGATATATAGCAATGCGATAATCCTACAACTATTTTATGAACACTTGCTTGAAGATATTCAAATGGTCTATACTTGGTTTTGATCTTTTCTTTTTCCCTATATTTTTGCTCTACTGCTAATTCTGTTGCTTGTAAGTTGGTATTTTTTGAGACTCATGTTAGTGTCTCTGTTTTGTTGGAGGACCTTCTTCCAGCTTTTGGGCCTAAATTAGCGGCTGATGTAAATTCTTGATATAATGATGTGATGCTATTCAATTAAGTTTCTAAAGTTTTGATGCAGGCCGTGACTTGCTAGGTTAGTTAAATGAAAGTTTCTTTCTAAAAAAAGAAAAAAGAAAAAGAAGAAAGATTCAACCAATGAATAAAAGGAATATATAGTTGACGACTTCCAAAATTGATTACACGCTATCCTGTGATTAGATTACTGGGCTCGAATAAAATACGAACAACATGACTCCATAATTGACTTTGATTATATAATAAAAATAAATTAAAGATAAATGGACTTATAAAGTAAATGACTCATATTACCTACGTATTTGCTACGTATGTGTGTTGTCACTATACTCTTGCATTACCATCGCACATTAATGTGCGATGGTCATTCTATAAGTATAAGTATTTGTGAGGTGTGAGGGGTAAGAGCCGGGGTTTAAGTCTCTAGGAGGAAGTTTCACACATATATACACTTAGATTATGCTAGAGTAGAATTTATATCTTGTAAAAAAAAAAAAAAAAAAACTATACTCTTGCATTAAGTTTTACTAAAAAAAAAAAGATAGTTTTAATATAACAATGCCTATGTACAGGTACTTAATAAAATGAGAGAAACAATAATAACAATTGAACCCCAAATTTAGATATCTTTAATAATTAATATGACAATTTCTGCTATGATAAGTTGTAAGAGATCTTTCTTTTTAGAAGATGATTTGATATTTTGATGTTAGAAATTTAGAATTATTATTATTTATTTCTTCGCCATAAATTTCACAAAAAAAGAAAAAAGAAAGAGAAGAAAGTCTTTAAACAAATACTAGTATATGAGTACAACGCTATGAATGTTCAAAATCAAAGTTAAGATGAAATTGAAATTATGACGAACAAAAACAAACAAGACACGTCATTAAAAAAGAAACAAAGGAAAACAAAGTCGAGGTGTCCAAGCCATCTCTCCTTGAGAACAAAAACTCAAGAAGCACCGGTAGATTTTGTTTTGTTTTAAACATTTTTCTAATAATCAAAATTGTTGGGAAATTTAGACCTCGGTTGATAGAATTAACAAGTTTTAAACCCAAATTGTTAATTAGATTTATTATGAATAAAACTTGTTAAAACAAACAAACATCAATATTATGTCAAAATCATGCATCGGAAAATATATTTTTATTTTCATTAATGAACAATAACCGGAAAATATATTTTTATTGCTTTCAGTTTTCAGCAAAATAAGCGGTATCCAAACGCACCCAGTCTCCGTTTGGATTGTGCTGAAATTCAGTTTCAGTGTGTTTGCGTCTAATACAGTGGGTCCCGTGCACTATTCACGAGACCCACAAGTTGTCTAATTCAACAAATTTTTCTTCAAAACTGGGTCTCACGGTATAATCACATATTTAAAAATTATTTTGCTACAGTGTTTTTAGTTTTCAGTAATAAGCGGTATCCAAACGCACTCAGCCTCCGTTTGGATTGTGCTGAAATTCAGTTTTAGCGTGTTTGCGTCCAATACAATGGGTCCCGTGCACTGTTCACGAGACCCACAAGTTGTCTAATTCAGCATAATTTTCTTTAAAACTGAGTCTCACGGTATTATTCACGCATTTAAAAATTATTTTGCTACAGTGTTTTCAGTAATAAGCGGTATCTAAACAAACCCTAAGTTGTGCAGGTTTTGAATAAGATCTTAAAATGTATTAGGTATATAGTTCTATACTTGACAATTTATTACCTATTTAAATAAATAGTTTATACCCAATTACCCAATATAATAATTTTCCCACGAAATAAGCTAGTTTGTTTTCACACGTGTGTTTGGGAAGTAATGAAAGTTGAAGCTTGTTAGAATTTTTACTTTTTAGCTTATTTTTTGTACTATTTGCAAGTCTCATTGCACTCTTTGGGACTATTTATGGGTCCTACTGTACTATTCGGCTAGTTTTTTACTTTTTGCTCTTTGTACTGTATTTTTAATAAAAAGTTTTCAGTTTCAGCTAAAACTAACTCAAAACTTGCACCACAAATCCAACCTCTTTATTTTGCACAAAAAACTTGACTTGAAGCTACTGTATTTTTGCGAGAAATAAGTCCGGCTTGTTTTTGCACAAAAAACTATCCTAGAGGTGTTTTGGGCTTAAGAACTTGCTCCAAAACTCCAAACTCTTATTTCTTGTGAAAAGTTTGGCTCAAAGGTATGGTATTTTTGTGCAAAATAAGGGTTTATTTGGATAACGCTTATTACTAAAAATATTGTAGTAAAATAATTTTTAAATGTATGAATAGTGCCGTGAGACCTAATTTTAAAGTTGATTTTGTCAGATTCCGTACTTGCGGGTCCCGTGAACAGTGCATAAGACCCACAGAAAAAACACCAAACACAAATTTTTTCGTTTTCAGTGCAATCTAAACTCAACCTAAGATCGACTTTTTTTTTTTTTTGATAAACAAGATCGACTTGTTATTGCACAAAAGTTATCCCCTAAGTGTTTTGGGCTTAAAAACTTGCACCAAGCTCGTTTTTGCACCAAAACTCCAACCCCATTTTGCAGGTGAAAACTTGTACCGAAAGTTTTTGCAGTGTTTTGGCGCAAAAACTACTTATTACACTAAGCACCTGACAGGATCTGAATTATATTTTTTTGTTTGTAATGTAGTGGGGCTTGTGGCTTTTTTATAAGAGAGTTTGCAATATGCATATGATCGGCCAGGTCACTATATTCGATGGATGTGCAATTTGATAGGTGCACCAAAGCACCGTCTATAAAAAACAAGAAAGAAGTATACAAAAATACGCTGCCGTTCTCCAAAGTCAGAAAAGAAAATTAAAAACTTCGAAAATCAGTGCCATAGATACCTCCAAGTCAGAAATATGGAAATTAAAAGGTTTGACAATCAGTGCGATAGATAGTAAGACAGGAAAAATATATCCAACCCAATAATATATAGATGATGATGATGGGGAGAGATACCAAGAGTGATATTCATGCCTTATAGCTTCACTTGCCATCACGACAAGCAAGGACCAGCAACAGAGAGCAGTACCGGTGAACTGTAAAAGCCGGTACTTCCTAGCAACTTGGAAGCACTCAGAATTATTAAAAGAAACCCAAAAAAAAAAAAAAAAAAAAAAAAAACACCCACTAGCAGAATGATCTTATTGGATTTTTTTTTAGAGTTTCAACATGAGTGTAACACCCCATAATTTTGACACCAATTTAATTATTATGCGTAAATTAAAAAGGAGACCCACAATTAAATGGATTTAATTGATTTGAGTTTAAGATATTAAAAATAAGTAAATGCTATGGAATATGAAACCCAAGTGAGGTGGCATAAGTAAATATATGGGCCTTGATAAGGTTTTAAAAATAAATAAATAAATAAATAAATAAAACCCTAGTCTTTTACCTCTTAAGCTACACTTGCATATACTTATGAGGCTTCCTTTTGCTTCAGCCGCGGCACACTACTGAACCTCGCTTTGCTTCACTGTGGCTGTAAGTGGAGACTAAAGGTATGACTCTCTTCTCCTCTAAACTTAGGAAGAATCTGTTAGTGGCGTACCTAATAGAAATAAAAATAGGGGCTGCTGTTATGGATCTAAGGCTATGATTATGTTGATAGAAAAAGGGTGTTTTGTGGACATTATATGACCGTATATGGCCTCACTAAATATCACCACCCATCTGCCATGTATCTTCACGTTGTCCTTGTTCACTACGTGTCCAGCAACTTCTTTGTGTTTTGGTGGCATCAAGTGAATACTAGGCAATTGAATGGATAATTTAAGGTATATATATTAGGTTGATCAGATAGGTATGTATATCACGTGGCTTCCAATACTAGTTTGAATATATATATATATATATATATATATATATATAATATTAGAGTGAATGGATATATTTATTATATGGCTTCCTTTATTAGATGGATCAGACTTGCATCATTCAGCCTATATTGAGTCTTATTTTTTTACTTGAAGCTATTCCATACATGTGACCCTGCCGTTAGGTTCGGCCATATTGAAGTTTCATGAATATCTATGATTACGTTAATGGAAAAATCTGATTAGGCGGCAATATTTTTAAGTCCAGAAATCTGATCAAAGCTGAAAGTGAATTGGATAGTTAAGTGAACAAATGGGGAATTTTGAATATATCAATATTGTCTAGGTTAAAACTATTTAAGTGTGAAAACTGATTTTAAGTGGGAAATTGTGTATTGATGGACCTATCTTTGGTGTTATTTAGGTTCTAGTTGACATCATTTCGAACAATTGAAGTCAAGCTTGATTTAGCAACTAGAGGTAAGTGGACTACAGAACATGACGTCTCTCAAGACGTGTATATTTATATATATATATTTGGTAAAAATATATCTATATATATACATAGTTGCAAAAGTGAAGTTTCAAAAACTTATACAATTGTAAATGCATAATATATATCAGAATTTTATTATTTATTGTATATTATTATGAAACTGTACATGTTAAGAATGTTTTCAAATAGTCAGTTAGACAGTCTGTAACCTTTGCCAACACAGGGTTAAGTGTTGGCCTTCGGCCGATGTAGTGTTATTGTGGTGTGGTGTAGTGTTATCATTTGCTCTTCGGAGCCAATGTTGCCTCTTTGAGGTTAGTGTTATTGTTTCCCATGGGAATTACCCACCGAGTGTTTAGCAGCTTATGTATTTGTCTGACTAATGTTTTCCATATCGAACTACTGTTTTATTGTTACTGATCTTTATAAGTGAAAAAAGACTGTTTATTGTCATAATATATTGTTTCTATCTATTTGGTGTATTTTGGCTAATTAAAGTGGTTATTATTTTATTTAATGATTACAGCGTTATAGTTAAGTGTTCTATTCTTGACAGTTTTATAGAATATATTGTATTACTATTAAAACTATTTGTAAATGTTTTGTAAAGACTATATTTTGTCAATGATACTAATGTTTTGTTTTGAAAGATATCCTCATGTTATGTAGTCTCTTATTGAGCTTCTAGCTCACCCCCCTTTTTTCACCCTTTCAGATTAGAGCAGTGGAATATCTTTTGGTGGTATATCATTGGAGGCATAGATTGAAGACTTCTTTTGGAGTTATGTTAGTTGATGGATTGTTTTAGTATATTTTTTTCTTAGGATAGTAAATTTGGCAATTGTGGAACTCTTTGAGATTGTATTTGGAGACTTTATTGTTAAACTTTTTATTTTTATGGATTTCATAGGAAAAGATTTTGATTATTTGAACTTTATTGTAGATATTTAATTACGCTCTGTTCCATTATATTAGTGCTGAGTATTATTAAGACAGGTTATGCATCTAAATCCTTGGCATGGGTTTGGGGCGTTACAATGAGAGACTTTACCCTTAGCTAACTAGAACTCACATCTTATTGGATTTAGTTAACTTGAAATTTAATGAGTTTTGTGGAAGCAACAAATACAAATAAATAAACAAATAATTTTTTAATTGGCTCATGTGCCATAAAAAAAATTACATTTTTCTACCATAAACTGTTATATTAATTATACTTGAACTATAAAATTGCACAATTAGTTAACTCTAATCAAATTTAGCATTGAAAAACCAATTTATCAATCAACTGCAGGGAGGAAAAAATTGGTCCTTTTAAATTTTTAATGCTAATTTTCATCGTATTTAACACCAAAACAAAAGGTAGGGGACACTGAAACAAAGTTATAATTTTGGAAAATCAATCGTACATTTCAATAATTCAAGATATTAAGTATAATTAGGGTGATAATTTATGATAGAAAAATGATATTTGCCCATTTTAATAAAAAGAACAAAGTTATGAGTACAATATTTTCACAACAAAATGACAATAATCCTAGGTAACAAACGGTTAATAGTAGCTAACAAGATGACTTCAGTGATGAATCAATACAAGTACCATTAAAAACTTGTTATCTTAGTTTTGATGTAAAAATATTGTTGTCTCGTCACTCTTTTAATAAAAATCTCAACTTTAACCGATCGAAAAATGTTAGGATCACAATTTTTGTCACAGCTTGCTCACGTGACAAGTCGTGAGTGGTAAAATTATGGACCCACATGAACCCACTACTTTTACTCCATCACCCATGACTTGTTGACTTGTCGCAGAGCGAATTGTGGCAAAAGTTGCTTTACTAGTATTAATCTAGCCGATCCAATACTATCACTCTTCAGTTTTCGGACACTGTTCGTTGACCAGACCCTATCTTATATAACTGCCTACTGCTGTTTGCTTCTCCACCTTCTTCTACATCTTCTTCTTCCAATATCTATGTCTCAGTCACAGTGTCCACCGCTGGGATTCTCAAGCCAGTATTACCATGTCTCTGAAAGTGGCAGTTGTGTCAGACAGAGCAGTTTCTTTGAAGGGAAACCAGTGCTTGGTCAAGGAGTGGGATACTCTGTTATTCTTGGTTTTGGTGCCTTCTTCGCTTTTTTCACATCTTTCCTGGTGAGTTCAACTAACTCCCTTTATCTTTCTACTTTGTTTTTGGGCTCAAATATATGTAGTTATTATCTATCTATCATATTCTTCTTAATTTGAAGTGTGCACTCGTCATGCTATATAGTCTTCAATAGGCACTAATTAGTTTAACTTAATCGATTGGCCTAACCAGCAGAAACAGACAAAGGACCACACTACTCCATTAAAATTTATGCTAGTAGTGATAAAGTCATACTTTATACTAATAGCTCAAGCTGAACCAAACAGCTGCTAAAAGGAATGTCCAATACTTTTTGTCAACAACAATCTGGTAATTTATGTATTGAATTTTATTATAATCTCCTTTCAGTTTTTTTTTTTTTTAAATTCTTTTGGGTTTCTTCAAACTATGAGCTGAAGTTTTGTCCTATCTCTCAAATTAGGTTGCTAATTTATATTTATAATAACATGAGTATTCGAATTTATCCTTAAAAAAAAAAAGTATTCAAACATAAGTTTTTCATATCTTAATATTTCTGCCTTCTGGTCAAATTCTCTGGTTCTAAGTCCGGAATGTTTGAAGGTCTTGGTACTTGTTTAATGCAAAGTTTGCACTTTGCAAATTGTTGATTCCTTGCAACCCGTATAGAGAGTGACTCTTGTTGTAACTTATCAGTTATACTTTATAAGCATTCTGGTGAACTCTGAACCTCTTTCTTTCCGTTCCAATGACAAACTGTAATGAACTAAGATCAACTGATTTAATTCGAGATAGTCACCCTCTAAGAAGAAAAGTAGAAAAAGAAAATTGAGAGAGAATTTTAGAAAGAAAGTGAGAAAGTTGCATCTTATTACAGCAATGCTAAAAATGCTATGGATTACAAGTATTTAAAGTTTTAAACAAGTTGCTTGCTGATCCTATTAGCCAATAACCAACTAACAACCTGTAACCAACTTGGCTCCACCTCTTGCAATCTTGCGACTAACTAAATTGACTCTTCTTAATTACAAGGCAAACATGTGATTACAAGAATTACACCTATACATCTATTGTACATGTTTGGGTTCATTAAACACTAGGATTTCAAACCAATCAATGAGCAAGAACATCAAACCGTTCAAGGTATTTTGGAGGCAATCATACTGCTATGTTGTCAATCTTGGTATCTGGGAATATCAAATTAACAACATAGAGTGAATGTCTAGAAGAAGACTATCCGATTTAGCATGATTCCAAATTAAATCAGTTTCCATCTTAGATACTGCTGACACCATAGCATGGTTGTTATGTCAATTTCAGATTAATATACCACGTTTCATTTATAGTGCTGCCAAAAAAGACTCATGAGATTGAATTTTCATGCCATAGAAAAGTTTGTGTCCAATTCCCTATCATGGAAAGATCTAGTCTTGTAATCAGTAATCTTAGTTTCAGAAAATTTTCTACCAACTCCAAGAGCCATCCATTGGTTCCTTAAGCATCTAGAAGCTCTTTACCACTGATTCTCCTAAATCTTTGGTTATACTTGACATATTGGTAATAAATCATAGTCCTAATTACCTCTGGATATACTTCAAATAAAATTTATTGTTTCAAATGGAGAGGTTATAACGAGCTTCTGTAGGAAATTTCTAAGGATGCGCTTATTTTCAGCCAAAATATTTTTCTTTTAATCTCCTTTTCTATTTCCTTTACATCAGTAGCCCTGTTTTTCTTTCTGTTTTTTCTTAATTTAATTCATAGTTATTGTAGGTGTTTCAAGGAATTAGATATTGGAGTTGCTTCTGAATTCATTACTTGGTTATTGAGGCAACATTTGATATTTTGGGAAGTGGATCACTTAGTCCATCATTTGCTGTTTGATGCTGTCAATAGATGATGAAATGTGGAAACTGTTATTTTCTTACATATTTCTTAAATAAGGAGATCCTTTTCATTGATTCAATTCTAATATCCTTTTGTTCTCTAGAACTTCTTTGCTTACTTTACTGAGTCCTGTTAATTACACCTCCTTAGTTTTGTAAAGGAAAATTTTGACAATACCAAAACCTAATGGATTTCTGATTATGGTCTTATTAGATCCGGTAGTATGAACTAAGATCAACTGCAGCATACGTCTTGATATGACAAGCTAAGAATGGAGATCAATTAATTTTCACATCTGACACAAAGTTTTTGTTTTTTGAATCCTGCAGTGCAAGTAACAAGATTTCAACTGTATATGT
Organism: Quercus aquifolioides; assembly: GCA_019022515.1. NCBI lineage: Eukaryota > Viridiplantae > Streptophyta > Magnoliopsida > Fagales > Fagaceae > Quercus > Quercus aquifolioides. The sequence continues at coordinate 3,849,337 of CM032336.1, read as the reverse complement.
TTTCATGCAAAAAAGGAAAGTAAATGTAAAAAATTTAACATCACATTAACTAGGAGCCAATGTTATTATGTCTGACAAAGAGTATTCCAGGGATAAGTCATTGTCTCTAACAAAAAATCTTCCTTTTAAACTCTTTTCTTTTTCTTTTCCCTCTATGTAAGTAGAACTGTTTTATTTTTACTTTTTGTTAATTTTTTCTTCCATTAGCAAAATCCAAAGGCGTTTATAGGAGTTGGATACAGCAGTTGAGCCCTTGAATGATACATGTTTGCTTGTGTGTGGGGAGCATGGTCTGTCCGCTTTCTTTCTAAGAAACAGACATACATAGAAGACTATGAGCTATGATTATTATCAGCCACCATTTTTTTTTTAAATTCATCATTGAAGCTTAAAAGCTAAATATAGCATTATGACTTTCATAATTTTTATTAATTTATCATTCATGACTATATTTTTACTTGTGGGGTCAGGTATGGCTGGAGAAGCGTTATGTTGGGTCCCGCCATACATCTGAATGGTTCAACACTGCAGGGCGAAACATTAAGACAGGACTTATTGCTAGTGTGATTGTATCTCAGGTAATCTCTACATCACTGACTAGTTGACATTTACATCGACCTCATAGTCTGCTGACATAAATTTTTAATGGAGAACTTGTAAAGTGGACGTGTGCTGCTACGATCTTGCAAAGTTCCAATGTAGCTTGGGAGTATGGTGTTAGTGGGCCTTTCTGGTATGCTAGTGGGGCTACCATTCAGGCATGTTCACACAATTTTTTTCCTCAATGAACTATTTGAATTTCTTTAAATTTTTTTCATAATGGGGAAAGCAATGCCAACGTTTGTAATTCATTTTAATATTTTTTTGAACAGGTGCTCTTGTTTGGTGTAATGGCTATAGAGATCAAAAGAAAGGCTCCTCATGCTCACACTGTTTGTGAAATTGTAAAAGCTCGGTGTGTTTTATACTTTTGACAAACCAATGAATTTTGATAATGCTTGTGACAAACCCATCCATATGATATTATTAGTTCATCCTTAGCTAAAGTCTTTTCTGCTAGCTGGTTTAACGATGATCTTCATCTAATTTCAGTTGGGGGACAGCCGTGCACATTGTCTTTCTTGCCTTCTGCTTTTTGACAAATATTATTGTGACTGCCATGTTACTCCTTGGTGGATCTGCTGTTGTAAATGCACTTACTGGAGTGAACATTTATGCTGCTAGTTTTCTGATTCCACTTGGAGTAATTGTCTACACACTAGCTGGAGGGCTAAAAGCAACTTTTTTGGCTAGCTATATACATTCTGTTATAGGTACTTGAGTATTTTGTTAAATTTCGCTAGTAAAGTTAGATTTAAAAAAAAAAAAAAAAAATTTATATTATGGTTTTAGCCTGATCTTTGTTTTGTTTATTTATTTCACTTCAGTACACGTTGTTTTAGTTGTCTTTGTTTACCTGGTTTACACGGGGAGTGGTGAGCTTGGTAGTCCCAGTGAAATATATAACCGTCTGGTTGAGGTAGCAAGCAAATCAAGAATATGTGAGCAGCCAGTTTCCCATTATGGGCAATCTTGTGGTCCTGTTAGTGGGAATTACAAAGGATCTTACGTGACAATGTTGAGCTCAGGCGGGCTAGTTTTTGGGATTATCAACATTATTGGCAACTTTGGCACTGTGTTTGTTGACAATGTAAGATTACTTTTGACTCGATGCAAATCCATTTCCTTATGTTTCCATTTTGGAATTTAGGCTATGCTTTCACACCAAATACTAATACCTCAAATAAGAAAATTTTAGGGATATTGGGTGAGTGCTATTGCTGCAAGACCTTCATCAACTCATAAGGGCTATTTGTTGGGTGGCCTGGTCTGGTTTGCGGTGCCATTCTCACTGGCAACATCACTGGGTCTGGGAGCACTGGCCCTTGATCTACCAATCACAGAAAGTGAGGCAGGCCATGGACTTGTTCCTCCAGCTACTGCTATAGCTTTGATGGGGAAAGGAGGATCTGTTCTTCTTCTTACTATGCTTTTCATGTAAGTTGCAGTCAGCATTAGCTTGGTTTTTTTGATATGTTGGGGAACTGAAAAGGGTCATTTTCATCTTCCGATAGAGATGACATGTTTTTCCCAAGAAAATCTTAAAATGCTGAGACAGTTTTTCTTTTTATACTTTCTGCTGTTTTCAAATTTCAAAATTATTGTCTGTCTTTTATTCATTTATTTAAGCTTCATATTGCCCAATCTGTTAGGATCCATATTTTTTGAGTTTTCAAATTGTTGAAAAGTAGTGTTCATATGATATGTAATGAGTTAAATGTCTTAAAAGTAACCACTAAAATCTTCAAGATGCTTTGATACAAAAGAAGCACCGCAGGCTTCACTACTGCTTTAGTAATATTATAATACCTTGGGGGATGTGAAATGCTAATGGTTAGCATTTTCTTTTTATCTTAATGGTTCAGGGCAGTGACATCTGCTGGTTCTTCCGAGCTAATAGCTGTATCTTCTTTATGCACATATGATATTTATCGCACTTACATAAATCCAGAAGCAGATGGGAAGAAAATACTCAAGGTGTCGAGGGGTGTTGTTCTCGCCTTCGGCTGTTTTATGGGATTGCTGGCAGTAATACTGAACAAGGCTGGAGTTTCTTTGGGTTGGATGTATCTTGCCATGGGAGTGCTGATTGGTTCAGCAGTTCTTCCAATTGCTTTCATGCTTCTGTGGAGAAAAGCAAATGCCATTGGTGCCATCCTTGGTACAGTGAGTGGTTGTGTTCTTGGAATAATCACTTGGTTGTCAGTTGCAAGCATTGAGTATGGCCGGGTAAATCTTGACACAACTGGTCGAAATGCACCAATGCTTGCTGGAAACATTGTCTCTATATTAACTGGAGGAGCTGTTCACGCTGTTTGTAGCATTTTGTGGCCTCAAAACTATGACTGGGATACTACTAAGCAGATCACAGTGGTTGAAAAGGAAATGAGTGAGCTGCCAGCAGAAGAGTTCAATGAGGAAAAACTGAAGAGAGCTAAAGCATGGGTAGTGAAATGGGGTATTGGTTTTACTGTCGTGATTGTTGTATTGTGGCCCCTTCTGTCTCTTCCAATAGGTAAATTCTATTAGCGACAGCTGAATGCCTTAGGAAATTGTAACTGTTTTTACTTAGACTAATGCTTTTGAAGCAAAGACTAGTTCTTTCAAAACAAATAGTAACTATAAGAATAAAAAGTCAGTATGATAACCAAAACTTATACTACACATTGACATAATCTCACCTTCTTGAATAAAAAAATGCATCTAATTTGCACTTCTAAGTAGACTGTTAGGTTCTAAAGGTTTAGGAATTTATGTATTTAGAACTCTAATTTGTAATATTGGCAAACCATGATCAAAACAACATGTTTAGACTTGTTAAAGTATGCTCAAAGTTGATTAATTATTGTAAAGTTGGAATCGAGAGACTGTAGATGCATTGGGGCATTTCGGTCTGGCTCGATCGATCGAGAAATAGATTCGATCGATCGAAAATCGATCAGACTGCGTTTTTCTGCAGTTTTCCAACTCAGCCCTAACTCATTAAACGTTCAGGGTTTTATGTTTTTGCCCTAGGTATATAAGGCAAAACCCTAGCCACGTTTTTAGAGTTGCTCCAGTTGTATTGTTGCTCATACATTGCTGTTTTGTGTAAATCTCTTGTGAGATCTAGAGGAGCTTTCCTTTACACAAAGTTTAGGGTTTTCTAGATGGAGATTACTTCAACATCTTGATGATCAACTTGGTTGCTGCCTTTGAAGCTTAAAGAATATCAAGCGTGGGTGCTTGTAGCTGATTGAAGAATTCAAGAAAGAAGGAGTCCGTGGATTCGGAGCTTGCACGGGGTCGTGTCAGTAAGTTCTACTGGTAGGTAGCATTAGGAAGTCGAGCGGGGAGCTTGTAAGTCCTTTTGTAAGAACTTCAATTCTTTCATAGTGAATTCAGTTTTGTCTTGAGGATCGGTGGGTAAAATCCTCCCCAGGTTTTTTACCGGTTTGATTTTCCTGGGTGATCATATCATGTGTTATTTATTATTCCGCTGCTATATATTTTCATGATATGATTGTTTGATTGTTTTAACCTAGAATTGCTTAATTTGACTAAGTAACAACTTGGCTAATTAACTAGGCTACTCAATCTGGTTGTGTGTTAAGGGGTCTAAAACCGTTCATAGACAATAGAAAAGTTATGCACACTATAATTACATACACAGTTTTGAATATTTGATAATATTATATCTTGTGCCAGATGTTGGTCAAATGCTCAAAGAAAATGAGAAACCCAGTTCAATTAGAACGATTTTGTTACCATGTTATGACCGAAACTTGCTATTCTCCAAAACTGAATCCTCCTTTCTATTAATGCAGGAGTATTTACTAAGGGCTACTTCACATTCTGGGCAGTGATTGCTATAGCATGGGGCACCATTGGTTCGGTGGTAATTATTGGTTTACCACTAATAGAAAGCAGGAAAACAATCCAGAGAGTCTTTATGGGCATGTTTACAAATGACAGGCTCATGGAAAAGGTTGAGGAAATGAATTTCAAGCTGCAAACAATCATACTGGCTATACCTGATGCAGAGAACATTTACCTGCCTGAGAAAGAGAAGGCTAAGAAAAAAGTAGCAAGAGAGTAACACACTCTCTCCATCTACATGCCTGCCTAAGCAACTTCTTTTAGTTCAACATGAATCTTTGAGACTGCAATTTATACATGACATTTGATCAGGATTTCAGAATGACCTCAGTTATGTGGAAAAAGTTAGGAACTTTAATCATGAGGAATGGGGTTGAGTTGCTTAGAGAATGTTATAGGAAAACAACTCTTCAAGAGAACACTCTTGGAAAAAGTCTTTGCTCTAGGCTGTTCTTAGAATTCAAATCAAAACTGCTTATAAATGCAATGGCCTTGCCTACTACATGCTGTAAAATGAGTCAGCTTGTTTCTGATCATTTCCAAAACCATATTCAGTTTAATAGATTTGAAGAGAATTTGTCAAATTTCAATTACAAAAATATGCTAACAGATTCACTAATTAAGGGCATTTAAATATTTTTTGGAAACATTTGAACAATCAAACATTTTGCATGTTAGACAGTGTTCAAATGGTTTCCATAACCAAGTTATTACAAAAAATGGAAGCAAGCACCTGAATAAAAAAAAAACTTCAAATTTTCAAAAATTCATGTCTTAAACTCTGAGCATGACTGAATAAATTTTCTTGGAAATCATTCTCTTGCTTTTCGGAAGAGAAAATTGTGACATCAAAAGGCAGTGAACCCCAAATCTTTCTGCCAAAAAAAGCAAAAAACTAAATTTTAGAAGATATATGATTAAAACAAAAATCATTGCTTTGCTAAATCTACTAAGCCCCACCTCATCTTCTCATTACAAACATCTTAAATCACCTCAAAGTAAGCATTCATTCCCCTTATATTATATATATCTTGCATCTAAGTATTTTTGCGTCAGTGGATCTCTCCCTCATTTGCTAAAACTTTAGAATCTTGGGTTACTAAAGTGTCTGAAAAGCAATTTAAGTATCAAAGTCAAAAATAAAAGTAAGGAAATCAATATCTGAAAAGCTATCCAATCATGAAAATCTTGAATCCAAGTATGACAACAAAGCAAAAGAAAAAGATGCACTAAAGCTGTCCTCAAAATTTAAAAAAGGGAGGCTTGAGTTAAGTTTGGTTTGTTTTGAAACTTAAGATGTTTTCCTAATTGGGTGTGATCTTGAAATGAATAGAAAATATTTTCTATTATTTGATTAATAAAAAGTTATTAATATTTCTTGTAATTCTGAAATAACTATAAGGATAAAAACTTTTATTCACAGAAACTAAGTGAAGATGGAATAACATTTTCTGCTTTCTGGGCCATTTGGAGAATCTCATCAGAAAATAGACACCAAAGTCGAAATTTACTTGAAAAATTAAGTGAGAAATTGATTCTTTCAAGAAAAAAAATATGTCGTTTAAGGAAAAAAGTCAATGGTCTGTCAACAAGTGGTCAATGATAATTGTAAGGAGAGAAAAGTTAATATTTGTGGTGTTTTATTAAGTAGATATGATTTTGAAGTTCCAGCTTTACACTATCTTAATAAACTCCTCACTCACTTATTCAGAAATTGGAGACCCCTATCGCATTTTTTTTGTTTAAATCCATTGTATCAAGACTTGTTCATTGGAGGAACTGATACAACTACCACTACAATGGAATGGGCAATGACTGAGCTTCTTCGCAATCCTGACATGTATAATGGCCAAGGCAAAGCAAGAACTTGGTGAAACAATTGGATTTGGACAGAGCATCGAAGAGAAAGATATCCCACGACTTCCCTATTTACAAGCTTTGCTTAAAGAAGCAATTGGATACACCATTCCTAAGCACACCCAAGTGTTTGTGAATGCATGGGCATGCAATAGCCCTAGACCCTATGTGGGACAAGCCAACACAATTTGTACCAGAAAGGTTAATTGGATTTTAGAGGCACAAATTTCTCTTTTATCCCATTCCTGTGGTTATTGCTAAAGCGTAATAGTTCATATCTCTCACACACCGCATGTTTAGATTTTTTTTTTTTTTGAGAAGAAGAATTTTTTTATTAAAAAAAAACTATATTTAGTGTTTGTGGACCTTTATCTAAGTTATCCTAATGTTTTTTTTAATGGAAATTATCCTAATGTAGAATTAATGTTTTTAGTAATTAATGCTAAAATTTGTTATTCGATCTTGCTCCTCCCTCTCTCTCTCTATTGTATTTATCCGGATTTTCAGGGTCTAGTCTTAGATATGGTACAATAACCTGTAGGAAAAGCAATTTCTAAAAAAAAAAAAAAAAAACCTGTAGGAAAAGCAATTGCCAGTTTGCCACAATTTGCCAGGATTGCATTGTAGTCAAACTAGGACTTTAAAAGGAAATTAAAAAAAATAATAATAATAATGCAACAAAAATAAAATGTTTAATGGACAGGGATAAAGTATAAATACTAAATAAATACTATACTTAATAAGCATCAAAAAGTGACGTGTGTATATATATATATATGTGTGTGTGTATATATATATATATATAATTGGATAGTTACAATTGTGATCTTTGGTAAGTTGGGTCAACTCATAATGATCATGCACTTTTATTTATTTATTTTAAATACACAAAAATAGTTTTCCTCAAAAAAAAAAAAAAAAAAACACAAAAATAGTCTCGTTGCTTGTGCTATTTTATCATATATTAATAAGAGATACCCAAACAAAACATGAACATAGAAATCCATTCCGCCAAAATAAGGTTCTAAAAAATTATAAATCCTTTTCAACTTACACTGGAAGAAATATTCTCCGAAATGACAACAAACAACTTGGCATAAAGTCATGCAACAATACAATTTTTTTTTTTAAAAAAAATAAAAATTACACACCATAAGCTTTAGAAATAAATAACACTATTTGTTCAAAATACAACTACTTTGGAAGTTATAAAAAGTGTATGATATACACATACACAAATCAATATCCTCTGTCACACTCTCAAGTCTGCACCACTCTATATTCCAGAAATCAAAACCTACCATCTATCCAATAATTCCCAATTATTAACTTTTTTATTTCACTTGCCTAATTATTATCTTCTTTGTGAATAAATATTTGTCTCATATTTGTGTTATATTTTATGCTCTATCTACCGAGTCCAAATCTTTTGTTCTAATTTTCCAGCTCCACTTTGTGCTCCACTAATAAAACATGCTACATGTTCACCTATTTAATTAAATTTTACCATTATTAATTTTTCTATTTTAACAATCTAAATTAAAATTAAAAATCCTAAACTTCTCCCCCATCACCAACCTTCGCTAGCATCAGCCACCGATGCCATCAATATTGCCGGTCACGGCCAACCATTGTCACCTAGATTAATTTCTTTGTTTTTTCCATATGCCTCCTTTAGAGCTAATTTGTCGTTGCAGAAGATAAGTTCTATCAAGGAGAAGCAAGGGAGAAGGAGGTGTAATTGATGCAAATTGAAGAAAGTTCCAAAATTGGCATACCTTGAATATCACCAAAAGGGTGTTTGATGATTGTTCTGCTATGTATAATAAAGCTGGGATTGTATTAAGCAAAAGAGAGATACTCATTATTGAAAATGGCATATAGGTGAAGGAGGGGATTGAGAACAGTCAGTTGGTGTTGATTTGGGTTGAACTAAGCGAGAGAGATCAAATCCTATCATAATGAAAGGCATTTCACCATTTGGGTTGTGAGAGAAGCAACAAATGTATATTTGGAGGTTTACATACACATTGCATATCAAAACAAACAGATTTTTATTTTTTACCAATACCAAAAACAAAGAATGAGAAAGAGAGAGTAATATAGGCGATGGTGGTTGGCCATGTCTGGTGATATTGATGGCACCAACGAAGGTTGGTGGTGGTGGTGGAGAGGTGTTGGGTACTTTATATTTTATTTCAAGTTGTTGAAATAGGAAAAGTCATAATGGTAAAATTTAATTAAATAGGTGTACATGTGGCATGTTTTTATTGGTAATGTAGGAAAATTGGAATAGAAGATTTGGACTCCACAAATCAATATCCTTTGTTGACCCACTCTCACTCTGCTCCACTCTATACTCCATAAATCAAAATTTGCCACCTATCTAATAATCCATGATTATTAGTGTGGAGGCCTGAAGCAAGGTTGATGGGCCGATCCTCGCTTGGGCTCACAATCTATTTGTGACGTGGGTTTTGGATTTCCTACTCTGGGCGATTCTAACTTAGAGACCCAACTTGACCTCTCAAATCTCTAAATTCTCTCCTTCTCCCTTTTGCTACTCTGTTACTCTTGACTATAAGTTGCCTCCAAAGCCTTTCAACAACCATCTTTCCTCCTTGATTTCTTCTATTTATAGCCTTAAATTAGTGGAAGAATCATGATTACTCTCAGGGTTAGTGGGAAAGGAGGTCCAATATTATTGTTGCTAAGTGGGTGTTTGGTGGAGTATGGTAGGAGTGGCATCGGAACTGGTTCCCACTGCAAAGAATACGCTCGACAGCGATATCCCCCAGGGCACTGTCGTACATATGAGGGGTAGCGTATCCGAACATCCTTTTTTCTTGCTTGGGGTGATTCGCCGAACATGGACCAGGTAGTGAAATAGGGTGCGTCCCATTGCAGGTTGCCCACTCAGGCTTCTGAGTACTAAGGTGCTTGGGCTCATAGCATCTGTGGGTTTGGGCCGGTGCCTCGGGCAGAAAAAGATTGGGCCCATGGGCCGTACTGTTTGAATTATAATCCAAGGTATAAATGGGCTAGGTGTCAGAGTGCCGTACAATTAGTTTTTATTTATTTATTTCACTTACCTAATAATTAGCTTTTTATTATTTTTTATTTATAGAGTTTCAACCTATGACATCCGTTTTTGATAATTATGGTCTTAATCATCAGATCAAAGACACCAATCTATTTTTGGTGTAGACAGGAATTAAACCTCAAATTTTTTATTTAATCATATCAGAAACCATTTCAATTGAGCTAGTTAGAATTCACTAATTATTAGCTTCTTTGTGAATAAATATCTTTGTCCCATTTTTTTGTGTTATACTTTATTTTTCATCAATTATTGTATGACATATGTCTAATATTTTTCCATTTTAAACTTTAGTTACTTCATTAGGAAAGTAAAAAGAATACATGGAAAATTGTACTTAGTGGAGCATAGGTGGGACAAAAGTTTTGAATTACTTTTTAGCATCTATATGTAAGGTGTGCTGATTTCTTAATGGGGTCCTTGGAGAACTTGAAAGAATTGGACCTTGGCACGTAAATGACCACGTAGGAAATTGAAATGTTTAAAAGTTAATAGTTCTACCGAAGATTTTTTCTCAGGTCCTAGTTAATCGGTGTACTTGGTTTAGAAGCAAGAGTTTGATGTTCACAGATTGAAGGGAGAAGTAGAACACTTGCAGGGATGGAATTAGGATTTGAATTTGAGGGGTCCAAGTATAAACCAAAGTTAGATTAATACTTGGTGCTGTGGTGATTTTTCAATTTTCATTGAAGAATTTTCAAAAATTGGGACATTAATAATAGAGTTTGGCAATGTTTGAACATCAACATCGGCTTGCGAATTATTTATATTTTTTCTTTTGAAAAAAAATCAAACATTGCAATTAATTTTCTCATAATTTACTGTGCGCACCAAAAATGAGTCTATTGGGCTGGGCCTCACTCGGTCTCACAATCTATTTGTAAGATAGGCTTGGATTTCCTACGTTGGGTTGTTATCAGCACAGAGACTCACCGAAATTATCTCTCTCTTACTCTGGATTACTCGCCTCACTCTATTCTCTGTTTCTTAGCAAGCCTTTCAACAACCATTTCCTCTTTTAGCTTCTCATATTTATAGCCAAGCGTTAGTGGAAGGATTATGATTGCTTTCAAAGTTAGTGCAATGGGAGGTCCAATATCGTTAATTGTAGGTGGGTGTGGGAGTGGGGTGTGGTGAGAGTGGCTTTGGAACTGGTTCCCACTCCAACAGATATGCTCGGTAGCGATATTCCCCAAGGCACTGCCGGGCACACGAGGAATGGTGTATCCGAACGCCTTTCTTCTTGCTCGGGAATGATTTGCTGAGCAAGGACCAGGTGGCGAAACGAGGTGCGTGCTAATGTAGGTTGCCTACTCCTCAGGCTTTTGAGCAATATGAAGCTTGGGCCCGTGGCTTTTGTGGGTTCGGGCTAGGGTCCTGGGTAGAAAGAGGTTGGGTCCGTGGGCCACACTATCGAGTCAGGATCCAAGGCCCAAATGGGTCTGGATACCACAATGCCGTACATTAGCCCCCCCTTGATTCATGCCCAGCTCTCGGGAAGAATTAAGGAATCCAAGAGGCATTCGCTATCCGAGAAGCTCAATGGGGGGATGTTTGGGCGATTTCAGAAATCCATTAATGCACTTCTTAAAAGGAGTGTTATATCTGGCCATTTGGTTCAACCATCATCATTACCTGATGGTTTGTGAACCGAGGCGGCGCGCGTGTCAGTTGGCATTGGTATTCGTAAGGTTTTTTTTTTTGCTTTATTATTACTAATTAAGCCTCATTATTGTTGATTAAAGGTTGCTCACTTCCCTTTGGTTCTATAAATAGTCCATCCCAAATCATTCTTTTACTTTTTCACTCTTTATTCTCTGAGTTTTCTCTCTGCCGTGCATTCATTTGTGCGCTTATCCATCAGTCCAAAGTCCCTTTCTTTCCTAGAGCCCAAAGTAAGTTCTCTACCTCTTTCTTTTACTTCAGTTTCTTTCTTCGAATTTCTTCCCTCAATTTTTAGAGTTTGAGATGGGTTATGCTTTCCTTTTGAACACTGAGGCGTCCTTAGCCACTTTTGGGCAAAAATTCGACATTCCTAATGATGTGGAAGTGGAGTACTGCCACAAGAGTGAAATTGCTCTCCACAGAGGGGCAAATACTACTTTTTTCCCTTTAATGGCGATTTTGGAGGGTGGGGTTAGGTTTCTCGTGGACCCTCTTTTACTCAATACCCTTAGGTACTATGGGCTGTGCCCTGACCAACTACCCCCCAATTTTTATCGGGTAGTTAGTTGTGTTAGTAGGTTGAATCAAACGTTTGGTTTGCAATTAGACCACCATGATATAAACCACATGTTCAGTCTGTATGGGAATAAGAGAACCAACTATTACTTAAAGGTTAGAGATATGAGGGTACAACTAATTTCATGCCTACCTGACTCTAACAGGAATTCTGCCGGGGAGTTCATCCGAGTGCGCGGCAATTGGTTTGCCGGTGAAATCCCTTGCCCTCTCTTACGGCGCGAAGTGGGTTCGTACCGATCTCTAACTTGTTTGTCTATCTACTTATGATTGTTTTACTCATCTGAATACTGACTCATTGTATTTTTGTTGCAGACGGCAAAGTGTTTACCCAGTATCTTAGGGTAGTTCATGTAAGGGATCTAAATTTTATACTCAGGTCCGAGATATTCATTTATTGGGAAGGGTAGCTCTGAGCGTCCCATCAAATTCTCGGCGTCGAACCTGTGTACTTTACCTAGCAACCCTTCGGGCAAGCTCTTTTGGTAGACAGTCCCCTCCTCTCCTACATCGTACTCCTACATCGATGTACGTCACGCGAATTTTCTTCCTCCAAGGTTTACAATATGTGAAGCTCGGGACATTGGTCGGCGGTATACTGGTTTGGACGAGCTTGCGCCTCTGCGGGACAAATCGGCAGAACGTGTGTCTCAACGACTCCGAGAACTAGCTCACACGCCTGTTGAATCCGAGGCTCCTGTTCAAGAAGCACCCATCCAACCCGAGGCCCCTATTGAATCTGAGGCTCCCATTCAGGAAGCCGAGTGAGTAGCTACAGAATCTATTAACTCCTCTGAAACCGAATCCGACCATGGTGAAGACATGGTGACTAGAAGGACCACGACGATTGATCGTTTTGTGCCCGGCGCAAGGCAAACCGCGCAGTAGCAACCACCTTAGGGCGATGGCCAGCTGCCCCCTCCTCTTCCTCCTCCTCCTCCTCCTCCTCCCTCCGGTCGAACTTGAGGCAACGTATCGCCGAACAGACCCCTACCTGTCCAAGTGATGCTCTAACCAGGACTCCCCCCCAGCCATCAAGAGGTATCATCATCCAGGAGCCATCGAGCAGCACCGGCATGGCAGCCTATATTCCAGCTGAACGACAATCCTCTTCCTACGACTGCTAGTGTATGGGTGTGGGAGAAAGGTGAAGGGGGTCATGTTGCCCAAAGCTTAGCACACGGCCTCCTTTTGCCCAAGGACGTGTGCACCTTTGAGGAGGGGACGGAGGAATCCATGGGAAGGAGGCTGTAGTGGCATACTATTGCGGTAATCTTTCGTTTCCTGATTTTCTATTAACCCTCATATACATTCCTTTTATTGCCGTACTGATCACCGTTATTCCACCAGGCTACTAAGCTAGCTCACATCCTCGATGGACGGTTGAAGGAGCTTTTCGAGGATGCTGATCGGGAGAAGGCTGCTAGGGAGGCGGCTGCTAAGACAGCAAAGGACAAGACAAAAGCTACCGAGGCTGCCGAGAAGAGAGCTGTTGCCGCGGAGAAGGCTAAGGCGCTGGTAGAGAAGAGGTTCGTGGAACTCGAGGTGAAGCAAAATGAAGCTGACTTAAAGCTGGCCGAAGCAATGAGCCTGAATGTTGCTTAAGCCGAGGAACTGGCAGACTTGAGGGCGGCTTTGGAGGCTTGCGAAAACAAGTGGTACAATGAAGGGTTTGTTGATGCCGAGAATTCCGCGGAACCAGTCGTTAAGGAGGCTCGGAAGCTAGCTTTCGAGGAGGGTTGGCTGGCTGCCCTGCAAGCCTTGGGGGTCGCTGAAGACTCTCCTCTAAGGGATCCCAGCAAGATTACCTTCCCGAGCCCTACTCTTGCCGTGCAAAACCCTTTGGGACCTATCAATGAAGAAGAGACGGCAAGTATGAGGGAGCTGGTGGAGCAAATTGACTCTCATGTGGAGTTGGATGATATGGAAGCCACCAGTAACTCCCATGCTAGCGATCAGCTCGGCGAGGACATTTTATTTCAGCCTACAACAAACCAGCAGCCGATCGAGACCATCGCCCAGACACAGCCTGCAGACCCTACGATTTAATTGCCGAACTAGATCCTTACCGTTTACTTTTCATTTACCTAAGTACTTTCTTTCTTTCAATTAATTTGCCTATGTCACCAGGTTGTGGTGACTGAATGATTATTTCTTTGTCGGGTTTAACTTTTATATGGTCACCGAGTTTTGGTGACAAGACATTGGTTTCATTTTTGTGTTGACTTCATTTGATTAAAGTTTATTTGCTGAACACTTGTCTTAATCATATTTGTGAATAATACTATGTTGTCATCTTCGCTATATTCTTCTATTTTCCGCACATGTATGTCTTTCTAATGATCAGGTTGGGAAGATCACTTCTGGGCATGCTTGATGTCCGGGCCTAGTTTGAAGGGTAGGATAAGTTAGCCCCTCAGCAATTGGAAACACCTCTCAGCATATATTTGCTCTCTCGGGCTAGAGGTATGGTATAGAAAACCGATACGTAAATCCCCGCTCCTGGATAATATTTAGCTTGGTGATTTTGATTGAACTGTAAGGCAAGCTTCCGTCCTTAGGTGACATCTTGGTGGAGAGTTTCCACCTACCCAAGAACCAGGCTTCTATCCTTAGGATACTTTTTAGTATAAGGTTTCCACCTGTTCGGTGATAATAATCGAACCGAGAAGTAGGTTTCTGTCCTTTGAATATTTTTTAGTTTAAGGTTTCCACCTGCTAGGTGATATTGATCGAACTGAGAAGCGGGTTTCTGTCATTTGAATATTTTTTAGTATAAGGTTTCCACTTGCTCGGTGATATTGATCGAACCGAGAAGCAGGTTTCTGTCCTTTGAATATTTTTTAGTATAAGGTTTCCACCTGCTTGGTGATATTGATCGAGCCGAGAAGTAGGTTTCTGTCCTATAAGGTTTCCACCTGCTCGGTGATATTGATCGAACCGAGAAGTAGGTTTCTGTCCTTTGAATATTTTCTAGTATAAGGTTTCCACCTGCTCGGTGATATTGATCGAACCGAGAAACGGGTTTTTGTCCTTTAGATATCACAAGCTGCCTTATTATTTTATTTTTTTAGCTTCCTTTATGTGTGTTGTCCGGCAATACTGAATAAGTAATAATAAAATTGAATGCACTGCACTGATAAGTATCATCATCATATTAGCTAATGAAATGTACATATTCGAATTTACACTTCCATGTTCTGATGATCAGTGATAAAACTTCTTAAGATTGTGGACATTCCATGGTCGGGGCAGTGGTCTCTCGTCTAGGTCCTCCAAATAGTACGCTCCCGCGCCTGCAATGGCAGTAACTCTGTAAGGCCTTTCCCAAGTCTGGGCTAACTTCCCGGCATTTGTATCTTGCATATTCCCCACGGCTTTCCTTAGTACTAAATCTCCAGCACTAAATTCCTTCGTCTTTATATCTCGATTATAGCGTCAGGCAAGTTTTTGCTAATACTCCGCTAGTCGTATAGTTGCCGCTTCTCGGCATTCTTCCAACCAATTCAAACGTTCCACCATCAGCTCGTTGTTTTGGGCGAGGTCAAATCCTACAACTCGTGCATTGCATAGGTTCACCTCGGCTGGTATCAAGGCTTTTTCCCCGTACATTAAGGAAAACGGAGTCTCCCCTATAGACCTCCTGGGGGTTGTTCGATATGCCCACAAGACGTTAGGTAGCTCTTCGGCCCACTTGCCTTTCACACCGTCCAATCTTTTCTTCAACCCGTTCATAATTGCCTTGTTGGTAGCTTCAGCTTGACCATTGCTCTATGGATACGCTGGAGTGGAATACCTGTTTTTGATGCCGAGATCACTACAAAATGCGCGAAAAGCCTTACTATCAAATTGTAGCCCATTATCAAATATTAGTGAGTCCGGCACCCCAAATCTCATGACTATATTTTTCCACACAAACTTCTTAACGTCTACATCTCGGATATTAGCTAAAGCCTCGGCCTCTGCCCATTTGGTGAAGTAATCAACAGCCACTAATACGAACCTGCGATTGCCTTTTGCCCGGGGAAAGGGATCCAAAATATCTAGCCTTTATTGTGCGAAGGGCCATGGGCTGCTGACAGGATTCAGATGACCTGCTGGCTGATGGATCAAGGGGGCATGCTTTTGGCATTGTTCACACTTGTACACATATTCGGCGGCATCCTTCTGCATCTGTGGCCACCAAAATCCCTGAGTCATTGCTAGGTGTGCTAATGAGCGCCCCCTACATAACTGCCACACACCCCGTCATGCAACTTGGCCAAAAGCTCACTTACTTTCTCGGGGTGCAAGCACAAAAGGTACGGCCTCCCAAAAGACCTCCGGTATAACTTGCAATCTGCCGACAACCAATACCGAGCAGCCACTCCGCGAATCCTGTTAGCCTCCTTTTCATCATCCGGAACTTGTTCCTCAGCTAAGAAGTCAATGATCGGGTACATCCAACATGGCCCAATTGCTGAAATTATGGCCACATCAACCCTAGCAATACCAACGCTATCTGCCACACTAATGCTCGGCTCTGCTATAAGCTCCACTTTGATTAACCAAGGCACCCCCTCGGTCATTGACGACGCTAGCGTAGCTAGGGAGTCAGCATGTCTGGTCTACACCTGGCCCACTTGGGCCACCTTGGCCGTACCAAACTTGTTCATGATTTGCTTTACCACCTGCAAGTATGCTTTCATCCGGGAATCCTGGGCTTTAAAGTTGCCCTAGACTTGGTTAACAACCAGCCGAGAATCTAAGTATATCTCCATATTCCAGGCTCCCATCCCCAAAACAGCTCTCAATCTGGCTAGTAAGGCCTCGTACTCGGCTTCGTTATTAGAGGCCCTAAACCTTAGCCTAAAAGAATGCTCCAACCGTATTCCTTCAAGAGTAATAATGATGATTCTGGCACCAGCCCCCAGGGCACTTGACGCTCCGTCCACAAATACCTTCCACGGGCAATTCTCCACATGACAAACCATTTCCCTGTTGTTCTTAGGAGAAAACTCTGCAACGAAATCAGCAATGACTTGGCCCTTCACCGAGCTCCGCGGCCTGTACCATATGTCAAAGGAACTTAGCCGAGTCCCCCATTTAGCTATTCGGCCTGTAAAGTCTAATCTCTTCAACAACTACTGTAAAGGATACTCGGTCAGGACATATATAGTACGAGCCTGAAAATAATGTGGCAACTTCCTCGTAGCATGCATTAGAGCTAACACCAGCTTTTCCAAGGGTAAGTACCTTGTCTCAGCATTAACCAAAGTCTTACTGATGTAATACATAGGTTGCTGCACTCCTTGGTCCCTTAGCAGCACGACACTTATAGCATGATCGGACACTGAGAGGTACATGAATAAATCCTCCCTGGGTTCTAGGGCCGTTATCATAGGCGCTTGCATTAATAATCCTTCAAATCCCGAAAAGCTCTGTCACATTCCTCATTCCACTGAAATCCTTTCCACTTCTTCAGAAGTTGATAGAATGGTCGGCAACGATCAGTGAATTTAGAGATGAATCGGTTAAGGGCAGCTAACATCTCGATCAATACTTGCACTTCTTTCAGATTGCTCAGCGGCTTGAGGCGCTTCATGGCTTCAATCTGATCGGGGTTGACCTCTATTCCCCGATTAGTGATCAATTATCCTAGGAATTTACCAGCTCCTACACCAAAAGTGCACTTCTTAGCATTAAGGTGCAACTTATGTTGCCGAAGCACCTCAAACACTCCCTAAAGATCCTCTATATACCCTACTTCCTGTTTACTTTTCACTACCATGTCATCAATGTACACTTCAACTGTACGCCCTATTTTATCCCGAAACATCCTCGTCATCATTCGTTGGTATGTGGCCTCGGCATTTTTTAACCCAAAAGGCATCATAGTATAATGATAGTTAGCATCTGGGGAGATGAATGCTGTCTTTTCTCGGTCCTCGAGTGCTAGGGCAATTTGATGATACTCTTGAAAGGCGTCCAAAAAGCTCATCCTTGGGTGTCCATACGTGGCATCTACCAACTAGTCGATCTTCAGCATGGGAAACGGGTCTTTTGAGCATGCTCGGTTCAAATTCGTGAAATCTACACAAACCCTCCACTTGCCATTCTTCTTCTTCATTACCACGGTATTTGCTAACCACTCCGGGAAGAAGATTTCCTTTATCTCCCCAACCTCCTTCAGCCTTTGAACTTCCGACTTCACTGCCTCGACATGCTCCTTGGCCGATCTTCTCGGCCTCTGCTTCTTAGGAGGGAACGATGGGTCTACGTTAAGCCTATGGACAATGAATTTGGGATCCACCCCGGGCACCTCATATGGACTCCATGCAAACACATCCACGTTCTGTATAAGGAATAACAACATCTCTACCTTATCCTGGTCCTTCATGCTTTCTCCTATTTGGAAGTACTTGTCATCATCCGGTAATATCCTCACTCTCATCATTTCCTCAACACAGCCAACCCCCTTCTCTTCTTGGGGATCCTGTAATTGCTATAAAGGGACCCCCTGAGGCGGGTCCTTTTGCTTGTCCTGCTCCTTCTATTCGGCTCGCTCTTTCTTCCGATTGACTATGGCAATCAGGCATTGTCTAGCCATTTGCTGGCTTCCCTTTACTACAACAATGCCCTACTCGGTATGAAACTTGACTTTTACATGCAGGGTAGATGGAACAGCCCCCATTGCATGGATCCATGGCTTTCCTAAAATCGCCGTGTTTGGAGAAAACGAAGCAACCACTATAAATGCTACTACCACCTCCTTGCCTTCCATATTCACAGGAATGGAGATTTGCCCCTTGGGAATGACCACTTCACCATCAAACCCGACCAAAGGCATACTATACTTCGACTGAGTAGCTTCATCTCCCAGGTAAGCTTCATCTTCTTCCCAGACAGTTGTATGCCTGAGTAGCCTTCCACTGGTACTATAGTCAACACTCCTTTCCTTCTTGCTATAGTGAGACTCTCTAGGATGGCATCGATGATCTCAATTACCCCTAAAGGGGGTGGAAGGGGGTTTCCCCTTTGCTGATTGCCCTGCCCCACACCTCGGTCCCCTACGTTCGTCACAAACTCCTTTAAATATCCGGCCTTTACCAGCTGCCCGAGATGATCCTTCAAAACCTGGCATTGCTCGGTAGTATGGCCCTTGTCCCGATGGTAAGTGCAGTACAAGTTTTGATTCCTCCTAGATAGGTCACCTCTCATCTTGTTCGGCCACTTGAAGTATGGCTCGTTCTTAATCCTGTCTACAATCATATGCACCGGCTCCTTAAATGTTACATTTACCTCCCCTATTTGTGCTTTTGGCTCCTGAATCCTTAAACCCTTTCGGAGTCTGGGCGAAAAACCACCTTGCCGAGGACGATTTATCATTGGTGCTTTACCTTTACTTTGCAGCCGGTCATCCTCCAGTCGTTTGTACTCTTCAATACGCCTCATCAGCTACCTCATGTCCTCGGGAGGCTTTTTAGTCAATGACTCCCGTAGTCCAAAATCCTCGGGCAATCCCATTCTAAAAGTGCTTGCTGCAATTTTCTCGTTACTCCCGCCGATCTCATTGTAAAACTTCTAGTACCGGCTAGCATAACTACGAAGGGTTTCCCCTACCCTTATTTTCATGGATAGCAACGCGTCTACTGGTTGTGGTACTCGATTGCAGGTTACAAATCAGACACCAAATTCCTGGATCAGCTTGGCGAAGCTGTGAATGGAACTTTTTCACAACCCATTAAACCATCTCAAAGCCGTAGGCCCTAAGCTTGAAGGGAATACCTTACACATCAATGCATCATTATGGGTGTGTAGGGACATCATCTGAATATAATAGCTAACATGCTCAACTGGGTCTGTTTTTCCATCATAGGAGTTGAATAGTGGGCGCGTAAACCTACTAGGCATTGGGGCCCGTTCAATGTCGTCTGAGAATGGTGGACGGGAGGCTCTAAGTAAGGTGCGGTTCATAGCATCCATAGCAGCATTGCAGGGTCGTTAGGGGTGGCAATTTTTGCCTGACCCGCGAATACCCGGCCCGGCCTGACCCTAATAAGCGGGGTTTACCCGGTCCGATTAGGAATAGGGTCGGGTATGGGTTTAAAAAAAAAAAACCCGAAGCGGGTCCTGGTTTTATCAAAAAAATTCGAGACTCGACCCAAAACCCGGCTCGGATAAAAACTCGGTACCCTAAAATTACAAAAATACCCCCTATATATATACGTATAATCTAACCCTAATCCCTCATTTCTTCAGTAGCAACTCAGAACTCACGCGTCCCTCCCTCAGTCCTCACCTTCACTCCGACACTCCCTTTCCCTCAGCTCAGTCCCTCATTTCAGCTCACGCAGTCAGCCCGTCACTTTGACACTCGCTCACTCCGACACTCCCTTACCCTCACTCCCACACTCCCTCAGTCATGCCTCCCTCGCCTCCTCACCCTCGCTCCGACACTCCCTCAACACACGACCTCATAGCCTTCACTCATTCTCAGTCACTGCCTCACGCACACACCTTTACTCACGCAGTCACGCCACGCCTCGCCTTCTCACTCTTACAGCCTCGCTTTTCCTTAGGACCTCAGGTACACCTCGCTCTTCCTCTGTTGTCCGATTAGTAAAGATTTTTTTACATAATCTCACTTTTTGATGATAAAGAGGCAAAATGTATGATCTATCCAGGTTTTTGTTTTAAAATTTTGGATTTTTTTTCAGTGTTTCATTAAAATTTGTTTGGAGGTTTTGATTGTGTGGTGGTTCATTGAATTTGTTGTGATGATAATAATGTTTATTTGGGTTTTGGGTGGGTGAGGGTTTGGTTATGGGTTAAGGTGTTTGTGGTGTTATTAGGTTTGTTTTGGTAATTAGGATTGGATTTGATGATAAGTAATACATTGGGGATGTTGAAATCAGTGAAACTAAGTGTGAAATATGGTAGTGAATTTTTGTACACATATCTTTTACCTGATTCAAGTCTCAAAGCATTCTGTTCCCCTGTTCTTTCCCTTCATATCTGCATAGTTTGTTTAATGGAAGAAATTGTTTATTGTTTTTTGTGTTTGTTGGGAATGCAAAGCCTAAAACAGAGATGGAAGACACAAACACAGACACAAACAAATCTGGTTCTTCCTCCCCAAGCGGCTCTCCCTTGAGAACCGGACGTTGTCCCTTGCCAACTATGTGGTCTCCTTCGCCATTTTCACAATCACCCTCGCCATTGTCGCCTAGCAGCTCACCCTCAGAATCACCACTAAACAACGAGTAAGTGTTTGAATTTGTAGTTAATCATGTTTAATTATGATTGCATTGATAGAATTTGTGAATTTGTGTAATTATGAATTTGTGCCTATTAATCAATGAGTATGTGTAATAATAAATTTGTGATAATTTGTTTTGATTCTAACTCCCAAACTTCTGAACCAATTAGGAATCCGAAATCCCCGACGGTGGACTTAGTGGGAGAAGACTTAGAGGTAGAGGAACAAAAAGGGACAGAGGAAGAGGGAGAGCAAGAGCCTACAAATGAGGACTTGGATACAAGTAAAAAAAGAAAGACTACCTCAGATGTTTGGGCTCATTTTACAAGGAAGACAATTGATGGAAAATTTAAAGCCCAATGCCATCATTGTAACAAACTTTACTTGGGTGATTCTAGCCAAGGTACAACTCATTTGCGTAATCATTTAGCAAGATGTCCACGGATGAGGTTTAAAGATATAAGGGATATGCGACAACAAGTCTTAATTAAACAACAAAATAAGGTGGATGGAACTATGAGTTTGAATACTTACCAATTTGATTAAGTTAGAGTGAGGAATAAACTTGCTCGTATGATCATCCTATATGAATGTCCCCTTTCAATGGTTGACCAAATTGGGTTTAGA
Organism: Quercus aquifolioides; assembly: GCA_019022515.1. Taxonomy (NCBI): domain Eukaryota; kingdom Viridiplantae; phylum Streptophyta; class Magnoliopsida; order Fagales; family Fagaceae; genus Quercus; species Quercus aquifolioides. The sequence goes on along the minus strand of CM032336.1, from coordinate 3,827,813 downwards.
GAATTTGTGGCTGATCTTCAACCTATGTTTAAACTTGTCACAAGAAATACTTTGAAGAGTGACATTCTTAAAATCTATAATAATGAGAGGGAGAAAGTTTTGAAGATGACGGACAAGAATGGAAGTAGGATGGCAATTACAACTGATATGTGGACTTCAAGTAACAAAAAGATAAGGTTTATGGTCATTATCGCTCATTTTATTGATCATACTTGGACGTTGCAAAGCCGGGTTTTAAGGTAATTTTTTTATCTATAAATTGAATGTTAAAGACTTTACATTTAGAATGTTTATTGAGTTATGTTAAATTGAATGTTTATTGAGTTATGTTAAAATTATTCATATTATTTTTCTAGGTTTGTTTATGTTCTTTTTCTACACACGAAAGAAGTCCTTGCTGAAGTCCTTGTTAATTGTTTTTTAGAGTGGAACATTGATAGGAAGTTGTCCACAATAACTGTTGATAATTGTAGTACTAATGATGCCATGATAAGACTTCTTTTGAATAAGCTTGATACTAGTTCTCTTATGCTGGGTGGGTCTATGTTGCATATGAGGTGTGCTGCACATATTTTGAATTTGATTATTCAAGATGGGTTGTCTCTTATTGGTGATGGTATTGAAAGGATTCGTGATAGTGTGATTTATTGAACTGGATCACCAAAAAGGAGGCAGAAATTTGAAGAAAATGCACGTTAATTGCGTGTTCAATGCACCAAAGAGTTAGTCTTAGATTGTAAAACTTGTTGGAATTCAACTTACTTAATGCTTTCTACTGCATTGATTTATAAAAAAATTTTCTCGCATTTGGCTAAACGTGAAACATCTTATACTTGTCTGCCACATGATTATGATTGGGAGGTAGCCAAAGATATTTGTGGGAGGTTGGAGTTGTTTCATAGTGTGACTGAGTTTTTCTCTGGTCGTAAGTACCCCACAACTAATATGTATTTTGCTTTGATGTGTGAGTTGACAATTGCATTGAATGAATGGAGTTTGTCTTCAAGTGAGATGATAAGTACGATGGCAGAAAGCATGCTTGCTAAATTTAATTCTTATTGGGCTAATGTTAGTGTTGTTATGGCTATTGCTGCTATCTTAGATCCAAGATATGAGATGAAGTTATTGGAGTTTTATTATTTTAATATTCATGGTGATAATTCTGATTTAGAGATTGAAAAAATTAAGAATCTTTGTTATGATTTGCTTGATGAGTATGGAGATTTAGATGAGTCTCCTGTAGATAATGAAGGAAGTTTTCATATGCCTGCAAGTACTTCAAATCAAGTGGCACAAATGAAATTTAGGTTGAGTGGGGCAATGTCATGTTTTGATTTGTTTGTGAACAATAGTTCAAGTAGTTCAAAGAAACATGGGAGTGCTAGAATGGAATTTGATCATTTCATTGATGAGGGAGTGTTGAAGAAGGGTGAAGACTTTGATATTTTGGCATAGTGGAAAAGTAATGGTCTCAAGTATCCTACTTTACAAAGGATTGCAAGAGATATTTTAGCCATTCTCGTTACAATTGTTGCTTCAGAATATGCCTTTAGCACTAGTGGGAGACTTTTAAGTCCACATCGTAGTAGGCTACATCCCAAGACTATAGAGGCAATGATGTGTGCTTAGAATTGTTTATAGAGTGAGATCAACGGTTAGAAATTATCTAATTTCTATATATAAAATCAAAATTGTGTTTTTATATTTGCTAGTTACAGTTTGATGAAGTTTATTCCATTTTTTAATTCATTGTTGTAGGTTCTTCAACTATATTTGGAGATTGTACATTTCAATCAATTCTTGATGACGGGGAGCCAAATGAAGATGATGGGAGTTGTGTCACAATTGTGGAAGATTAAACATTTTGTACTAATTTAGTAGCTTTTTTAATTTATTAGCCTTGTTGGATTAATTTGTTGGTTTGTAATTATTCTAAACTTGTGGGATTTATTTTGTAGCTTTTTAATTTCTTGGACTCATTGAACTTTTGATACTTATTTCTTGGACTTGTTGAATTTATTTTATTTTTATGTTTAGCAGGTGATTTTAGTTATGATTTTGTTGATTAATGATTAAATGGTTATCTTAGCTAGGTAATTTATTGATTTAAAATCTTAGTTATGATTTATTGAATTATGATTATGATATTAGTTATGGTTTATTGATTTATAGATTTATAAGTAACAGGTGATTTATTGATTTATGATTAGTAGTTTATGATTTGGACTGATTTGGCATTTGGGCCACGTTACCTAGGCTTGAATGTAGGCAAAAATAAATTTGGGCTTCAATTCTTTTTTTTTTTTTGTTGGGCCACGAATTGGGCCCAATCCCTTAACGGGGCCAGCGGGGCCCGACGAGGTGGGTCCGGGCCACGGGTCTTGGCCCGCGAGTCGAGTTCGGGTATGGAAAAACCAGGCCCGAACCGGACCCGTTGCCATTCCTAGGGGTCGTCGCTCTTCAGGGGAGTCTGAATCCCTATCCGCATACTCCCATGAACACGAGCGATCCCGGCGTCGACAGGTTTCCTGAGAATGTGAATGGTCCCGATGTTGACGAGACTCTCGTGAATGTGAACGGTCCCATTGTCGGCGGGAACCGGACTGATTGGACCCAGTCCCATAGCGATCTCCCCGTCTAGCAGGTCCCCCTTCTTGGTTATCTCGGTCTCCTCTCTGACGTCTGCCCCTTGCCTCCAACTCCAAATCCCTTACCAACCTGCGTAGTTGTTCAAGCTCCTCATCCCTCTCCTCAAATTGCCCATACCCTGAAGCGCCTGAGATTGTCCGGTGCGTTTGATATGACCCCTCCCCGAGGCCAGATCGTTCCTTGTCTCTCTCACGGTCTTTATCTTCGCGTCTTTTATGTCTCCTTTCTCGCCTAGTGGATCCCCGAGAAAACCCCACAGAACCACTTTTAGCATGGCTCTCCGAACGTCTATCAGACATCTTCCCGGGCTTGAGTCTTAGTAGAACCACAGCGTTGTAGGAGATTCCCACAGACGGCACCAATTGTGCACACCAAAAATGAGGCTATTGGGCTGGGCCTCACTCGGGCTCACAATCTATTTGTAAGATGGGCTTGGATTTCCTACGTTGGGTTGTTCTCAGCACAAAGATTCACCAGAACTATCTTTCTCTCACTCTGGATTACTCACCTTACTCTATTCTCTGTTTCTTAGCAAGCCTTTCAACAACCATTTCCTCCTTTAGCTTCTCATATTTATAGCCAAGCGTTAGTGGAGGGATTATGATTACTTTCAAAGTTAGTGCAATGGGAGGTCCAATATCGTTAATTGTAGGTGGGTGTTTAGGTGGGAGTGGGGTGTGGTGAGAGTGGCTTTGGAACTAGTTCCCACTCCAGCAGATATGCTCGGTAGCGATATTCCCTAAGGCACTGCCGGGCACACGAGGAATGGTGTATTCGAACGCCTTTCTTCTTGCTCGGGAATGATTCGCCGAGCAAGGACCAGGTGGCGAAACGAGGTGCGTGCTAATGTAGATTGCCTACTCCTTAGGCTTTTGAGCAATGTGAAGCTTGGGCCCGTGGCTTTTGTGGGTTCAGACTGGGGTCTTGGGTAGAAAGAGGTTAGGTCCATGGGCCACACTGTCGAGTCAGGATCCAAGGCCCAAATGGGTCTGGATACCATAGTGCCATACATTTACAAATACAAATCAAATAAATGTTGATTATTCTATATTAAATAGTTCTATTGTGTCATAAATTAGTCTAAAAAAAGCTAAACAAATCGCACAAGTCACAATAAAATTACTGATGATAATTTATTGGATTAATCAACAAACAAACATTAAAGAGAAAAAAAAACACATTGTCAATTATTAACCTAAAAAAAACACATTATCAATCTCTATTATTTTATTAGATTGTTGAACAAGCGTTGAAAAGTCCAATTTCTATTATTTTATTAAAAGATGTGTGCATGTAACTTAAGCTGAAGTAGAAAAAACTAAAAAAAAAAAAGGATAAAGAAAAAACAAAGAGACACACCAGTTCCATAAATAAATAAATAAACACACACATACACACACCACTGACTGTGAGAGAGGGGAGACAACACAGATTGAGAAATAAACTCAGACTAGTGAAGATAAATCAAATGAGAAGAGAAGACCATAAGTTAGCCAATTCAACTCATGTGTGAGTGTGAAAAGCAGACCAAGTTGAGAACCTGCGACAGTGAGCTTAGTGACTGGTTTGTGGATCTGATGTCAAAGGTAGTGAGGAATGGAGGAAGAATGAAAGCAGCAAGACTAAGGGTCCGTTTGGATACAGCTGAAAACTGAAAAATACTGTAGCAAAATAATTTTTAAATATGTGAATAGTACCGTGGGACCCATTTTTAATGAAAAAGTTGTAAAAAAGTGAAATTTGTGGGTCTGTGAACAGTGCATATTGTGCACTGTTCACGGGAAAAAGTCAAATATATCGGCTGAAAAGTAAAAAAAAAAAAAAAAAGAAGAAGAGAGAAACGCAAAACGAGTCTGGGAAGCGCAAACGCGCTTCCCAAACGCACACTAAGAGAGAGAAATTAAATAGGTAAAGTTGGGAATTTTTGATTGTTTTGTTTTTGTTTAGACTGGATTTGTGATTTATTTTGTAATTAATTTTGGTTTGTCTAAAGGTTATTAATGTTGTTCTTGGGAAACTTCTTTTGTTTAAACCATACGATCTTCTGGTTATTCTTGGATCAATATCCAACGGGCAAAAGGTTGGAGCAGATTTTTTTTTCATGGGTTAATATGTAAATATTTTGGAGGAGGGGGCTCAAAATATATATTTTGGGGTAAATTTTTATTTTTCTAGTTAGATATATATACTATTCTATATTTTTTTCAAAATCGAGGGGGGAGAGGGGGGGGGGGGGAATGGCCCCCCTCAGCCCCAACGTAGGCCTGTCTCTGATCACTTAAGATCACTTTTAAGGTTTGACTCGTAAATGGGGAAAAAGCTGTGAGAGGGAAGACTCATGTACTGGTAAGAAGGTATACCTTCTCCGTCAATGGAGCAAGAAGGCAAACAGATGGCGTGCAGTAAGTTCTAGTGTTTCTAGATACTAGCGATTATTCTCAGGAGCTATTTAATTGGCGTGCTTGTTTTGGAAGCAAGATGAGTTTGGTGTTTATGGACTGAATGGAGTAGGATTTTTGAGATGCTTTTTGAGATTTGACAAGTTTGGTAGTATATGCTGGGCCAAAATTGGAAATTAAAACAATATAATTAGTAGGCACTGTTTTCAAACTATATATATTACTAACATTTCAAGTTTAGTGCGTATAAATCAAGTCTCAAAGACTCGGTTTCCATGGTTTGATCACGCCCACGTGGCATCAACTGGAAATCGAGTCTTAGAGACTTGATTTATATGTGTTTTTTTTTTTTTTACTAAAAAAGGTAGAATCGGTATATTAAAATGACTAAAAGTACAACAATATAAAAGAGGGGTCTTGCAGCCACTCAGTGCTAGCCTCACTAGCTCAGGCCTAGGACAAAGGACACTAATACAATATTAAAAAGCCACAGGACAAAGGAAACACAACTACAATATTAAAAGACCCATGCCAACCAACAAAAACAATATTAAAAGCCACAGAAAAGAATATTAAAATGACCAAAAGTACAATAGTGCCACTCAATGCTAACCTCACTAGCTCAGGCCTAGCCACAGGACAAAGGACACTAATACAATATTAAAAAGCCATAGGACAAAGGAAACACAACTACAATATTAAAAGTCCCATGCCGCCCAACAAAAACAATATTAAAGCCACAGAAAAGAGACGTAACTATGCATTGATTTGTGCTATGCGAGCACTGTTTGAATAATTTTTTTTTGATTGAAAAGGTAGAATTTGAATTAAAATAATGAATAAAAGTACAAAGGTGTAAGTAAGGGTCCTGATGTGCTCCAGTGCTATACATACTAGCCTGACACCCAGGACAAAAAATAAAAAATAAAAAAAGGAAAATCATCATTACACCCATCCCTTCAAACAGCTAATGTGTTTGTTGGTTTGCCACTAATGTTTGATATTCATGCAGAAATTACGTAGCCTCGCGATAGCTTCATGTCTAGGCTGGAAGTCCTTAAATGTAAAGTGTTTTGTTTTGTTTGCTAGCACATAGAAATCGATGCTAAAAGGGTCGGCTTATAAATCGAGTCTCTAAGACTCGATTTTCAGGTAAACGCCACAACATCTCAAGTTTAAAAGATTCAATTTAGGGGTTATATGTGGCGTCCACCTGGAAATCGAGTCTCTAAGACTCGATTTATAAGCCGACCCTTTAAGCATCGATTTCTATGTGCTAGCAAACAAAACAAAACACTTTACATTTAAGGACTTCCAGCCTAGACCTGAAGCTATCCTTCGCGAGGCTATGTCATTTCTGCATGAATATCAAACATTAGTGGCAAACCAACAGACACATTAGCTGTTTGAAGGGATGGGTGTAATGATGATTTTGCTTTTTTTTATTTTTTTTCTTTGTTCTAGGTGTCAGGCTAGTATGTATAGCCCTGGAGCACATCAGGACCCTTACTTACACCTTTTACTTTTATTTCATTATTTTAATTCAAATTCTACCTTTTTAGTAAAAAAAAAAAAAATTTATTCAAACAGTGCTAGCACAGCACAAATCAATGCATAGTTACGTCTCTTTTTTGTGGCTTTTAATATTGTTTTTGTTAGGCGGCATGGGACTTTTAATATTGTAGTTGTGTTTCCTTTATCATGTGGCTTTTTAATATTGTATTAGTGTCCTTTGTCCTGTGGCTAGGCCTGAACTAGTGAGGTTAGCATTGAGTGGCTGCAGGACCCCATTTTTATACTGTTGTACTTTTGGTCATTTTAATATTCTTTTCTGTGGCTTTTAATATTGTTTTTGTTGGGCAGCATGGGTCTTTTAATATTGTAGTTGAGTTTCCTTTGTCCTGTGGCTTTTTAATATTGTATTAGTGTCCTTTGTCCTAGGCCTGAGCTAGTAAGGTTAGCACTGAGTGGTTGCAGGACCTCTTTTTTATACTGTTGTACTTTTGGTCATTTTAATATACGATTCTACCTTTTTAAGTCCAAAAAAAAAAAAAAAAACACATATAAATCGAGTCTCTAAGACTTGATTTTCAGGTGGACGCACTCAATTTATAGGCCCTAAATCGAGTCTTTTAAACTCGAGATGTTAGTAATATATGTAGTTTGAAAACAGTGCCTACTAATTATATTGTTTGGAAAACAGTGTTAATTTCCAATTTTGGCCGTATATGTTGTATATGTTAAACTAGTCAATTAGCCCACTGGGCTGGGCCTAGCGTATGGTCTTGGCATGCAGTACATTCATATTACTTATACTTCACATGTATTGTGCCTTTATAAAGACATTTTTATACAGATTATGTAGACAAGGCCAGCCCAACATAATTTAGAGCCTAAGATGAAAGATTTATATGAGGCATTTTATATATAAATATTAATTAAATAAATTATTTAATACTAATCAAATCGAGCTTAATTTGATGCATTAAATACACAATTTAATGAATAATGCTAACTAAAATTAAGGTTAATTTCATATAAAGAATTGAATATCATAGATGAAGTATAAATTTTAACAGAAATAATTTTTTTTTTAAAGAAAATTATTTTATCTTGGATATATGACAATACAAGGTTAAGTAAATTTCTATTCTAATTTTTAAGAGAAAGAGATAGATATTATTTGGTATGTGGCTTTGTAGGAGATTAGTTTATAAAAATTAAAGTCTCAAATTATTGGGGAAGATTAATCATCATTGCTCTAACACATTTGCAATTTTTTTTTTTTTTGAAGCATTTTAAGGTTTCAATTGGGTTAGTTTTCTTTTAGTCTCATATTTTCAAAAGATTTTTAGAAAAAAAAAATGCTAAAGGTACTACAAAATGTTCACAATATGATATGACAATAACTGTGATTGATGAACTTCAATAAAGTAATTAATAAATATTTCAAAATTAAATTACTTTTTTTGATTATTGACATGTTAGTTTGTAAGTCTATAGTAAAATTTGTTGTATCCCTAACATCACTAATAACAAAAAGTGCTCAACCATTTGAAAAAAATTCATATTTTCTTTTATATAAAATTTTGAGCTTATACAATGGGGACAAGCCTTTTTTCTAGTGGGTAATTATTATTATTATTTTTGTTGGGGGCGTTAGGCCTAGGCCTTGTATAAATATTGTCTCTCAATCTCTTTCTCTTTACATTTTTAACAAAGTTAATGGAGGCATGCCAGTGTTTGTCCCACCAGCAAAGGGATGAGGGTGCAAGCTAGGAAGGCAGGGGTGTTTTGAGGAAGGGGTGAATCCGAGAGAGAGTGAATAAGGGACTTACAGTTGACATATTTTGCATTGAAGAGAAAGTTAGATGAAATATGCTAGTGATACATCATTTTCACAATAACTGATTTGATGATTTAAATTTATGATGGTTTTATCATAAATGTGTCATGAATGAGCACTATATCATCATGCTCCAAGAGCACCTAATGTTGGGTCCCAAATAATATTATCAAAAATATTAGCAATCCAAAATAGCAATCACACAGAAGAACACAAATATTTACGTGTAAAACCCTTTCTTTTAAAGGAAAAAATCACAAGACAAACTCCAAATAATTTCACTATTATCAAATCAATTACAATAATTTTTGTATATGCCTCATGGCTAAAGAAAAATCTCTCTTGTTTTTCTTTGCTCTCTCTCACACACACTAATTATCTCTTTCAAAGGCAGCAACACTTTGCTCTCTCCTCCTTGGCTATCTTCTCAAAGGCGGCAATACCTTGCTCTCTCCTTACTCTTGCGTTCCTCCCAAGTGAAAAACCCTTTTCTCTCTCTTGGTTTCATGCTCTATTTTCCATCTCCCCATAGGGAGGACCCTTGGGCCAAAGCCATCAAATTCTTTGTAGCATTGTCTATTTATAAGACTCTTTTGCTATTCCCTCTTAGACTAGGAATATGTTATCTCTCTAACAAGGAATCTATTCCCTCTTTAATTAGGAATACATTACCTCTTTAACAATGAATAGATTTCCTTCACACCAAGGAATAGTCTTTCCTTCTACAACAAGGAAACCCAAATTAATTTTTCTTTCTTCAATTAGGAAACCTAATTGACTTTCCAAATCACAATTGGAATTTGAGGCAATTTCCCAACACCTAATATTGTTGTTCTTCTTTAAGTGAAATTATTAAGTGCTTTAAGAGCTTAATAAATGCATGCCAAATCTCACATGAATAATAAGTCCCATCAAGAATGTAAATAGTGCGATCCATGTGAAAGGAAAGCATGCATTTATATATTGTGCTCTTGACACAATGAATAATTACTCCTTTAACAGAGTTGGTTTTAATGAAAAGGTGGTAATAGAGGCAAAGGGTAGAGCAGGGGGATTATGTTTAATGTGGAAGAACAATGTGCAAATTGAAGTGGTGGAGTTTAATAAGTATATGATTGTGGTTCAAATTTTGAACCCTGGTGGAGACTGGTATTTGGTTGGATTTTATGGACCACCTTATGCAGCCAAGAAGAGAAAGGCTTGGGAGAACCTTTGCACTTTATTGGAGACATTTCAAGAGCCTTGGATTTGCTTCGAAGACTTCAACATTGTTTTGGATAGTGAAGAAAAGGATGGCGGAAGAGCTAAGAGCTCAATGTCCCCAGATTTTTTGAAGGACATTCTTTTTGAATTGGGAGCTATTGATTTGGGGTTCTCTGGAAGTAGATTCACCTGGAGGAAAAAAAGATGGGGAAAGAATGTCTTAAGGGAGAGGCTGGACAGGGGTATATCTAGCATGTCCTGGAGATTAGTTTTTCCAAAGGCAACCATTCACCACTTGGGTGCCATAAATTCTGATCACTGTCCTATCCTTTTGGACACACAGCTGACTGATCATTACCTTCCTAGACCATTTAGATTTGAGGCTGCTTAGACAAGGGATACAAAGTGCTACGGAATTATTGATGAAGCTTGGAAAGAAGAGGTGAAGGGCTCAGATTTCTCAAAACTATGCATGAAACAACTAAACACCCAAATGGCTTTAAGTAAATGGAACAAAGAAGTGTTTGGTCATTGCCAAAGGAGAATAGATGTGCTGCTAACCAAAATCCAAGAGATACAAATAGCGGATTGCACGGAGGAGAACTGTAGAAAGGAAGCTCATCTCCAAGCTGAACTGAATGAGTGGCTAGCTCATGAGAAATGAAATACTCTAGAAACAAAAATCTAGAGAAGTTTGGCTCAAGGAGGGGGACAAGAACTCAAAATTTTTCCACCTATCTACCATTATAAGGAGAAGAAGAAACTCAATAGATGCAGTAAAGAATGACTCTGGGGAATGGATCGCAGACATAAGGGAGATTCAAAAGCACTTTGTGGGAAAATTTAAGACCTTATTTAATGAAGAGGAAGTGGACTTTCCAGAAAATTTGGATAATCTAATCACTCCTTGCATCACTGAAGAAGAAAATATTGAGTTATGCAGAGTACCAACTCAGTCCGAGATTAAGAATGAGCAATTTTAGATGCAAACTCTAAAAGCTCCTGGACCAGATAGCTTTCCAGTACTATTCTACAAAAAATATTGGGCAATTGTGGGGGAGTCCGTTACAAGAGCAGTCACATCATTTTTTCAAGCAGGGAGAATGCCAACTAAGGTAAATAACTCTTTTATTGTTCTTATTCCTAAATCACAAAGCCCTACATCATTTAATCATTATGGGCCTATAAGTTTATGTAATGTTGTGTATAAAATCATTACTAAACTGTTAGTGTCTAGATTGAGGAAAATTTTGCATAAGCTTATCTCCCCCACACAAGCTGCTTTTATTCCGGGAAGGTGGATTGCCGAAAACCATATTGTTGTTCAAGAAATGCTGCATAGTTTTAAGACAAGGAAAGTAAAATCTAGGTTAATGACTATCAAAATTAATCTTCAAAAGGCTTATGATAGAGTGAATTGGAACTTCCTCCAAGTAGTACTCAAGAACTTTGGGTTTGATGAAAAATTTGTGAAATGGATCCTTGAATGTGTATCAACAGTGTCCTTTGAGTTACTAATAAATGGGGGAAAGACAGGGCAATTTAGACCTAAAAGAGGGTTAAGGCAAGGGGATCCTTTATCCCCTTACCTTTTCATATTATGCCGAGAAGTTCTTTCAAGAATCTTAGAGAAGGAATTTATGGAGAAGAATATTAGTGGGGTTAAGGCTAGTATTGGCAACACTCCCATCACACATGTAATGTACGCGGATGATATTGTTCTATTCTCAAAAGCATGTAGGAGGGAAGCTAATGCCATTAATGACTGCTTGGAAAAATATTGTAGGTGGTCTGGACAGCTGCTTAATAGAGCAAAATCAAGGATTATATTCTCCAAACTCACCCACCAGCAGACTCGCAGGGGCATAAAGCATATTTTATAGATGAAAAGTTTTAAAATGGACTCTATTTACTTGGGGGCTCCTTTATTCCTTACCAAGGCTCCAGCAAAGGACTTTAAGTTCTTATAAGAGAGGTTGGAAGCCAAACTGAAAGGGTAGAGAAGTAAGACTTTATCATGGGCAGGAAGATCCACTGTAATTAAAACAGTGGCTCAAGCCTTACCTACATACACAATGTCCACTTTTGACATCCCTACGAAGGTGTGTGACAAGTTAGATGCTTTGACTAGAAAATTTTGGTGGAATCCAAAAAACCCAAATGGAAGGTATTTGGCTTGGTTGGCTTGGGAAAAACTATGTCTACCTAAAGGAATTGGAGGGATGGGATTCAGAAAGAGTAAGGATTTTAATAAAGCTCTCTTGGCTAAACTTGCTTGGATGATTGCCTCAAATAGGGATAGCTTGTGTATGAATTTACTAAGAAGCAAATACAAGGTCAGAGAGAATTGGATTCAAAGTGAACCTTCCAAAAATGCTTCCCCAATTTGGAAAGCAATTGAGAAAACCAAACTCCTAATTGCTAAGGGAGCTTGTTACCTTGTTGGAAATGGTGCTTCCATTAATGTATGGGTGGACCCGTGGATTCCTTGGATAGCTGGGTTTAAACCAACTCCAAAGGATGACTCAATCCAACGAAACCCCTTGATGGTGTCTAACTTGATATCTACCAAGGATCATTGCTGGAATCTACCCCTGCTAAATGAGCTATTTAATTCTGAGTCAGTTGAAGCCATCCAAAAAATACATATTCCTTTGAGGGACAGAGCTGATAAGCTAATCTGGGTTCCGGATAGCAAAGGGGCATTCTCTGTGAAATCTGCATATAAGGCTAGCCAAGACCCTCCTTGTGGAAGTTCCATAGTGCAATGGCAAAAAATATGGAAGATCAAAGCCATTACAGAATCAAAATGTTACTATGGAGAATTGGGTCCAATGTGTTACCAATCAAAAACAACTTGGCAATAAGAATAGGGACATCTAATCCAAACTGTGTGTTTTGTGGCAGAGAACTTGAAACAGCAACTCATCTATTCTTTCATTGCCAAGTAGCAAGGGCCATCTGGTTTGGCTACAGTTGGGGCATAAGAACTGACAAAATGAATATTGTATCAAACGAGGACATCCTCAAAGTGGTCTTGAATTTGGATGAGCTGAGTACACTTTAAATGGCAGTCACTATGGAGGCTATTTGGCATCTCAGGAATCAGGTCTGGCATAATGGCAGTGAGGTGAACATCATTTCTACCATATACAATGTAGAAAACAGAGTAAATGAATATCTTCATGCTTTGGACCATGAGCAAGACAAAGATAGGAGTGAGGAACTGACTTCATGGTTTCCCCTTCCAAGAAACTATATAAAACTAAATGTGGATGCTGCTGTCTCACAGGCTTTCACTTCCTTAGTTGTGGTAGCAAGAAATGAGTTTGGAGAGGTGTTAAAGGTATGGGCAAAAATTCATGATTTATGCACTCCTACTCAAGCTGAAGCAGCTGCAATTATGTGGGCTCTAAGCTTAGTTGCCGCTGAAAATTGGTGCAACATTATTGTGGAGGGGGATTCAAAAATATGTTTTGATGCCCTGTCCAAAGCAGAAGAACCATCTGATTGGTCCATCTCCTCCATCATTCATGATGCTGCTGACATGAGTGTATCCTTTGATAATTGTGAGTTTTGCTGGGTTAAGAGATCCCTAAACTCAGCAGCTCACTTAGCTGCTAAATATGTTATTGCTCTTAAAGTAGGTTTCTTGTGTAATAACTGTGATTTGCCTCCCCCTATCTTGAAAGCGTGTAGGCAAGATTGTTGTACCTCCTGTGTTTCTTCTTGATCTAATGAATTGGTAGTTTATCAAAAAAAATTACTCCTTCTTTAACATATCAATTGGTAAAGATTATTTTTCTCCCGATTAAACATATCTTTATAGTTTTGGGGTTTTGACCGAAGATGTATGAACAAAATCAAAACGGAAAAAAGGGGGAAGTGATCTAAGTTGAGGAGGAGAAAATTGAAGTGAAGAAAAAAGAAAAAGAAAAAAAAAGAATCGGGAACCAGGGATTTAAAGAAGCACGAAATATCTAAATATAGAAAGACTGTTACAGTTAAAAATTAAAAACTTTTTTTTCGATGAACAACAAATAATAGAAACAGGAAGAAAAAAGCATAGAAAATGAAGAAGGCAACAATGGTGCATGTCGTATCTATGCCAGCAGTCAATTTGTGGCTTATTTGCATTATTGCAGTGTCATTGCGATCTGATTTGGACGAGGCCGAGCTTTTGCCATTTGATATCAAGTAGGCTCTTGCAAATGAAAGTTGTTTCTTGCTCTTGCTTGGTTTGTTGAATTTTCTTCATTCATAAAGGAAAATACACATTTGTCTGTTTTGAACTTTGATCGGTGGGTCACTGTGTAGAAGATTCTAAAACAATCAAATCTTTTTTATTGAACAATAAATAACTAAATATTGTTCAGAATCTTTTTTCATGGATTATTATTGAGTACTCTGAGAGTATACTTTCTCTCTCTTATATGGAGTTGGAGTATACGGCCTAGACTATCTAATAAATTTTTATTTTTCAAATTTGTACCAACAATCTTTAGAATTGTGTGTTTATGCAAACTTTTTAAAATCTGAAAATGTGGTATTTATTTTACACCAAAAACATGAAAAGGTTAATATGTATGAAAGATGTGCAAGAAGATGGGTGTGATAATTATTATACTTTTATTGAATAGATATTGCTTTCTTATACGACAATAACGTTGAATTTTAAGCCCTTAGAAGGACGGACAATAGTAGTTATTAATTAGAGAAGGCTGGTTTGGATGGAAGGAGGGGAGGAGAGTACATAAAATTCTTACACCATGATAGGAATAGCTCGTAGGGGTTTAGCCTTTTGTAAGGTTAAACCAAACTTCTCTTCGAAGTAGATTTCCTTGGGCTTGAAACCACCTTCAACTTTCCAATCAAAGGTGTGTATAAGCGAACCCAACATCAAGTGTAACATTCTTAACGCCAATGGTAATCCAGGACACATTCTCCTTCCTGCACCAAACGGAATAAGCTCAAAATTCCTTCCCTTGACATCAATTTCTGAACCCATGAACCTATCTGGCTTAAATGAGTTTGGGTTTTCCCATATACTGGCGTCCCTGCCTATAGCCCATATATTTACAAGCACTTGTGCACCCTTTGGGACTGTGAAGCCCTGAATTTCTACATCTGCTCCAGCTTTACGGGGAAGCAACAGCGGAACCGGAGGGTGTAACCGAAAGGTTTCTTTAACTATTGCTTGTAAGTACGGTAAACGATCAATGTCAGATTCCACTACTGCATTTCCTTTGCCAATGATTTGCTTGAGCTCTGCTTTTGCTTTTGACAAAACCTCAGGGTTGTAGAGTAGCTCCGCCATTGCCCATTCCAATGTGGCCGAAGTTGTATCATTGCCCGCAAGAAACAGGTCCTATTCGATCAATAAAAAGTATGCGGTTATAGATCATCAGATCCATTCACGAGACCACAAGCCACAATAATAAAATGTACATAAATGGATAATTACCAAAAAACAAAGTGCAAAAATGAATAAATTTGTAGTTATTGAAGAAGAATATAAAGAAATTGTTACCACAAACAAACGTTCAATTTGAGTTTTGTCAATCTCCCCTGTGCTTTCTTCACTGATATGGAGAAGGGTATCTAACATGTCATTGTTTCTGATAGAACCAAACGTTTTTCTTTGAAGCAACCGTTGGCTAATAATGCTGCTAAAGAGGTCTATCATCTTCCCGTAGAAAATTGTCATCTGGCGCCGTATGCCTTGAGGATCAACCTTCTTAAGCACAGGAAAATAGTCTGCCAAGTTTGGACGTGAACCCACTTCTAGGATACTATGGACGAGCTTGCTTAACTCTCTTCCTGTGGCAGAATTGGGGTCAGCCAAGTCTACTGAGAAGATGGTATTAGATAACAAATTAAGGGAGGTTTTAAAAGCTGCTTTGCCAATATCAACTGCATCTCCATTTAGACTGCTATTATGGATATCGGCAAGGAGCTCTTGCACTTTCTTTCGCCGGAGGTTTTGGTTTGCATCAAGTATCTGATTAGCAAATAAATGGGACTTGCAAATCCTTCGAAGGTTTCTCCATTGGGCTGAAACCAGTAGCCAAGGCAAGCTGAACTCGTGCTCATTGCCAGCTACGACTGACTCTGGAATGGTACGGTTGCAGAAGAATTGGTCATGTTGTTGGAGAACTTCTTTCGCCAAGTCTGCTGAAGAAATGACTATTGTGGTTTTCTGGCCTAGCTTTAGAGTCATTAAGGGGCCATGTGTATTGGCAAGTTTAGCCAAGGACTTTTGGGGTTTGTGACCAACAAATTCTAAAAGGTTTCCGATGATTGGAAAAGGTTTAGGTCCCGGTGGAAGCTTTGTGGAAGTCACTTTACTTCTTGCAATTGAATAAAAAGCTTGAATTATGGTCCAGGTGAGGCAAAGACATAGTATAAAGCTCAAGAAATAATCCATCTCTCTTTCTCTTTTTGCCTAAGTGAAAGCAACTCCTAAGAACCATCTTGTTGCTGGATATATAGCGTGGATTGCTTCAGAAATAAGGTTTTTTTTTTTATAATCTGCAATAATATTAAACCAAACAAGGAGAACTAGAAAGGTAATCCACCCTAGCTACAAATAGACTCTAAAACAGTAGGGAGATTACTATTATTGAAAAATGACTGATAGGAAGTCAGAGCAAATTTGGCAGCTTCATAATCTCCACTGGCGGAGGTACATATAGTCTTGGGGGGACCATGCCCCCCCACCCCCCACCAAACTTTTGAAATCCTCTTATAGTGCTTGTATAAAAATAAATTGGGCTTCTACAAATTATAATGATTGGGACCTCCAAAAAATTTTACAAAACCTTCTTGTTGTCAATGGAAGAAAATTGGTCTAGCATAGTTGGATAGGCCACCTAATACATGAGTCTAGACTACTCTTAACTCAATTTAAATTATAATAAAAGAGAAAGTAACCAAGTGGCCCACCTACTTGCAGAACATGCCAAGAACCTGGAGTTTCCAAACAATTAAATAGAAGATAGTCTCTGGTTTTAGAATTCCAATTAGCTATAAATATTTATCATCTTCACAGTTCATGCTTTTTTTTTTTTACTATTATTTTGCTTAGTTTTCTCTTTACTCTAATTTTGGATAAAGACTTTCCTTTTAAAAAAAATGTCATAGAGATCACTTCATTGTTAGTTTTTATGTTATTTCCCTTTAAAATATAACAATGACTGCATTTAGCCATTTACAATTCCAATATTTAGTTAGTTTCTCAAGTGGACTCCACGCAAACAATACACACACTTTTACCAAAATCCTATAAATCCCTAATCTCCAAGTGTCTTTCTTTTTATTTTTTTTAAGAATAGAAAAAGGGCGTTGTTCCTATTGTTTTCAATTTTTAAATGCAATGCGCGTTGCTCGAATTGGTGTGTTTTTCTTTTCATTCTTAGCCTTCAAATTAATTTATTTAGGTCTCATCATCATCATTTTTTTCACAAAATTTGATCATTTTCTCATATTTCCAAAAAAAAATTTCCTCATATGTTTTTCTCTCATTATCATCATCTCATTTTTTTTTTTATAAATATTTTTATTCGATTTTTTGTTTCCCTTTTGATTCTAGGTGCCTTATAAATTGTACCAACATTGATATGTTTCTACAAAATAATTTAGGTTGCGCTAGAGATAAGAAACATTCTTAAGTCTTAACCCCCGCCCAATTTGAAAAAGGGAAAAATTGTTCAGAATTTCACTATGAAAATGATAATGAATGAAATTTATTTTATGAATGGTCATCATCAAGCACAATTCTAATAGGAGATGCTAAGGCTTTTAAAAAAAAAAAATCTTTTATATGTTTATAGCAAATTGAACAATTTTTTAATCTTATTTGAGTTTTAAAATGTTAAATTTGGATATTTTATATAAAATATAATTACTATAATAATTATGAGTTATGACTAGCATATAAATATATAATTCGGTCCCCCAAGTGAAAAATCCTGGCTACGCCCCTGCTAATCTCCTAACCCAACTAAACATAACGAAGATAAAACTAAAAGGACTACAAATATTGCTAATATAGATGTTGATTGACCAGTCTAGAATGGTGTCTTCAGAAATAAGGTTAGGATACTGTGCATAATTTTTATAAGCTAGTGTGTCACTAATAACCAAAAAAAAAAAAAAAATCAAACATTAATTTATTAAACTTGACCCAAACCTAACCTGACTTGCCCATTTTGCCAGGTTTAAATTTGACCAAGTAGATTGATTGTGTACTCTAGGATTTGTAGATTCATTGTCTTTTATGTCTTTGTTTTTGTTATTGTTATTTTTTTTTTGGTAAAATACTATTTTGGTCCTTAAAGTTTTCCAAAAGTTTGTTTTTTGTCTCTAAACTTTAAAATAAAAATAAAAAATTCGTCCTAAAATTAGTGAAAATTTTGTTTTTCTTCCCTAAACTATTGAAAATTTTTCTTTCATCCTTAAACTTTACTAAAATTTTGTTTTTCGTCCCTAAACTATTGAAAGACGTTCTTTTTTCATCCCTACTTTTGTCTATATAATATTATAAAAAAAAAAAAAAAAAAAAACTCTTTACAAAATTTAAGGATAATTTTTTTAAAAGTTTAGGGACAAAAACAAATATTTAGTAAAGTTTAAGGATCAAAATAATATGTTACGCAAACCACATGTAGTCAACATTAAATCGATCCAAACGACGAGTGGATAAAGTAGTATTGACGAACCGAATAAATCCCTTCGTCCAGATAAGTCTACACTGGATGGAGGAGAGCGCCATTAAGCCTACATTTAATGGGATACCGTTACTCACCAATGAATGCAGGAAACATGGCCGTTGGAGAGGATATCAAATCATCCCATTAAAACCACCTAGAGGCGTTACAAAAGGGCATGCAAGCCACCATTGAATGCCACCAACGGCTAGAAGGGAAGGCCCAATATCTACATAGTGTCAAATCCCAAAAGGAGGTACAATAATTCATTCTTTTCCACATATAACAGAATCAGAGTTTCTTACATTATCTCCACTCTATTGTCATCTGACTTTGCCATTGGAGACCTAGTGGCCGGCACCACACCGGTGACCACTTGAGTAGAAGTTTCCTTTTTTATTTCCCGTGCAAGTCACCTGACGACCTTGAGCAACATCTTATCTAGACGATCACCTCGACTGACGATTTTGGCATCATCAGTTTGGCGTCGTCTGTAGGGACGACTTCAAACCCTAGTTTGAAAGCGTGACTTTATCCTTTGTGATGCCCAGATGGAGTCTAACGCACCTCAAGATTTGGCAGCACTAGCCTTGCAGATTCAAACACTCACAGCTAATGTGGAAGAGCTGACCAGGCAAAACCAAGAAATGAGGCTGCAGCTGCAGCAGGAGGAGAATCGCAACGTTAACAGGAATGAGGATGAGGAGAACAGCAACAAGAGGGATGGTTCGAGAAAAACGGATCCGTCGAATGGGGCCAGCAACGATCTCCTAAAAAGTGTGTGGAAAGAAATGGACGAGTTTAGAAACGAGATGAGGGGGAAGACGAATAAAAACCTAGACGAAATGGTAAGAAGGATTGATTCCCCCTTCACCCCAAAAGTCCTAGAATGCTCCTTGCCACCAAAGTTCCATCTCCCTTAGCTTGAGTTGTTTGATGGCTTAAGAGACCCTTTGGATCACATAACCACCTACAAAATGACGTTGAGCCTACAGCAAACTCCCGACGAGATTTTGTGTAGATCTTTCCCAACCACCCTTAAGGGGGCTACAAGGGTATGGTTTAGTAAGCTCGCTTGATCAACCATAGAAGACTTCGAGCAACTTAGAAACTCCTTTGTATGCCATTTCGTTGGCGGTCAGCGACAGAAGAGGCCAGTGGATCACCTACTGACGATCAAGCAGGAAGAGAGGGAGTCGTTAAGGTCATATGTGAAAAGATTCAACATGGAAGTTTTGGAAGTGGACGAGGCAGAAGACAAAGTACAACTGACCACATTCAAAGATGGGTTAAAGTCCAAAGATTTTGTGGTCAACCTTGCCAAGAGGCCTCTCGGATCAATGGCAGAGATGCTGTTAAAAGCCTAGAAGTACATGAATGCAGAAGACACCTTGGCCGTGATTGAGCAGGGGGACGCACAAAAGGAAAGAAGGAGCACTCGGGATGACCAAAAAGGAAAGAAGAGGGAAAGAGGAGATCACTCGTCCAGCTGTGATGCCGTCAAAAGAAGAGATAACAAACCCCCGAGGATGGTAAAATTCACTCCTGTAGTAATGCCTGTTGATAAAATACTGATGCAGATTAAGGACGATCATGCCCAAGTCACTTCACTCGTCGCCTAATATTTGTGATAAAAAGAAGTATTTCCGTTTTCATAAAGATCATGGGCATTATACGGAGGATTGCAGGGATTTAAAAAAGTAGATAGAAAAACTGATCTGAATTAAGGACGATCATGCCCTCAAATGGCCAAAGTCACTTCACTCGTTGCCTAATATTCGCGATAAAAAGAAGTATTGCCGTTTCCACAAAGATTATGGGCATTATACGGAGGATTACAGGGATTTAAAAAAGAAAATAGAAGAACTAATCCGAAAAGGGAAGCTACAAATGTTTGTGAAGAAGGATGCGACAGGACAACATAAGCACGACGCACGAGCGAGATTAGAAGAGAAGCCCATAAACAAGGACCATTCACAAGACTGACCGAGGAACTCCATAGGAGAAATAAGGATGATTAACAGAGGCCCCACCGTAGGAGGGTTGTTTAAGTCCCTCAAAAAGTCTCAACAAAGGCAAGTTAACAGCGTCCACACGGTGCCCCCGTGAAAGCATCGAAGAAGGGAAAATCTGGATATGGATTTCTCATAAGAAGATGCTCGAGGAGTGAAGCAGTCACACGATAACCCCCTAGTCATCATGCTCACGATAGAAGGCTTCAACACTAGACGAGTCCTAGTGGATAACGGAAGCTCAACGGACATTATCTACCTTTCCGCCTTTTAGCAGCTGAGGGTGGACTCGAAGAAGCTTCGTCCATTCGAGTACCCCCTCGTCAGTTTTAGTGGAGACAAGGTGTACCCAAAGGGGATAGTGACACTGACAGTCACAGCAGGTTTGTTCCCCCTCCAAACAACCAAGTAACTCAACTTCCTAGTAGTTGATTGCCCTTCATCCTACAATGTTATCATAGGGAGATCCACCCTCAACCATTGGAAAGCGGCTACGTCCACATATTGCTTGAAGGTAAAATTCCCAATGGAACACGGGGTTGGAGAGATAAGGGGGGACCATGTATTGGCTTGGGAGTGTTACCACGCAGTGTTAGCCTCAAAAGAAAACCATGCTTGGATGATAGAGGAAAAGACCCCAGAGGTCATGGAGGCTCTGGAGACAATCAAGCTGATGAAAGGAGAACCGACGAAGATAATCAAGGTAGGGACGAACCTAGCTACCTCGACAAAGAAAAAAATTATAGGTTTTTTGAAAGAGAACCTGGACGTCTTTGCATGGAGCCACGAAGACATGCCTGGCATATCAACGGACGTCATTCAACACCGTCTGAATGTGAATCTCGATAGAAAACCAGTCCAGCAAAGAAGAAGGGTCTTCACCCCTGAACTGAACAGAGCAATAATGGACAAAATGGATAAGTTGCTCATTGCCAATTTCATCTGGGAAGTCTACTATCCAGATTTGTTGGCCAACATTGTCATGGTAAAAAAGGCGAACAGGAAATGGAGAATGTGCGTGGATTTCACGAACCTAAACAACGCTTGCCCCAAAGATAGCTTTCCCCTACCAAGAATTGACCAACTCGTTGATTCAACAGTAGGACATAAACTCCTCACCTTCATGGACGCTTTCTCAGGCTATAATCAAATCCAAATGTCATAAGAAGACTAGGAGAAGACAACTTTCATCACCAGTCAAGGACTCTATTGTTACAAGGTCACGCCCTTCGGTTTGAAGAACGTGAGAGCCACCTACCAGAAGCTAGCAAACCAAATGTTCAACAAACAAATCGGGAGAAACATGGAAGTTTACGTTGATGATATGCTTGTCAAGAGTAAGGAGGAGGAGAGTCACTTGGATGACTTCAAGGAGACCTTTGAAACACTGAGGCAATTCAAGATAAAGCTAAACCCGACCAAATGTGCTTTCAGAGTTTCCTCGGGAGAGTTCCTCGGCTTCATGGTATCTCAGCGAGGGATAGAAGCCAACCCAGAAAAGGTGAAAGCTATACTTAAGATGTCCTCACCGAAGACCGTCAAGGAAGTACAAAAGTTAACAAGGAGGGTCACGACCCTTAATAGGTTCGTCTCTAAAGCCACAGATAAATGTTTGCCTTTCTTTAAAACTTTAAAGCAAGCTTTCGTATGGACGAATGAGTGTGAAGCGGCATTCCAAGAGCTGAAAATTTATCTTAGCAACCCTCCACTCCTTAGTCCGTCCAAGGAAGGCGAAGATCTATTCCTATACCTGGTAGTATCCACTACGGCCGTGAGCGCGACATTAATCCGAGAAGAGAATAAGATACAACGCCCAGTATACTATATCAGTTAGGCTTTTCAAGGAGCCGAGGCCAAATATCCACGAATGGAAAAGATCACGTTCGCCTTGATCGTGGCTTCCCGAAAGCTCTGTCCATATTTTTAAGTGAACCCCATTCTAGTAATGACATATCAACCAATTAAGAGGGCGATGAATAAACCCAAAGCGGAAGGACAAATGGTACAATGGGTTATCGAGCTCAACCAATTCGACATAGAATACAAGCCTTGGACGGCCATAAAAGCCCAAGTGTTAG
The DNA here is from genome assembly GCA_019022515.1 of Quercus aquifolioides. Lineage (NCBI taxonomy): Eukaryota > Viridiplantae > Streptophyta > Magnoliopsida > Fagales > Fagaceae > Quercus > Quercus aquifolioides. The sequence continues at coordinate 3,805,418 of CM032336.1, read as the reverse complement.
CTAACTTCATCGCGGAGTTCACCGTACTAGAGGACGAGGAAGCCTAAGACAAGTCAACCCGTTGGACGATATATACAGACGGCTCGTCAGTACGGAGGATGGGGTTGGTGTCATCGTCTTTACCCTTGAGGGGGACACCTTGAAATATGGAGTCTAGCTTCAATTCCCTGCAACCAACAATAAGGTCGAGTATGAGGCAATATTGACGGGGTTCACAGTCGCAAAAGCTCTAGGAGCCAAAAATGCGCTCCTGAAAAGTGATTCAAAGCTCGTGATAAGACAGATCAATGGGGAATTTGAAGCAAAAGAAAATAGGATGCAAAAATACTTGAAGCTAACGAACTAGCTGATTGGAGAATTTAATCGGGTAAGCTTTGTATAGGTCCCATGAGACCAAAACTTAGAAGCTAACGAAGTGGCCAGATATGCATCATCGAAAGACAAGACGAGCTTGCTAGATCTGAAACTGGAAATACAGAAATCCCCCAGCATCGAAGAATTTCATACCTTTTCGAAACAGGATCATACCAGCTGGACGAGCCCAATCCTGTCCTATCTTAGGGATGGACAGTTACCCTCCAACTTAGATGAAGCAAGGAAAATTAAAAAAACGCGCTACCAGGTTCACAATGCTAAACGGTGTACTTTACAAGAGGGGATTCTCACTACCCTACCTGAGGTGCGTCAAAAAGGATGAGTCCAAGTATATTCTAGAGGAAGTCCATGAAGGAATCTGCGGGGATCATATGGGCATAAGGTCGTTGGTAGGGAAAATAATAAGGGCAGGCTATTTTTGGCCCAAGATGCAGAAGCAGGCAAAGGAGTTTGTCAAAAAATGTGACAAGTGCCAGAGGTACAAAAACGTCCAGGTGCTTGGAGAAAAGAGGACGGCCATAACTTCACCTTGGCCATTTGCCTAATGGGGGATCGACATTGTGGGTCCCTTACCCTAAGGGAAGAAACAGGTGAAATTCATGCTCGTGGCGATAGATTACTTCACTAAATGGGTGGAAGCAGAAGCATTGGCAATGATCACGGAAGCAAAGATCCAGAACTTTGTGTGGAAGAACATTGTGTGCAGGTTCGGGATACCAAGGACGATCATTTTAGATAATGGTCGTCAATTCGATAGCCAAGGTTTCCGCTCTTTCTGCTCGAACCTCGGCATCAAGAACAAATTCTCTTCACTCGGACATCCTCAGGCCAATGGACAAACGGAAGTGACGAATCGAACATTGTTGAAGATCATCAAAGCTCGATTAGAGGGGGCAAAGTGTGCATGGCCTAATGAACTACCAAGTATCTTATGGGCCTATCGGACCACAGCCAGAACCCCAACAAGAAAGATGCCATTCAACCTCACATACGGTACGGAGGCTGTAATTCCCGTTGAAATAGGAGTCACCAGCCTGAGAAAGGAGTTCTTTTGTGAAGAGGGCAACGACGACCAGTTGAAACTAAACCTGGATTGCCTGGACGAAGTAAGAGACAAAGCATCCCAGAGAATAGCTAAATACCAGTAGAAGATGACCGGTTATTATAACTAGAGGGCAAGACTCAAAAGATTCAGCATCAGAGACCTCATCCTACAAAAGGTCACACCAGCAACAAAAGACCCAACACAAGGCAAGATAGGGCCACCATGGGAAGGCCCATACAGAGTCGTCCATTACTCGAGACAAAGGAGTTACCACCTAGCAGGGTTAGACGGAAAGAAGCTACCGCGCCCATAGAATGTTGAACACCTAAAAAGGTATTATCAATAGGAGCCAAAATTCTTTTGTAAACGGTTAACAGTGTTTTGTGAGTTGAAAGCAGATTAATGAACGTACTTGTGGGCGCAAGGAAAAGAGTGTCGGAGTCGCCACCTAGTTATATGGTTTAGGAACCATGAATATAACGTCCTTTCGAGGAAGGACCTTTGGTCTTACTACCAGAGTATGGGTTCGGAGTTTAGGTATGCTCTTGGGAAGGTGTTAGGTACCCAAGATCGCCCAACCCTAAGGTTGGCCTCCTAGCATTGTGTCTTACGTCTTAACTCTTAACCTTATTAAAAACATGTTCAACACTTGCATCTATACTCACACACACACTAGCACACATCTAAGCATACAATCATGGCATCATTCATCCCAAAACACATATCCATCCTTAAAGCAATAAAGAGCCGAACACATATGAGAAACCCTAGCATGCGAAACCGTATCATACATCTCAAGGCAAGGTAGAAACCCAAACATGGCAACAAAGCAAAATCACATTATAAATCAAAACAATGCATCAACTTCATACACATATATCAAGGGAGGATTAAACAATCAACATGATAAAAAAAGAGTATTCTAAAAGAAATCATAGAATTAGAGGAACTCTTACTCTTGGACAAAATGATAAAAAAAATAATGAAACAATCCAATTAATCAAGACGCCCAATAAAGATTATATCATGTGATTTTGCACTTCTTGACAAATATAATTTGTTTCGTTATTTTAAGTGGTTATCCTATGAAGAATTTCTATATAACATAAACAGCACAATCAAAGACTTTTCCATTCTTTTAGTAACTGATTTATGTATAGGATTCCATTTAGCCCACGGTTGGGAACAAATGATTGGATCTGTCTACGAGGATCTTGGATTTACTCATAATGATCAAATTCTTGTTTCTATTTTCCTGGTTATTCTAGAAACAATTTTTAAACATTGGTGTGGATTGTGTTTTCAGCACAAAAACAATGAAACCCACATATAAAATCCAATCAAACTAAAAATTTATAAATAAATAAAAAAACCAAACCAAAATTTTTTTTTTTTTCAAAAGATAGAAGTGGAAAGCGCTTGGGAAATGTGTATGATTTTTAGAAACTGTGGATATTAGAGGGAATTTGCAGACTAGCAGAGTGAGAAGAAAGAATATCATAAGTTAACATGCGGTTGGAAGAAAATTGCAAACTAGCATCTCAAGTTTTATAGACTCGATTTCAGTCTAAAACTCGAGGATTAAAGACTCGATTTCCACTTGGTGAGGTGGAAATATGATGCCAGATAGATCTCGAGTCTTATAGACTCGAGTTCTAAAAAGCAAAACCGAGTATCTAAGACTCGATTTTGGTACTTGAAGAACGACAGACTTGAAGAATAGGAAGAACGATCTGATGACGAAGAACAGAGGAACAATCTGACGAAGAACAAAGACGAACGTTGGGTGAACAGAGACGAACGATCTGACGAAGAACAGGAACGATCTGATTGAACGCTGGGTGGTCTTCAACAATCTGAAAAAGAACAGGAATGATCTGATTGAACACTGGGTGGTCTTCAGATTTGCACAAAGAACACTGGGTAAGAACTTAGAAGAACACGAGGAAGAAGAAGTGAAGCTCGAGTCTTTCAAACTCGAGTCTTAAAAGTGAAACTCGAGTCTTGAAAACTCGAGTTCCACGTGGATTTTCTTCCACATCAGCTTCCCCCACTTACAAATCGAGACTTAAAAACTCGAGTTTTATCTTGGAACTTGAGTTTTAGACACTCGAGATGCTAGTTTCCAATATTGTTTTGAAACGTGACAACTAACTAATTTTTTTGATATTTAATGTTATTTGGAAAAAAAATTCGTGGATATTGTGGTTTGATAAGAGGACTGACAGTGTGAAGTTGATTTTTTATTTTATTTTTTTAATGAAATCATAGAGGTTTTGATTTGCGTAGTAAAAATAACTAATAACTTCTTTTTTAATAAAAAAACTAGTCTTACGAGATTTGCTTTTTTGTTACATAATCTAAGGTTACTTCTATTTATTTATTATTATTATTATATTTAATATTATCTATTTTAGTATATGACTTTTTTTATTAATCTGTGTGCAACTGACATAGTAATACTGAGACCTAAAGATGGAATCCTTATTCGAAGCTCCATATAGACTTCTCCAGTCTCACCACTGAAGTCCAATTTTTCCAGTCAGTAACTTGTAATGCAAACAATGTTCCACTATACCCATACATGCCTTCTAGCAAGCATCTTTCTGTTTCAGAGTCCAATTATGGTTTCCTCTAAATTCATAGATCATGCAGAGTGTATAGCTTTGTACTAAAAAGATTTTACAAGGACAAACATGTATATGTTTATAGATCGACAAGGTAATTCCCCTTGCTTTGAGAGTGAAGAAGATTACTGTAGGAAAATGGTCTAAGAGGTCTATGCTGCCCAAGCTGAACAGCCCACCCATTTATGTATATTCAAGCAGAAACAAAACAGCTCGAGCTAAACCAAAGCTTTGTTAAAGCAGGAACTGTAGTGGGTTTGAAGGATTTGACCAGACATAATTTATAATCAAAAGAAACATACTTAGTACAAGTACAATTGCCATAACCACATCTAGTAGAAGTACCTGATAAACCTGATTCATTCACAGCATTTAGAAATAACTCATTACCAGTTTGAAAACTACAGATCATTATTTTCCATTCAATTTAAACATTTGAACACAGACATCAACAAGATATCAAGCAGATGCGGCAGCTTCTTCCAGCAACTGTTTCACCTTGGTGATATAATCACTCATCGCTTCATCCTTGGATTTCCCTGGAGGAGAAAATGTTCGAATTTTCTTAGTACAGGCCACAATAACACAGAGCAACTAAACTAACTAAATTGTTGCAACTGATCAGTAAACTGTTACCTTCAACAGCCTTCCAGGCATCCCATTTTGCTCTGTCCCTCATGTTGAATATTCCAGGACGGCCTGCAAATCAGATACAAAAGGCCATGACTTTTTTTTATAACGCAACAAGACTACAAAGACAGACAATGAGTTAAAATAAGCATACAATTTGGCTCAGGTACTTACTGGTGTTCACTGGTCCAACAGTGGCTTGCTTGTAGAGACCATAGAGAATAAGCTTGTTCTCGTTTGTCGTATTCTCTGGCAGGGTCTTGGCTTTCTCTGCATGCTCTTCAAATTCCTCCTGCAATAACCCCAGTGTGGTCAGACTAGTGCAGTTTGATGCATGAATGTCAAGACAGATGAATGAAACAGAAGTCCACCCATTAACAATGCCAAGCATAATAAAAAACCTGAAATTCCAAAACTGGATACCAACGTATTGTCCCTAATGCAACCAAGTAAGGAGAGGGTATCCCTTGACTAAATGCTAATGTTGTTTAGCAGACACAAATGGTCTCTTTTTGGCATCGACGCTCCAAGTCTAAAATCCAGGAGCAGATTAGTGCATTTGGCTAGCCCAAATATAGCCAGCTTTTTTAGGGATTTTGAGCTTATTTTGGCGCATCCCACACCAAATAACAAAACTTTTCCTCCTCTTATTTAAGTACTCCCAGCAAATTAAGCAATAGACAAAGCACATTCAAACGTCCACTTACTAGTAGCACACATGTGATTCAGTAAATTTTTTTTGTAAAATTGTTGTATTAAACTGCTTGTGCCACATTTTTCTTGGCAAGAGGTAATGTTCAACTTTGGAGCTATGTGCCCAAAGTAATTCCATACTAGATTATACTGCAATATGCTAGGGGACTGGGGTGGCTTGGTTGGGCATACAATTCTAAGGTTACGACCACATCCTATTTGACAAGACAAGCATAAAATCAAATCACACCAATTGTAGATCTGGGAGGCATCATCAGACAAATTATCCTATCTACCTCAGTCCATCTGCATATTTGTAATCACTCCCAAGTGCAGATTGAAATCCGATGCAATAGCTAGGCAATTACCATTTCATGGGAGATGTAAAAGTTGTAGAGGAAAATTTTTTGTTAACCTTTTACTTTTACCCTATGAGCTTTTACTTCTCACATGGAGATGGCACAAATCCATTAAGTGCACACAAAATGTTACATAATATATAAAAAGGCTAAATCATGTTTTCAAAAAACGATTTTAGTTATAATTATGAAATAGTGAAATCGAAAATATGATTTCAGCCAACGTGACATTGTGTGTCCCGTACATACCGTGTAACTATCACTACTCTATATAAAAGGTAGTACATGTGCACAAAAGTCCCACTTTTGCGGGGTCAGGGAATGGGAAGGTCATGGTAAGCAGCCTTAACCCCAATTGTTTTGGAGAGGCTGATTTCCGAACTTGAACTTGCAACATGTTGCTTTTGGTGGAAGACACTTGCCATTATAAAAATCAATTCAAGTGTCAAATTTTCTAAACCCATGTTTTTTCCTTCCTTTTCTTTTCATTAATACCCGAAAACAAATTACATGCCAATTGCAATGATACCATCCAGATCTGAATTAATTCCTACCACACCCATAACTATTATTCAAAAGAACAGCAATACCATAAAAAACAATAAAAACAACCCAATATAGATAACCCACTTGAGAATTATGAATGTTTGATAACTTTGCCAATCAAGAGAATATATTGACCAACATATAAATTTAAAACAAAAACCAGACAGAGTTCTCAAGTATAAGGAAAACAAAACTCTGGTTAGCATGGGTACTGAAAATTAATCAACAAAACAATAGATCTGAGAAAATAGAACATAACAAGTGAGTTTTGCAACAGATCTGAATTATGAAAAGAATAATCAAATCAAATCAATTTGATGTAGTAAAGAGCAAATAAGAAAGAGCAGTAATCAAACATAGATTTTGATACAAAGAGAGAAAAACGATGATTATACAAACAAACTAAGATCTAACAATCGTTTAAGGAAAAAGGTTGGTTTACACAAACCTTGAGACCCATCTTGCTTCTTTTCCTACGCTTTTGCTTTTTACTTCTAGTACTGGTTCTAGTTTTATAGACTCGTTAATGTCTCATAGATATTAACGAAATCAAAACGTAAGCTTAGCATTTATATCACGCGGAATGGTGGGTGTGCCTTCCGCTCTGTCGTACTCATGTGTGAGTCAGTGTGGCAGATAATGTTAGTTACTATGCGGCTCCCACACCACACCCCCAACGCTCTCATTGGTTCGTTAGCATATTCCTTTTCCACGATTTTGATGTGCACGAGGTTTTGGTTATATTAAGATTTAGAATAGCCACGTTTACAATATTTTTACAATATTAAAAATGATAAGTGGTTAGTTGTTATTAGTTTTAATTTAAACTTTTGTAATAATTACTTTTTGCCCCACCACTAATAATCTGTAACAATCTATCACTTAAAATTTATTGTGAAAATATTGTAGACATAGCATTTCTCTTTTTACTATAATTTCATAATATTTCTTTTTTAGGGAAGTTAACTAATGCTTTAAAAATGTTGATTTCTTCTCAAAAATAAAAATGTTGATTTTAATTTTTTTTTTACAATTTTTTTATATTTTTCATAAATATGGTATCAAACATTTCTTAAAATTGTTTGTTAATAAATGCCCTAAATACACATATTAATTGGACTTATAAAGTTTACTTTTTGTTTATTTATTTTGAGTTAATTTAATGTAATTTTTCAATTTGAATTTATCTATTGTTAGTGATGTTACACATGAAGAGATTTTTAAGAAACTAAAATTTAGGATTTTAAATGAAGTAAAAGGCTAGGTTTAGTGTGTGCTAATTTTTAGGAAAAAAAAGCTTTTTATTTATTTATTTTGAGTTTAATGTAATTTTTCAATTTGAATTCATCTATTGTTAGTTGTAAAGTTGTTATTTACAACTATGTATTTTATTGGCTTTTATTCCGTGCCAAATTTGATTGTAATTATTATCAATCGTTTATATCCTGTATTTGTTGTGGGATTTGTTGTAAAGGTTGTGTGATAGAGAGTGTGTGAAGACTCAAGCAATTTGGAGGCTGAAGGATTCTCGCGGGTATGTCGCGACCTAACTTCCCGCGAAATGAAGCATGTGCCTTGCACATGCTGGAATGCGAAGAGTCAGGCCAGGTGAAGACAGCTGTCTCTCGCGAGTATCTCGCGGGTAAGGCCTTCCCGCGAGACACCCGCGAGACATGCTGTTCTGCCAGCCTGTACTGACTGACTCACACATTTTGCATCTATCCTATATATACCCTCATTACCCACAAATGTTGAGGAATGCTTCAGAGAGAAAACCCTAGCCAAACACATTGGAAATTAGAGATTGTCATCCCCACCTTTCTCTATACAATTGCTTGTGGTATCTCCTCAACCCTTCCCTCTCCATTTCCACACTATTGAGAGGTTGATAGCCCAAACACTTACCACACCCTTTGAGAGTGTTGAGTGACGTTTTGGTGCTGCTGGGAAGTATTGGAAGAAGCCTGGAATGGCAAATGCAACATGGAGCTTGTTGCGGGATCCGGGGTGCTAGACAAGACACGGTTCCGAGAAGCCTTGTTGGAGTAGGAGCTTGGAGGGCTTAGGTACATCGGGTAGATTAGGCTTGGAGGGTCTCTTGCTAACCCATGTATCCCAACTGATTGTCTAGTGGATCGATTTCTGCTTGGAGGGCGGCGGAGAGGTTTTTCGCCGAGTTCTTCGGTTTCCTCTTCGAAAACACGTCTCGGTGTTTTCTGTGTTTGCATCCTTCTTCCCTACTCTTGTTTATTTCATTTTTACTGCTGTGTTGCTTTAAATATGGATTAGAGTAGTTGTCTTGCTTATACGCTTGTGTTTACACTATTCCGCACTTAGTATTAAGTTAGTGTAAAATCAACTAAGCCGTAATTTTAATTGGGGGGTCTAAATTGCTCTTGTGTTTTCAACACATTTTCGAGCTTTCAATTGGTATCAGAGCGGGTACACTTGTTTTGGTTTCATTACCTAAGTGTGATCCTTGACCCCGTGTGTGTGTTTTGCCATGGATAATGCTTTGTATGCTTCTATGGATGTTGTTGATTGTAACATGCCACGTGTTTGTGAAAATGCCTCTATGAGTGATAATCCTCACGCAAAATACAATACTACATTTTGACAAATTGTATCTATATACTATATTGGCCAAAATTGGAATCTAATTTCATTTTTTAAATAATATAGTTAGTAGGCAATGTTTTTAAACTATATTTTTAACTAGCATCTTGAGTCTAAGAGACTCGATTTTTCTCAAAGACTCGATTTTCATGGTCTAATCACGTCTGATGTGGCATCTTTTTCCACGTGGCGACCACTTGGAAATCAAGTCTCTAAAACTCGATTTAGAAACCAAAAAAATTTAAAAAAAATTTAAGTCTCAAGTCTCTCATGTACAAGCTGAAATACCTAAAAAAAAAAAAATACAATCAGATTAGAGAGAGAGAGAGAAAGAATATAAGGTCACCTCACCAACGTGGGGTCGTGCGACCTGGGTCTCGTGCGGCCTGGGTCTCGACCCGATCCAGCCAAAGAAACCACAGCAGAGAGAGGGAGTGAGACGGATCTGGTTGTGGATGGTTACAAATCTGGTGGTTGCAGTGGTGTTTTTGTTTCTTGGATTGAAGCATGAGAAAGATTGAGAGAGAAGGAGTGAGACAAGAAGAAGAAGAAAGAGAAGAGAGCAGCCTTTTTGGCTTTCTTTTTCTTTCTTTTTTTTTTTTTGCTCTTTTTTTTTTTCTTTTTTGCTCTGATCTCTATTTTTCTGGCTCTGATTTCTATTTCTTTGCTGGGCTAATAAATCGAGTCTTAGAGACTCGATTTCCAGGTGGACGCCACGTGGAAAAATTGCCAACTCAGATCCGATCAGAACATGAAAACCGACCCTCAAAGACTCGATTTATAGGCCCTAAATCGAGTCTCTTAGACTCGAGATGCTAGTAAAAAATATAGTTTGAAAACATTGCCTACTAACTATATTATTTGGAAAATGAAATTAGATTCCAATTTTGGCCTACTATATTATACAAAATGGACTTGTTTGCAATATCATAATGTAAACATGATTAGACTTATTACAAGGAAAAAAAAAAAAGTGGATAAGAACAAGTAATCAATTACTAGTAAAACGATGTTAAAATAAGAGAAAAATGTTAAAACTGTTACTAATTTTATTACATAAATCTTATAAAATGATGTGTATAAATGTGACAAGTAAATTTCAATAACCTAATAAATGAATATTTAAATTAAGCATTATATTGTAAAATTCATATGAGTTTGAGTTATTAATAATTAAAAAGATCCATTATCTGGATATCCAACTGAATGAGGTCTTCAGTAAACCACAAAATAAGTTCAGTTCTAAATCTTCTGATATGAAATAACACTAGTTCAAAATTGAAGTTTTTTTTAATATATAATTAAGCCATAACCAATTTTTAGTTAACATAAAATTTATAAAATTTCAAATTTAAAGCTATTTTTTTAAGGGAATATAAATGTGAAATCACCAAAATTTGAAATTTTGATGGAGGGAATTTATTGAAAGAACTAAAGTTACAAATACTAGTTTTTATATAGCAATATATCTAGTTCCACCATAAACAATATCCAACCAAAAATAAATAAAACGAGTTATTTTGTTCTTAGTTGGCATGATTTTGTGGTTTGCCAAATACCTCCTAAACTCTAAAGCCTCCGATAGGACTACAAAGCCTTCTAAAGTTGTAGTTGTACTCCTGTGTAAGCCTTTGTAATTGGATCAAAGTTGTAGCTCATATTCTTTATTTCTAACATTTCCAATAGGATTGTAATGGGGCGATACAAGAAAAACTCACACAAACCTGGAGTACAGTAGGTCAAGGCAGGATAGGATGAAGGCAACTTGTCATCCTAAGATCCCATCACCTCTTAACATTCCTACCTAGCACAATCTTTCTTTCTTTCTTTTTTTGTCAATGCTTGTCACCATGATCAAAGTGAGAGAAAAAATATACTTGTTCACATAAATTGATCTATTCCAAAATATGCCACTTTGTCCTCTAGTATGTTTAATGGAACAATGCTAGTTTCTCAAGTCTTGATGAAATTTAAAGGAACTCGGGCTTCAAAACAGGACAATTTAAAGGAACACTCAATGAGATCATTGAACATCTCAAGAACATCTTCCCATTTATGTGAAGCAGAGGAGCCAACAACTTTTGCAGGCGCAAGCCGCATCCACGAAGCAGAATCATGGTCAAAGGAAATAGCAGTGTCAGCCAGGAACTTTAGACAGCTAGAAACAATCTGCTGACCCATCTTGGTCCCTTTGCTAGAGCATTGACAACTTAACAAATCCAACTCAGATTTCAATCCATTTAGTATCTCCTCAAGTGTACCTGTCCATATCCGCATTTGCATGACCTGTGGGCATATTGTGTGCCGAACCACCTTCCTTTGTTGTGCAGAAATGTTCAGGAAGTTGCACACTTTAGTGAGTGAATTCACAATCATAGGCTCTCTTTCACTAGGTTCACTGAAACAAACAAATGGGGTGCAGTTGTTACTTGCCGCCAATGATAAGGCCATCAAATGTTTCTGAATCTTTTGCTGAATTGATGGAGACCCAATAAAGACCCTGGCTAGGGACTTGAAAGTTTGCATTTTGTGTTCAATTTCACCATCTAAGACAATTGAATTGTCCCTGACATGAACTACCCTCTCATCCAAACCAAATTTCTCAACAAGTGGCTCAATTCTGTTATCTTTGGAAACTCCTTCTCATACCATTCACAATGTAAAGGCTCTTGATGGGATACTTCTGAACAGTGATATAGCATAACATTCATATAAGCAGCTCCATTTTGCTTAGTTTTTAAACACTTTGCACCATGGACAAGCTTCTGTATGTATGTGTGCACCATCATAAGCCAGCCCAGACTCCTTTATATATATATATAATAAAACAACCTTTTGGATCAAAACCCAAATTCCACCTTAACACATTAGCTGTAAAATTTCGTTTGGACCATTCATCAAACATATGGTGTACATAATATCTTACAAAAATAATTGCATCATAATGAGAGTTAATTGAAGGAAATATATATATATATATACACACACACGTAATGACAAAAAAGGAAATCAAGATAAAGAAACTAGCTTACCATAATCGTGTTCGATGCTGGCAGTGCTAGGCTTTACTGATCAGGGACAAGTCTGCAATTTTTGAAGCTACGTGGAGAACTTATAAATTCGACCATTTTTTTTTTCTTTCGGCATAACTTGGGCTTGATTTATAAGGTCAATGGTCCACTAGTGCAATATATTCACTATAATGAATGGGCCAGAGCTCAATGTTTAATACACTCTGGAAGATTTTTAAAAGCCCATGAAAAATATTAATATCTCTCTCCTTTTTTTTTATTTTATTTTATTTTATTGGCCCTATTGGGTTTTATGTTTTAACTTCTTTCTTATTTTTAAGCTTTAAGTTTTAACCCCTTTTTCCTCAAAATAAAAAATTAACCCTTTTATAAAAAAAAATAATAATAATAAATGAAATATAACATATGACATATTAGATCCTAGTTTACGTCCTCTGAATATTTGATGACAGGTTAATAGAAAACAATTTCATAGAATTTTAGAGTTTCAATGTTGTAAAATTTATGGAAAAATAAAGGAAATGATTTATTGTGTCTTTTTTTTTTTTTTGGGTTCTATAATGTATTGGTTTGATTGGAATGTCGATGTTTTGATTAGCTATTTCTTGTCTGAATGTGATATTGAATATGAATGGAACAATATTATATATGCTATACAATTGGAGTATGATATGGACCTTGTCACTATTAAATATGTTATCCTCTCTCTAAACGATTATGGTTGTAAACATAATGGGATAATGATCATGTTAACGGGTGCTCTTAAGACAATTATTAATAAACCATATCAGGAAAGTTTTTACCACTTTCATGGAAAATATAAAAAACTGACAGAAAAATTACTTGCTTTATCATTTTCTAATAAAATGTTTCTAAAAATAGTTTTTAAGCCAATACATTTAGGGCATTCGTTAACATTTCCTATGTGGTAAAAGAGAGAAAAAAAAATGCTATTAATTTTATTTTATTTTTAGAAGCTATTAATTAAGTAAGTTGCCAAGGAAAGCGATAAGTCCTTACTCATGCCATGGAGAATAGTGTTTTGTAACCATTAGATCTCTTAGAAACCTACAATTTAAAAAAAAGAAAAAAAAAATGTAATTTTTAAGTTATGTTAGGCATATAACTTGAACCTATCTTATATATTGGTTCATCTCAACCATAAAAGGTATCCCCTAATGCTCAACCCTTTAATGCTAATTTTAGCCATAATGGTCTATCGTTTTGTTAAGTGGCACTTTCCTTAAAAAATGAATAAAAATCATCTTTCATGTTAGCCTACCACCTCATCAAGATAATTAAAAAAAAAAAAAATCATTTATTTCTAGGCTTTTCTTAATGATGCTTTGAGGACAGCAATTAAGGTGCATTTAATACTTTATTAAATAATATTTTATATTTTATACATTTTTAACAAATAAAGTCAAACAGCTCATATACCCAAAAAAATCACACATAATGACAATGAATTTGTATATGTAAGCCAATAAATCATTAATAAGTAATAATTGTCTTTTAAAATATATATGTGCATTATAGCTCATAATTTTGCATTTATTAATTCTTAACATACATTGGTTGTGTGTGTTTAGTATCCGCTGTTTATAACCCCAATCTACAACTATAAAGGTTGTGGTGGGACTTTTGTGATTTTGGGCTGAACTACCTCCTATTGCATTGGGCCCAAGTGTTCTGGACAGGAGAGTTGGGACCGGTCCAATTGCAACTCACCTTGGTCGGCTTGCGCACAAACTATGCCCCGTTTGCCGAAACTTTGGTCACATGCCCATGGCAAGCGAAGCTGCTACAGAAGAGTTATGGCAGATAAATGCAATAAAACAATGATAAAAGAAATACGTTACTGTCAAGCAAAGCAAGTAAGAGATCCTTAATTAAAATAGGGAAAAAGAACGATATGGCAACAAGAAACACATTATAGGTGAAATTGCAAAGACAAGAGAAGAAACAATAGCAATAAGCGATAAAATCAAAGAAGGAAAAGATCAGTTTGCCGTGTTCAGTTGTATTACAGGACTAAGGCCAAGGAGGGAACCACTTCCTCAACGTGGGTAACCTCACAGGAGGATCCTGCTATAGAAATTATCCACTTTGAAGGAACGAGCCTGAGTGGCTCATGCCTAAACGAATTCTTTATCCTCAACAGAGGGTAGGCTTTTAGAGGGAGAGAAGGGATTAGCCTATTGGTGCATGCCTGCCATTCTACACTCTCTATTTCTCTTCTTTCTCTTTTTTCTCCGTTTTGTTACTTTGATTCTTTCCCACTCCTTTTCTTTCTTTCTTAGTGCTTACTTGTGTAGTGTTATGGTGATGGTGGTGCTGTGATTCTCTCCTAGTGGTTACTACTATTGCGATGATGTTACTATGCACAACAAGGACCCTTTATATATTGCCTGCCGTGATTGGTTTTTACCATTTTAGCTTTTAACTAATTTTGTCAGGTTTAGGATTTTCTTCCTAACCACCCACTGGCTTGTTAGCTGCCCAGCCACCACCACTTACCTGTGCTGGCTGTGCCACTCCCCATTACTACACAAAGAAGATTGTTTTGTTTGCTTGCTCACTGTGGCATTCTTATCCACCATAGCGTAGGTGTTCTCTCTTACTATCCCTTATGGCATGCACCTAGTGGTTCCAACTCATCCTTCTTTCTTTTGGGTAGTATGTCATCCCAACAGGACATCACCCCTTAAAGAATTTGAGCAGGAACCCCAGAATAGGTTTTCCCTTCTCTCCACCGCCAAAATATACCCTCTCTTACCTCTGACCCATGACCCACCACTCCTGTATTGGCTAGGTACAAGTTGGTAGTGCTTGGGCCTTGCGCGTGCTCCACTTCCCGTGTACGTCAAAAACCTGTCCGCTGCTCATGTGTTTGCCACGATCTGGAGGCTCATCTATGCATTCAGTCGCTCATCCTTGACCTCTTATGGCGTGAACTGATCTTCTAATTTTCTATTCTTTATTGGCTTGCTCTTTCGAGGGCTGGGCCTTGCTTGATTGTGGTTTTCCCCTCTTTAGCCCATTTTTTGCTCCTTCTGTAATCTTGTTGTCATTCCTGCCATACAAGTGTAGCATTTAAGGCAAACAGGTTGATTGTGAAAACATTATATAAGATTTACTGGGTATAAGGGCAAACAGGTGTAGCATTTAAATTTTAAGGGTTTATGGTCAGGGACGTAGTTATGCTTGGACCAGGGGAGGCAATGGTCCCCTCGGCGCAACGAGAAAAAGCAAAATATAAAATATATAAAGCTTGGATTTGAATTTTCATGCTCCATTTTTGTTCAATACTTCCATACTTTCACAAAAAGTACACTTTCTTTATTCAAATTTTATTAAATTTTGATTCTTTTTGTGAGTTTCTATTTGGATTTCAAATGATTTATGAAATTTATCTTAAAGAATTAGCATAGGATAATTGTAGCTTGAGTGTTTGATGAAGTTCTCCAAAGAAGCTTAGGATTAAAAAAAACACACACATATATTCTTTTATAAGTAGCTTGGATAAAAAAACATGGTTGTTTTTGGGTTAATCTAGAGCTACAATATGCAGTTTTAGGTTATAACAAATTTTTTAAGTATTTGGGTTTGAGTGTATCTCACCCCCCTCACTCAAATCCTATCTCTGTCGCTATTTGGGTTTGAGTTTTAGGGTTTAAAGAGTTTAGGGTTAAGAATGAGAAACCCCCCCCCCCCCCCCCCCCCAAACACATTCTTTTCATAGAGTATGTGATCAAATAAGTTTCATTATTTACTATAGTGATGAAATTAAGTAATAAGAGTTACTAAACCTATCTTTAAAAAAATTTAGCTTTATTTCTGTAACAAAAAAAAAAAAAGTAGTACATCTAGAACACTAATTAATGACTCAAAACTGGTAAAAGTCTTAATGCTAATATTAATAAACAATCCTATCCAAAAATAATGATAATAATAATAATAAACAATACTTAACACTGCTATCACAAATAACAATGGAAGGTATTTTATGAGATCAACTCTTAAGATATTTTCTCCAATACCAACAAGGTATCTCAATAAGATATTTTCTTCAATACTGAAGAGGGTAAAATTAGGGATGACGGATCCATTTAAATAAACTTGATGGTGCCAGATCAGTGGGTTGATAGTGCACGGATCCAAAATGCATGGACACATAGTGGACGAATCTAAAGGCCACATGGCATCCACCTGGTTTTAGTGATCTCCAAGGAATCCTAAATGGAAACAACTTATGTCTCACGATTAACCCTAGCCTATAGAGTCCCAATACGAATAGAATCCTAACATAAGGAGGATCTCATAATATCCGCCCATTAATGATGATCTTCTCCATAAGGAAACGCCTTACTACACAAGAAACGGAGGTCGGTTCTACACTACTATAAAAACCTAAAAGCCCTCAGAAAACAAGGTACGCACAATTTCTATAAAGCTCATACTCTCTAGCATTTTTGGAGCTCTCTTCTGACTTAACTTTCGGAGGGTCTTTGGCCAGTACCCTACTAGTGCCCTTTGATTGGTTCTTCTCTTTTGTTCTTCAGGTGCACCCATTGACACATGTGTGGACGATCAACTCACTGACGATTTTTGTGCATCATCAAATACCAACAAGGTATCTCAAGAAGGTCTCGTAAGACCTCTCATTCACAATATGTGGCATTAGTATTCCGTTTTATGTTTCATCAACCATAGTTTGCTAAGTGGGAGGGTGGGACTCACTATTTATGTGAAAAGAGGAAATACAACATTATTTATATTTATTAAAATTTTTATAAAGCAACCAAAGTTTGATATGGAGAAAAGACACTCAACAAATTATAATTTGTGCATCACAAACTGAAACACATAATACAGGTTTATATCCTTGATTCCATGAGTTCCTATTTTCCTTGATAAGCATGTTGACAGATAAATAAATAAATAAATAAAAACTGGTAGTGACAACTAAAATAATAATTAAGTGGCTGGATCTGTACTGTGTAATAAGAGAGTATTCATAAATATACATTGTTAATGTTTATGGTACATGAAGAAAATATAGAAGTTAATTAATAATTTGCAGAAAATCATAAGATCTTTAAATCCCACACTACATATTCCAAAAAGAGAAGAATTAAAAATATTCAATTTTCCCTCCATTTTCATTTTATTTTTTCAATTTTAAAAAACCTGAAATAATGAAAATAAACTATAACTAAGCATGAGTTTGGATAGGAACGCATTTGCGTTGCGTCTGGCGTTTGTTTTTTTTGGCTGGGTCATGTGCAGTGTTTATGGGACCCGCAAGTACGGGAAAACATAAATGTAACTTTAAAATTGGGTCCCATGGCACTATTCATACTTTTAAAAATTATTTTGCTACAATATTTTCAACAATAAGTTTTCAGTTTTCAGCAATAAGTCGTATCCAAACATAGGTCCAGAAGTGCCCTTGTCCATAGCCATAGCCAGAGGGAAAGCTAGAAGGATTAGTTCTGCTAGCATTAGGGGCAAAAGGGACGGTTCCTTGGGCAGAAATATCAGCAAGAAAGGTAGAAGAAGAAGAGAGTAACTCAGCTATAGTCTTCTCCTTCATACGAGTGCACAGAACTTTGTGGAACACCTTCAATGATTCATTCATTTGTTGTAACTCTTGAAAGTTAAGCTCCTCAGAAGGAACCTCCCACCAACCCCTATTTTCTCTTGCCTTTTTCAATTTCTAAAGTGCCTTTTCTCACTCTTTCTCAGCCTTGAGTTGCCTGAGAAGCTCATCGCATTGTTGGTTGAGCTCATTGATTCTCACCCTCCAATATTGAGCCTCTAAAGGATGGGTACTACTATCCTCTTGGGCTTGTGGAGGGTTTTGTTTTAGGAAGCGGTTGGCCACAGACTCAACTGAGGGATGACCAAATGAAAAGGACTTTCCAGCTGGTGAGAAAACTACCACACCAACCTCAGTACCACATAGAGTCACCAACTCACTAGCTTTTTTGTTGATACCAGTCCAGACCTACGTTTTGAGAAAGTAACAAGAAGATCAACTTCTTTGTCTATTTTCTTCATCTCAATCTTTTGTTTTCCCTTGGTCTTTTTGCTCTCCATGGCTAGAAAAATAGAGAAAAGAGATGATGGTCTTTTAATTTCTTGTTTGGCTTGAACAGATGGCTATCTTGTTTTAGTAGTGATGCATATAAAGAAGTGGAAAGCTTAGGTAATTAAATTATTTGGATTATCATTATCAAAAAAAAAAAAAAAAAAAAAAAAAGATTTGGATTATCCAAAAAAAAAGGTAATTAAATGATTGTATGCGATATTGTTTTCTCTTTGAGTTGTCTATTTCTATGGACTACCCTCTTAATTTTGAATAGTGAATTTCATTGGTTGGCACTATTAATTTTCTTTTTAACATGCCAGTTATTGATTGTGTTTCATCTATATTCCCCATAAAAAAATAAAGCATTTTTATGTACTCACAGTTCAAGAAGTTATTATAGGTATCAAATTCCCTAATTAACAATTTTTGTTTCATATTAATTATCTATAACCTTCTTATAGGTACTTTAAGATGCATCTCTACTAGTCAATAGCTTTGTAACTCAATTGTCACATTTTCATGTACAAAGTGTTTGGAGATTTAGGAGGAAAAAATGTTCGAACTACAAAATTAGCAGCATATTGTAATTATCTTTAAAAAAAATACTAAATCTATTATAAATTTTACTACAAAAAACTTACAAACTGATATGGAAGAGAATGTGATTGGTAGTACTTCAATAACTATAAGATAACAAACGAGTATTTGAAATTGCTTATTTTGATTCATGACACAATACTTTGTAAGATCTATTTAATAAAATTTGTAATATTTCTAACATCATTCAATTTTTTGAGCATTCTAAAAGTGGAAGGGAAAATATATAACTCATTTATAAAAATATTGCTTAGTTTCCCATTTGGGGGCCTTTATCCATTAGAGGCCCTAGGACATGGCCTAGGCCTAGGGTCGGCTCTAGATACAATTATATCACAATCGTTAATTAGGGTATTGGGCTTAAAGAGTTAGATATTAAGAGAGCTTTAGACTTGTTGGTAGGAAAAAAAAAGTGTTGGGCTTGTTTTGCTACCACGTATACAATATACTTTATACTACCCTTTAATAACTACCAATATAATATTGGGACAATCAAAAACATTTATTAATTAGCATAAAGTTCACACACACACACACACACACACACACACAAAATACTCATGAAAGCCCTTTTTATGAGGGTGAAGTTCTTTCATAGCGAGGGAGGAAGAAGTAGGCCACCAACACAAGAAAATTATAAATTACTCTAGGAGTATAATAAATGTGTAATCTCTCACATAATTATAGGTCTCACTAATTAAACTCAAGGTGAAACCTGTTATTTATGTGAGAGTATAATAAATGTTGTACCCTCACTTCTCACATTACTAATGGATCCCTTCATAAATTTAATTAGTAAAACATACAATTATATGAGAGAGTACACATTTATCATAGTCCTTGAATATTCTATAATTACCCCACCAACACTAAGGGAACAATGGGCTGCCAGTTAAACCCCAATAAAAGCATTGTTGAACAAGGTAGAAGAGGAAAAATGAAATTAACTGCCAATCATTGAATAAGAAAAGTTGTTGAAAAGAATGTATCAATATTCTCTAGAGTTCCTAGAGTACACTACAATGTGAAAATCTTTAAGGGTCCGTTTGGTTGGAGTGAAAATTGGAGGGATAGAAAATGAGAGAGAGAAAATGGGAAAAATGTGTGTTTGGTTGGAAATGGAAAGGGGTAGAGAAAATGGTGTGGCCCAACAGTTTTCTTTTCAAGCCCACCAAAACTTAATCTTCCAAGGGAAAAAACATGAGGGAAAATGGGAAGTTGGTTTTTTGGACGAAATTGCCCATCCAATGTTCAAATTTTATTAAATCTTTTTCTTTTTCTTTTTCTTTTTTGTATTTTTCCTCTTTGCTATTTCGTCTTTTCAAAATTCATCATTTCTTTTTTTATGTGCACATCCATTTTTTTGTATTTTCTGATATTATCATTCTTTTCTTTTTTGGTGCTCATCCTTTCTTTTCTCAACATTTTTTTTTTATTACTAAATATTATTTATTTAAAATGAACTATTCATTCAATCACAATTTTTTAATAGAAATTTAACGTATTATTTTTTGTTTTATCTAATTGGGACACGATAATAAATTTATACAATTCCTCTCAATCAAACAAAAAAAAAATTTCATCCCTCCACTTTTTCATTTTCCCAACCAAACACCATGAAAAAAAAAATTAAAATCTCTTCTACCCTCCAACTTTTCTATCACCTTCTAATTTTCTATCCTCTCACTTCTCCACCCTCTAATCAAATGAACCCTAAATCCCAACATTTCCTTTATAATAAAGGGGGAAGATATATATCTAGGTTACCTTAGTGGTTAACACGCGTGCCATGTTGTTTTCTACCTTTTCAGTCAAAAAAAAAAAAAGGGGGAGGGGGGGGGGAGATTTTGCTGCATGAACATACCACCCGTCCCCACCCTCCTCCTCCCATGGCCAGTAGGCGGAGTTATATTCCGATTCCAAGGGTGTAAAAACTAATTTTATCACTTTGATTTTAAACCAAACAGCATTTTTAAGATATAAAAAAATTCAAAGAGATTGTCACAGCATTTTACTTGCAACATCCGCACGTTTTATGCAAATTTGAAGGTTGCAAGTGCCTTCGTTGACCTTGTGGCCTTGATGTCTTGTCTTTAAGAATGGCCCTGTGGTAGTACATAACCTGTCCTCGTAGTGATTATATCCTGTTGTACATAATTGCAATTGCTCTTTGCCCATCCCTCTCTTCTCAACAATTCTCAACATGATTAGTTTTTGATAAACATTCACAGCATCTTGAGGGGACTATTACTAGAAGGGAGACTATTAGAACTATTACAAGTGAGGGAGACTATTAGAAGTGTCAAGAGCTGCCATTGTTGCAACATATGTACAATAGGATTGAGATTTGGGGTATTGCACCGAGTGCATTACTTCTCAATGACTGAGATTGAGAATTAAGAAAGCACTTTCAATCTTAGACTTTGAAGTTTGAATACAAATATTTAAGAAAACTTAAAAGTTGGGGAAGTAAAAAAATTTGTGAGACGTATAAGTAAGGCATTGCACCCGGTGGGTAGTGTATCAAATCTCAATCACAATTACTATGACAATAGGTACTATAATAGAGAATATAAGAGACTATTCTTATTGTACCACCACATATTAGCATGTCGAATAACAGGCGTTGTAGAGTCATGCATCAAGCACCATGTTGTTACCTTTAACCTTTATATGTTTGGTTTGTATAACGCATAAATCTTGACTGTTATATCAACACATAATGAAGTTCCCAGTAATTTAATCTATGGCACCCTGCAGCTTACCAATAAGACTTAAATTCACCACATAACAATTGACAAGCTTCAAGCAACCAAGAAAAGACCAAAAATAGCAGCACTGCCTAGTTTAAAAGTGCTTAAATTTATGGCAAGACATACCAAAAAAAGTTAGCCATATCAATGCCTTACTCCAAAAAACCTAGTCTAGTTACAATTGAGAGACCTCATAATCACTTAAAAACCTAAGACCCACCTAATAAATATCAGATATGAGACTTAGCACACATCAACATAACACACACTCACACAATCCAATCCAATCCAATTTGGGATATCACATAGATCTACTCTCCTGATTGATTTTGAAATAGATATGGTGTATAGAGACACAAAGAAGAGGATCCATGACTAGCAGAACAAATCACATCTTCTAACGTGACACACATATATATGGGCACGGTGCTTATGTAAAGATCAACATGATCCTCTCTATTTCAAATCCTGTTTATTTCATCCATTTTATGGTTTAGATTTTATTTTCTGCTTACAACAATGTACAAGTTGTCATATTATTTAAAATTTTAAATGATGCAACTGTATCCACCATATATCCCTCGCCAAGTTTTGTTTGCCAAATATGCAAACATGGTTACTGCCTTACTGGATAAATGATAGTCAAGGAGGGAATAATCTTTTTTCAACAACCAATAAAGACTTTTTACTTCTTCTTTTTTATTATTGGAATTCTTTCTCAGTAACTTGTGTGCTATTGTCCAAAGAATTCTTTCAAATTTACCTTTATGCCTCCATCTTTCCCACTATAATTTGATCCTAACAATATCCCTCCCCTAAATGACTGCTCTTTCTTGCTTGTAACTTTTATTCTCCGAGCAAAAGGTTTTTCCTATGCATTGACGGTCCAAAATTTGAGGAATGCTTCCAAATGTCGAGTACTTCATGATTATTATTATTTTTTTGTCTAAGGCTTTGTAAAAACGACTAGCTCCCGCAAGCAAAGCTGCTCAATAATTCCACTTTTAACTGTTTTGTTTACTTGATGCAGCTTGATCTCATAAAGCTTTGGCCAATGTTTTCCTCTCACTGTTTTGGGTGGAAAATCAAATACAATTTGAATAAGCCATGATCAGCAGATATTCTTGAAAACAAGTCTTAAGCAGATATTCTCGAAAACAAGTCTTATTAGATGCAACATTATTCCTTTAAAAAAATGCTTGAGTTAATATAAACATTAAGAGATTGCAATGACAGAAAAGCAGGTAGATGGTAATGAACTTTTAACGAGAGAAATTAAAGAATAAAAATTTGCAGGCAGCATCAATTAATAACATACAAAAACTAAACAACAAAAGAATGCAATATATTCCAAAACCCTTTTTATCACCCTTCCTATACAGTCAGCAATCTGCCTCCAGATAACCAGTTTGAAACTTAAAATATTTAGGAATATGCAAATCTTGGTAAACGTGGGGAATAATTATACCATAAAACTAGTGAACTTGAGTTTTAGCTCACTAACTTTTATTTTTTCTGTTTTTGGCAGATAATCTCCCTAACTCGACTGGTCATGAAACATCGAATATCCCAAAAATTCACAGGCCACATGCAAGATGATGATAATGCTGATTTTAGAGCAATCATATCAAACATTGGAGCTTACCAAAGATGCGCTTTTTAGCACTGTCCCAGGCTATGCCATTTAAAACATCAATACCCTAGAAGGACATGAGATTTCCAAAGAAAAATTAATTAGACAACTTCTGACCAAAAAATATAGAGGCAACTTAAAGAATTTTTTTTTTTTAAAAGCATTTAATTCTAAGAAAGATTAAGAAGAAGTAAAAGTAGATTCCTAAAAGGAAAGCCATTTTTAAGGAGTCTTTTCCTCTCTTTCAGGGAACC
Source organism: Quercus aquifolioides (assembly GCA_019022515.1). Lineage (NCBI taxonomy): Eukaryota > Viridiplantae > Streptophyta > Magnoliopsida > Fagales > Fagaceae > Quercus > Quercus aquifolioides. Next base: position 3,782,161 of record CM032336.1, on the reverse strand, counting down.
AAATAAGGCCTACATGGTATTACAATTCACAAGGTGCACTATAATAGGCAAAGTAATTTTTTTAACAAAGAGTATTTTATATTTTGTTCAAATACTTACATTATTCCCAGCTTGTACCAAATTTTCCCTGTAAGAAAAGAAAAGGATAGAAAGAGGACAACTGAGTGCAACTTTCAAGAACATAAAATAGAACTTAATTTATCTAATTGTAGGTGTAAACATCAGCTAATTCATCAAAATGATAGGAAATGCAAAGGAAAACCTTAAATTTTGAAGAACCCATCCAAGCAAAGTACCATCCTTAGGTGAGATTCTAGCAATGCAGTCAGTCTACAGAATGAAAATTTTGAGTCATAAAGTAATCCAAGAAAACAGAAAACTTTTCAACCCATGAAATAATGTTTATCCAACAAACAACAGTATCATGTAAATTGTAGATCATGAAGGTAGCAATAGCTAAGAAGCTGAAGCTTCAAAGAAGTCCACTTGTTGGAAAACCCTGGTCCTACAGAGGATATCCATAACAACATACTGCAATGAGAAGTTGCATCTTGGTCTATCCCAGGAAGTAGGATTTAAATGGTCAAAGATACTTTTGAAAGGGAGGAGCTGATTTGGGAAGTAAAAGAGACAAATTTAGTTTTATTATTGTTTGAACATTAATTGTGCTTTTATTATAGGCCCTAGTATTTAATTAGGTTAATTAGAATTTTTATTTAAAGTTTAGGGTATTTTTGTCATTCAATAAGTAGGGTTTCTTACACCTAGGGTTTAGTTTTTCCTATATAAGCAAACAACTGTACTCCTTTTGGAGATGATTTATAGAGATGATTTGATGAATCAAAATTTCTATTGGTTTCTTTGGTTTAGTGCTGATTCTAGCCAACCCTAGGTGCTAACTCCTAACAGTTTTTTACTTGCTTAGTGCTGACTCCTAGGTTCCTGTCGTTTATTTTCCTGTCTTTTAAATTTATTGTTGCAAAATTCAAGTTGTCCTACGCCAAGAGCATCTCATGTTCCAAATATAGGAGGCAATAGCATGGGCTTTCACATGGCATAGTTGGTATTGTAGCTTAGCTTAGCACAAACACTAATCAAAAGAGTGCAATTTAGTGAACTTTTCTGGGGAAGCTTGTAATTTACTGTTGTGTCAGTAAAAATGCAAGATATAAAACCATATATACAAACTCTCCACTCATGCCATGTAAAAAAAGATATTTTTTAAGCAAGTAGATTTTTCCATAGGTTGAAGGTTTACATATTTCATGCCCTGCTGCTAACTTTCCAAAAAGAGGTCAAATATCCCACCAAGGAATCCCTAAGCCAATGCCACTTAGATATGCAAATCATGGCCCACAACTAAAAAAACCCCAAATAGCATGAAAAACAATTTTACAATTGATGATGCAAGGACATACCTGCCAAACATTTGCCCAAACTTCTCCCTTTATATACTCCAGTTCGTTAAGGTTGTTTACTTCACGACCATTATATGTGTTATATGTGACAATATGTTTTCCTATGACTACATTAAAGAAGTCAAATCAAATTTTTTGTAACATATATAAATTTATCAAAAAGAGAGTTAAAACTGAACAAAAATCTACTATCACATTTTGGGGGGATAAAAATTATAAAGCTCATGAAAGGGGTAAAAGACTGAAGGCCTGATAATATACTGCCAGAGAAAGCTTAAAATCACTTAGATTTGATGCAGCATCAGCAATGTCAGGCACTCAAATAAACAAATTGCAAAAAAAAAAAAAAAAAAATACAGACTCACTTTTTCTTTCTTTTTTGGGGGAGGAGTAAGAAATGGAATTGATTCCAACTGTTGTATACAAACAAACCTTTGAAATTTTGATGGTTAATCAGCTACAATGTTGAAGTCCCATCACTTCCAAACAAGACATTTTCATCAGTTGCCAGACCCCAACCATCTTTCATCTTATGAGTAAATTTCTCAAACTGCATGGAGTATAAAAGCATGAAGCTTGTTACATATGTCAATCATCATATTAGGGCACACCAAAAAGGAAAAATCTCAGTCAAAAAGAACATTGCAAGAAAAAGGAAACAATTAAGAAGTCAAAATAGTATAGTATATGAATGACATGTTCATCTAGGATGAGATTAAAAAAAGGATCGCTTTCTATATTTATACAACACATCAATATCACCCCAGAAGGTAATTACAATGTCAAAGACATCACTTATTCCAAATCTAAGTGTGATTTTCACAATTAAATTGTACTAATTATTTCCATTAGCAGAGCCCACATGATTAGGTAGTGAAATCTTAATGGACAGTCAGCTCAACATCTCAAAGATTCCAAACACATCTGCCATTAGGGCCAATTTGGTAGGAAGGATAGAAAAGTAAGGGATGAATGAAATGGGATGGGGAAAAAAATAAAAATTGCAGCAAAATTATCTTTTTTTTCCTTCACAATTTTTTGATAGGAAAGATGAAAAAATGGAAGGATAAAAAAGAATATGTATCTTGTAATAATTTCCCATTCTATCATTCTATGGAATTGTTTTTGATGAATTATAGGATAAATTTGTCAAATCCTTTATTCTTGTCATTTTTCTCCCACTTCAGATGAATAGAAGATGGTGAGGCCAGAAGGAATATGCTCATGGCCCTTTTTCTTCTTCCTCTTTTTATAGTCAACCAAACAAGAGAAAATGATAAGCCACCTTGCATTTTCATTCCCTTCCACAATCCACCCTCCCAAATATTAGGTTTCCAATGCATTTCCCAACACTACTCCATCAAGTCTTAATTGGCCCCAACAATCTAATGTTATGTCCCATTTCCAAAATTAATAAACAGTTGGAATTGCAAGTAGAAGAATATGGCACACACATGCAAACATATAGGAAATTTAAAACTAACTGGTGCAGATTTATTTTTAGCAAATTTTTACAGTACTTTAAGTCTCTTTTTTTTTTTTTTTTTTTCTCCTTTTTATGTGTATTTTAATTCGTTTTGCATTGCATTTAAAATAAGTATTTCAACAAACATAAGAAAAAAAATAAAAACATTACACAAGGAAAAGAGGTGAAGCACAAACTTTGCTTAAATTATTTCGGCCATATATGAAACCAGTATCCTTCAACCACGTAAAAAAAAAACGTTACTTGGAACAGCCTATAAAGAATGTAAAAGTTACTATATTAGCATCATTACTCTTTCAATTGTTAGAAGCACAAAACATATAAAAATAAACAATTAAGAAACTACATGATTAAATACAAAGAAAATGATGAAGCAACAGTGCAAAATATATTGGAGGAAAAGCATAAATGTTAAATAAATTAACTACACATGCTCAACAATTCTATATTGCAAATAAAAAATCTTGCTGAAATTATTGAAACTTTAGAAAGAATTGTATGCAAAACATATATGTTTTTTGCTCTACCGTTATATTAATCCACTGTTTTTTACCTACTTTTCTGGCACATTTATTATTGTTGCTTATCAAACAATGAAGTAGTAATCAGAGAGAGGTTTCCATTGCACCAGCCCCACAGTTACGTAATAGATAGAGAAGACCTATGTCTCAAAACCATAAGGATAGACAGTCCTTGACAACATGCTTATTTGCACCAAGATCTATCATCATGGACTTCTTTCATGGTGTTAAACTACTCAAAAAGAAAAAACAATCAATCCAATCAAACTTAAATCTAAACAAGTTATGATAAAGAGTGAGGCAATCAATGGGAAACAGAAGACATGGTAAATCGCATGCATACCAATTTGAGTAATATTCGTAGAATGGGTGGGTTGCACACATCCGTGTGTAGGTGCACATGTTTGCTGGCAAGTGGAAACAATGTAAAAACTATATTTCAGATGTACTGAAGTGTCTTAACATGCAAGCCCAAATAGGAAGGAAAAGGTCAAATAACCAGCGCGTTAAATTGTAATAGCATGCTTTACACATCAATCCCACAATACAAGATGCATTCATAATATCCTTTCATTACCATGACATGGGCTTATGAGCCTCTTATAAATCTCAAGATAAGACAATGCAAACTATTAGACTCAAGTTACCTGCAAAAATTTTAGGGGCCAAATCAGAGGAACTATGGCTGACGAACAACTAATTAGTCTACTAGAAAACATCAAACTTAATGGTGCCGTCCAGGTGCTTACTACCTTGGCATGTTTGCCTTAGAACAAAATTCTCAATAATGAATTTCTTCATGTGTAGTTAAAATTAATATCAAGAAATTAACAATTATTCTTCAAATCCAACATCATATTAAAGGGATAATCAAGTTAATCCCTATGAATAACAAATCCAGGAACAAATAACGAATGCCTGAATTTTAAATCCTCAATTTAATGAACATAAAAGAAAGTAGAACTGAAATTAATAAAATTGCCCTCACAAACCTTTCATCAAGAAGAGTTAAACCCTCCCCAAAGTAAGAATCATCCATCTTCTGGAGAACCTCAACCTGTAGATACCCAAAAAAAAAAGAGGAAATTATATTTAAAATCTTTAATTTTAAGCATGGAAAATTAATTGATATAGTTTAGTCACACTGATTTCTCGACCACTCACTACTAAACTAAGTATAGCTAATCTACTTATAAAGATACAATCTTTGATTTTGAATATGCAGCACACTATGTAGCCACATTCAAGCCATAACTCTCTCCTTACCACAGCCATCAATTGATCTAGATAACAGAAATTTCTTTTGAGAAAGTATTTTTCTTGCTTTTAACATGATGAGTATTAATTTTATTATGAGAATGATAAGAACTGAGTATTTAATAAAAACATATAACTAAATGTAAGATACAGAAAACTATAGCAAAGAGAGACAGAGAGAGGGGCGGAACGAAGTCACAGTCGGAGCTGAACTCAACGTAGAGTACTTCGGCGAAGAGTGTTTTGAGGCCTTCAATAGCTTTAGTTCCATGCAGCTATAGTTTTGTATTTGGTGATGCTAAAAATATCAATATGGCTTTTTAGCACTACCAATAATAATGCATAGCAGGCATTTAAGAGTCGCAACTCACAACAACTCATTGTAAAGTTGAAGCAAAAAATCTACTTGATAGTTGATGTCGTGTCCTAACAAAACAACTCGGTGACCACTGACTCAACTAACAAATTTTAAAGGGTTTTGTGGGTTTGGTTTGAGGATTTAAAGTCAAGCAATTTGAAGTAACAATTACTAATATAAATTGTTTCATATATAATAAATATAAAAGCATATGATATTAATATATATCTCTATTCAAAATTTCAAATGTTGAATAAAGGCGACAATTTTTGACAAAGATAAAATAGAAATAGAATAAAATTTAGTTACAAAATTGGTTGTAACTTAATGCTACAATCTTTTATTGGATTACATCTTCTTGTATCTTCCATGCTTGCAAATTTTTTTAAAAATTAAAGATTAATAGCTATGTCATTAATAAATTATTTAAATTGTAAGTTTTTGTAGTTTAAAATTATGCATAAAATATAAACTTATAGATCATATAATAAATAATATTTGATTGACACAAAATTTGACATGTATATTAAGAGCGTAAAGAACATGCAATTCAATAGATAGATTTTCAAAATATGTAGTAATATTTATTTTATTGAGTAAGGTTATAGTCTTAGGCTACAATTAATTTTGTAGCTAAACTTTGTTCATAGAAATATACATGAGTTGCATATTTATTGGGGAAAATTAGATAAAAGGCTCAAAGTTTATATCCTATTTTAAATAAGGTTCATTTGAATTTGGTCAATTAAAATCACAAATTTATGAAATTGTTTCATTCTAAAGTATAAATTTGTAAATTTGTTCATTTTTATTATTCGTTTTTTGTTAGTTTGTTTTAAATATTGGAACTTATTACTAAAAGATTTGAACTGTTTCTCCATTAATGTATTTCATATTGGAGTATTTATTGCTTTTTATTTGAAATTTTTATTTTAATTATTGTGATTTATTTCTTAATGAATGTCATGTGTATGTACATGTATAATTTTAGAATCATAATTTTAATCAATGCCATTTAGGTGAAAATTTTAACAAATTAAAGATTAAAAAATACACATATAGATTGGACAGATTTGAAATTATGACATTCATTCCATGATGATTATTTTTTATTATTAAACCAAGACAACAAATGATTTTTACTGTAAGCAAGGATTTGAATTGTGATATACTTTACTTGATAACAAAAAATTTACTAGTGAAGTTAATTAGGACCCATGATTTTCACGAGGGGATCTCTTATGAGACTAATAACATGTAAAACCAACACTTGTTATAAAAGAAAAGTCTCCAAGATAATTTTTCGAATTTAATATAGAAGAAACTTTTACATTTCAAAAATAGAAAGAACCAATGGTTTCAATTCATCCATGTTTATACAATTTTCTCTTCTACTAATATTTTGACCCAAGTCTTGTTTGGAGGACCTCATTTAAGGCATCTATTTCATGATGATTACTTTATGTCAGCTAAGTTGCCCAATGATTTTTAATGTAGGTTGGATTCTAATTTGGTTACCTTACTTGACAACAAAGAAGTTTACCAGAATTAATTGAAATTATGATTTTAACTAGATGATATACCATCATCTTATAGCATGCGAAAGTCGTCACGAAACCCATATTTATTATGAAAGAAAAGTGGCCCAACCTAATTTCTGAAAGGACTTTGTTAACAGGTGCCGGCCAGCACCTGTTAATGAACCAGTTATGGTTCATTTATTATCTATCACAAATCTCACTGCATTGGAAATTGGTAAAATTTTTCTTTTCAGCTGTGGTTTATCACAAAATAATTTGGCTTTCTCTATCTAAACTGACACACATTTAATGCATATTCAGTTTTTTCCACATCCCTAAAAAAAAGTGAATAGTTTAATGCACATTAATGGGTGCTGTACAACACCCGTTAACAGCACCCTTTGTGAAATTTAACATGGATGAAACTTGTGCATTTTGAAAATAGAAAGACCAACAAGTAGACGTGGCAAAACGGGCGGGTCAGGTTAATTGGGTTTGCGGGTCAAATGGGTCACGGGTTAAAACAGATCATTTTTAAACGGGTCAATCGGGTTACGGGTCAGTCGGGTTGTGAGTCGGGTCGGTTTGGGTCGAGTTTACTCATATTTTTCAAACAAGTTTTTTTTTTTTTTTCAATTACAAAAACAAATCAGTTACAACTTGTTTATAGAGAATGTATAAAATCAATTAAGAAAATGAATTGCACTTAATGCCACATGTTAATATCCTTCCAATTCTAATAGTTTTGAGCATGGCAAAAATTATTTATAGTCATAAATTCATGATGGAAAAAGTTTTCAATGTTAATAGTTCATCGTCAAAATGCATATGATTACAAGTTTACATCTTCAAAAAGAGATAGATCTTAAAACAAACAAAATAAGTAAGCTAGCAAAGTAGCAAGTTATCGGTCTTCTTAAGTGCACATGTTCTTGTTGCATTTAAAATAATAGTAAAGTTAGATTACTTAGAAAGATAAACTAAACAAAAAAAAAAAAATTAAAAATAAACATAACATATTAAGTAAAGAAGAATAAGTAAATATTTTATAAGAATTACACATCAATCTCAATCTACTCAACGTTGGTAGCAGATTCAGCACTGCAAATATTCATACTTGCAAATTGTAGCTCAAGTTGGCCAATTTCGTCAGCATCTTCATCTACAATATAATATTTTAATATAACTTAATGTACCATGAAAGCAAATCAATAAAGAATTAAAATTGTATAATTATGACTATAAAAAAATTAAATTACCTTCAAATCCATATAGCCAACTTTTAGTACACAACGTAGCTTCCGCATTCTCAGGTAAAACTTAAAAGACGTGATCGATACGGAGTAAGAATTTTTTTCCCAGTGCTAAAACTTGATTCAGAAGCAACAGTGGTTATCGAAATGCTCATAAGATCCCGTGCCATTAAAGAGAGCACTGAAAACTGGTTGTAATGCTCTTTCCACCAAGAGAGAACTTCCAACTTTGAATTTTGTTTTTTTGTTAAGTCTAGGCTCTTCTAAATACAAGTCCAACTGGGATTTTTTTTTTGTTTTGGCACCACGACCACTTTCATAACGATCAAATTCCTAATCATTAAAAAAAATTGCAATGAAAAATAATACCACACAACATTACAATCTTTATTATTAAAAAACATAGCACAACATTCAGCTGAATCCTAAATGAGATTTTTTTTTTTTAATAGTTGTCTTGAGTAACGAAACCAATGCAACCTCACAAATATAAATTTCGAGAATAGTTTATACCCTTGGGCTCTAATTAATCCCTTTACCAATTTAGTACCTTCAACTTAAATAAAAATATACTAAATAAGTGTTAGATTAAAAAAAAAAGACACTAATTTCTAGATCTATCAATATGATATTGTAATGCATAGATATTGTAACCTTTTTCGATAATCTGCATAAATATTGTACCTATCTCAGTATGTAGATTGAGATTGATTGTGCATTTTTGGTAGAGAGGAAAACTTGGAAGATAGAAGAAAGTGTGGAAGGAAAGTAAAGATAGAAAAGTGAGAAAAGAAAAAGGATTGTTTACCACTATACGTCTAACACAGGGCTTGTCCCTTGTCTTGGAGAAAATCCTATATGTTTCGGAAACATGCATCCTCCCTCTCACACATGTGGGGTCCACCCCCTTGAGAGAGGGAGGATGCATGTTTCGGAAACATGCAATACTCTCTCCTTGTCTTGACTGAGTTGACTGATGAGTGATGACTCTTGTCCCTTGTGTTGTGCATAACGTGTTGTAGGCAATTGGTAGGCAAGCACAGTGACAGAAGCTAGGCTAGCTAGCTCTTATTGGTACTTTTGATGATTTTTTTTTGCTCGGTGGTACTTTTGATGAATTAAATAGTCATTTTTTTATAATATATTAATTATTAGTTTTGATATTATGTGCTTTATGCACTAGGATCAGAACGTAATTAAAATTTTCTTAAGCGAATTTTTTTAACGGGTCAAGTCACGGGTTATCCGGGTCGGGTCGGGTTGACCTGTAAAAAAATCGGGTCAGGTTACGGGTCAATCCGTTTTTACTTTGGATCAAAAAGTTCGAGTTCAAGTCAAGTATTTTTCGGGTCAGATAAGAAAATTCTGACCCGTATTGCCATGTCTACCAACAAGTGGTTGCCTTCAATAAATCTACGTTTGTATGGTTTTCCTTCTACTAATATTTTGACCCTAGTTTCTCGTTTGGAGGACCTCATTTGATGGTGCTTTTTTTTTTTTTTTTGATAAACAGCAGACGCAAACTTTCATTAATCTGAATCAAAAATCACATTGGATACATCTCTATGAACTTGGTTCAAGATAACTGGCGGAATGTCTTCCACCCAAATGATACATTCATTTAACCCCTTGGCATATTTTGCCAACAAATGGGCTGCCACATTGTTGTTTCTGCATACATGGCCAATCTCCCATGATTTAAACTGCCTCAGACCCTCATGGATTCCTTCAACCAATTTCTGAATGGAACTGTGGCATGTGTCTCTTCCTTTTAACCCGTTGACCACCATTTGCGAATCACATTCAAGGGAAATATCCCTTAGACCCAGGTCCCATGCCAGCTACACTCTTGCTTCAACTACTTTGGCTTCGGCCTCCATAGCTCCCAGCGGTAAGTCAAGCTTCCCACTCAACGCTCCCATCAGCTGACCCGTGTCATTCCTTATTACAACTCCCACACTACAGCCCCTCAATTCACGAAAAACTGCTCCATCCACATTAATTTTATAACAACCCGGTCTAGGGGGAGTCCAAAGGGGCTCACCAGCAGGGGGGCGATTTGGAATTGGCTTTGCTTGTTTGACTTCCTTTGCATACTCTACTGCCTCCTTAACAATTTGAGCAGGCTGTTTGGTTCGGCCTTCATGTCAAGTATTTTTCGGATCGGATCAGAAAATTCTGACCCATATTGCCATGTCTACCACCAATGGTTGCCTTCAATAAATGTACGTTTGTATGGTTTTCCTTCTACTAATATTTTGACCCTAGTTTCTCGTTTGGAGGACCTCATTTGATGCTGCTTTGATGGAAGGCTGCCAGCACAATAAGCAAGAAAAATGTAGCAGAGATAAGTTTCAAACCTTCTTTAAAGACTGTAAGGGCACGTGTAACCAACAAAGAATTTTAATATGGACCTATGGTCAAATTTTTTGAAAGGAAACATTTGTAAGGTTAAATGTTTTAATAAACCTAAAGTCAATTTTTTATCTATTTAGTTTTTTTTTTGGTTGAGAGTTTTATAGCTAAGCTGATATTTCTTAGTTATTTAAATAATTCGATTATAAAAACATTCATTAACTGAATTATTTAAATAATTATTTTTTAAGACATTTTTTAATAGATTATTTTTAAAAAGTTTTAATATTTGCTCTAAAGAAACATCTGTAAAGTAAAAAAATTTTAAAAATAATTCTTAAACCATTCCATCGATTAACTTTTTCCTTATTTAAATTTTCTTACCCCCACCTGATAAAATAATCACATACTTGGATGACATAGGAATGGATGTGGTCAAACTGAGAAATTTTCACCAGTGTTCTTAATCAACATAATACAGGAACAGAGTGAGAGTTGAAGAAGTCAAGAATGAAGAAACTATGATAGATAATCGGCTTATCTGACAGTGGACGGTTGATAAGTACAGATTTTTTGAACTAAAAGACATATTATAATCTGGCAAAGAATCCTTAAGCTTGACCAAAGGGAGTGTCACTTCCATAGTTCCATCTGTAATAGCTGCAGATTCTCCACTGGAAGAGTTCAAGGCACTGTTATTAAAAAAAGAAAAATGCTAACTAGTGTTTTTAGGGCATTGGTTAAGAATCAAGTTAAAGAAAGTTTTTATAAGAAAAGAAAAAAAAAAGTAATTAATATTTTGACAGCTTTTTTATTTTCCATAAAAATGATATCAAAACTTTCCTAAAATAGATTCTCAACTAGTACCCTTAGAGCACTCATTAGCATGACCCTTAAAAAAAAAAAAAAAAAAAAAAAGACCCTACCAATGACACCTCTAGGTGGGGCTTCCATCAATCTCTAGGCACCATCAACAATAACTTTCGGTTGCAGCTGCACCTTTTCAAAATAGTACTTGCTGCGCGTGTTCCAAATGGCCTAGGCGGTGACAGCCCAGACCTCAACTTCTCCACGTTCCAGTCGGTCCTGAAGTCCTCTGAGCAACAGAAAAATAGCAGTCAATATCCTCTTAACCAAAAAGTAGTAGATATTCATATTAAAAAAAAAAAAAAAGTAGTAGATTTTTTTTTTAAGGATAATTTTGGAGTCTTGATGGCAATGGGATTTAAAAGCAGGGTTGACCAACTTTGGATTGACATATGACGTGGTCTAGCGAGGATAATACAAAACTGCTAATATCTTTTTCACTTTTGATCGATGGATGCAATTAAATCCCTGTAGTGTTTTGAGGAGCAGTGTATTTTCCATTAAAATAAAACAAAGGTTAATTAAATTTTAAATGTAAATAATTGTAGATAATCACTACTTTTTATCGTTGGACTTACACATCAATTAGTTTTTAATGTAAATAAAATTTGAATTTCATATTTTTTATTTGGCGTAATATATATTAGCCTTTGAGCACACACATGAGCGTGTGCTCAGAGGCTCTTCTATTTTTTGGGTAAAGATTAATAATTTACATTTATTATTGTAGGGGCTCGTTTTGTCGTAGATCCCCCAACAATACATTTCTTTAGAGAGTGGGACAAAGGGTTTGGCGCTGACAGGCTTGCCACCGGTTCCCCAGAGGCTCCCTTCTTCGAGGGGACTTAGCCCCTCTATTCTTCTTGGCTTGGGGTTGCTCCTCGGACGGCCGAGGAGCCCCTCATTCTGAAGGGCACCTTGCATTATATATCTCCTTCGGTCGATCCTAGCCTTCCAACTGTCGATCATCCAGACCACTGCTTAAGGACCTGTCCCATCAGCCACGCTCCCCACCTTACTGTGGGTCGCAGCACCCAAGGTTCCGCTGTTCAGGAGTCCTCTCAGCATTAATACTGCCAGGGGAGTTAGGTAGATGCATTAAGTGTGGATGTGACCACCTATACTGGGCTTGTCCCCCACCTGGGATTAGGATAGGTATGCCGGGGAAGGGGGCGTCCTCGGCGTGGGCCCAGAGGGCTAAAAGCCCCTAGACAACTGCCTGGGACAACCATCACTCCTCGGCATGGGCCTTGGGCCAGCCTAAAGGTGGGCCGAGACTTCCAGGCCCACGGGCCCCACAATAGCCCCTCAAAATCCTGCTGCACGTTCCCTTGAACGGGGAGGAGGGTTTTGATATCCACGGCCCTCATACCCCAGAAGGCCTTCCGCTGGTTGGTTCTTCCCCAAATAGTCGGCTTGGTGCTTCAATTCTTCGGTAAGTAGTTAGTCTCCTATAGAAGATTCTGTTGCTGCCTTCAAGATAGTGGCAAGCTCCCCGTAGGCTTGGGTCCGAAGACCACGCAAGGCCTAGGTGCAGTTGCTGCCTTCAAGATATAGTGGCTAGCTCCCCGTGGGCTTGGGTCCGAGGACCATGCAAGACCTAGGTACAGTTGCTGCCTTCAAGATATAGTGGCTAGCTCCCCGTAGGCTTGGGTCCGAGGACCATGCAAGACCTAGGTACAGTTGCTGCCTTCAAGATAGTGGCTAGCTCCCCGTAGGTTTGGGTCCGAGGACCATGCAAGACCTAGGTACAGTTGCTGCCTTCAAGATATAGTGGCTAGCTTCTCGTACGCTTGGGTCCGAGGACCATGCAAGACCTAGGTACAGTTGCTGCCTTCAAGATAGTGGCTAGCTCCCCGTAGGCTTGGGTCCGAGGACCATACAAGACCTAGGTACAGTTGCTGCCTTCAAGATATAGTGGCTAGCTCCCCGTAGGCTTGGGTCCGAGGACCATGCAAGACCTAGGTACAGTTGCTGCCTTCAAGATAGTGGCTAGCTCACCGTAGGCTTGGGTCCCAGGACCATGCAAGACCTAGGTACAGTTGCTGCCTTCAAGATATAGTGGCTAGCTCCCCGTAGGCTTGGGTCCGAGGACCATGCAAGGCCTAGGTACAGTTGCTGCCTTCAAGATATAGTGGCTAGCTCCCCGTAGGCTTGGGTCCGAGGACCATGCAAGACCTAGGTACAGTTGCTGCCTTCAAGATATAGTGGCTAGCTCCCCGTAGGCTTGGGTCCGAGGACCATGCAAGACCTAGGTACAGTTGCTGCCTTCAAGAGAAGTGGTCAGCTAAGCAGCTAGTTTCCCCATAGGTTTGAGTCTTTGGACCATGCAATACCTTGGTTCTGTCTAGTGCTTAGCTCTTCTGAAGCAGTCAGTTTCCCCATAGGACTGAGTCCGAGGACCATGCAGTTCCTTGGTTCTGTCCAACGCTCTTTAGTAGGAGCTCGTCCTCGGATCCGAGAGTTTTGCTTTTGGTGTAACGATGTCCCCGGATCGTTTGCTGGGAGCTATTCTTCCTCAGGTCGGATTGTGGCCTCACACGTGACGTTGACCTCGCCTCCAGTTCGTGTTCCCCATCTTTTAGTTTTCGAGGCGTCGCTTGGCCTTTCGTGCCCCGCGCTTGACGTTTCGGTGAGCGAGACGCGTTTTCATTAATGCCCTTGTGAATTAACACGAATCCGGCGGTTGGCAATCCCCTTGGAATTGGGTGAGAATTAATTCCGTTTGACAATCCTCCCTTCGAATTCTGCGCGGCTCAACTCCCACCGGTTTTCGCCCTCTATATAAGGCGTTCTGGGGGGAATGTTTCTCCTCATTCCATGGACCTTCCACCACAACCCGAAATACGTCCTTCCGCCCCTCTGAGCCCCTTTAACACCACCGCCAGGATTGTGACCAAAGTTGGGAGATATGGGGTTGAGGGCCGCTGTGGCCGCAGCCCCCACTGGGCTTCCGGCGCGGCAGAGTCCGGGCGTAACACTGGCAGTGCCGTATGCGGTGGCCAGGTGGGACGTTGTTGAAGTACCTAACGTCTCTCCCCGGAGCGCACCTCCGGTGGAGGAGACACGCGAACTCATGTCATGGCTGGCGCCTGAGTGTTGCCGTCTCCAACGGCCGGCGCTCGGGAGGATTGGAGAGCATCAAGGAAACATCACGGGGGAGGACATTCTGGTGCCCGTGCATCTGTTCCTCGCTTTGTTCAAGCTTCCACCTTGAAGCGAGCCAGCCTCAGCCCCCTTCCCTGCTTTTATTGTCAAGTTCTCCCATTCTCTTGATGCCAATAAAAGCACGGGTTGACACTTCCCCCTCCCTCTAGCTAGTTGTAGAATCGGACCGCCTGAGCCTCCGATTGTAGGATTAGCTTGTAATAAAGCTTGTAAAACAAGCCTGCCTGAGCCTCTGATTGTATTTTGTAATCTTCTTTTCGTGAACTAATAAAAAACTTCTCTTTTTATTTGCTGTTGAGTCTTCTTTTTACTGCGATTCTTTTTTTTTTTTTTTACTTTCTGCGAAGTGACCGCTTAGAACGATCGCCGGTTGCACCGGCCAGCGCACTAACCCTCCCCACAGACAGCGCCAATTGTAGGGGCTCATTTTGTCATAGATCCCCCAACAATACATTTCTTTAGAGAGTGGGACGAAGGGTTTGGCGCTAACAGGCTTGCCACAGGTTCCCCAGAGGCTCCCTTCTTCGAGGGGACTTAGCCCTGTTCTTCTTGGCTTGGGGTTGCTCCTCGGACGGCCGAGGAGCCCCTCATTCTGAAGGGCACCTTGCATTATATATCTCCTTCGGTCGATCCTAGCCTTCCAACTGTCGATCATCCAGACCACTGCTTAAGGACCTGTCCCATCAGCCACGCTCCCCACCTTACTGTGGGTCGCAGCACCCAAGGTTGCGCTGTTCAGGAGTCCTCTCAGCATTAATACTGCCAGGGGAGTTAGGTAGAGGCATTAAGTGTGGATGTGACCACCTATACTGGGCTTGTCCCCCACCTGGGATTAGGACAGGTATGCCGAGGAAGGGGGCGTCCTCGGCGTGGGCCCAGAGGGCTAAAAGCCCCTAGACAACTGCCTGGGACAACCATCACTCCTCGGCATGGGCCTTGGGCCAGCCTAAAGGTGGGCCGAGACTTCCAGGCCCACGGGCCCCACAATTATAATTTGAGATTTCTACTTTTTTTAATCCCAAAAGAAAGAAAAAGAGAGAGAGAGAGAGAGAGAATATGTGGGGTGAGTTTTGTAGATTGAAGGAGTTTTAAAACTAACAAAAGAATGATCTATTTTGTAGATAGTTAGAAAGTAGAAGTAGGAATTTAAAATTAACGTAGAAGTAGGAGTTTATTAGAAGCATGAAGACATTTCAACGTAGAAGTAAGAATTTATTATTTTTGTCAATTTACTATTTTAAACACATTTTTAAGTTGTTGGTTAGTTAATTTAGGGGTATTTTTGCCAGGAAAAAAAGCAATAACTAACTTTCTGAATCCTCTTTTTTTAGTTTTTTTTTTCTTCCTTTATCAAGACTAATTTTTTTTTCTTTGCATAAAAAAAAAAAAAAAACTTAACTTTTTTTTTCAATAATCGGTTTCCCTCAATCTCATCTCACATTTTTTTTTTCCAGAGAAAAATACTAACAAGTAGAAATCAATCATATCCAAAAAAATTCAAATACCACATTGAAATTTCAAACCCACGTTCAACTTCTATCAAAAAAAAAAAACTTTTCCCTAAAAAAAACCCACTTTCAAATTTATCCCAAAAAAAAAAAACCCTACTTTCAAATATTTAACAAAACTTTCAGATAACTACGGCTAATCACAAAAAAAAAAAAAAAAAATCTAGAGTTTTGATGAGTATTATGCATTTAACTCCAAGCATTACTCCACGTTTTCACTTTTCTTTCTTCACTTTTTTTTTTTTTTTTCTTCCTTTATCAAGGCTTAACTTTTTTTTTTTTTTTTTACTTTGCATAATAAAAAAAACTTAACTTTTTTTTTTAATTTTTTCAATAACTGGTTTCCCTTAATCTCATCTCACGTTTGGGTTTTTTTTTTTTTTTTTTTTTTTTTAGAAAAAAATATACTAAAAGTAGAAATCAATCATATCCAAAAGAAATCCAAACAATTTCAAATTCCACATTGAAACCCATGTTCAACTTCTATAAAAAAAAAAAAGAAAACCACGTTCAAAATGGTAGGTTCCACGTGATTAGACCAAACGCAACAGAATTTCTTTCTCTCTCTCATGCCTCTAGGACTTCTTTTCTCTTTCTTTCTTCTATCATTCATGCCTAGAAGCTTCTTTCTCACGCAGAGTCCTCTTCAAACTCCTCTCTCTCCCTCTTTCACAACAGATTCATTTGGACTCTACCTCAAGGTTTTGAAATCCGGACCGTTCAATGAACCGTAAAAGGGAGAGGTTCAAGGTTTTTGAGGTTGGATCGAGGTCGAACCGGAGTCGAACTGTGATGACGTCATAATTAATTTAATAATTAAATAAAATAAAAAATGTAACAAATTTATAAAAATAAACAATATTGATCTAAAAATATAGAATATTTGCTCAAAAAAATATAGAATAGTAATCTCTTTCAAATATATTTTCACAACTTTTATATTTTAATACTTTTAGGCCCAAAAAAATGTAACAAACCAAATAAAAAAAATGAAAACCTACTGCCACAATGCCATGAGCCAACAGATGTCATGTCTCAATTTTTTTTTTTTTTTTTTTTTTATAAAGAAAAAAACACTTTACCCCAAATCAGGGAACTATGAGGATGAGAGCGGAGGGCTTTTGGTTAGTTTTAGTTTGTTGGTGAGGGTGGGATCTGAAAGAGAGATTAGGGGCTATTAGATTGTGGAATTATGATTCTGACTCTTGGGGTTAATGTGATTGACTGGGTTGGTGATGCGGTCCGAACTTGAGTGTGAAGACGCGTTTATTGAGGGTTGGTGACCAAACGGCGCCATACTGTCACTTTTTATAACCCCTTCAAATTCAAACTTTAAATTAAAGAAATCAATGTCATACTGGAGGCTGTACCAGCTTGACTATCAATACGATATATTTCTAATACCGGTGTATCGTTTCGAGTTCATCTCTATTTTATATTATATATATATACACACAAAAAAAAAAATAATAATAATAATAAAGAAAAAACGTTAATGATATTGTCAGTACAACAAAAATCATGTCTACCAAACTAACATTTAGAGCCACTGCCATTCCAGATATTGACTACGTGTAAAAAGAGAAAAAAAGGCCCAACACTTCCTTATTCTAGTTTTTCTCTTCCCTTGTCCCGCATTTATTTTTTCTACTGTTGCACGCCTGAAGCCTTTTTTTTCTTTTTTTAACATTAAATATCAACTTTGCTATTACCAAAAAGAACTACATTCATTATCCATCGTATAATGCTCTACATCTTCCAAAAAGAACTACATCCATAGGTTGGCAGGCACGCCTGAAGCTCTATCATTCCTATTTTCAAGCTCCAACATATCAGCTTCACACGCTATCTCATTACAACAACACATTACCTCTTCCTCTTTCAAATTAATTTTGTCATCACTCTTCACTTTTTATTTCATTTCTTCCCCATTAGTTACAGATCTGTCTCTCTCTCTCTCTCTCTCTCTCTCACAGTATCACACAATTCACACCAGGTCTAACTCTTTTAGCTCATCAGTACAGTCTATTTTTTTCTTCCCAATTTCCAGTGCATGAATCACCGACGCCTCTCCTCACCACCAATTGGTATTTCGTCGTCACTGGTGTCACCAAACGGCGCCATACTGTCACTTTTTATAACCCCTTCAAATTCAAACTTTAAATTTCAAACAAAAACAAGAAACAAACAAAAAAACCTACAACCACTTATGTACTTCATCTTATTTAATTAAAAAAAAATTACTATTTCCAAAGCAACCCACTCATATGTCATATCACCCTCTCTTCAATACAGCATCAGAGCCAACCTACCTGCTGTGAGTTTGAGATAAAGCCCTTTCGTCTTCTTTTCACTTTCACTCCCCAGGATTCTCTCTTTCCCCAACGGCTTGCTGATGTACTTCATAAACATTGTCCTTCTCCCCCAAAATCAAAGCCCTAATCTACTCGCACAGCCTAGCTACATATATTAAATCAACTTTAATTGCCCTTCACCCGTCTGGCATTACATATGGAGCTCGCTTCGTCCTCCTCAGTCTTTGCACCATCTTCATCATCCTCCTCCCTGCTTTGTCCTCCTCAGTCTTTGCACCATCTTCATCATCCTCCTCCAACGACGTTCTTGCACCTAAGGTAAATGTTTACCGTTACTGAAATTTGTTCTTGATTGTTGTTCATTGTTGCTTGTTGCTCTTGATGTTAGACACGTTTTTTCTGCATATTGGCTTACAACAATAAAAAACAGTTCATTGAAATTTTGTTAGAAGAAGCAGCTGAAGGAAACATTCGTAATGGGATAATGAAGAAAGACCATGGGCCAGTTGTCACCAAGGAGTTTAACAACCGAACTGGAAAACACTATAGCGTCGAACAAATAAAAGAAAAATTTAAACGGCTTAAAAAGAGATACAATTTGTTTTCCCAACTAATTGGTATAAACAAAATGGGATGGGATCCTAATACCAACACCGTCACAGGTAGTGACGCGGCGTGGTTAGATGCAATGAAGGTGAGTGTTATACATTTAATAAATTTCCACGCCATTCATTCTTTAAATTCTTCATGTAAACAATCCCATATATACCAGTGTCTCTAATCCCATGTATACCACATCTTGTTTGTTTCTAGTCGAATAGTAAGTACAGCAACTTTCGTACAAAGAGAATGGACCACTATGAGTTGCTAAGACAGCTCTTACCCATAGTCGCACAAACATCCTCTGGCCAACACGTCAATGCCGATAATGTGGACGAGCAAGACAGCAACTCAAAAAGGATGCAGCCAACTCACACCAACACCTCACGAAGAAAAAAGACCGTGTCCTTTGCCCGAGCCCCTGAAAGTCAAAAAACTGAAAATCAAAAAATTGTAGAATCTGCACAAGTCCCTGATCCCTACTCAATGGCAAGGGTCACCGAAATTTTGATCTCTATGCTTGGTCTTGATAAAGAAACCATGTTCAAGGCCCTTGAAAAATTAGACAAGCCCGAATGGATGCAAGTTTTCAGGGGAAATGGGCAGAATACCTGTGTAATATAGTTGTATATAGTTAGTTAAGCATTGGTTGAAAGTATAATGGAAAGTAGCATCTCGAGTTTTAGAAACTCGAGATGCTGTTTTCAATCGCACTCCACCGCGTCGCGGACCAGTTGGTGAGCTGGACTTAATTTTGTCCACTTGGATCTCGAGTTTTTAAAACTCGAGATGTGATTTACAGAACTCGAGTCTTAAAGACTCGAGTTTTACTGGAAATATTAAAAACGGATATACAGTAAAATTTCAAGGAACTCGAGTCTTATAGACTCGAGTTCCACTGGGCAAAAAAAAATTACACGCTGAGCCCATAAAAAAATTAACACTTAGCCATATATACGCTCACTACACAGCCTTCTCACCCACAAAAACAGAGCATCCTCACTAAGTCTCTCAGCCTCACTAAGTCTCTCAGCCTCACTAACTCTCACTCACCCGTAACTCTCACACCACATTGCCTCTCACTCTCACTCACCACACTGCCTCTTTCACTGCTCTTTCCTCTCAACAAATTCATATCTCAGGTAAGGGTTTGCATAATTTGATTGTCATTGTAGTTGGGTATTAGTTGTCTATGGGTGTGGGTTAAATAGTTTGGCTATTTATTTTGTAGATAGTTGACATAACTTAGTTAATTTTCCAATATTGTGAATTAGAACTTTGTTTTGTCAGTGTTAATTTTTTGAGTATTTATTTGCCCATTTTGTTAACAAAATTGTATTCATCATTTCTAGGCTTTTATTTTTAGCATGATCTTACACGTTTTTTTGACTTTGTTCATCATTATTTTGGGTATGAAATGGGTAGTGAATGAATGGGTATCATAATCAAATGCCTGAAAGTAATTCTTAAAATGCACTGACCTATACAATACATGGCTGTATAAGGAATTGATCATTATAAAAATAAAAATAAAAGGATAAGAATTGGTCATTTTGGAAACAATTTGGTATCTGGTAATGACATTTAAGCCTTAAGGATATGGAATACTTTGGTTTTGTGAATTTAATATGTTTTGTTAATGCTACATCATCTTTGTAAAGTCTCTCATATTGTTCTATGTATTCTTTAAATATATATATATATATATATATATATATATATTTTCCTTACCTTTTATTTTTTGGGGTTGCTCCACTAGATATGTTTCAAATTTTGTTCTGAAGCCAAACTTAGAACCATGGGTACCACAAGTTACATAATGGCTATAAAACTAGTAATTACCTATGAAAATTCTGGCTTGAATATGTTCTGCCTTAAGATCACATTACTTTTTTTTCCCCCAGTTTACGACTATGTGATTTAACTAACATGGTAACTTGACTTTAACAGGTTCACAATGCCTGAAATTGATATAATCTTATACCACGGTGGTCCCCTGAAGAATGCCAATGCGAACAAGGGATTGCCATTTGAAGGAACGGGTATAAAGAGCTATTATACCCAAATTGATCGTAGGTTTAAGACCCTTGACGAATTGAAGATGATGGTTATGGAAGAGTTGTGTGAGAATCCTGCTGTGCACAACATAGAAATTACTTATCGTATGCCAAATGAAATCCTGAGGCACCGAATTAATTACAAGTACATGGCGATAGAAACAGACAAACATGTGAAGATCATGTTTGACAAGTTGGAGAGAATACCTGAAGTAACTAACATTGAGTTGTACATACAGTTGAAGCCGCGTGCAGAAGTTGGTATCGACGAAATCCAACAAACACAAACAAGTTTACAGGTTACAGTTCCAGATGCTCAATATGAGTATTTTACACATGTAGAGCATGATAATGTTCATGCCGATGATGATGATGAGGATGAGGATGAGAATGATGATGAGTATGAGGATGACGATGATGATGACGACTATGTTGATGGGAGTACTGCCATTGACGATGAAGATTTTGTCGATGAAGATGAGATTGAAGACAGGATTGAGAGAGGGGACTTTAGGGACTTTGAGAGGGACATTGATGATAATGAGACATTGGACGATAGTGAACCTAATGCAGACAATGTTCTTAGTGTCCAAAACAATACGGACACAATCCCTGGCTACGCACCTCCTGCTTTGTCATTTTCTGCAAATACTTGGGAAAATATGGTTGATCCTTCACATATGGAGATACCATTTGTGTCTACTTGGAGAGAGGGGATGAATTTGTACAAAGGCTTGACTTTTGCCAATAAAGTGGAGGTGCAGCGTGTATTAACAATTTGTGCCTTCAAGGAAAACAAACAGTATATGATCAGTAGGTCGACGACGACAAAACTTTGTGCAAAATGCGTGGATGAGTCATGCAAGTGGTATGTCTGTGCAGTCGCGAAGCCCAATCTCCAGAGACTATGGATGGTCACCGTGTACAAGGGTCCTCACACATGTATACGGACTGGGGTGCGAAATGATGGTAGAATGATGAATTGTAATTTTATTGCATTAGACATCCTTAAGAAGTTAAGTGAGGATCACACTACCCCAATTAAGCATCTTAGATCTATGATAGAGTCAAAATATGAGGGCCATAAGCTTTCTTACTACAAGGTATGGGATGCGAAACAAAAGGCGATTGGGAAGCTGTTTGGGAATTGGGAAGAGTCTTACCAGAGGTTGCAAAAGTTGCTTATGGCATATATTGATATGGATCCGACTACCCAAGTGTTCTATCGTACGATATCCACCGATGAAGATGACACCGTATTATTGAATTATGTGTTTTGGTCTTTCGGTCCAAGCATTGATGGATTCAAATATTGCAAGTCGGTTATCAGTATTGATGGGACTCATTTGTATGGTAAATATCAAGGAAAGTTATTGGTTGCAATGGCAACCGACGCTAACAACAAGGTATTCCCTCTTGCCTTTGCTATTGTGGATTGTGAGTCAGGGTCCAGTTGGAGGTGATTTTTACAATGCCTCAGAGATACGATTGGCCACGTGATACCCGACGACGGCATTTGCATAATTTCTGACCGACATCTCGGTATCAAAAATGCCATTGCAAACTGGCCTAGAGGGGATGATGGAAGAACACGGGTATTTCATAGATATTGCCTTCGACATGTTGCTAGCAACTTCAACACACATTTTCAGAACTCGACTCTAAAGTCAGCTTGCTTGAAAGCAGGATATGCTACTCAGGTAGTTAAATTTGATACCATAATGGAGTCCATTAAGCAAGTGGAAATGGAGGCCATTCGGAATAAGAAGAAGGTGACGGGGAAGGATGGGAAGGAAAAGAATCAAGATTATCTTCCATACACATACCTAATCAGCGAGTCTGTGGATATGTGGACCCAATCACATGATGATGGAAGACGTTTTGGGGCAATGACAACCAATATATCAGAGTGCTTCAATGGTGTACTTAAAGGTGCACGGGGCCTTCCTATTGCCGCGTTGGTTGAGTTCACTTGGTCCAAACTTGTTGAATATTTCCACGACCGGCACAAAGAATACCTCAATCGCCTGTCAGAGGGTAAGAAATGGAGTAAATATGCCTTTGACAAGTGGGAAGGAAATAAGCTTAAATCTGAGAAACACTATCTCAAGCCATTTAACAGTGAACAGATGATATATCAGATAATTACTTCATTCACGTGTAGCCTAGGAGGGGGAAACCATAGTTATGAAGTTCGGATACGGGAAAGAACATGCAGTTGTGGGAAATGGCAAAACATAGGGATCCCGTGTTCACATGCAATTAGAGTATGTGACTATTTGAATATTGATTCGACCGCATATATTCACCCATGTTATGGTTTGGACAATGCCCTTAACACTTATCAGCATGCATTTGTGATTCCCAAGTCACAATCATTGTGGAGGGATCCCATGGGGCCAAAGTGGTTGCCTAATCCAGCATTGTTGCGGGCCAAAGGTCGACCAGTGAAGTCAAGAATAAGGAATGAGATGGATGGAGTGAGGAATAAGGATCAAGGCTCGAGGTGGCGGAGGGAGGATGCAGATTTGATAGAGAGTCAACCCAAGCAAACATGTGGATTGTGTCATGCTTCCGGGCATAACCGTAGAAAATGTCCGCAGTCCCGTGGCGCTTCCACAAGCAGTAATGTTCCACAGTAGGTAGGTAGATGGAAAAATATTATGCATTGGTTAAATATAATTGTTGTTCATTCTACCAGTAACTACTGTTTTTACTACTTCTCTCCTAACGTGATTAGTCTACGTTTTGCAGGCATGCTTCCATGGACGCCGTTTTTGTTGTGCGAACTGCTGATCTTAGGAAAAGTGACTACGTTGTATTGGCACATTTAACTTTTTGGTTTTTGTTGAATGTACTTATAATTCTCTACCCAATGTACCTCTATGAAGATTGTGATTTGAGTAGTACGGTTAGAATTGCAAATTAAGGATGGTTGCGCATGTTTAGAATGTTGATATATTGAGAATGCCTTTTTGTTGTGATGCAAATGTATATTTGCATTGTAAAACTATATTTATGAATAGAGCGTAACAGTTTCTATAGCTTGGTGCGAGAACGCCTTTTGATGTAATGGTTGTGCATTTACATTCTCAACTTCTCTGCCTCTCAAGGAGTTGCCCAAACTAAAAAAAAAAAAAATTTCCCCAGTGGAACTCGAGTTTATAAAACTGGAGTTCCACTGGGAAAAACAGGGGAAACAGGGCAACCCCTTCTGCCTGAACAGGGGAGTTGTCCAAACGAAAAAAAAAAAATTTCACCAGTAGAACTCGAGTTTATAAAACTCGAGTTCCACTGGGGAAAACAGGGGAAACAGGGCAACCCCTTCTGCCTGAACAGGGGAGTTGCCCAAACTACAAAAAAAAAAAAAAAATTTAGAAGAACTCGAGTTTATATTTAAACTCGAGTTCTTCTAAATTTTTTTTTTTTTTGTAGTTTGGGCAACTCCCCTGTTCAGGCAGAAGGGGTTGCCCTGTTTCCCCTGTTTTCCCCAGTGGAACTCAAGTTTTATAAACTCGAGTTCCACTAGTGAAATTTTTTTTTTTTTTTACTTGGCTCCAAACTTTCAATACTTTTGAAATAAAAAAAACCCCAATAGCCCGATCTTTAGTCTCAGGTTAGGTTTAAACCTTACCAATGGTTGGCATCAAATTTGATTTGCAACTTGTGGTTGAAAAGCCATATGTTACCCAACTAAAATAACGTCCTTTAATATTATCTCAATCCCAAGCCATTACAATTCAAAAAAGAATCAGAGTGTTAAGAAAAGAAAACCTAGAAAACACAATAATCTCACTGCAATATAAATACAACCAACCACAAGAAAATTTCGATATTTCTATTACTTATCTTCTGTTTTTATGCACAACTCATAGAGGCTACTATATCACATGTTAAGTACCAAAAAAGTATTTGTGGTGTCAGACCATTTTAATTACATAAATTCGGATCCTCTTCTGTATACTAAAGACCCGCGTTCCTTCTCAGAATTTTAATGCGAGGGCCATAGAACGCCTCTATAGATGCATAAGGTATCCATGTGCCACATTGACAGCAGCAACCCTTGATTTTTGATAAGACATGCCTCTTCCCCCCGTCATATTTACTGAAAGGCTCAATAGTAAAATGTGTTGTCCTTGTGATAATATAAGCTATGAAGGGGTTGAATCTTAAAAGGGGAATAATCTTTAACCCAAAACACGAGACAAGAATGTACAGTCTTCACATCTGCAATCCGTATGTAGGAAAGAGCAAAAGAAACTAATACGCAAGATTAAATTAATGGTTTATGGTTTAGTCCGCAAGATTACACAATACAACGGTTTTACTTCTGTGATCAAGTCGTAAACTCAGCTTGACTTCATTGAAATTTAGGGCACATAATACCATTTCAGAAGTCCTGCCTTTGCATGATCTGAACCGTGAAATTGAACAGAATCTAGGCATAATAATTCAAGCTTGATTTCTTCTTTGCATGTACCTGAATGGTACCTTCATTAAAGTCCTCGTGGTTCACCTGAAATTGACAAAACCAACACTGTGATCAATACTTGTTCTCATGCAAGGCCCAAATTAAAACAATTTGTCAGATTTGCAACAAGTTGCAGAAATCCTGGAGAATGCACACCTCAGTAGCATCGCGGCGAAGGGCTACCATGCCTGCTTCCACACAAACAGCTTTTAGTTGTGCCCCATTGAAATCATCAGTGGAACGGGCCAATTCTTCAAAATTTACATCTGGGTGAACATTCATCTTCCTTGAGTGGATCTAATATATCAAGGAACATTCATCTTCCTTGAGTGCAACTCCCTCCCTCTCCTCTCTCTCTGCTGCTTTTTTTTTTTTTTTTACTTGGCTCCAAACTTTCGATACTTTTGAAATAATTTGTAACTCTTACACTAGTTATAATTTGAATCCATATATGTATGCACAAGTTATACACTAGTTTATTTAATGTATCACGTGACTTTAAGAAAATATATATACATATAAATAGTTTTATAAATTGCTGTGTAATTATAGGTTTGATGGAAATGGATGACATAGTCAATGTAAAGATGGAATCTAACTTTTTCTTCTTCTTCTTTTTTTTCTTTTCTTTTGGAAACTAAAATGGAATTAAATTTGAATGACTAAAATGGAAATTTGAAATGTAAAGGGATAAAACATAAAAGTAAAGCGGCCCTAATAGGCAAGATTAAATTAATGATTTATGGTTTAATCCGCAAGATTACACAATACAGAGGTTTTACTTCTGTGATCACGTCGTAAACTCAGCTTGACTTCATTGAAATTTAGGGCACATAATACCATTTCAGAAGTCCTGCCTTTGCATGATCTGAACCGTGAAATTGAACAGAATCTAGGCATAATAATTCAAGCTTGATTTATATCTGGGTGAACATTCATCTTCCTTGAGTGGATCTAACATATGAAGGAAAATGTTTCAATAAGAGTCTGGCACATAACAAAGATAAAAGCAGTCATCAATGAAAGTACTCCCCCAAATGACTCACCTGCAAGATGCGAGCTCTTGCTTCTTCACTAGGATGTGGAAACTCAATTTTACGATCCAATCGACCATAACGCATAAGAGCAGGGTCCAGGGCACAGCTGCTGCTTTCTTCTCCAATAAGCTGATTTACATATTCAGTCTCACATGAGACTCCTAGCAACAAAGTATGGAAAATACACTAATGAAGGAAATTGACTTAGATAAAGGGCAGTCAAGTATGAACATACCGGTAGCAAAATATAAGATTATCCCATAACTCTAAATCCTCAAAAATTTTAACTGCTGGGCTTGCTCAGCCATTAGTTGCCATTTTGAAAGCATGTCATCTCCTCCAACAGCAGCACGGGCTGCAACGTTTGCCGCTGTTGTCCTCCCCTCCTTCATGTTTCTCAATATCAACCCGCTACAATGATCCACTAAAACTTGATAGTGAAACTCGAGTTTATAAAACTCGAGTTTTACTGGGCGTTTTTTTTTTTTATTAGTTTGGGCAACTCCACTGGGAAATTTTTTTTTTTACTTCTTCGCTCCAAATTTTCAATACTTTTGAAATACAAAAAACCCCCAATAGCCTGATCTTGATCAAACCTCAAAGTTAAACTTTGCCACTATATTCAAATTCATCAAGATCAAACCCTATTTTCTCAAGTTTAATAATGAGTTTGATACTTTCCGCTACTTTCAATAGAAATATCTTGATCGCAAATGCTCTCACGGGAAACTATTGAATTATCAACACACACACACACACACACACACACACACACACACACAAAAAAAAAAAAAAAAAAAAAAAAAAAAAAAAAAAAAGAAAAAGAAAAAGAAAAAAAAGCAAGAGTCATGACAGTTAAAAGCTAAATCCAATTTCCATTATTTTGGGTATAACAAAAATTTAAAATTGCAATTGGGCTTTTTTTCCATTGAATGTCACAATTTTTTTTTTCTTTTGTACAAATGGGCCTTTTTTATTAGCTGTTGCTTTTTCTTTTTTTTGTTTGTTGCTTATTACTATTTTATAAGAAAATTACCCATAATTTCGTTTTTAATATAGAAACTGTTTGCCAAAGTGGATCCAAATCAAAATCATATTGTTATAACTGAAGTTGAGATATGAGCTTTTTCAAGTCGAGCTTAAGTTCAAGCTCAATGTCAAGCTTTTGAACTCGATACAATAGAAGAACATATTAAGTCCAAATCAAAATCAAAATCTTTTTTTTTTTTTTTTTTTTTTAACAGTTTTCATTCATCAAAAATTCCTCTTCAAAAAGTTTCTGCTTTGACATCATCTAGCAGGCCTTCTTTAACAATAAGATAGCAGTCTAGGGAGTTTGCATAAGTTAAGAGCAAAATGAAAAATCGTGCAATTGTGGGAAACAATACATTACAGCAAAATCTTTTATAACAACTGGAAAAACGAACTAGTTGATCCATCGCCAAATGATCTAAGATCCGCAGGTTTGACCAAAGCCCTGCATAATGGGCACGTTCGCTCCCTCTCAAACCTGAAAAAACAAATAAAAAAAAAATAAAGGACTATCAGCAATGCAAAGGAGCAAAACGAAATCAACAGAGCACCCCCCAGGGTAGAGTACAGAACATTTACAGCCACAATAGAACTTTATGACACAAGCATAAACCTTCTAACAATTAAGTCTAACAGACTCAATTTTTATTTTTGAGAGGGGGGGAGGATGATAAATGTTAACCCAAATTCAGAAGAAAAAATGCCAATGGTTATCTTCTATGGGCTTTAGTTTCAGGGTTGAATCCCCTCAACTTTCAGTTAACACATTCAACTTACAAGCAGAAAAGACAAGTATACAATAATACAAATAGCATGCAAGACCCATACATATGGGTGTTTGGCCAACTATTAACTCTAACGTGAACAACACAGGCAAATTGAAAGTGCTAAGGAACACCAAATCTAAATTTCAGACAAGTCTAGACCATACATCTGGCTCCCACGAACATTTCAAGTTGTGTAACACCAAAGTTAAAATTCCACTAACAGTGCAAAGTACCTAAATGGCAGAAACAAACTATTAACTCTAAATCTCTAATGGGCACAAAGAACAAAGAACTTAAGGGATACTAAGAATTCAGTTCGTCGTCTCATAAAGTGCAGGGGCACTCACATCATTCAGTCTCCGCAGCTTCTCTGCTTCAGCCTGTTTTTTTTTCCATTCCTCCCTAGCTTTCCTATTCTTTGTCATGATTTGTTGTTGAACATCTGAGGTGACAACAGTTCGGTGTCTTGGTTTCTCAATATCAACCCGCTACAATGACCCACAAAAATTCAGAACCATTTAATCACCGATAATTCAAGTGAGAATAAAAAAAGAGGAAAAAACCTGACCTGTTTTGACAGTCTGATTAGATTACTTATTAGTCCGCGCATTCTTTCTTCCACGCACTGAAGGTTTAGTTGCATTGCATAAGAAAACATGTAACTTGTAAGCTTTAATAAAGAAAAAGGACCAAATATCTAGCATCTCACCAGTGACAAGCATCACTCACCATCGTTGGTTATACACTTCAAACCACTTTTGGCCACTACCAGACAGAGAAACACAAGCATGCACCATATATCAAGGCTCTATTATTTTTGTTGACATGCAGTTAAGCACAAAGTGAATAGAAGTACAATTAGAACGCTTTCATAAAGAGGTATCAACTAATGTATTAACTGATCTCAGCCAGCTTTTTTTGGAGAGGAGCTTTCTGCAAAATCAGCCTTTCTTCTTCTTATTGCACAACTCTTCGAGATGCTTGTGAAGCTCGACTGTCCTCATTGGGCCCAGAAAGTAGCTGTTCTTCCTCTTCCTATTTAAGAGCAGAATGACAGGAGAGTTTTGAGCTTGTCTAGTTTAAGTGTGAATTGTTTAACTTAATTACCTTATACTTTGCAATAGGCAGAACTAAAAATGGAAGAATAACATACCCTAAGATTAACTCCACTGACAGCATAGAGAAAGAGTTTGACACAATGTTAGTACGGAAAATTAACAAAATCACATTGAAACCATTCATAATCATCCTCAACCTGTAGTACAACAGAAAAAGTTATACACCTTGGCAGAGGTGGTGATGAACCATGTGCTTCGAGTGGTTTCTTATGGCCAATCGAAGGCTTTTTGGGAGATGTCCTGGCATTAATACCAGCAGAAGAGGCTGTAGATGGGATTTGAGTGCCTAACTGCTATATTGCAGTGGCAAGAAGCAAGTTAGCCATCATCAACTATGAACAAATGATTACATGACACATACATTTACTTTGCATAATTATATTTTTGGAGTAGAAGATAACAGCCATGTCGAAATTAGAACTCTTGCCAGAGAGTCAATCCTTTCTGCTGAGAGAAACATTGGAACAGACAAGGAATATACAAAATGTATATTGAAAATTATAATACCTTCTCAACAACGGATGTGAGCTTGAAAGTTAGATACAACCCTGTCATTAAGGATGAAAAGAGGCTTCCATATTCTTTGTTCAACAAGAAACGATACCAAACTGGGGTTGGCAGTAAGGCACGGTACAGCAGCAGCAAATACTCAACCAAAGTAAGCATTTGACCCTGGAAAAATTTCAACGTTCATAATCAGAAATTAAAGGAAAATAAAAGGCATACATATATAACCAATCTTAATCTAATGCACCGTTTAGTCCATGAAAAGAATAAGGACAGCAAACATAAAAAAGGAGACAAGGGGAAAAAAAGACACTTTCAGCAGTGTCCTCTTTTTGTTTTTTTGATGGGGTAATGTTACACACGCACTCAGCGGATCTTGAACCTAGCACTTGCAAAAACGCCAATTGGCATCTTTTTGAAGTAGCCAGTATCCAAACCAACATCCCTTCTTTGACAATGTGAGACTTTACCGATTGAGCTCACTAGAACCCACAATTTCGGCAGTCTCCTCTTGTTTCTATCATTCTTTTCAAGGACTACACAGCAATTTTTGTCCCTTTTTTATTTTTATTTTTATAACTAGGAAAAACAATTAATATTCTAAATGCTAAAATTTATATCAACTCACCTGCCTATGATAATTTCGGCCTCTGCTGTTCTTGTAATACATCAACAGAAAACACTTGCATATCATTGCTGCCTGCCGAACCAATGTATCTGAAAGGAAAGCAAACAGCCTAATTTCAAGAATGCTGGAAGAAAAATCTCACCGTGGATACATGTTCATGAACCATCTCATAAAAAATAATTTTTAGTACACTGAAGAAACTAAGAATTGATAAAAATTGTGACGAGTTGGCACAGGCAGCACATAATGTAATGGGCTACAGAAGATATTTTCAAATTTAAAAAAGAAAAGAAAAAAGAAAGACCCTTTAATTGTGCATGCATGCAGAATAATGATGCTTCAAAAATTTGGAGATTCTTACAAAAGTGATCTAGCATATTGATGCTTACAAAAAAATGATCTAGAATATTGTGCATGCTAGTACAACATTAACATTGCTATACGCTCCATATAGCATTGCAATTTCCCTCCTTCCAAAGATACTCTACGCATTCACTGTGGCTCATCCACTTAGCTAATCTCTACTCAACCAAACAACAATAAATGATCACTTAATAATGTGACCCTTTATAAGAACCACTATCTACACGTTTATTGCTTGGCTGCAAAATCATGTTTATAAAATGACATTGGAAAAACTCTAATGCATTACAGAAACTAGATGCTTACTGAGCTCTTACTGACTGAGAAAGAAAATTACTTTTATACAGTTAACGAAATTTGGGACAAAGTGATGAAAAAATTTACTACAATGACAACGAGACTAAACTCAAACCATGGTAGAGCACCTAAGAGCAGCAATTTTGATTAACTATATAACCAATTCCTATAAATGTTTGAAATAAACCTTAGGAATTAAAAGGACACAAGATATTCTTATGAATTAATAAGAACACAAAATATACAAGGCACAAGATCTGATGAGTAACCCCTTGCCTCTAATTTTACGAGATCTGACATTGCATCCGATTAAATCCAGCACAAGCTCTCAACCAGCAAAGAGACCAGAAAAGTGTGGAAGCTAAAGTTGAGGCTGACCTCAAAATTTGCCAGTAGAACAGCTCCCAGTTAATAGAGCCTTATTCTGGTCTGGATGGAGCTCCGGCAAATTGGGCATAACTCAAGATCTTCTCCACTGTCACAACATGTCTGAAAATTTGTAAAATCTAAGTCACATATGCATTCTTTCATCTAGGCTTGAAGAAAATATTTGAGAAAATTGCCAACTGCATTACCTGATGTCCGCAACCAAAGGCCATGTCTTTTGGAGTGATAAGGCAAATGGGACAAACCTGTCAGGACCACCCAAACCATAATGTACACTAAATCAGTATGATTGGACATGTACACATGCAAATCATGCTAGTTTGCCATCAACTTTGAACAAAGAGAACTGAGCACATGGCTATGATTGAACATGAACACATTTAGATGAAAGATGTCTCACCTCCAAATGAATGTCTAAGCAACCTTGTAAGAACTGGAACATGAGCACTATTCTCAGCTAGAGCATTTATGCACTTCCCTAATGCACTAAGAGAGAGATTGATAGACTTGGCTTCCTCCAACATATGTCCCTCACTTCCTGCCAGTAAAGGAAGAAAGATGTGTTAATATAACTGTAGAATCTAACTCACAAAAAAGAGCATTAGAATCAAAACAAATCAAATTCCTCAAAAGCCATGTAAATGTAAAGCATAACCACCCTTGTGTGTGTGGTACACACATGCAAAACATGCCAAATATGGAGAAGCAATTGCTGATAAACTTAAAAGTTTTATAAACCTATAAATGTGAAGTGTACCAATGACAGAGGTCATAAGTTGGGGTATATACCTGACTTATGGACACGCTCTGAACCAGCCAGATCTACTACAAAGAGCTTGCTTTTTCGAACAAGTGGCTTAAAGGGTTTGGCCAAGTGAGAGGGATCTCCATTTTCACTGGAAATTATATCTTCTCTTCCCGTGACAGACCTTCTAACATGTACCTGCACTAAGGAACTTAAATATATCAAGATTTCTGTTATTTAATACGGAACAATGTGAAGAATTACCAACTGGACATTATGAAATGTTGATGCAAGAGCATAACAAATATTTATGCTAATATTAAAAAGATGATCATGTAATACAAATTATGAGGACTGCACCATCCAAGAATAGCACAGATGGGTGTTGTAGGACTTAGGAGGTGAAGTACTTATTGCTTTGCTTTGGTCAAGATAAAATCGTCGTGTATATAATGTCATAATGTCAAGAGAAAATTTTGAAGGCAAACTTGCCCCTCCACACTCCTGCAGTGCTGCAACATTGTGACCCCTTGACAATACAGCAAGCTGGTCCTGTCCAATTGCAAAATCACCACTGGGAGGTGGAGGTGGAGATGTTTCTAATGTTCCTCATCAGTTGCTGCTTCCCTTCTTCCCTTTTCAGGTCCAAGGTGTAACGAATTCGACGAGAAGCATTTAGCACAACTGCTGCTTGCTGTAGACGACACAGTTGAGTAGCCCAAATGTTAAAAGCATTGTCTTCTAATCAAGACAATAAATTGAGCAACCATGAAAAAATTCAATTAGCAACCACTAAATATTAAGAAAAATGAAATACAGAGTTAGACTTGCCATTACTGCCAAACACAGTAAGATTACATAAAGAAATTTTTTAAAAGACATGAGTTTCTAGTGCGCAAGGATCAACTGCAACTAGGAAATGAATATCACTAAACCTTTACAATAAAAAGAAAGAATAAGCAAATATTATGAAAACCAATGGTTTTGCTTGCAAGAAACAAGGACAATTAATTATCAGTTGAAGATTCAAGATAGAACCAGCAATTTTGGGAGGAGAGGATAAAGCCAAAGATGATGAAAGGCAACCGTGTAAGGGTTAGGTAAAATTTTGGAGAAATGTTCCTGCATCATTTGCATGCAACTGACTCCTATTTCGTAATTGTTACAAAATTTCTAGCCTTACTTCATTAACATCAAGCCACTTATCAATTCTGTCACTGGACAAGTTGTCATAATTTGCTTGTTTCTTCTTCTTTTTATTTACATTTCTAGATAAAAATGTCCTCTAGGTGTAAGCCCTAACATCTAAGCCCTACTGTAATTACGTTAGACAAACCTCTGAAGGATCTTTTAGGAACAAATGAAACCTGAAATTCAATAAATCTCATTGACCAGGTTATCACCAATAATTTATTAACATAAAATTGTCTAATGGAAACCCTTCTTGTAAAAGCTGCTACTCAGATAACCGCAGGTTTCTATTCCAAATTTCCCACTAGATGGGTTTTGAACCTTTGAAACATACTTGCCACATATAAGCAAGCAAACTTACTAGACATGTGGGACTTAGATGCACAAGAATTGAATAAGGACATACTTTTACACAACACATGTATTGCAGATTACAACCCAACACACAAGCATCAAGTAAAACTGGCTGATATATGTAAATCTATACCAAGCCAATGAATGCAGAAAACAGCTATATTTGGCAATCAGTGCAACAATGTCATTATATATATATATATATATATTTTAAAGGTGGGGGACAAAAATGCAAATGCTCACCCTTGAGAGTAGGCACTTGAGATGCTATTTGATCCACTATCAACAGCCAGCTCCTCCCGTACATTCAGCAAATTAGTTGGAACAGCAGGGATGTTATCATCAAATTCTCTCATCATGTCCCATGGCCCATCTCCAACACCAACTAAAACAATTGACAAAGGGTACTCACTGCAAATTGCAAGAATATTAAAAAAAATTTTGAGCAAGAGTATTTAAATACAAAAAAGAGAATTATAAGAAATACCTGGCTTTCACAATTGCATCAACAGTTTTCTTTTCTTGTGGGCTTAGATCACCACGCTTGGTATCAACACTTCTTGTCACTTGCAAGAACCCACTGTTTTAAGGTATATGGTATAAACACTTCTTGAGAATTTACTATGACATATATCTCACATGCACCATCCATAACACAAAGTAATTTGCTGCATGCATCTTTAACAAACCTCATTTTCAATGTTCACCAATTTTGCGTTTTTTAACCCTCGTGTAATGTTTGGGCGGGGGAGGAGGCTGCGGGGCATCAGCCTTAGGCTCATCATCGTGCTGCAAAGACATTAGGTGCATACAATCAATATTCGGTTTACTGATAAGAATAAATAGCATATTGCAAAATAGGCGTAAACATCATAATTAATGTTATCGTACCATAGAGCTGCCTTTGTGTCCTATTTTGTGTCCACCTGTCCCACAAGTGGGTGCTCTTCTAGCACGTTGCGGTCTACCTCGTGGGGGTGACGGCTGATGAGGGGGATGCTCGTCCGGTACATCAATATCTGGCTGTAGCGGGTCAATCCCTACCGGAGGTCCTAAAGGGTTGGATAAGGATGAGGTAGGTGGGTCATGATGCTCTATGTATAGGCCAGGAGTGGGGATCATTGTCATGGGTTCAATACTGGGTGGGTCCATGGGTAAAGTGAGTGCACTGGAGCTGGTGGGTGGGTATAAGGGTGTCTCAGGGTGCATAGGAGGGGTGAAGGGACTGGGCTGCGAAGGTGGGGTGGGTGAAGGGACCTCAGCCTGAGGAGATACATCTACCATGGGTAGAGGGACCTCGGACTGAGGAGATGCAACTGGGATGGGTGGAGGGACCTCAGGCTGGGGAGATGCGTGCGGGATGGGAGCAGGTATCTCAGGACTACTTACAACCCGAGGGGTTGTTGCACACCGACCATGGCCCCTACCTACACTTGTGCTTGGGCTTGCTGTAGCAGGCCGACCACGGACCCTAGCTGCACTTGTGCTTGGGCTTGCTGTAGCAGGCCGACCACGGCCCCTAGCTGCAGTTGGGCTTGGGCTTGCTGTAACAGGCCGACCACGGCCCCTAGCTGTGCTTGTGCTTGGGCTTGCTGTAGCAAGCCGACCACGACCCCTAGCTGTGCTTGTGCTTGGGCTTCCAGTGTCACGCCGACCACGGGTCGGTGTAGTTACGGGTGCTGCACTTGTGCTTGGGGCTGCAGTAGTTGCTGATTCAGTCTCAGTACGGTTGTTTGCCTGCCCAGTGGCTGTAGGATCACCACCAAACCCAGCCACATTATATAGGATGCGCCGGACATGATTGTGTTCTCGGCTGCCTACAGGAAGCCAATTCAACAACGCTAAATGACTTTCAATCTGAAACACAGAAAGAACCAGTACAATCAGAATTTTCCACATTTATGTAACAATTATAGAATGCATAATATAGTACTTATTAATCTACTTAAATACTCATCTAAACTAAGAAGTGAAAGTTTTATTATGATACTATATGCAACAAAAACTCTTTTTAATTGGATGTCAGTAAGATCAAACCAAATTTGTTGAAAGAAGAAATCAATTGATTCTACGTTCGTACATGTACTAAAGAAAAAACAAAGCAAGCAATAAAATATAATTAGAACACATTACCAACTGATGTAATCTAGCACTGTTGCGGTCGATATACTTTCGAGTGACCGGACCGTACCATTTGTAATAGTCATGATCGCGGGCCATCTCACCAGTCTGAGGAGGTGCACGGCAAACTCGCTGTTCTCTGCTATTCCATGAAATGATATATGGTTCATGCTCCTGCCTCCAATTCTTGTCCACCTTCCCACGCAAGTCTATTCTATGTAGCCTTTCATCGTACACAACATGGTCAGGCTGCTCTTGCGCCAACCCAAACTGTCAAAGGGCACGGTCTGGGTGGTGTCTCCACTATGCAAAAACACACAAGCGGCACCCTTGCTGTCCACGTACCCCTCCCTGCAACGCAGAAGTCAGGAAGGTGGACAAAGCGTGCCTCGTATGGCTGCCACACAATCTACAATAGAAACAAAAAAACAATTATCATAGCATCTTAAAATGTGAAACAAGGGAGAATACAAGGAAAAACAAAAATTAAAACGGCAGATATGTTAAAGTATGAAGCAATCATATTCTTAAGGAAAATTAACATAATCGAACAGAATATTTGAATATTATTACCTGGTTCGGCTTCATTGTAACTAATTGCTCACGATAGTGGACCAAGGCCATCCCGGATGGCCTACTCTTCGAGCCTGGCACCCGCACCCACCTACAGTTACAAGCGAATAACATAAAATAAGTAGCTACTTAGTTACTAAGAAGAGTACATTGTATAAGACACTAAATATCGAAAAAAATACTTACTTAAAGGCAAGTGGAGCATACGGCCACGGGCCGTAATCACATCCAGGTGGGGGCTCTATCCTCGGGCACAAGAATGGCAACCTTGCCCATGCCCAATACTGGACCAAGGTGCACGCCCCACCAATTTGCGATGCCCCTTTCTCGCTTGCCCGACACAACTCTTTATACAACCAGGCCAGGCAACCACTACCCCAGCTATATTGTGGCGGATCATGGAGGTTCTGCAATTGCTCCAAAAACATCAAATGCACCCTATCTCCCGACTTGTCCATAAAAAGCTTATCCCCTAGTAGCGCTAAAATATAGCACCGGGCATACTTGTGTATCTGAATTTCCGTTGCATCATTAGGCAGTGGCGCTGTAATGGCCTCAAGAAGGCGGCTGATAAGAATTCTTTGCCCCACCAAGGTTTTGTTGTCATTCGCCGGAGTAAAACCAAGAAACTCCATGCAAACAGTGCTCCAAGTTCCATGTAACACAGTAGTCGGCCCAACCAAGACCTCACCGTCTATAGGAAGTCCGAAAATGACCTCCACATCTTGTAGGGTGATTGACATCTCACCGTGTGGAAGATGGAATGTATGAGTCTCCGGCCGCCATCGCTCAACTAGGGCCGTTATAAGGCAATAATCTATCTCTCTGGAAGGGGCCCTAAACAATCCTTCAAACCGTAGCAACTTGATAATGTCGATCACCCGATTATCGCGCATTTGAACGTTTGCCATCTCCTTAGTGCGACCACGGCACGTAAGTTGGCCCGGGTCCTGCAAAATCAATAAAAATTATAGCAGTTGTTAGAACTATAAATACAACTTTGAAGGAACTTACTAACTAAAAGTCAAAGATAACGTAAAAATTAAAGCATTTGTTAGAACTAGATATTTCACCTCGCCATTCCATATGTCCTCTGATCGATGGTGTCGTTGTCGCGTCAACAATGACCCAATACTAGGACCAGGCTCCAAGATATGTGGCTCGTCATGAATCTGAGGCTCCATACTGCAAAGAGTGCTACATATTTAATTAATTAAGTAAATAAATAAAAATTTTAATTATTTAATTAAATAAATAAAGTAAGAGAGGATAGCACTACCAAATATGAACAAAGGATACAGATCAAGATGACACTCTAGATGCAAATTCCTAACGCTTTCAATTGAAAGAATAAGAGAACAGCAGGGATAAACTTAAAGAACAGCACATAAAATACTATACTTAAGTTTGTCCTATTCCTTATAACCCATATTTCAAGCTATATTTAATACTTGTCAAGCAGCCCACCGTTAAACAACAACACTTTTTTTTTTTTTTTTTTGAGTTCATTTAAACAACAAGACTAGTAATATTTGATTAAAAAAAAAAAAACAAAACAAAACAAAACAAAACTAGTACTGTGATACAAATTTGTCACCAAACTGCCAAATTTTAACATTGATGACTTATAAGGTAAGGGATATGGTACTAGTGCACAGTAAGAAGACCACGACAGTTAAAATCAACTATTCAAAAAAGTTCAAATCAGATAAACAGATTACATTCAATGAATCAACATAGAAAGTTATCAAAAGTGTAGTAATTATTTGGTATTTAGCAGTATAAGGAAATTGTATCATCTTCTCTCATATTATAGTAAAATTTACTAATTAAATTCATAACAAAATCTGCCATGTATATGAGAAGGTGGAATATCACCTAATTGACATTTTCCATAAAATTTATGACTAATATTAAATTCGGGTAGTCTCAACTAATAAACAAACTAATACTTTTTAATTGAATAATAATAACAAATTATAAATTTTAAGGCTAGTTTTCTACAATTGAAAATAGTAACAAAAATTGACCTAACTCTAGTAAAACACCAAACATTATAGTACATCAATCCTTTAATATATATATATATATATATATCCTTTTATTTTCGGTGAATAAGACTTATCATTAAAAGAAAAGGAACCTACAAGAGAAAGTACAAAAGCAGGGAACAAAATCATCCCAATCATAAATCCTTAGGGAAAATTCAGGGATGGAATATATGAGGATTTTTCCTCCAAAGTTACACAATACAATGGGCAACAAAACCAGCTTTTTCTAAATAGCATGTGATTAACACGACCATTCAACAAAAGAATCTAAAACAATTATAGTTCTAGACTTCTAGTAGTAATAGTACTATTTTCAATGACCCATTGTGGGGAAGTCGATGTGATTTGAAATTCGTGAATCACATTTAGTGCAATGTCTATTGTTTTCCCATCAAACCACACTGAACCCGAAGCTCTAATAAGGAAACTGTTCAATGTCTATTGTTTTCCCAAGTCTCTAAAGCAACCAAACCAAACCAAACAAAAGCATTACAAACCCAAACTAGCAAAACCCATACAAAACCATAAATAGGAAAAAACTAGCAATGTATTTCAGCAAAGTAATCCACACCCAATAAGCTTAGTAAACAATATTTCAGCAAACTATTTGCCTCAAAAAGTGAATCAAAGTTCCAAAATGCCATCTTTGAATCAAATCCAAAAATGGGTACTTGGGTTTCCTTGAAATGCCACATTAAAATTTTTTTTTTTTCAACTCTAACAATCACATAAAAACTAATGTCATTGCCAAAACATAACCATATTCTCAGAACACCAACAAAAAAAACACACAAAAAAAAAAACCCAAACAGCTCCGAAATTGAAAAACGAAAAACCTAGGTCACATCATGAAATTCCAAAATCTAAAATCGGAGAAAGAGAGAGACAGACAGAGGAATCTAAGAAGCAAAAACGACAAAGTATTGAGAAGAAATAGAGAGTACCTTCGGCACGGTGGGCTACGAACGGCAACGGCGTTGACAATGAACGATTGCTTCAGCACTGGGCTACGAATTTGCTGGTGTACTGGGGTACGATTGCTTGAGAGTGAACGAGTGAGTGAGTGAGTGAGTGAGTGAGTAAGTGAGTGTGTGAGTGAGTTTGAGAGCGCGGAGCGAAATGGTGTTCAAGTGAGTGTGTGTTTCAAATTTTCTGATTTTGAAATGAACTGTTTGAAAGGGTGCTGGGGAAGTTTTAAGCAGTGGATTTCGAGTCTTATAAACTCGATTTCTACGTGGCACACGTGGCAATTTTGTCCACGTAAGGTGGGCAAAAAACACTGAACCGGAGTTTTTAAAACTATGAATCTCAAGTTTTAAAAACTCGAGATGTTATTTTTACTATTTCTTCTCAAACCGGGCAACTAACGAAATTTTTAAAATATGGCTGTTATTTGGCAAGGGTGTTCGAAGTTTTCATCACCTTGGATCAAGATACACGACAGGGCTAGATCGAGTATCTGCTGACTAGAGACTAGTTTAACCAGTTGGTGAAGGAAGGGGAGGACATTGTATTGTGCTAAGGAACAATTTTGTTATTATATTTGAATATGTATGTTAATGACCGTACTATTTGGTGGTTTGCTATGTTTATTAGCTTCTCTTGTTACAAAGAGTCCGTGTTGCTGACTTATTATTGTATAAAAAACCTTGTGACTTATCTTTTAATGCACTATATCTGCCCAAATTCTCTTTTCGGCACAATATCTGTTTTCTGCACAATTTCTGTTTTCTGCACAAAGTTACAAACTTGCACTCTATTCCTTTTCTCTTTGCTTTATCAGTTTTATCCTAGAAAGCAAAACAGTGATTAAACATTGGCCTAATTGAGTTATATTTTTATAATGCTATCCACTGAAATTATATGGATGTCCTGCCTCTAAATACAATACTCTTACTCATGCCCCAGTTACACAAAATTAACAAAGGCTAAGTTCAACGAATTATTAATGAAGTAGTCCAAGGGAATATGCTTCTAAGAAACCAAAGCTCTGTAGAACGTGTTATTGGCATAAAAATCATAAATCAATAAAATTGTTTATGCACAATACAATAATTAAAAAATGAAAATAATTTAAATAATTTTTAATCTGATATAAAAAATTTATTTTTTTATTTTTTTATAAGCAATAATATGTCAACTTACTTGTAAATCTTTCCTAAGCCTTCCATTCCAAATTCCTGCAAAAGATCTCACTAATTAGAACAATCACATAGAGGAAAAAAGAAAACAGAATATGTGTTTAAATAAAAGACTTGAAGGAAGAGATGAATATCAATGTCATGGAAAAATACCATTTTGGCTATGGTGTCGTTTTCTACGTTTTCTCTCATGTATTTTCTGTACATCTTCACAAATATAAGTTCACAAGACTGACAGAGACGAGCAAGCAAGAGAATGAGCGAGATTGGAGGAGAGAGAATCTCAGCCATGGAGCACAGAGAATAAGGCTAGCTTCGAAGTTAGAAAGGTGAAAAACGAGGGTCAGAGAAAACACAGCCAAGGAAAACAGATATAAATGAGCAGGAAAAGTGCATTGGGTATGTTGTGTGAAAACAGGTAGCGGTGGGAGTGGGAGTGGCTGGTGTTAGGTGAGATAATTAATAGAAATAAAAGAAACAGTAGGGGCAGGGTAGTCACGTGGGTTGGAGTGAAAAAGGTAAATCAGAAAAGTCTTTGAAAGTACAAAATGTTAATCGTTTTGGCGTGTATTGATATTGATATTGATGCCGATTCAACTGCTTTTTCTGCTTCTCTTTTCCTTTTCTGACTTTCTTGGATTCTCCATCCACAGGCCAGTCAGTACATTGATGAGTAAAACTGAATATTAAGTGGCTTTTCATTTATTTTTCATGGATAGAATTTTTTATTTTTATCATTTAACAAAGATAAATGAGAAGTGAAAACTTCGACTTCGAGCTAAAGAGCACAGTGACTCAGTGAGGGAGAAAAATAATACCAAGAATTGAAGAAGATGCTAGGGACTCAATGGAAATAAGAAGCTTCTTACAACTGCTGGGTTTTGGGTGTTTGGAAGCAGAAGAAACACATTTTCTTAGATGCTGTTTTTTTCTAAACGAAGGAGGGCCATATCATCATTGGCATTTTCCTTTTGATCTCTATAATGGATTGACTTTTTTTTCCCTCTCTTCCATAGCTTTGTTTCTTTTATGTGTATTATTAGTTGCCTAATAAGTGCTCTTAACTTTTTTTTTTTTTTTTTTTTTTTTTTGAGAAGAATAAGTGCTCTTAACTCAATGCATAGAAAAAAAAAAAAAAAAAGATTTAATTGGAGAAAAACAAAGAAAGTCATGTGAAAAATTATCTCATCTATTTATACGATAGGGACAGCTAAGATTTGACACTCTTCGAGAATTCTGAAATTAATTGCTGTTGGCGTTACTTGTGCAATTTATATGAACATTATTGAATCTATAGTCTTTAAAATATGACTGATCTGCGTCAACTAATTAATCATGGTTGTTGACAGTATTATTGACCTTCCAAATTGGAAATATTAGCAACCTCCAATTAGATATTGATATGAAACATCACCTCAGTATGGAAAGCAGCATCCAATTCTCGCTCCTCGTCACTGTTACTAGCCAGCCCCTTTTACGAAATTCCTTGCACGTAGGGTTCAACTAGAAAGAGACAAGATGTGGTATACATGGGATTAGAGACACCGGTATATATGAGATTGTTTACATGAAGAATTTACAGAATGAACGGCGTGAAAATTAATTAAATCTATAACACTCACTGCTGTTGCATGTGACCACGCTGCGTCATTGCCTGTGACGGTGTTGGTAACAGGATCCCATCCCATTCCAATTCTACCAATTAGTTGGGAAAACGTACGGTATCTCCCCTTTAACCGTTGAAATTTTTGGGTTAATTGCGGGAGGCGATAGCGTTTTCCGGTTCGTCGGTTAAACTCATCTGTGACAAATGGCCAATTTTTTTTCTTCATTTGCCCATTAGGCATGTTCCCTTTAGCTTCTTTTTCCAACAAAATATCAATGAACTGCTTTTCTACTGGTGCAGGCCATAACTTCAAATCCTCAGCATCGGATGGGTCTGCCATCTAATAGGACATACACACTTAAGCCATAAATATCCACTAACATGGATAGTAGGCATGACAGACTGTACATGGTTGCGTAGTAAATTCAGGTTTTTGTTTTCCTAATTAGTTTTATGATTTCTCAACTTGAACCTAACCCTATGGTCTAACCCAGTAACTGCACAATGGTAAAATTGTCGTTTGAAGAGAAAATTGTACCAAACAAGTTGTAGCAAAGTCATACATCTAGAGCAACACAGAGTCAAGATAACTCAAAGCAGTTATTACAGGTATATTTTGAAGACATTCTTTTGCAAGGAAACCAAATCTAGAATCACTATTAAAAATTAATTGCAAGGAAGCAATTAACCAGTTTAGACCTTTATTAGCGTCAGGAAGCCCATTTCACAAATTATACATATATGAACAGTTAGAAGGGCATGGAGGAAAAACATGTCCAACATCAAGAGCAACAAGCAACAATGAACAGCAACCAAGAACAAATTTTAGTAATGGTAAACATACCATTTTTGAATTTAACAGAAACATTAAACACTTACCTTAGGTGCAGGAACTGCGTTGGAGGAGGGTGATGAAAATGGTGGAATGACTAAGGAGGACGAAGCAGTGTCTACGAGCTCCATATGTAATGCCAG
This sequence comes from Quercus aquifolioides, assembly GCA_019022515.1. Taxonomy (NCBI): domain Eukaryota; kingdom Viridiplantae; phylum Streptophyta; class Magnoliopsida; order Fagales; family Fagaceae; genus Quercus; species Quercus aquifolioides. The sequence goes on along the minus strand of CM032336.1, from coordinate 3,739,114 downwards.
ACGCGGGGTGAAGGGCAATTAAAGGTGATTTGAGATAAAGCCTGTTGTGGCTGTGCTGTGCAAGTAAATATGGTGGTTAGGGAGGTCATCAGGTCGTACGATTTTGGGCGATTTTTGTGGTGAATTAGGGCTTTGATTTTGGGGGTTCAGAACAACGTTTATGAAGGAGATCAGAAGGCTGTTGGGACAAGTTATGATGGATTGGGTGGGTGTGTGAGATTAATGGAGGGTGTGTGAGATTAATGGTGATGCAACTTACGTGTGAGAGGGAGAGGAGAAAAGCTTCAAGATCCTTGCTGGAGTGACGCGTGGGAAAGCCGTTGCAGAAAGACCACAATGCATTGACGTGTGGGAGAGAAGAGACGGTATGATTATACACGTGGGCCCAGAGCACAATGAAACACACAATCAAACAAGCTTGAACAGAACTCAACTCATGTGGAACACTTGCTCAAACACCTCTTGAAGACAACTCAAACCTTGCTAGTTCAGACTCACATACCAAACAAAGATTTCAACATGGGGCCCACCTGTTTGGGTGTTTAAACATAAAACAACATTGCTCAAACTGGGTGACCAAACATGCCCTTATTCTCCCTCTTGCATGATTTTTTTAAGTTGTAACTTAGAACCATAAAACTCACTATATTTTTCAAATTTTAAAAATTAATTGAAGAAAAGTGAGATATAATAGCCTAAAAGGTGTCGATCACTCAATCCTACTACAGAAGTTGCAATTTCAAAAGAAAAGTGCAATGTTGTTTTGATTTGTGCATAGAAGGAATAAAAATGTGAGCTTGTGACCGTTTGCCCAAAAAATAGAGCCTGCCCTAGGAAACTACCTTGGAACAACACGTCAATCATGAATTAATTTGTGATGGATAGTGCTGCATAAAATGTAAAAACTCCTTTAAACTCCTGTGCATTATAAGGTTCTTGACAAAAAAGCAAATAAGCAAGCTAGTACTCTTTTTCTTAGAATGAAAACCAAAGTTATGCTGACGCCAAAGTTTCCATACTAAGGGTCTGTTTAGGATTTACTTATTTTGGTGAAATTGAAATTTTTTTGCTAAAGGTATTGTAGATAAAAGTAAAAGTTAGCTGAAACAATGCAATAAGACTTATAAATAGTAGCAAAAAGTGCAGTGGGGCCTATAAATAATAGCAAAAATAAGCTGAATAGTAAAATAAGCAGGCAAAAAATAAGTTATCCAAACGAACAGTAAGTACTGAATTGATATTGTTATCTATAAACAGTAGATTAACTCAACTAATAAAAGTGCATTCTTTAGGCTAAATCTAGTTAAAAACCTTGACATTTATGTGAATGCTCTTATAACTTTTTGTTTTGTTTACTTTGTTACCTTTTAAACTTTTAACACAAACATTCACATAATTTTTCAATTTCGATCTTGTTAAACCAGTTTTGTAGAAGTTGGGCCACCAAAAAATATTTCCATATTAGTAAGAAATTTTACTTCATAATGGAAAGATTAACTTGGTCTTTCATAACAAGTAATGACATCCTTAATTAGTACAACCAAAAGCACAATATAGCTCATAAACACAATTAACAGTATCACAAGCTACCTATAAGCACCCAATCCTCAAAAACAAAAGAACAATTGACGACTTAAATACAAGCACAAGCATAGGGAATATGCTTCTAAGAAACTGAAGCTATATAGAACATGTGTTATTGGCATAAAAATCATAAATCAATAAAATAGTTGAAATTAAAAAAGAAAGAAGAAAAGAAACAGTAATTGCAGGATTGAGAGGTGTACTATGCAATACCTTTCAACGGTTGAAATTAAAAAGTTAATTTTTAATATCAACCTTTTGATAAGAAAGTTAAAAAAAATAAAAAGAAATTGAAAATTAAAATTAAAATATAATTAATAATTTTTAAAAAGAAAAATAATGAGATAGAAATTACACGATGTAATAACTCTTCATCCATATATAATTGTACCCTAATTCATTCCATACACACCAAACAAGAAAATTCCACAGGATTCTCTCCATATATATATCAATCGAGTCAATCAGAGGGTCATGGGTTTGAGGTGCACTTCACGGAAAAATACATCAACTTTTTTTTTTAGGCTAAAATATAAAATTGACCCTCTAAGTTTCATATTTTTTTCATTTTAGTCCTTTAAATTTCAGTTTTGTTATTTTGGTTCTTTAATTTTCAAATTTTATCAATTCAATCCTTTGTTAGGCTTTTGTTAAGTGTTGTCGTTTACTAACTAAAACAACGTCATTTTAGATGATTTAAAAAAAAAAATTATTTCCTAATTTCAAAAAACTAAAAAATGTTAATTACCAAAATAAATAAACAACAACAACAACTAAGGGCTCCGACACCATTGGAGGCATAGAACAAGATGTTGATAATGGTAGAGCAACCATTAATCCAAAACCGAAGGAAAATGTGAGACCATAAGGCCTTCAAAGCACGCCTGAGTCCCGCATTTATGCCTATGAGCTCTCAAAGATCAGTGGCAGAACCAAAAATTTATCTTTGTTGGGAAAAATTTAAAGATTTGCTTAATGCTTGTCCACATCATGGCTATGAAACTTGGCGTATAATTAGTTTTTTCTATGAAATTTTAGCTCCAAAGATGCGCCAATTTGTAGAGATGATGTGCAATGGAGAGTTATTGAATAAAGATCCTGATAAGGCTTTTGATTATTTTGATCTCTTAGCTGAGAATGCCCAATCTTGGGATACCACTGATACCTCAGATAGGTCTAGAGCGTCCACCAGCCCCTTTGGGGGTGGTAACTGGTAAATACCAATTTAGGAAAGATGATGACCTTAGTGCTAGGGTGGCTAGTCTAATTAGGAAGCTTGAAGCCATGGAACTAAGGAAAGTCAATGGAATCAATATTGTGCCTAAAATTAATGAGGTTTGTAGAATTTGTGAGACCATGGAACACTCTACCAATGAATGTCCTACAACTCTAGCTTTTAAAGAGGTCTTGCATAATCAAGCAAATGCTATGAACATGGTGAAAAAATCATACCCTTCCCCCTATTCCGAGACATACAATTCAGGGTGGAGGAATCACCCAAATTTTAGTTGAAGGAATGATAATGTGGTTGCACCTCCTACACATGGTTCTTCAAATTTTGTTCTCTATAATCTCCCTCCAAAGAAAGTCTTGAGGACACTTTGCAACAATTCATGCAAACTCAATCCACCATTAATAGTCAGAACTGATAAGCCATAAATGACATTAGGAGCACTCTCACTAAATTGACCACATCCATGAGCACAATAGAAAAGGGTAAGTTTCCATCTCAAATACAACCAAACCCCCAAGGTCAATTTTGTGTTGATGATTGTAGTTCCTCTAAAAATAAAGTGAGTCGAGCTAAATCTGTAACTACTCTTCGTAGTGGAAAAATCAATGAAAAATATATTCCTAAAAGCAATACACAAGATGAATCTTCCAAAATAAAAAGTAGTAATGAGGTCCTTGAGCCTAAATCTAATGAAATTGAAAGGTGTCCTATCCCTGCTCCCTTTCCCAAAGGTTAATTCCACCTCAAAAAAATGAATCAAAATTTTGAAATCTTTGAAGTGCTTAAGCAAGTTAAAGTGAACATCCCTCTTTTGGATGCCATAAAGCAAATTCCATCGTATGCTAAATTTTTGAAAGATTTGTGTACTGTTAAGCGTAAGCTCAATGTACATAAGAATAAAAATTTTACAATTTATGAAAACAATAAAAAAAAACAACAAAAATTTTACAATTTATGAACAGTATCATTCCAAATTTGAAACTATATGGTTCATTCATGCTAAAAATTTTAAAATTTAAAACATCTAATGAAGGAGCTTTTTTGGTATTTGGTGTGCCAAATGCCAAATATTTGACATTTAGCACACCTAATGCTAATGCTATAGGACTATCCAAGTTGAATATACTCTAGTTTGTAGGAAAAATATTTGAAAGCCAAAAAAAAGTACTTTGGATTTGGAATGAGAGATAGGTATGTGAATAAATGAAAAGAAGAGTTAGGCCATGGGAGTAGAATAGAATAAATAATGAAAGTAAATGGGGACAAAATAGTAATAAAATTAAAATGTTGTGACTAGTTAGGTTCATAGGTTTTCGAAATAAAAATATATTTATATAATTTTTGTTTTGGCGCGGAATCTCTCAACTATGATAGTATGATTTTTCTTATATAAAATTAGGAAAAGGGGTTAATGGATGTTTTAAAGTATTTATGTAGGGAATATTTTAAAAAAAAATTATGGACAAATTTTTTATTAAAAAAAATTGTTTTAATAAAATTTATTTACTATTTTTTATATTTTTATAAAAAAAATGTCAAAATTTTCTTAAAATAGTTTATTGGTCATTGTTCTATGAATACCATTTAACACATTTAACTATTTAAGACAGTCCATGAATTATCAAGCAAAAATCAAAATTATATTATATAAAACCACATTCCAAGTAGACGTGTCAGTTTCATATTATGAAATAATGCCTTTTAAAAAAAAAATGCTATGTTAATTTAATTTTAATTAAAATCAATCACAACTTATCGGTTATAAGGACTTGTTTGTTATTGTGATTTAAATAACAGTTTTCAATATTTAAATAATATTATACATTTTTTACACATTTTTTTACCCACGCGTCTTCTAAAAAAAATATAAAAATTATTACGGCCTTTTAGAAAATTATTTTAAAAAGCATAGCAAAGTCGCAATGTGAAGATATTCACTGTAAAGTACTTCTGTTTCACGTGACACATGCCAACGTACTATTACTACTGGTCTACTACTACTACCCATGCACTGGTAATCTCTACCGACAAAGCCTAGATTTTGAACTTTTGAATGAAGACTTTAGTATTGACTACAAAGTGAAAATGACAACTCAATAATCCTGTAACACCCCGATCCAATTTTATAATTAACCTGTGTTCAAGTGATTAATTATTATTCTAAGTCACTTTATTTCAATAAATTAGTATAAGAGTATTTAATAAACATATTATTTTATAATACCTTTGAATAAAAATTATAAAGATTATAAATAATTGAAATGACTATTTGTATTATAAATATATATTTAGTATGTGCAAAACTATATTAAGTGGGTAAGTTATGAGATATATATATATATATAGTTGTTGGTGTTTTAACCATGTATGATGCATAAGATATTATGGTTGAAATTCCACACACCCATGCAACCAATGGAAATTCAACACACATGCAAGGCCAAAGTTTCATGCATGATGACAAACTCCAAAGACCAAAACTTGGCCATGCAATCACCAAGTTCCACCTAGCTTCTTCCTTGACTTTCAATGTAAATAGAAACTCCAAGAAGCTCACTTCCTCTCATTTCTTACGGGTCACACAAATCAGAAATTTTAGTTCACTTTACTCTCTTTTCTCTTAAGGAAAGAGCTAGAAGCTCTCTTGAGTCCAAGGGTTCACACACCAAAAGAAAGATAAGTCTCAATCTTATCTCATCTTTGACTCTTTCAAAGCAACTACAACAATCAAGAAACTATCTCCCACTCTATTCCCACAGGTCCAAGAAAAATCTGAAATTATCAACTCACTTTTCTCTCTTTTCTCTTAAGGAAGGTGCTAGGAAACTCCCTTGAGTCTTCCTTTCAAACCCACGGGTTAGCACTTCAAAATGATTAAGCTTCATCCCATTTCTTCTTCAGACTCTCTCAAGCTCTCTATCTCTCATACTTTTGGGTCCAACCACTAGGAAAGGGAAATCCTTTCATGCAAGAATGATTTATTTCTATTTCCCCTTATGAACCATAAATTTGGTAAGGATTCTAGCTACTCTTACCTTAGAATTCATGATTTCTTCATGGAATCTTTAGTATTGGTATTTGTGGTTTGTGAAATTAGGAAATTATGTATTAAATTGTATATATTGAATTTGGATGCTAGGGTTATTTTCTATGAAATCTAAGACATGTACGGTTGTTATGGAAGTAGTCTCACAGCATTTGGATCAATATAAAAATAATGGTTTAATTTTTAAGTTGCAAGAAATTCTGTCAGGACAGATTTGAGTATGCTGTCTTGTGTGATTTTTAGTAAGTCATGGGTTTATTCTTTGACTCCGAAATTTTTATGGTTTATACTGGACATACAGGAGAGTAGTTATGTAAAATTTCATGACAATTTGATGTGTGTGGACAGCCCGTTTGTATTTTACAAATGGAGCGTATTCTGCTGAATTGAGCAGTGAACAACATATGCTACACCTGACTTTGTGGATTTAATTCTCAAGTTAGGGTGAATGTTTTGAGCTATAATTTAATATGCTCATCCTTTAGTATGTTAGAATCATATATAAATTTTATGAATTGGTTTCTCTATGATTTAGTACATCATGTTGTCTGATGAATGTATTTTGTATTTGTGGGAACCTTTTTGAGGTGGGATTAGGATTTCTTTAATTTTAAGAGATAGGCTTTGAGATGAAAGTGTAAGTTTATGATAAGGAGTAACGGATAGTGATAAGCTTTGATATTTGGTTTAGGTGTTACCAGTTCTCCAGGTCTAAGCTCCTTCGACTTTAGGCTCTCGTTTCCTCTGCTGTCAGGTAAGGGATAAGTTATATGAGCATTTGGTAAGTCATGAAGTTATTTTAAAGTATATTACGCATTAAAATGTTTTTGATTAGAGATATGGCATGTAAGCATTATCAGACAAAGATATGTTCGTGAGCTTTCGAAACCTTATGTATATGATTTAAGCATATTGATGCTATTACTAATTCCACAAACATGATGAAGAAAACAATGGAAATGCTTTTATTATGAAATGTTATGCAAAATAAGAAATTTCAGTATGATGTAAAGTATGAAATTTTTTCGGGTTATATCCTTTGGTGATCTGAACTCTGCTAGTAGGGGTTAATTACTAGCTTTCTATGGAAAACGTTATCTGATTGGCCATTATAAGTGGGACTGGCTTGCTGTACCTGCCCCTTGTTGGTTACGGCCAACTTGTGGGAGAAGCCAACTTGTGGGAGAAGCCAACCTACCCCCATGGTTGGAAGATATGTATTATGATGTGATCCCGGAAATACCTAGTATTGTGGAGAATGCTGGATGCCTAGCTCCATGGTGTTAGAAGCCTCCCAAATAAGTACAGACTTATCAGATATGGACTAACCAATATGTTATGAACAGCTATATTATATTATTAATCATGAGGGAATTGTTTTGTTTAAATGCATTGTGAAAAGTAAAAGCTCTCATGGCAAGAAGAAGTTTCTGATGAAAAGAAAAGCTGTTCATTAAAGATAAAAGTTTTTGAAGTTTTGTTGTGCTATAAAGATAAAGCTTCTGATGAAAGTACAAGTTATGTTTAAAAGTTATCAGATACCTGTTCTTTATAAAATGTAAAATTTTATGACTATGAAAGTTATAATATTTTTCGGGAAAATGTTTATAAAGAAAGATTTTCTTATTGGGTCAAGATGTTTCTAGTTTAATACAAAGTTGCCGATTATCTGATTTAAGTTAAAATGATTATTTTGTAATAAGAATATACATATGGTGACTTTGTAGGAAATAAAATAAGCTTAATTCGAAAGGTTTTGGTAATATTAATCTAATAAGAAAAATGAGAACAATTATTTTCTATGAAGAGCGTATAAGCTATTATTATGAATAGTATAAAATATTATGCATGGAAAAAATGTTCTCCTATTCGAATATTCATAGAATGAAATGATTTGATTTACATGCATCCTTATTGAATTTTCATATATCTTACCTTTACTGAGCTGTGTAGCTCACCCCTTCCACTCTTTCAGTTAGCAGGTTTTATTTTGGAGCAAAGGGAGCCTTAGTCGAGTTTTGGAAGGAGCTAGTTTTAGTTTTATATGTATAGATCCTAAATTAGCAATTTAATGTTTAGCTTCGTAGTATTGTGTATTTTAGGATTTAATGAAAATTGTGTACCTTAAAGCATTTAAGAGATGTAGTATGTGAGATTTAGAATTGGAATAATTTGTGGATTATGTTATTCTTTGAGTACAGTGTAGATGCTTTGAATGTCAAGTGAAAGGTTATATCATTTAAGTAAAGAAACAAGAATGAAAGAAAGAGGGAAGCTTTTGATATAAGTTTGAAAAAGTTAAGTTGGTTCTTGTTAATATCAGGTTTAAGCTTGATATTAGCATGCCGGTCATAGTCACAAATCCGGGTATCGGGTTTGGGGCGTGACAAATCCTGTCAACAAAACTTCTTCTGACCAATCAAACCTCCTCATTTACGAAGGTGAGTAGGTGACTACTCAATCCTATACTTATAGGATTGCTTTTCAACTAAAATCATTGCAAATTTGCTTCTTCTTTAGGCTCCTTCCTTGATACAACGGTTTGACTACCAGTTGAACTCCCTTGCTACAACGTAGCACCGCCCTTGCCATTCTTATTTCAGAGCTTCAATCTCTCTCTAAATCATTCGGACAACCATTTGGTTTCATAATTTCTTATGTGAGTTTTGTATTTGTTTTCAACTAGGACAAAAAATGAATGCAAAATAGAGGAAGACATGCAAACTTAAGACAGAGAAGGAACAAAAATATTAAAAAAACCAGACAGCAATGAGAAGGCAACATTAACAGGAAGGAAAGTAAAGTGATGACTAACCAGAAGTATGATCTCCAATTCGCATGGGTCATTTACTGTTATTTCACTAATTTCCAATCGATACGACGTGAAGGCACAATTTTTACGACCTCCGACCATGTCTTATAATATTTTTTTATTTCAACCCTTATGTCTTTAAGGTTGAATGGAAAAAGAATGGCGGCCTCATAGCGGTTATTCACCAACTCTGCCACAGCAGAAAGTTGTTCAATCCTGACATTCTTTATACTGTCGAGGCTATTCGACACTAGTTCTAAAATATATGCGAAGCAACCATCTATATTTTGTAAACATTTCATGTGTACAAAATAGGAGAAACAAAGAATATGAAGAATACAGAACAGAGAGAAACAGAGATACTCTAGTGTAAAATGGTTTAAATTACAAATAGTTGTAAACTTAAACTTAGGCTGTGTTTGTTTTGGTGGTAAATGATTTCCGGAAATCATTTACCACCTGACCCCAGTGTTTGGCAGGAAAGGAAAATTTTATTTTCCGGAAAATCAGCTTCAGTTTGACCGTATTTACTCCTTTGACCCGGAAATCATTTTACGCCCTTATTTTCCCTTCAAATGATTTCCGGAAATCTCGCACAAAACGCACAAAACAGAGAAACGAAAGAGAGAGCCAGAGAAGTTGAGAGAGAACGCACAAAAGAGAGAGCCAAGAAACTTGAAGAACCCATCCTCCACGGCGAGACCATCCGAGAAATCGACACCGGAGCTCGACGCCGAGAGAAGAGACCAAACCCGATCCACGGCGTTCCACCACCACCACTCATAAACGCCGTTCCACCACCACCCCTCATAACCACGCAGTCCGATCCACATCCCGATCCGAGAAACCCAGACCTCACCGAGCCGATCAACGCCGTCGCCTCCTTCGTCACCGATTGCGCCAAGATCGCGCCGCCCTCTCGATCGCGCCAAGATCGCGATCACGGCGCCAAGTTCATGCCTGCGAGATCGCGCCGTCCTCCTCTGGGTCAGATCATCATCTTCGATCTCATCATCGTCTCGATCGCGCCGCCCTCTCGTCCTCCTCTGATTTTTTTTTTTTTTTTTTCGTTGCGGTGGTGTGGATGGTGGATTTTCTGTGGGTTTTGTGTTGTTGTTGTTTTTTTTTTTATGAACTGATTGTTGTTGTTGTTGCCGGAATTTGTTGCCGGAAATTGTGAAAAAATGGTAGGAAAATAGCATTTTTCTAATAGAACCAAACACATGAAAATATTTTCCACAACAATTTTCATAATTCAACCAAACACTTAAAAATATTTTCCTTTTCCGGAAAATAGCATTTCCGGAAAATATGTATTTTCCGAAAAACGTTTTACACGAAACAAACACAACCTTATACTAATCTTAACAACCTTTTTCAGGAAAAAAAGAATAGCAGCGACCTATTTCTTATAAACGTTCCCTTGTTATTAAAATGAAACAATGAAACAAAACCAAAAAGAGATATAGAAACAAAGAAACAGAGAGAATTTTCCTCAGTTGACATTATATACAATTTTTCCCACGTGCAAGAGCTCTTTCCCACATGCAAGAACTTAGATGATTGGTAAATGTGAATTAAAAACATAATAAATAAATCGTGTGGGGTGCTAGATTTATGAGGGGAAATTTTTAAAAAAAAAAAAAAAAAGGGCTTTAGGACATTTAAAAAAAATAAAATAAAATGGGTCTATATACAAAAATCCCTTACTTGTAATTTTGTTCATATATACAAAATTGAGCTTCTTTCCCACGTGCAAGAGCTTAGATGATTGGTAAATGTGAATTAAAAACATAATAAATAAACCGTGTGGGGTGCTAGATTTATGAGGGGAAATTAAAATAAAATTATAAAAAAAAAAAGGGGGCTTTAGGACATTTTAAAAAAATAAAATAAAATGGGTCTATATACAAAAATCCCTTACTTGTAATTTTGTTCATATATACAAAATTGAGCTTCTTTTCCCCCTGCAAGAGCTTAGATGATTGGTAAATGTAAATTAAAAACATAATAAATAAATCGTGTGGGGCGCTAGATTTATGAGGGGAAATTTATTTTAAAAAAAAGGGCTTTAGGACATTTTAAAAAAATAAAATAAAATGGGTCTATATACAAAAATCCCTTACTTGTAATTTTGTTCATATATACAAAATTGAGCTTTTATTACATTATTTGATATCATTATTCAATTAATAGTTTACAATTTACTCAATTAGACAAAATATTCTAATTTTATCAAAAATAACTCTCAAATTACTTATTCTTAAATAAAATCAAACTAAAAAATAGATAAATGAAACTAAAAATTTTAACATGTATTTGTTAAAAGTACTAATAATGTGGGTTGAATCGGATTTCACAGGTTAAAAATTGGATAGACCATGCATCTAAACTCTCCAATCTCTCCCCCTTACAGTTGTGGGATTAATTTTGTTCTAATTTCATGTAAAAAAGTTAATTTATATTTAAAGTTCAAATAACATATATTTTTATTTAAATCAACACTATTTTGCTCTTAATGTATTTTTAAATTCTATCAGTTTAATGAAATTTTTACATTTTTGTGGTTATCAGTGCTTTTACTCATCTTTTCAGATTTTTACCCTCAATATTTAAGAAAACAGAAAAAATATAAAATAAAATAAAAAGTCAAAGAAAAAAACGCATAGTACAAATAGTATGTATAGATTCTGATCGATACCAGTAGCATGAAACAAAGAATGACAACATATTGCACCAAAAAAAAAAAAAAAAGAACTGCAGCACATAAGGGTCAAATAAAAATAAAAAAAATCATAATCAAGAGCGTGCATGTAATGTACACTTTTTTTAACAAAATAAATAAAATTTATGAACGCATACAATATACGCTGTGTCATCTGCATCAAACAAGGAGCTACAAAAAAAGCAATACAACTAGCAAGATAGAGCAAGAGAGAGAGAGAGAGAGAGAAAAAATGCAAAGCTATTTTAATTCTTTCACAAATACATTTATTTTTTTTTACTAAATAAAAAAATTATTAAAAAAAAAAAAGAAAAAAAAAAAGCAACTTACCTAGTAAATCTTTCGAAATCCTTCTGTTCCAAGTTCCTGCAAAAGATCTCACTTATTAGAGTACACCAAAAATAGAGGAAGTAGAAGATATGGTTTTAAATAAAAAACTTAAGAGGCAGAAATGGATACCAATAGCATGAAAAAAAAATACCATTTTGGTGATATAAGCAGTCCAGCCACAACCAGAATGGATATCAATGGCAGAAGTGCTTGAATGCCGCAAGCAAAGGCACAACCAGAATGGTGTCGTTTTCTACGTCTTCTTCTCATGTATTGCCGGTACATATTCACAAACCTAAGTTGATGAGATTGGCCATGGAGCACAGAGAACAAGGTTGGCTTGGGATTAGAGGATTAGAGGAAAGACAGCAAAGGAAAACGAGAACGAGAACGAAAGAGGAGGTAAGAGGGGAAATAAGACTTAATAGAGGAAAAATACTAGACTGTAGTAACTTGGAAAAAGAATAGACACCAGTGCATCTAAATCCATAAGAAATAAAGGCGTGAAGACGGCGAAAATGGGTAACTAGCAATAAATATCCAACTATATAGTTAGCAGGCAATGTTTACAAACTATATTTTTTACTAGCATCTCGAGTCTAAAAAACTTGATTTTGGCCTGTATCGAGTCTCATAGACTCGATTTCCATGGTCTGATGTGGAATCTTTTTACACGTGGCGACCACCTGAAAATCGAGTCTTAGAGACTCGATTTACAAACCAAAAAAATTTGAAAAAATTTCAAGTCTCTCATGTACCAGCCGAAATACAAAAAAAAATATTCAATCAAATCACAAAGAGAGAAAGAATCCAGAAATAGATCAAGCTTAAATACCCAGAAATAGATCAAGATCAAGCTCAAATATGTGTTCATCAGAGAAAAAAAAAAAAAAACCCAGAAACAGAAGGTCGCGCGCGGCCTAGGACGCACGATGACCTGGGTTATGCGCCGGCCTAGGCTCACGCCGCAGTCGCGCGCGGCCTGGGACGCGCGCCGACCTGGGCTCGCGTGCGGCCTAGGTCGCGCAGGGTCACCGCGGCCTGGGTCTGATTTTTTCGAGTTTTTCTTCTTCGACTTCTTTCCTTCTTCTTCGGCTTTTTTTTTTTTTCTTCTGGCTCTGATTTCATTTTTGCTTTTTTGCTAGTGCTGATGTTCCCTTATATATGGGCTTATAAATCGAGTCTCAAAAACTCGATTTTCATGTGGACGCCACGTGGAAAAAGTGCCAACTCAGACCCGATCAAAACATGAAAATCGACCCTCAAAGACTCGATTTATAGACCCTAAATCGAGTCTCTTAGATTCGAGATGCTAGTAAAAAATATAGTTTGTAAACATTACCTGCTAACTATATAATTGGATATTTATTGCTATTTACCCATTTTCGCCCGTGAAGACAGAGGTGAACTGGGTATGTTTTTCTTAACAAAAAAAAATGAAGAAAAAAAGAACTGTGTATGTTTTACTTTGGCTAAATTATAGTTGGCACCCTTAAAGTATAAGCTAAAACTAGGTTTAAAATATTTCAAAAATAATTAATTTAGAGGTGTTTGGTAGAGGAGTTTGAGTAATGTTGTTTAGGTGTTTTTGATATATATGTGAGTGAAAAAGTGTATAGAAATGTATGTAATGATGTTTAAAATGCTCAAAAGTGTGTTTGAACTTATCTACCAAACACCCCCTTAGTTTCTAAATCATATGTTCTTAGAAATGTGACAGGTTATTTAGACCCCTAAACACAACCAGATTGCGTAGCCTAGATTAATTAGCTAAGTTGTTACTTAGTCAAATTAAGCAATTCTAGGTTAAAACAATCAAATAATCATATCATGTATATAAAACAAATAAAGCAGCGGAAATAATAAAGAACACAAGATATGATCACCCAGGAAACCACACGGTAAAAACCTGGGGAGGATTTGACCCACCGATCCTCAAGGCAAACCAGAATTCACTATGAAAGAATTGAAGTTCTTACAGAAGGACTACAAGCTCCCCGCTCGACTTCCTAATGCTACCCACCAGTACGAACTTCCTGACACGACCACGCGCAGGCTCCGAATCCACGGACTACTTCTTTCTTGAATTCTTCAATCAGCTACAAGCTCCCCGCTTGCTTTTATTTTAAGATCCAATGGTTGCAACTAAGTTGATCTTCAAGATGTTGAAATCATCTCTACCTTGAAAATCCTAAGCTTTGTGTAAAGGAAAGCTCCTCTAAGATCTCACAAGAGATTTACACAAAACAGAAAATATGAGCAACAATAACAATATGGACAACCTCAAAAACGTGGCTAGGGTTTTGTTTATATACCTAGGGTAAAAACATAAAACCCTAAACGTTTAATGAAGTAGGGCTGAGTTGGAAATTCTGCAGAAAATTCAACCTGTGCGATTTTCGATCGATCAAGTCTAATCTTCGATCGATCGAGCCAGGCCAAAAGTCCCAAGTACTTCTGCAGCCACTCGATTCCAACTGTACAATAATAAACCAACTTTGAGCAAGCCTAAACAAGACTAAATACAATGTTTTGATCATGGTTTGCCAACATTACAAATTAGAGTTCTAAATACATAAAATCCTAAGACCTTAGAACCTAACAAAATGAATTGTTGTATTTTTAAAATGCCTTGAACTTGATTAATATTATCTCAAATTTCAGGAGAGCCACCATTTTTTTTCCTTCTATTTCATCAATGCTATTCCATAAATCAATTGCCACAATTTTTTATTTTTTTTCTTCTATTTCGTCAGTGCCATTGCCACAATATTTTTACAACAATATTTTTATAATATTTTTACAACAAATTTTAAGTATTAGGTTGTTACTAGTTGTTATTATTAGGGCAAAAAATTAATCTTAGTGTTAAGTTCAAATTTGAACCAATAACAACCAACCATCTATAATTTATTGTGAAAATGTTGTAAAAATATTGTAGACGTAGCACATCTTTTTTTTTTCTTTTTTTTTATTCCTCCCCAAGATTTCGGCAACATGGTTGCCACAATATTTTCACTAAATCATAGGTTGCCACTAAGATTACTTTATTGCTCCAATAATAACAACTAGTAACAACCTACTACTTAGAATTTGTTGTAAAAAATGTTGTGAAAATATTGTGGCAATGGCACTGATGAAATAGAAGGAAAAAAATAAATAATTGTGGCAATTGACTTGTGGAATGGCATTGCCGAAATAGAGGGAAAAAAAATTGGTGGCAATTGATTTGTGGCAATGGCATTGCCGAAATAGAAGGAAATTTTTTTTTTCCTCCAATTTCGGCAATACCATTGCCACAATTGGTTTTTGTTTTCGGGCACTCCCTTTACATGCATTTTGGGCTCTTCACGGGCAGGAGCTGGGCAAGACAAGAATTTCGGTAATCACATTGCCGAAATTCATTTTTTCTCTATCCGAATCACATCACTTACTTTTCTTCTCTCTCATAATTTTTCTTACAATTTCAGCAACGATGTTGCCGAAATTCAGTCTCTCTCCTCATTTTGCTAAATAACTTTGAACAGTATCTATAACAACAATAAACTCCGTTTTTTGCAATATTTAGCCAAAAGATTCTAATTTTTGGTTATGTCAAATTATTTTATAATTTTTTTAAAAATGTTAACCTGATCAATTTTTATTAATTTTATTTAGAACTATCATTAATATTATATTTTTATTTATTAATAATTACTTGTTATTATGTAAAGTTTTTATAAAATAATTTGTATTTTTAACATTATTTTAATATTATTTTATAAAATATTTTTAAAATAACTAAACAAGTTAGTAAAACCCTTTTTATGTTAAAATAGTAAATTATTTTTTCGTTTTTCTATAAAAAGAATATTTGAAAATAATTTATTAATATAGTCCTTAAGGATTTCAGTAAATCCCGTACTTAAAATGTCATGTTAAATGCAATTAACTTTAGAATTGAAACACAAGTCAAGATGGCCGAGTGGTCTAAGGCGCCAGACTCAAGTTCTGGTCCTCTAACGAGGGCGTGGGTTCTCAAATCCCACTTCCGACAAAAACAATCTTATTTACCAAAAAATAAAAAACTTTAGAATTGGAAGTTTGAATGTTTATCTTACCCAGTTAATTATGTGGCCCACATATCTGTCCTTAAAGTTGTTTTTTTCTTCTTCTTTTTTCACCTTCACACGTTTTGCTTTCTTTATGTCTTGTGACTTGTCACTTTGCTTCACCACTTTGTTTTGAATCAGTTTCAAACTTTGTGCAGGTTTGGATTTACGTCTACGGCTGAGTTTTTCACTGTACAGCTTTTTTTTTTTGGGCACGCGTTTCAGAGCAAAAGGTGACTGTTTCATTTACGGTGACAGTAATATTTGACTTTTCAGCATATTAGTAAGTCTCGTGTACTATTTATAAGATTCAAAAATCTCACTTTTCAGCAATTTTTTATTTAAAATAAGTTCCACGATACTATTTACATATTTAAAAGATATTTGAAAGATATTTAAAATAAGTTCCGGATACAAATTTGAAAGATATTTTGAGGGAAAAAAAAAAAAAAAAAAAAAAAACTCAGGTCAATATTGGACAAAAATACTACCAAGCCTGTACCTCTAAAAAGTTATTTTTTAGATCTACACAATTTCAATACCTAAAAAATGTGTAACTCTTAAAAGTTAGATCAAGTGTAATATAATTTGTATAATTTGAACCCCCGTGAAGTCAGGGATGAATTGCTGATAATGTAAGTGACGTGCTAAATGCAAACCAAAAACAATTCGCTACCTTAAAAAAACTACTAAAATTATTACACACAAACACACACACACATATAT
Organism: Quercus aquifolioides; assembly: GCA_019022515.1. Classification (NCBI taxonomy): domain Eukaryota; kingdom Viridiplantae; phylum Streptophyta; class Magnoliopsida; order Fagales; family Fagaceae; genus Quercus; species Quercus aquifolioides. The sequence goes on along the minus strand of CM032336.1, from coordinate 3,722,566 downwards.
ATATATATATATATATATATATATATAACTTATCGCTAATTCTTGCGATGCACAGGATTGTTTTAAATCAAATGTTAACATGGTCAATTTTAAACATTTCTCTAATTTCAATTATTGAAAGCCAAATTGGCTCTAATATAAGATGAAACATGTATTTATGATGAAACTATCATAAAAATACACATAAAATCATTAAAAATGAGATAAATACAAATATTATGAAGTAATATATAATTAGTCGCTAACCCGTGCGATGCATGGGATTGTTTTAAATTAAATGTTAACATGTTCAGATTTAAACATTTCTCTAATTCAATTATTGAAAGTTAAATTGGCTCTAATATAAGATGAAACATGTAATCATGATAAAATTATCAAAATTTCAATCATTGTAGAATAAAATAATAACTTGGTTAAATTTTGTTCAGAAATCCCCATAGGTCCTACTGGTCAAGAATTTTGATCGGAATACAATGACAGTATTTTTGCAATAAAACTTGTAGATAACATATAATCTTTTGCAAGAAAAAAAAAATCTTGGTTTAATTTTGTTCGAAAATACACCTAGGTCCTTTTGCCCAAGAATTTAGATTGGATAAAAAAAATAAAAAAAAAAATAAATAAAAAAAAGAAAAGAAAAGAAAGAAGGGTATATAGGAACCCATCGAATCCAATGCTCACTTCTCACTCACCGTATTTGGGAAAAAAAATTATATTATATTTCATTAAATGTGGTTTTTAGATTTTTATTAAGTCCGGTTAACATAACTAGAGTCTACATCCTCTACAAAAGCTGATTGATGAGCTTGTACTTTTACAGGGCAATTTTGCTAAAAACTCAATTAATGAGATCCTACTTTCCTACCGTAGAAATCTTTCAGAGGTCAATTTTGTCTCGACTGTGAGTCTATACACTTTCCAAGAAGCCCCAGTTAATGCCATCATCCTTCGGATTTTTTTTTTTTTTTTTTTGAAGAAACTATCCTCTTTCGGATTAGAGTCTACATCTTTCGACAAAAGTTAATTATTGATTAGCTTGTACTTGCATTAGTCAATTTTGTCAATACAAAATTAATGAACTTCTACTTTCCTGCCACAAAAGAATAGATGATTTTTTTTTTTTTTTTTTTTTTTTTTGCACGAGTAATGTAAATACTCAAAAGAAGCTAATTTTCTCTTTCCATTCTTTTCTCTTCACTTCCCCAGCTACAACGATCGAAGGTGTTAGCCATGGTCTTCTAATTCGGTCATGTCACATTTCTTCTTTTTGTGTACATAAGTGTTAGATGTGTAGGACACTACTACTTATGTACAATAAAAGACTTTTAAGAGTGAAGCATAAACATGTTTTAATAGGTTGTCCGAAGGCAGTGTCAAATGGTTGAAAACTCAAAAGACTTTTGGGCAATGACGTAGCTACTGAATAGAAACATGCTAAGATAAAGGCAAACCACATATTTGGAGTGATTTCCCAAAAATGTGGGTTTTTTGGAAAATTAGGTTATTTCCCCCAAGGAGGCAGGCAGTGGGCATCCCAGGGGCATGCTTGCGTGCACATCACGCCGCATCGCCCCGCATTGTCCCGCTCTAGCAAAATTGGCTCATGCCTTTTTCCATTTTTGTGTCCCTAAATTCATTCCATGATTTTAGAGGAGGATTCCAGCAAGCGGTTCAGAGTTCCGAGCATTCTAGAATTTTTTATGATTTTTCCTATTTTTTGGCTTCCGAAAATCATAAAAAATAAAATATGTTGAATTTGGCCTCCATATTTTGACGAGTTGATGGTTGGATTTTTCTTAGCATGTGTGTAAAAAATCAGGGCAAGACTCCAAGAATTGCTCCAAAAAAGACCCATTATTGCTCCTCAACAAATTAATGTTTCCTCATGCCTGAGCTGATTTTTTCCTAAGGGCTCTTTAGGGGGGAGGAGGTATTCAGCGATGCACAGGGGCAACCCCTCTTGAGCTTGTCCACAAGTAGGCATGCTCATGACGAGCCCTCAGGCACCCAACCCTGCGTGTTCCATGGCGCGAGGTGGGCCCTAAATGCATTGCCGGGTGGACCCAAGTTGGCATTTCACGTGTATGTGGTATAGCTGCAGCGTGCTCTTGGAAGGCGGACAGTGTTAGTTTCACCCATTTCCACGCAGAGCAAGCCTAAGGAGATGATCAAACGCATTGTGAAAGCTCTCTCTGGTGCCACTTTTCCTCGAGGCCACACCCACCCGTGCCTAGTGGCGGGGGGTTGATGGTCTCAATAGCCGTGTGGTGGGGGGATGCATGCATTCTTGCTTTAGCTTGGGCACGCTATCGCAATGCGGACGATGTTAGTTTCAGCCATTGCTGCGCGAAACAAATTCCATGCGACTATCGGGCTTATGTGTGTCTTTCTTACTACACGGTTACATGGTAGCAGCAGAGGCAGCGGCGGCAACGACAATGACGATGACAGTAGTGTCCCTTAATGTCCCTTGTAGTTCTTGTGTGTGGTTGGTGAGCCATGCAAGCTCGGTATAACTTGGGCACGCTTTTGCAAAGTGGACGGTGTTCATTTCACCCATTGCTACGCGAAGCAAGTCCCATGGCGACCATCGGGCCTTTACGTGATGACAACCCATCCTTGTAGGCACATGGTTTAGTAGTGTTGTCCTTCACGCCTAGCGGTGCGGACTCGGCGCCACTCGATGCTTCGTCATGCACAACAGGCCTTACGACGTGTTGTTGTGGGGGTACGTTTGGTGGTGTTGCGGTCTAGTGTACGTGATAGCGTGTGAGTGGTGGCAGGGTTGCATGGTTTAGCAGGCTCTGTTCTCTTTAGCACTTCCTTCGTCAGCATTTTAAGATGAAAGATCTGGGCACTCTCAGCTATTTTCTTCGGCTTGAGGTTACCTCATCCTCTGATGGATACCATCTTTCCTAAGCTAAATATGCTTCTGATCTTTTATCCAAGGCCGGTATCTCCGACAACAAGACTCTTTCCACTCCCTTGGAATACAATGCAAAGCTCACACCCTTGGATGGTGAACCTATATCCGATGCTACTCACTATCATCAGTTGATTGGTAGTCTGATCTATCTCACTGTTACTCGTCCGGATATTTCACATGCCGTGGGTATGGTTAGTAAGTTCATGGATGCCCCTCATTTTGTCCACTATGCTGCCGTTCTTCGAATTCTCCGATATGTCAAGGGCACACTTTATCCTGGTCTACACTATTCCTCTCGGTCTTCTCTCGAGCTTCATGCTTATTCAGATGCGGACTGGCCGCCTTTTTGCACTAACTTTTGCCTAGGCCGCCTTTTTAAAGGTTTTCAACCTAGCGAGCTTTTAATACCCTAACTTTTGCCTAGGTTGCCTTTTAAAAGGTTTTCAACTTAGCGGGTTTTTTTTTTTTTTTTTTTTTTTTTTTTTTTTTTTTTTTTTTAATTTATGAACACTTTCAAAAGTAATGGTAGAACATCATGTACTCTTTAAGTGTTGAAGTAGGCAATTTTACACTCTTACCAAGGAGCATTTCAAACTTCAATCATAGTAATGCTTCAAGAACTTGCCATTGATAAGGCCAATTCTCAAAACGTCTTTAGTTGTATCAGTGTTGATAAGGCCAATTCTCAAAATGTCTTTAGTTGTATCAGTGTTGATTTCCTTCAATTCATCAACTGTAGCTCGTATGCCTTCTTCGAATATGGGTAAAGCATCCTTAACATCATCTTCGACTTCCTGGTTTGTGGTCACCATTGTACACCTTTTTATAGTCAAGGCTTTTCCAATATTTACTTCCTAAATGGTTCTACGTTTCATACGAGATGGAATGGAGTTTCGAATCTCATTTGAATTTTGATAAAAAATAAGTGTGTCATTAGCACCTCTAGGGAGGAAATTAGTCCTCTCATGCTCTCGCTTTGCCTTAAAATCTTTTGAAAGTCGAGAAGGGATTGAATGAGCCTTGTGAGAACTGAACCTCGAGTGCTAACTTGAGAAGAAGTTGAGTGATTGAGTCTTGTGAAAATAAAGCCTTGACTTATCTTCTTGTGTCCCCAACCTATCAAAGACTGAGATCTTCTATATTTTATATTTTCTTAAAATAAGTTATTAAAATTCAAAATTCATATAAAAATTATTTAAATATTTAAATTATATTAATTATGACATCATTGGTTCGACCATCGATCTGACTTCGATCGGATCATAAAACTGATAATCAGTCTCTTTTTTTATTCTTTGCCCGTTTCGGTTTTTAAAACCACGCGTGAAAGCAAAAGTCTAAAGAGGAGTAGTTGAGTCGGAGACAACTCAAGAGTGTCAGACAAGACAAGAGTTACAAGACCTGTGTGGTTGAGATCAAAAGAGAAATATATATATATATATCTTGCACAGTGACGGCAGTGATTCCATCAGTGACACAAAGTCTCAAACAGTGATAATACGACATCGTTTTTTTTTTTTTTTTTTTTTTTTCAAAAAACGCAAGTGGTAAGACACAGTGACTAACCCATATGGCATTTTTTTTTATAAATATTTTTTTTCCAAAAAAACGCAAATGGCAATACTGTAACCCATAAGCGTCTTTTTTATTTTTTGTAATATTTTTTTCCAAAAAAAGGCAAATGGCAATACTGTAACCCATAAGCGTCTTCTTCTTTTCTTTTTTTCTTTTTTCTTTTTTTCTAATATTTGTTTTTTTTTTTTTTCAAAAAATGCAAGTGGCAAGAGTTACTAGACAAGACCGCTCAAGACTATTCCTCCTGACACGCGTCTTTTGACTGAGAATCAAAGTTTTTTTTTTTTTTTTTTTTTTGATAAGGACTGAGAATTAAAGTACAACTAGAAATATTTGACAATTTTATATTAAAAGAAAAATAGCATCACCAAAATTTAAAACATTCTCTAGAACCAAAATAGCATCACCAGAATATTTTGGAAGGCCTTAACATATAAACTTAAAAATTTAAGCTAAACTTGTTAGGCATGATTGGTAACAAATTCAGGCAACCAAAAATGCAAATATTTTCCATAGAAAACCAAAAGAGCCACGGTTTATTATTTAAAAGTAAATGAATTACAAGTTATTATCAAAAAAAAAAAAAAAAAGATCCGTGGCTCTTTGGATGGTATATTTTGTTTCCTGCAATTTATTTTTTCACCCACGCGTATTTTCAAAAAAACTGAAAACTGTTGTTTAAACACATTAACCGAACCCATGCTAAAAAAATCATTATGAAATCATTATGCTAAAAAAATGAATTACAAGAAACAAAATATACCATCCACTAGTTTTTTTTTAAAATACGCATAGATGAAAAAAATGTATAAAAATATATATAATATTGTTTAAAAAATTAAAAACGAAAAACATGTACCTAACGGATCTTTTATTTTCTGTTCACTTGCTTTTTCCCAGAGCATCTCCAGCACACTAGCCAAATTTTTGTACTGTTTGGCTAATGAACAGTGACATTTAGCTTTTACCTACCCACTTTTCAACAGACTCTCTATCCCATTCTTTATCTCATTTAAATATTATTTCTTCATTAATTATTTATTCTTTTTTTAACAACTACACATTTTTCAACATTTTTTTACTCAACACCTAATTATTATAATAGAAAATAAGAATTTGAAGAATGAATAGTAGCCCATTAGACTTGATGGGCTACTGTTCATGAGCCAAAAAAAAAAACTATGTTTGCAGATTCTGCTGGAGCACTACTGGAGCATAAATAGTGCACAATTAAGCCAAATTTTAGCTAAGCATCCTAGATACCGAGACTCCTGGAGATGCTCTTACAGAGTCACATGGCCTTCATTTATTTAGTTTTCAAATGGGTCGTCTGCATCTTTTAATTATAGTGGTCCAATGGTTGCATCTGAATTTAGTCTTGTCACTTATTACTGATAAAAAAAAAAAATGCTCACACGCTCATCAATGAAAAAGCTTCTCACATAAATGATAAATATCCTTTTATGCTTATAAACAGTAACCTTACCTTTGTCTTCGCCATTCGCATTTCTCAAAATTTGCATTTGTTTTTGCATAAAAATCGAATCACAAAAAAGAAAAAAAAAATTAGGGAAGTGACGAGCATTTTGCATTTTTGGGTTAAATAATTTTTTCATTGTACTTTTAGAATTTGTCCGGATACCATTTATTTATTAAAAATTAAAAATTTATTATTAAAAATATTATAACAAAATATTTTTTAAAATATAAAACATTGTTTACGAATACTGTTTATGTGTTTTTATGCTTTGACTAGTCCATAAACAATGTCATGCATGGGACCAGCCAAAAAACACAAATGCAGCTTAAACGCAAATGCTAGGCAAATGCACACTTTAGGTTTTTTTTTTTTACTTGGTAAATGTAGTAATCTCAAATTATAATTAATGCAAATTATTATCATTAACCAAAAAAAGAAAAAAAAATATAAGAGCCTGTGAAACTAGAATTTTACTTGTAGCTTAATTGGTTGAAATTTTCCTTCCTCCAACTAATAAATAGTAGTAATTTTTTTTTTTTTTTTTTAGGAGTAGTTCTCATGTTATGATTTTTTTTTTTTAATTTTTAATGGGAGTTGTGAAGTTATTTTTAAAATAACAAAATTTAGTTACAAAATTAGTTGTAACCTTATACTATAACCTTATTTAATATCTTCTTTTATTAAAAATGAATTTTAACAAATTCACCAAATATTCAGAGTATCCTCAATGCTTACAAAATATCTAGAGTTGTACATAGAATATTTTGAGGTCAAATATACAAATTGATAGGAATTTAGACCCCTTAAACAACCAAATTGCGTAGCCTAGATTAATTAGCCAAGTTGTTACTTAGTCAAATTATGCAATTCTAGGTTAAAGCAATTCAACAATCATATCAAGAATAATAATGCAGCGGAAAATAAATAACACAAGATATGATCACCCAGGAAACCACACGGTAAAAACCTGAGGAGGATTTGACCCACCGATCCTCAAAGCATAACAGAATTCACTATGAAAGAATTGAAGTTCTTACAAAAGGACTACAAGCTCCCCGCTCGACTTCCTAATGCTACCCACTAGTACGAACTTCCTGACACGACCACGCGCAGGCTCCGAATCCACGGACTACTTCTTTCTTGAATTCCTCAATCAGCTACAAGCTCCCCGCTTGCTTTTCTTTTAAGTTCCAATGGTTGCAACTATGTTGATCATCAAGATATTGACAACCCTAAGTTTATGTGAAGGAAAGCTCCTCAAAGATCTCACAAGAGATTCACACAAACAGCAAATATGAACAACAATACAATATGGACAACCTTAAAAAACGTGGCTAGGGTTTTGTTTATATACCTAGGGTAAAAACATAAAACCCTAAACGTTTAATGAAGTAGGGCTGAGTTGGAAATTCTGCAGAATAATCAACCTGTGCGATTTTCGATCGATCGAGTCTATTCTTCGATCGATCGAGCCAGGCCAAAAGTCCCAAGTACTTCTGCAGCCACTCGATTCCAACTTTACAATATTAAACCAACTTTGAGCAAGCCTAAACAAGACTAAATACAATGTTTTGATCATGGTTTGCCAACATTACAAATTAGAGTTCTAAATACATAAAATCCTAGGACCTTAGAACCTAACAAACTCCCCCTTTGGCAATCCGCGACAAAACCATAATTAAAAGCTCAAAGTTTTACAAGTAAAAGCCCTTTACAAAGATAATGCTCATAACAACAAATCCAACCTAACTACTATCCATCAGTTGCAAGTGTAGACAGCAGCTTTAGTTGAATCAACCTGTATAATCCTGAAACACTCAACAAACGCATAAACGCATGTGTGACAGAAAAGAGTAAAACAACAGGTATAACATTCTTGTAAGATTCACACAACACAAAATAAAGACATATATGAATGAACAACTCATAAATATAAGTCAATAAGCAGTGAATCACAAAGCAACAAGAATCAATGAATATAACATGTATATCAATCAATAACTCCCCCTAACATGAATATCTTTGCATTTTCCACACATATCAACATGATTCCCATATCAATAATTTCTCCCCCTTTTTGTCACGTATTGACAAAGACAACTCATACAAAGAGTAAACAGTCAACATACGCAATAAAGGATAAGAGAAAATAGAGAATCAAGGGGAACACAAAACAAATCAACTCTATAGAAAATAGAGACAGCTCCCCCTATGAACAACACAGGTTAAAAAAAACTTTTCTCCCCCTATAAAAATAGGAAAAACAAAACAAGTTTTGTGAAAAACAGTTTTGGGGAAAAATAAAGAGGGTGGGGGAAAATCAGCAGCAGCAGGATCAGGAACATCCTCACCAGCAGGACCAAAGTTAAAAACACACAAACCAAAGTTAAAAACTAAGGTGAGGATACACATGAAGAAAAAATATTCTCTCTTTCAATAAAATGCAAACATGGCATTATGTGACCCATAAACAGTTGCATGAGTAGAGAAAATATTTGCACATTGATTATCCATCATATCTCTTAAGAAAAATATTTTCTACAATTCACACATAAAAAATGCATATACTAGAAAGTACATAGCTCAAAAATTAATCAATCAATTTTTTTGATCAAGTTGAGTACCCAATGTAGCAAAGTGTATGCATGTTATGTGTGAAAACAAAGAGAGATATGACTGCAAAACTGCAAGATGGATACAGAAATCAATGTAATGCATGTGAATCCTAAACACAAATGATGCATGTACTAATGCAGTGAGCAATTAAGTTCAATTGAGATTAAATTGACAAAATTGGTTTGAGCATAGAGTTTCTAACAAAAACCCCAAAATTTGAAAACCACTTGTTGAATTTTTAAACAAATTGATGAATTGAGCATCACATAACACAACTCACAGAGTATAATGCTTAATTACATCCAAACAACAAGCCAATTTCATCAAATTCAACTCAATTTCACAAAAGCCCCAATTCGGATCAAGAACAAACCCTTTTTAAAAACCTGATTCGCGACTTTCGATTGATCGAAAAATACATTCGATCGATCGAATGAAACAGTCATTTTTAAACAAATTAAAGCACTTTTTCGATCGATCGAAAAACACACTGGATCGATCGAATTGGGCAGAGACTCACTAAATTTTGAGAAAAATCACAGTTTTGAAAGACACAAACCTAATTTTGAAAAACAACTCCTCAAAGCATTAAACAACGAAAGCAAAATGCATGAGTATGAGATGGAATGCTTTTTCAAAACCCCAAATTTTAAATCCAATTTTCTCAAAAACAAGTTTCAATCATTCTCCCATTGAAATTTTCTTAAGCAACAAATATGTTCTGCACAAATCTCAGGATATTTTCAAATTTTTCAAACTTGAAACACATTTTGCATTAAAATCAAGGAACTTTTAATCTTGGATGGCCACAACAAAATCACACACACTATAATGTACCAAGTTTAGCAAAGAGTAACTTGTGTAGTGTGTGCAACTAGCAAAAGCTTGAGATACATGTGAGGTGATATGTGAATAGTAATCAATCACAAAGTCTACAAAATTCATCACATAGAATTTAAAAGAGACTATCACCTAAAGAGTTACATCCTATAACTCCCACATCTCCTAGAACATAAGCTTGCAATCATGTAAGTTTCTTGAATTTTGCCCCATTATTTAGGTGAAATTTGGCATCAAGCCTAATGGTACACACCAGATTAAATTATGTGAGATGGCATCAAGCCTAATAGTACACACCAGTTTTAAGCATTAAGCATTTAAAGATGCTACACCTTATGTTCTTTTTGTGCATGTGCTACACTTTCTCGAGCACAAAATCTTATGATATGCACTAAGGTGTTCATGATTGGCTAGTGAACAGTGGTGAGATGGTTATTTATGCCTTTCTCAAAAGGATCAAGTCCGACAGTCAAATAACATGTGACTTCAAGATCAAGACAAAGTGATAAACACCATAAACATCTTTCCCACACAACATGCACTACAAAGTTTCAACTAGTCAAGTGCAATATATAAGCTCATCAAAGCTAAACAAGGTACATAAACTAGTTATGTAAAGATAAGGTGGCCAACCTTGATTATAAATCCAAGATCTATAATACAAAACACAAAAATCTCTTTGGTTTTAACAAACTTTATGACCAAAACAAAAAGCACATATTATGCTAAATGAACAATGCAAAAGCAATGCATGGTAGTGCAAAAACTAAGCTATAGAGGGTACACAGACAAGAAATATCAATTTCTTAATTAACCCTTGAGTACATGTATAAACTAGTACATACTCAAACAAAATCAAAAAATAGCTTAGCACAGACTATTCAAGTTTCTCCATAATGTCAAGCATGTTCTAAATCAAGAGAGAGATATCATAACTCATGTAATCCTCAAGAAAAATAAAACAAGACACAAAATAAAATATTTTTGTCTTTTTGAAATTTTTCAATGTTTTTGGATTTTTCTTTAAAACAAAACAATCAAAGAAAATAAAATAACCAAAAACTAAAACAAAACATGTCCACAATTAATTGAAAGAATTAAATCAAGGACAGGTTAGCAACACTCACCTTGGAGAATTTTTTCTCACCCATCTAGCACGAGTCTTCGGCTTTGTAGGTGAAAATCCATGAGAAGTGGAGTGTATTTGAGGAACTACACCAATCTTCTGAGAAAGACTAAAATCCTGCAAATTCCTTTCACAAGCCAACAAGCTTAAATTTTTCAAAAGCATATGAAACAATTTATTTGGACTTATGGCAGGAGAAATATCATCACATATCCTAGATTGAAACACAGAATGCTTAAATTTCAATTCATGACAATTAGGACGAATGTGACCGGAGACACCACAAAAGTGACAAACAGGAACAAATTTAGGAATATCAGTATTCCTAACAGCAAATCTATTCTCAGATTTTGATTTTTGCCTTAACAAAGAACAATTTGGTCTAATATGACCAACAACACCACAAAGGTGACAAGTAGGCACAAAAACAAAATTTTTATGCTCTCTAACAGTAGGTTTAGACTTAGGTGTAGAAACTTCAGCATCTACATCAGAACTTTTACCTTTGTCTAACCTAGTAAAATAAGCATTTTCATTATTATTCCTCTTGAAAGGAGGGATATAAACTTTCTCAGTTTTAGGCTTAATAGAAACAGAAACACTTCTGTTATCATCAGCAAGTTTGGTATTAGACAAATTTTCCAATTTAGCTTCAACCTCAGCTAACTTTTGTTCCAAACTTTTCATCTTCTCATCTTGAGAGGAAATTTGATTTCTCAAAAAATCATTCTTTTTATTAGACTCATCTAATCTAACAAGCAATTCCTCTTTTTCAAGATTAGTCAATTTTAACTCTTCTTTGAATTTCTTAGCAATTTTCAAAGATTTAGATAATTCCTTACGAAGAGTTTCAAAAGCATTAAAAAAATCAGCAGAAACAATAGTGTCCTTTTTATTCAAAGCATCACAAACATCAATAAAATCAGCAGAAGCATGAGCAGAAAGACACTTCAAATTATCCATGACAGCAGGGGTCAAGGATCAGCTCTTAGATCAAAAGATCTAAAACAAACAAAGAGCTACCCGCTCTGATACCACTTGATAGGAATTTAGACCCCTTAAACAACCAAATTGCGTAGCCTAGATTAATTAGCCAAGTTGTTACTTAGTCAAATTATGCAATTCTAGGTTAAAGCAATTCAACAATCATATCAAGAATAATAATGCAGCGGAAAATAAATAACACAAGATATGATCACCCAGGAAACCACACGGTAAAAACCTGGGGAAGATTTGACCCACCGATCCTCAAGGCATAACATAATTCACTATGAAAGAATTGAAGTTCTTACAAAAGGACTACAAGCTCCCCGCTCGACTTCCTAATGCTACCCACCAGTACGAACTTCCTGACACGACCACGCGCAGGCTCCGAATCCACGGACTACTTCTTTCTTGAATTCCTCAATCAGCTACAAGCTCCCCGCTTGCTTTTCTTTTAAGTTCCAATGGTTGCAACTATGTTGATCATCAAGATATTGACAACCCTAAGTTTATGTGAAGGAAAGCTCCTCAAAGATCTCACAAGAGATTCACACAAACAGCAAATATGAACAACAATACAATATGGACAACCTTCAAAAACGTGGCTAGGGTTTTGTTTATATACCTAGGGTAAAAACATAAAACCCTAAACGTTTAATGAAGTAGGGTTGAGTTGGAAATTCTGCAGAATAATCAACCTGTGCGATTTTCGATCGATCGAGTCTATTCTTCGATCGATCGAGCCAGGCCAAAAGTCCCAAGTACTTCTGCAGCCACTCGATTCCAACTTTACAATATTAAACCAACTTTGAGCAAGCTAAACAAGACTAAATACAATGTTTTGATCATGGTTTGCCAACATTACAAATTAGAATTCTAAATACATAAAATCATAGGACCTTAGAACCTAACACAAATAGCAAAGATATTTGTGGGGGAAAAAAACTTGTTCTTGGGGACAGTACTCTAAGCCCACTCCCTGTGGGATACGGTATTGGGCCTTAAAACCCTCCACCCTAGTCTGAGAATCCACTAAGTGTTTGAATCTACCCATTTAGACAAACGGGGATGACTAGAAGGGGGTTTTATAGAAAAGCAAAAGACGAGGGAACCCAGCCGAGGAGGAAAGGAAGATTTGAGGAAAAAGACACTTACGGAAATAAGTATATGTGCCAAATCTCACACCTCTGGAGAAGCCTTTGAACGTCTTTCTTAAGGAGGAATTATGGGAGCTTAGGAATTCAGATTATTGTGCGAGTTCGAATGTTGAAGTTATCTGGAGCGCTTGTAAATTTCAGAAGTAAAGAAGAAATGAGTCACCTCAAGGCTTTATATAGTGGGAGAAAAGTAAGCGGGAATTATCCCGCTCAGAATTCCAGAAGAAAAGCCCAGTCATTCGATCTACACCCAACCGTTGGATCTGGGGGAACAGAGCGCCACTTGGAGCCATAAATGATTATTCACGGACCACAAAGCATCAGAAGCAGTTATGAAGCGCGAAAAATGGCGCTTTCGAACGTGTAAGTTGGAGAAATAAATGAACTTGTCTCTTTAAGATCAAAACCCCTCTTTCTCTCCTCGGATGAAAGGGAAGAGAAAAATCGGAGTTTTAAGGGGCTATTGTGAGGGAGAAGGGCCCAAAAATTCATATATTGGGTCTTGGGCCTTATCCGAAGGCACTATTACGTCCGAGGAGAGACAAATAGAGTAGAGAAATTCTAATTTAAAGTCTGACGAGTAAGAAATAAATAAAGGGTGGTCCGAGTAGTAACCTATCCTCGGCAACGGTTGATACGCCTCAAGTCTGAATTCCAGCTGTAAGAATGATCTCCATAGAATATCTAGTGGTGGAGATATACCTCTGAGACACACAAGAGTGAAGGAGACTAGGAAATATCTAAGGGAAAGCTGCTGCCACCGCATTAAATGCATTGCAGCTGCTTTTCTGGCCGCATTTATGTGGAGAAGACCCCTGAACAGTGTTTCCTTGGTCACTGCAACTCACAAAGGGGCCAGAGGAGGTGTTTGATGGGACATGCACTCAAGTGAAGGCTTAGATGACCAACAAGTGTATGATCAAGATGGACTGAACTATATAATGCAAAAGATCTTCCATGAGAAGAGGAGGGAAGAAAAGTGGAAAAGAATATCTATAGTTCTATAAAACTGTATTAAGACTCAATTCTATTGGTTTGTTTTATAATCAGTCTCTTCGTCCAAGTACATGATTCAGTTTTTGCATGCTTTTCTTACTTGTTCATCTTTTCAATCCCTATTAGCTGTTGTCAAATTCACAAAAGGCCCAGTTCTTTCACACACTCTTTACAAATTTATTGTACTGGGCTCATTGGGTCTACTTCCCAGATCTTTTGGACTTGGGCTGCAAATTGTGACCCTACATTACACATTTGTGTCAAGGTCTTACTTGTTTTGGGACAACCCTTAAGGTTAGTAGTTTATAATTTTGCATTTAACTAAATTTTGCCATTTTTGGTTAATTTTGGTATTTGTCACCTAATCACGTCATTAATGCGAATTAGGGTTTTAGATGTTTCCTAATCATCCTAGGGTTTTACTCTCTCAGTATTTATAAGTTTTGTAGCTGTCAAAGGCAGAGCAGATTATTATTAATAAAATAGCAAAGTTTTTTTCAAAAATTTTCCTAGTGAATTCCAGTTTACCAAACATGCAAAGCTAACAATTTAGTTTCTGTTCATCAAAAAGAGCATCGTGTGTGTTTTTTTCAGACTTTCGCGACATCACTGACAAGTCACATACAATTTCGAATCTACACCTAGTTATATGAGAAAATAAATTTCGATTTACAATTCATGAACTATGATTAAGACGAGTAAACAGTACTTGAAAGTGCATCTATAATACAATTTTTTTTTTTAAAAAGTTAAAGTGCATCTATAATACGTGGATGTTATTTTAGGTTGTTGATACCTTTGTTCTTGGGCTGAAAAATAAGAAAGTTTTTATATGGTTGATTTGAAGATGGAAGATAATGATTTGAGATGTTTTTTGAAAAACATTAAATTGTTATTTTAGTAATATAAGTTAGGAAATTAATTTGTGTGTTTTTGTTAGACTTATTAATATGCAAATTTATGATTATTGAAGGGTTATGGTGAATAATTGTCCACATTGGAACTATGTGTAAATAGTGTAATCTAATCACAAATTAACATTTACGCAAATTATAGCAAATTGTGTGACCAAGTGTGTGGTCCTAGAATAAGTCGTGAAGGTTGTAGTGATAAGGACAATAAAATATGATTCTCTTTTGAATAGTTCTAATGTATTTTTGTATGACATGCACAAGAACAGTTGTTGAATGATGCATGATTAATTCTGCATAAGTGATACTTATTTTGTAAGGCTTTATGTCTATTAGGAATAAACATATTCTAATCCATGTTAAGTATTCCACTTCATACTCTAACTATTATAATATTTCATGTCATGATTTTTTCTATTTTAAACTTATGTTATTCTATAACGGACTAAAAAAGGAATATATGATAGTTGCAATTGGTGGAGTGTAGAAAGTAAAACACTTGGATCAAATGATTTTTATTCATTAATTAATAATAATTAAAATTTTAAATCAAGATTATTGATCTGAGTACTCACAAAAGGATATTTAATGAAAGAGATATTGTATGGTTCAATAGTATGAGTATTAGCTGCCAAGCAAAGTACAAATGATTTTCATCTTAAGGATAGGTCCTCATCCAAATCGTCCATCTTGCAAGGTATGTTTGTAACATCCCAACCTAATTGCATAATTAATTAGGGGTTTATGTGATTGTTATTATCTTAATTACTTTAAGTGCATAAAACTTTAATATTGTGATATTATAGAAGATATATGCTCTTTAAATGTTGTAGAAAGAAGTTTTATAAAGGTAAGGATTTATATGCGAAGTTATATTGTTCTTTGGGCCTTTCTAGAATATATAAGTTTATAGGGGGTGGTGAGTAAATTTTAAAAAGCTAAAAGTTGTAAGGTGAGTCATCAACTCACTATTTCCCTTAGCATACACGTGCCTCACCCAAGTTATTTCCCTTATCTTTTCTTTATTGCACTAAAAACTTCTTGGTTCATCTTTCTTTGCTCCTTTGTTTTCTTTTTTCCTTTGTTCTTATCGGCAGCACCATCTCACAACAGCCCTCCTTTTCTTCCACCAAAAATCATAGATATCTCTCTCTAAGAAGAAATTAAGAGCCTGACACTAAAGTTTCAGCTTCAAAGTTTGTGGGTTAGTATATATGTTTATTTTCTGTTATGGGTGTTTTAATGGTGTAATGGTTTGTTTTGGTTTTACTTCTATGTTCTCTAATCTGATTGTTAGAAGCTGAATTTGTGGTTTTGTGTTAGCTATTTGAAAAATTGAAGATATCATGGTCTTTTAGATTCCTATCCTTGTATTCTAACATATATAGTATAAGTATAAAAATATCCACTTGAAGTGAAGGCCAATTGCTATTAGTTGATGATTTTGTAAGAAACATGTTAAAGCAGTCACTGTGACAGATTTGGTGTTTACAACAAGAAAAATCTAAATTAAATCATATTTTGTGAATTGGGATGTTAGGAGTAGTTTTTATGAATTCTATGACACACATGGTTGTTATGGAAGTGGTCTCACAACATTTAGATTAATATAAAAATAATGATTTAATTTCTAAGTTTCATGAAATTTTGTCAGGACAGATTTGAGCATGTTGTTTTGTATGATTTTTAATTAATCATGATTTTATGCTTTGACTCTGAAATTGATATGGTATATACTAGACATCCAAGGGAGTAGATTTGTAAAATTTCATGATGTTTGGATGTGTATGGACAATCCATTTATATTTTACAAATAAGGCATATGCTGCTGAAATGAACAGTAAATAGTAATTGTTAACTCTGATTTTGAGGATTTAATTCTAAAGTTAGGATGAATGTTTTGAGTTATAAATTAGTATGCTCATCTTTTGGTATGTTTGGATCATAGATAAATTTTATGCCTTAGTTTCTCTATGGTTTGGTACATAATGTGTTTGATGAATATATCATATACTTTGGGGAACCTTTGTGTGATGAGAATTAAGATTTTCTTGAGTTTGAGAGTTAGGTTGTGATTCACATCTAAGTTTAAATATTTAGGAAGAATTCGTCAGTAATAAGTTTTGGTCTTTCATTTAGGTGACGAGAACGAGAACATAGACACTTGAGCTCCTCTTATACAAATCTCTCGTATCTTTTGATTTTAGGTAAGGGATATGTGACATGTGACATGTGCATTTGATAAGTGTAAGGACTATTTAGAAAATTTATTATGCATTAAAACCTTTTAATTAGAGATACTACATATAAACATGATTTAAGTAAAGATATATGTTTGTGAGTTGTTCAATCAAAGTATTATTAAGGATGGCGGTACGTCCGCGCTCAATCAAAGTATGTATTGAGGATGACAATGCGTCTGCGCTCGATCAAAATATAAATTTATGTTAAAAATCATAATATTTTATCCAGTACCAGGCAAAAATTCAATAGAGAATTCAATCTCTCTATCTAGAGGTAGGCCAAGTATATGAAAGATTACATGTTTCTCAAAACATTCTACAACTGCATGGTGAGTCGACAACCAGTCCATACCCAAAATGGCATCAAAGTCATACATATATAACAATATTAAATTTGCAACTAGATCCCTGCCAGCAATATTAATAACACAACTTTGATACATCCATTGAGTACATAACATTACACCCGAAGGAGTAGACACTCATAGTTCACAATCTAACAACTCAAGATTCATGTGTAATATATCAGCAAAAGCAGGAGATATAAAAGAGTGTGAAGAGCCAAAATCAAATAAAACATGAGCAGCTTTAGAGCAAATATTAAGAGTACTTGATACCACTTCTGGTGCCGCTCGCGCATCTTGTTCTGTGAGGGCAAAAACTCTTCCTTGGACCATAGGCTTCTTTTGTCCACTTTCAGTTGTGGAGTTCCCTTTGTTAGAATTATTTGGACAATCCTGAATAAAATGACCAGGTTTCCCATAACGAAAACATGTACGATTGGCAACACGATATTCCTCAAGATGAACCCTTCCACATTGTGCACATTTTTCTACATCTCTTGGCGGGTACTGAATGGTATTCTTCTTGGAGGAGTTAAGGGATGGTTTTCCTTTCTAGGGCTAGTTGAACTTCACTGTCTTACCTTTATTCTGTTCTAACGTAGTTTTGATTTTTATACATTCTTGAAGATCTTCTTCTACAGCTTTAGCAAGTACAACCAAAGTCTTGTAGTCTTCAACTCAAGAAGTAGTCAAACGCTGCCTAAACTTTGCTTCATATTGAGCAACACTCATGCTCCCTTGAACAAGTCTATCAAAATTTGTAGCTTGTTTATCTCTGAAGCGTTCCATAAAATATTTATCATAAAATTTCTTCACAAATTCTACCCAACTAATCTGGACATTATCACCTCCTCCTTCTAATTGAAGTCTCTCTGTTGACTTTCACCATATTTCAATAGGACCTTCAAACATGTGTGCAGCATAGTTTACAGAGTTGTCTCATTTTGCTCCTCATCTTGTTTCTACTAAAGCTTGAAGGGTTAAGAAGTTTCGCAATGGGCTGGAATTCAAAATCAGATAGCATTTGAATACTTCTCGAGTTAAAGACTACAAGACTTTGGTTGTACTTGCTGAAGCTGTAGAAGAAGACCTCCAAGAACGTACAAAAATCAAAGCTATGTTAGAACAGAATAAAGACAAGATAGTGAAGTTCAATTAGTCTGGAAAGGAAAACCATCTCTTAACTCCTCCAAGAAGAATACCATTCAGTACCCGCCAAGAGATGTAGAAAAATGTGCACAATGTGGAAGGCTTCATCTTGGAGAATGCCGTGCTGCCAACTGTACATGTTTTCGTTGTGGGAAACCTGATCATTTTATTAAGGATTGTCCAAATAATTCTAACAAAGGGAACTCCACAGCTAGAAGTGGACAAAAGAGGCCTATGGTCCAAGGAAGAGTTTTTGCCCTCACGGAACAAGATGCGCAAGCGACATCGGAAGTGGTATGAGGTACTCTTAATATTTGCTCTAAAGATGCTCATGTTTTATTTGATTCCAGCTCTTCACCCTCTTTTATATCCCCTGCTTTTGCTGATATATTACACATGAGTCCTGAGTTGTTGGACTGTGAACTATGGGTGTCTACTCCTTCAGCTGTAATGTTATGTGCTCAATGGGTGTATCAAAGTTGTGTTATTAATATTGCTAGTAGGGATCTAGTTGCAGATTTAATATTGTTATATATGCATGACTTTGATGCCATTTTGGGTATGGACTGGTTGTCGAATCACCATGCAATTATAGAATGTTTTGAGAAACATGTAATCTTTCATATATCTAGCCTACCTCCAGATAGAGAGATTGAATTCTCTATTAAACGTTTGCCTGGTACTGGATAAAATATTATGACTTTTAACATAAACTTATACTTTGATCAAGCGCGGACGCACCGCCATCCTGAGTACATACTTTGATTGAGTGCGGACACACCGCCATCCTCAATACATACTTTGATTGAGTGCAGATGTACCGCCATCCTCAATAATACTTTGATTAAACAACTCACAAACATATATCTTTACTTAAATCATGTTTATATGTAGTAACTCTAATTAAAATGTTTTAATGCATAATAAATTTTCTAAATAGTCTTTATACTTATCAAATGCACATGTCACATCTCCCTCATCTGAAAACAGAAGACGCGAGAAATTTGTATAAGAGGAGATTAAGTGTCCATATTCTCGTTCTCGTCACCAAAATGAAAGACTAAAACTTATTACTGACAAACTCTTCCTAAGTATTTAAACTTAGACGTGAATCACAACCTAACTCTCAAACTCAAAAAAATCTTAATTCCCATCACACAAAGGTTCCCCAAAGCACATGATATATTCATCAAACCCATTATGTACCAAACCATAGAGAAATCAAGGCATAAAATTTATCTATGATCCAAACATACCAAAGGATGAACATAATAATTTATAACTCAAAACATTCATCCTAACTTTAAAATTAAATCTTTAAAATCAGAGTTAACAATTATTGTTTACTGCTCATTTCAACGGCATATGCCTCATTTTTAAAATACAAATGGGCTATCCATACACATTCAAACGTCATGAAATTTTACAAAGCCACTCTCATGGATGTCTAGTATATACCATATCAATTTCAGAGTCAAAACATAAAACCATGATTAATTAAAAATCATACAATACAACAAGCTCAAATCTGTCATAACAGAATTTCATGAAACTTAAAAACTAAACCATTATTTTTATATTAATCCAAATGTTGTGAGACCACTTTCCTAACAACCATGTGTGTCTTATAATTCATAAAAACTACTCCTAGCATCCCAATTCACAAAATATGATTTAATCTACATTTTTCTTGTTGTAAACACCAAATCTGTCACAGTGACTACTTTAACATGTTTCTTACAAAATCATTAACTAATAGCAATTGGTCTTCACTTCAAGTGGGTATTTTTATACCTGTATTATACATGTTAAAATACATGGATAGGCATCTAAAAGACCATGATATCTTCAATCTTTCAAATGGCTAACACAAAACCACAAATTCAGCTTCTAACAATCATATTAGAGAACATAAAAGTGAAACTAAAACAAACCATTACACCATTAAAATACCCATAACAGAAAATAAACATATATATTTACCCACAAACTTTGAAACTGAAACTTTAGTATTAGGCTCTTAATTTCTTCTTAGAGAGAGATATCTATGATTTTTTATAAAAGAAAATGAGGACTGTTGTGAGATGGTGCTGCTGATAAGAACAAAGGAAAAAAGAAAACAAAGGAGCAAAGAAAGATGAACCAAGAAGTTTCTGATGCAGCAAAGAAAAGATAAGGGAAATAACTTGGGTGGGGCACGTGTATGCTAAGGGGAATAGTGAGTTGATGACTCACCTTACAACTTTTAGCTTTTTAAAATTTACTCACCACCCCCTATAAATTTATATATTCTAGAAAGGCCCAAAGAACAATACAACTTCGCATATAAACCCTTACCTTTATAAAACTTCTTTCTACAACATTAAAAAATCATATATCTTCTATAATATCACAATATTAAAACTTTATGCACTTAAAGTAATTAAGATAATAACAATCATATAAACCCCTAAAATTAATTATGCAATTAGGTTGGGATGTAATAATGTTAAACTAGTCGTTAACCCATGCGATGGATGTGAAAGCTATTGAGTATGACTTATTATTTAATATGAACGTTTTACAAATATAAATTTTGTAACCTCTTAGATTACACATTAAGATTCCAATTTTAAAAATTCGATATGAAACATTAAATTGCTAATGTTCTTTTTGTTTAGCATTAACGTTTTCTTGGAAAATATCAATCAAACAAAAAATTAAATAAAGATTAGTATTCAATAATCCAATAAATGTTGCGATGTTAAATATTTGCCTAATTTCAACTATTGGCTCCAATGTAAAATAAAGAAAGTAATTAAACATTTCCTATGAAAAAATTGTCAAAATTTTACACATAAAATCATTAAAAAAATGAGAAACATACAGATGCTCCATGGACCATAGTACATGCTCTGTAATTTCAGTCCATTGTTGATTTCTGGTCTCCACACATTGCAGTAAAAATTTTCGTATCATTTTCTTTACTCAAGCATGAATTCAATTACTCCCTTGAGAGATAAAAGAGTGAACCTCCTGAAATGCAAGCCATAGTCTGAAGCTCTCCCAAATCTAACAGATTGTATAACACGCTGAAAAGATAACCAAGAATAGATTACTAGAGAAACAACGTAAAGAATATGTGTATAATTAGTGTGGGGAGAAAAGTCCAAATTCATGTATTGGGCCGAAGGCCCTATTTGGGGACTAAAAGTATGTCCGAAGAGGAGTAAATAATTGAGAAGGACCCCAGGTAGGAGAGATATACCTGGAGGGAAATGATCAATGAATATAATCCGAAGAGAGCATTAGTAGTCCGAAGAGTGTGTTCTCCTCGGATATAAAGTCTCGGTCAAGCAAGTTCCTAGGAGGTTCGATTGACCTTCCTAGTGATTCCAATGAAAAAGATAAACTTCAGGCATATATGGAGATAATAAGAACAGAGAAATATCTAAAGGAAAAGCTGCTACCACCGCATTAAATGCATTGCAACAACTTTTCTGGCCGCATTAATGTGGAGAAGACCTCTGAATAGTGTCATCTCAACTACCGCCACTCATGGAGAACCGACGAAGATACCTGATGGGACATATACTCAAGTGAATGTTTAGATGAAGACAAGTGGACGATCAAGATAGTCTAAAAGAAAACTATATAAATGTAAGAGACCTCTTACAGAGGGGGAGGAGAAAAAAGAAAAAAGAAAGGAGAAAGAAGGACTGTAGCTCTGATAATTGTATTAGCCTTTAAAACATTAATTTGTCTCTTTGGACATCAATCTATCTAAATTTCACGTGTGTTTTCATACTCGTTCATCCTTTGTGATTTGCACGAGATGTTGCTTAGATCACTCAGTCTAGCTCTTTCATCCACTCTCTACAAATTCATTGTGTTGGACTTGTTGGGCTCATATCCCATATCTTTTGGGCTTGGGCTACAAACTGAGACCCTACAATTAGTATAGAGAGAAAGCAACTATTCTATTGCAATGACCATCATTAACTTCTTCAACATATTTTTACACCTTTAAATAAAAAGCAACAAAATTAAATGAAACCTTGATTATATAAGGGAGTCAAGTCTATCATTAACACGTATTCGTCATGTGTAACATTGGAACTATCAGATGATATATTCATTTACTTTTCTTTGAGTGATGGCAGAGCATACTTTGATAGCTAATTAATAGCATAAAATTTGAGTGATGAGATCTGAGTTGAAGGTAAGGAAACATGTCTATGCAATTATAGGCAACTTCTGAATTTAAATTAAACTATAATTATTACATGCGCACCTTGTCCAAGTAACAGACAAACAAATGTGCATTTAAGTGTAGACTTATAATTTCAAAAACTTTAACAACAAACCAAAAAAAAAAAAGGCACAACAATAGGGTCTCGAATGCAGCCTCACTAAAAAAAACACCATCAAATCAACCACAAGAATAATATTTCTCCAACCCCATATATTATGACGGTAGCGGGAGGCTAGACTGAAGGTGGGAGATAGTTTGACATGACTATGGTCCTTAGATCACTCTTTGCCATTGATAGAGAGCGCTCAAGGGTTAGGGTTTTGGGGTTTTGAGAGTGGTTGAGAGAACGACTTAGGAATAAGCTTTTGTGACCGATGAGAATAGGAGAGAAGAATAAGCTTTTGCGTTTGCGTTTCTACATAATAGCTTGCGTAGAGAAGAGGAACGTTTTATCTTTATCGGGTCTTAGAAAAGTTTAAATTGAGGAAGGAGTCCTAAACGTGCTCATATATTATCAGGTTTAATTAGAATTTAGGTTTTTGTATTATCAGGTTTTAGAAAGAAAATCAGAATTTTTGTTTTTTTGTTTTTAAATAATGCTGACGTGGAAAATTGTGAGAGTTTCAGAGGTTTCGGTTATATATATATATATATATATATATATATATAGATTAAAAGGCTGGATTCTTATCAAATATAATTAGCTTGTAATATATATATATATATATATATATGCATGATTACATTTAAAATTATATAATTAAATACATATTTTTTTTTATTAAAAACATTCATAATTCAATTCCTATGTAAGTCAAATATTATTGATAACCATTCTTATATATATTTTTTTTTAACTCTTAAAAAAAGCCTTGTAAGAATATTTAAGAAATATTTCTCATTGAATGTAGGGATGTGGTGTTATTTATAATATAAAATTAAAAAACTCCTTAATTATTGCAATGAATAGTAAATACCTTCACCAAAATTAAGAAATTGAATTAATACACATTATATAAATTAGAGCTCAATTGGCTTTATATATATATACACACACGCGCGCGAGGGGATAATGTGATTTATTTGCAAGATTAAATAATTTTGCCATATTAGTCACTACCAAAATAAAATTAGGTGACATTCTATTGTTTAGAGAACTTCTAAGGTTCTTGTGAATTATTTAAGGGGCTACTGAAGTAAGTTATGGTGGAGTAAAATATTCAGCCCAATAAAAAAGAGAAATGACAATGACAAAAGCTAAGGAGAGAATTGATGTTTTATCAAGTTTTTAGTTTTATTTTTATATATCTTAAATAGAAATCCTATTCTAAGCTAATCCAAATGTATGTGCGTGGAGTTCATTTCTGAAGACTTGAATTACAGTCCCTTACCCCTTACCCCATAAGCATTTGTGCTTACGAAGTAACCATTATGCCGAAGGTGTGCAGTGATTGGTTTTTTGAACGTTAAAAGAGAATAAATGAGACAACATAGAAAGCAAGAGCAACCAAATATGTTGAAGTATTAGTAATAACCCATTCTTTTCAAATTTAGTTTAAATTAATGTTATCAATATCGTTTTGTTCTGTCTGGAATGGTTGAAAAATTCCATTTGAATTAGCGAACCAGATTGAATCACTCCTCTATTTCGTGTCTTAAATTTCAATCCATTCCGCACGTTTTAGTCCACTCCATTAAATTTCTGCAAGGATTGTGATTTTCATTGGTATGTAAACAAATCATTATGATGTTTTGTAAACCCTTTTTTTGTTACTTTACTTACATGCGGTTTTTTATTATTTTTTACTAAGTTTTTTTTTTTGTTTACTTCACTCACATATGACATGTTTTTGTTATTATTAAGAATATGTTTTTATTTTCCAATTTACTCATATAATCTTGTATATTACATATCATGTAATTATAAAAATGTATATTAATTGATTTTTTTTTTTTTTTTGAAGAGTATATTAATTGATTTTGAATTAATAACTTGATATGGTATAACACTATGTGATGAAGACTTTTTTTTTTTTTTTTTGAGAGAGTTTCAACTTATGGCGTTCTCTCCTAATGATAGCTTTTTATCATTAGACCAAGACACCAATCAGTTTTTGGTGTAGACGGAGATTGAATCCTAAATCTCTTATACAACCATCAGAGACTTTACTAGTTGAATAAATTGAAACAGTGGTGGGCAAGAATCTAGATCTTAGAAAAAGTGGCAGATGTGGTCACTACTTGCCGTTACTTAAGATCCATAAAGAGTCTCTTTTAAGATTTTTTTCTAAGTCATGTTAGACTTGCGAATCAATATAGATAGTGGAATTCATAGTTCAATTCTTGATTGAATTCCTTTTTGACCTTTATAGATTCGGCACTTAGATGGGGCAATATATATATATATATATATATAAAAGAAGATTCGAAATTTCATTATCGAAAATAATTTACTTATCAAATATATTCTCAAGCTGTGGGACTTATTTGACATGAAGCTGAGACGTGAAGTAGATTGTTTGTTGGGATAGTATTTGTATTTCTACTGAAGTAGATTGTAGTAGTCTTTACCAAGGCTGATACATTGGTTAGAATGGAAAATTCTTAGGTATTCTTGGAATATAGTAAATTAGTACTTCCTCCTCTCACATTCATGTTGGACCCCATCATGAATTTAATTAGTGGAGTCCATCATGAATATGAGAGAAGGAAACATTATTCTCCATGCTCCAAAAGTACTTAAGAATTACTCGACTAGAATAGGTGCTCGTGCATACAGTGCTAGTAGCCAGCCATACACCTCAAGGATATGCATATGCTGGATAGCTTCCCTCGTACTGTACATGAGGCAATTAAGTAAACATAATTTGGTGTTACTTTACTTATCAAATGTGTATTCTGAATCCATGATTAAAGCTGATTTATTGGGTGTGATGGATGATTCAATCGTTTAGAGGCTAAACTACTTACATTATGATGTTGGGCCTTAATAAGCCACCGTCACTGTTGTATACCATAATTTGGACCCATCATTAATCTGCGAATTCACATATCCAGTGGACACAATTTGTGGATAGCCAATTTGGTAGCGATTGTAATAAGAGTATAGGGATGTCGACATAGTGCATTATATTACGGCAACAAAAGGAACTCTAACACTCATGTATAGTGAAATTGGAGTTAGCAATTTGATTTTAGGAAATGGGTTTTTTAGGCGTTTAATTTCAACTTCAATAATTAAAATATTTTATGGCCTAAGGGATAGCTTTCGTGCGAAAATAAGTAGAGCTTATTTTGCACAAAAATACCATACATTATTATTATGATAAAGCTTTTCGTTCAAAATAAGTGGTCGAAGTTTTGGTGCGAAAATGAACTTGGTGCAAGGCTTTTGGTCTCAAAACACCCTAGCGATAGCTTTTGTGCGAAAACAATTAGGGTTTATTTAGCACGAAAATACTACACCTTTGGGATATCTTTCATGTCAAGCTTTTTATACAAAATAAGATGTCAGAGTTTTGGTGCAAAACGAGCTTGGTGCAATTTTGGTCCCAACACATTATTGGGATAACTTTCGTGCAAAAACAAGTCAGGCTTATTTCACATGAAAATATTACACCTTTGTGTCAAGTTTTTGTACAAAATAAGAGGTCTAGTTTTGATGTAGAACAGACTGTTATGGCCTTTCAGGAGTCTCACGCGCACTTGAAATCATTGTGCAAGGCAAATAAGCACTAGTAGAAATCATGGGCCTCGAATTTGGAATCGCATGAAATTTGACAGGTTGAAGCGAAACGGTCTTCTGAGCAATAGTCATTGCTTTGCTACAAGGTACCCCTGAAATTGGTGAATTCCTCTATTTAGGCCCCGAAAACTGCAATTTTGCCGTTTATAGTTTTTTTCGTTTCCTTAATAACTTTTTACTCAAAAGTCATAATAAATTCCT
The DNA here is from genome assembly GCA_019022515.1 of Quercus aquifolioides. Lineage (NCBI taxonomy): Eukaryota > Viridiplantae > Streptophyta > Magnoliopsida > Fagales > Fagaceae > Quercus > Quercus aquifolioides. The sequence goes on along the minus strand of CM032336.1, from coordinate 3,696,039 downwards.
ACTTTTTTAGGACGACCCTTAAGGTCAGTAGCTTATAATTTTTCATTGAACTCAATTTTGCCATTTTTGGTTAATTTTGGTATTTTGTCACCTAATCATGTAATTAGTGCGAATTAGGGTTTCAAATGTTTCCTAATCGTCCTAGGGTTTTACTTTCTTAGTATTTATATGTTTTGTAACCGTCAAAGGCAAATCAGATTATTATTTGATAAAATTGCAAAGTTTTTTTAAACTTTTCTCTGGTAGATTCCAGTTTACCAAACGTGCGAAGCTAACAGCTTAGTTTCTGTGTTCATCAAAGAGAGTATCATGTGTGTTTTCTTCAAGCTTCCATGACATCATTGACAAGTCGCATACTATTTCGAATCTACACCTAGTTGTATGAGAAAATAAATTTCAATTTATAATTCATGAACTATGATTAAGATGAGTAAATAGTACTTGAAAGTGCATCTATAATACTTTTTTTTTTTTTTTTTTTAAAGTTAGAGTGCATCTATAATACATGGGTGTTATTTTTGGGTTGTTGCTACCTTTGTTCTTGGGCTGAAAAATAAGAAAGTTTTTATATGGTTGATTTGAAAATGGAAGAAAATGATTTGAGATGTTTTTTGAAAAACATTAAATTGTTATTTCAGTAATATAAGTTAGGAAATAATTTGTGTGTTTTTGTTAGACTTATTAATATGCCAATTTATGATTATTGAAGGGTTATGGTGAATCATTGTCCAATGTAGTGTCAAATGCCTCAGGATGATTCCTGATAAGGAGTAAAAATAGCAGCATGGTAGTCTTAGTCCGTCAGCGTGTACTGAGGCTGACGGTTCGACATCGCCTTAAGCTTAACCCGTCAGCTTACGTCAGGCAGACGGTTGAACATCCCCACATGCTTAACCCGTCAGCATACACTTATGATGACGGGTCATGTGGCGAAGGTTAAACTCTAGAAGCTGACGGGAATGACATCCGTGGTCAGGCCGACGGATAATGAGGCCGACGGTTCAAGAGAATCCTTTACTTGGACATCACACCCAATGATAGAGTCCTATAAGGAAAGGGTTCCGTAATCTACGCTCACATAAATTCCTATATGGAAAAGACTTCTACTCCAAGGAAGAGAGGTCAACCCTCTACTACTATAAAAGCTCCAATACCCTCACAAATCGAGGTACGCACAATTAACCCCTCTCTAGCACTCTAGAGTTGAAATAAGTCCTAACTTGACCTTCGGAGGGTATTTGGCCGGCACCACACCGGTGCTCTCTGTTAGGTTTTCTCCTTTTTGTTGTGCAGGTGTAGTTCCAAAGCGTACAAGCATTGTGCAACTCACTGGTGAGATTTTCGGCATCATCAGTTGGCGCCGTCTGTGGGAAAGACAACGCTGTAAGCCATATTACCGTTTCCCGGACTAAAGAGTTGCATGGTACTCACTCGCTCAATGGCAACTACTAACGACGTTCAAGAAGAGGAGCAACCCACGACTGCCTTCGAGAGACAAGTACGGACTCTTGGTGCCGCCGTGGAGCGCCTCACCAAACAAAACCACGACTTGGAGGAGCAGCTGCGCCAGAAGAATGCAGCACAGAACGACCAACCAGGGGATCAAGAGGGGAACAGCACTCCCAAGAAAAATCAGGAGAAACCGGAAGGCAGCCACGCCCCAAGCAGACCAGAGAGGCAGAACTTAAGCATGCCATCCCTCACGGATGCAACTCCACCGCATGTTGTCGCAGAGATGCAGGCAATGAGGGAACAGATGGAGGTTATGATGAACGCACTTAAAGGACGGGTGTCCAGCGATCTTGACGACCTAGTCAACCGCACTGACTCACCCTTCACTGTGGCTGTGAACTCTTTCCCCTTACCCCACAAATTTCGCATGCCGCATATCGACAGCTATGATGGAGTAAAGGATCCTCTAGACCACCTAGAAACCTTCAAAACCCTAATGCACCTTCAGGGTGTAGCAGACGAGATCATGTGCAGGGCCTTCCCCACAACGCTCAAAGGCTCCGCGAGGGTATGGTTCAGCCGACTGACGCCCAACTCCATCAACACTTTCAAGGAACTAAGCGCTCAGTTCACTACACACTTCATTGGGGGCCACAGGTATAAGAAGTCCACGGCATGCCTGATGAGTATCAAGCAGCGAGAGGACGAGACGCTGAGATCCTACATAACACGCTTCAATAAGGAAGCGCTATCAATTGACGAAGCCGACGACAAGATACTTGTAGCCGCCTTCACCAATGGGTTGCGAAAGGGCAAGTTTTTGTTCTCATTATACAAAAACGACCCAAAGACCATGTCGGAAGTACTCTACAGGGCCACTAAGTATATGAATGCTGAGGACGCGCTGCAGGCTCGAGAAGAAAAACCAAGAAAAAGGGAAAGACAGGAAGATGCCCGACAAGATCAAGGGCGGAAGAGGCCGAGAACAGGAGAGCGAAGGGACGAGAGACGTTCTAAACCTCCGGGAGGAAGGTTTACAAGCTTCACCCCGCTGACCACCCCGATAGATCAAGTCCTAATGCAGATCAAGGACGAAGGGACTCTGGCCTTCCCTGGAAAGCTGAAGGGGGACCCTAGCAGGCGTTCTAGAGACAAATACTGCCGCTTCCACCGAGATCACGGCCATGACACGGCCGACTGTTACGACCTGAAGCAGCAAATCGAGGCCCTTATAAGACAAGGGAAATTACAGAAGTTTGTAAGCAAAGAAAGAGCGGATCCACAACCTCAGGAACAGCCCCCAAGACGGGACAATGACCGCCCTAGACCGCCCATTGGCGACATCAGGATGATTGTAGGAGGGACGCCTGCCGGGTCATCCAAAAAGGCTCGGAAGACGTACCTCAGGATGGTTCAAAATGTGCAGCTAACGGGCTCAGTACCGAAAGTAGCACGAAGAGAAAGCCCCGTCATTGGGTTCTCCGAAGAAGATGCACGACGTCTTCACCACCCGCACGACGACGCGCTCGTTATCAGTTTGCAAGTAGGGGACTACAACTTGCACCGAGTGTTGGTTGACAATGGGAGCTCAGCAGACATCCTATATTACCCCGCATTCCAGCAGATGGGAATCGGCAGAGAACAATTGATCCCGACGAATGCCCCCCTCGTCGGTTTCGGAGGAACGAGGGTGTTTCCCTTGGGCGCAGTCACAATGTCTGTAACGGCAGGCAACTATCCACAGCAGATCACGAAGGACATAACATTCCTTGTTGTCGACTGTTCGTCGGCCTACAATGCCATCTTGGGGCGACCCACCCTCAATTCATGGAAAGCGGCAACCTCAACTTATCACTTAATGATCAAGTTCCCCACCGAATACGGAACAGGTGAACTTCGTGGAAATCAGGTGGCCGCGCGCGAATGCTACGTGGCTATGATGGAAATGGATGATCAACTCCAAGCCATGAGCATAGAAGAGCATCGAAATACGACGGAACCCGTCGAAAAGCTTGAAGAAATATCCCTTGACGACTCCAGACCTGACCGAACAACAAGGGTTGGCACCCTTGCAAGTCCCATGATCCGACAGACACTTGCAGCCTTTCTCAGAGAGAATCGGGACGTGTTCGCTTGGAGTCACGAGGACATGCCAGGAATAGACCCTTCAGTCATGGTGCACAAGCTGAATATATCACCATCCTTTCCACCCGTTCGACAAAAGAAGCGGGTGTTTGCCCCCGAACGGGATCGAGCCATAGCTGAAGAAATTTGCAAGTTACAGGAAGCAAACTTTATCAGAGAAGTTTACTACCCCGACTGGCTGGCCAACGTAGTGATGGTCAAGAAAGCTAGCGGGAAGTGGAGGATGTGCGTAGACTTCACCGATCTCAACAAAGCATGTCCCAAGGACAGCTACCCCCTCCCGAGGATCGACACTCTAGTAGACTCTACAGCTCAGCACCAGCTTTTAAGCTTCATGGACGCTTTCTCCGGTTACAACCAAATCAAGATGCACGAAGCCGATCAAGAGAAAACTTCGTTCGTGACCAGCCAAGGCCTCTTCTGCTACAAGGTAATGCCATTTGGTCTAAAGAATGCGGGCGCGACATACCAGAGGCTTATGAACAAAATGTTCGCACCGCAAATCGGGAGAAATGTCCAAGTCTACGTAGATGATATGCTGGTGAAAAGCCGAAGGGAGGAAGATCACTTGGAAGACCTTAGGGAAACATTCGACACCCTTCGCTCTTACAACATGAAGCTGAATCCAGGAAAGTGCGCCTTCGGGGTGACGGCAGGAAAATTCCTAGGATTCATGGTTTCCCAAAGGGGCATCGAAGCCAACCCGGACAAGATCCGAGCTATAATAGAGATGGCACCACCAAAAAACGTGAAGGAAGTGCAGAGCCTTAACGGCAAGATAGCAGCGCTAAATAGGTTCGTGTCAAGGGCAACGGACAAGTGCTTACCCTTCTTTCGAACACTGAAGAGATCTTTCGAGTGGACTGCCGAGTGCCAGCAAGCGTTCGAAGAGTTGAAAGTTTATCTCTCTTCCCCCCCGTTGCTGAGTCCCTCACAACCAGGTGAGGAACTCTTTCTCTACCTTGCCGTCTCCCCAGCCGCTGTCAGCGCTGCCTTGATCAGAGAAGAAGAGAGAGTACAGAAACCTGTGTACTACACCAGTCGAGCGCTACGCGGAGCTGAAGAAAGATATCCGCCCATGGAAAAACTCGCATTTGCGCTGGTTACAGCCGCATGCAAGCTAAAACCGTACTTTCAAGCCCACACGATGATCGTCCTAACCGACAAACCTTTGCGACGGGCAATGGGCAACCCTGAAGCCGCTGGGCGATTGGCACTATGGGCTATAGAATTAAGCGAGTTTGACATCCAGTACCGTCCACGAACCGCCATTAAAGGACAGGTCGTTGCAGACTTCATAGCTGAGTTTACAAATGGCGAAGACAAGGGGGCAGAAGAGTCTCCCCAATGGAGCATATATGTAGACGGGTCCTCCAACAGGCAGGCTGGGGGAGCCGGCATCGTACTACACTCACCCGAAGGAGACATGGTCGAGTGTATGATCCGCCTTGAGTTCCCTACCACCAACAACGAGGCGGAATACGAAGCTCTGATAGCAGGACTTGACCTCGCCAAAGCTGCAGGAGCTGAAAGAGCGATCATTCACTGTGATTCTCAAGTCGTGGTCAACCAGATAAATGGGGATTATGAGTGCAAAGGCGAACGGATGAAAAAATATCTGGACCAAGCAAGATGGAGGGTCAGCGAGCTGAAGGCCGAAATCACACAGATACCGCGAGGAGAAAACGAGCAAGCCGATCGCCTAGCCAAAGCCGCTTCAGCCGAGCATATGGCCACCCTCGGTAACGTACTCTCTTTCGTTCAGCTCTCTCCGCTTATAAATTCTGTCGATGTACAGGAGCTTGGTTCCGAAAGCAATTGGACTACGCCATTAGTTTCCTACCTGAAGAACGGCGTACTACCGGATGGAAAGGAGGCTGCAAGAAAGCTGAAGGTTCAAGCAGCAAGGTTCGTCCTAATAAGAGACATCTTGTACAAAAGGGGTTTCTCCCGCCCCTACCTACGATGCTTAGGTCCTGAAGAGGCAGATTACGTCATGAGGGAAGTGCACGAGGGAATCTGCGGAAACCACTCAGGATCAAGGTCGTTAATCCACAAGCTAGTACGAACAGGGTACTTTTGGCCAACTATGCAGAAGGATGCCGAGGCCTATGTAAAGAAATGCGACAAGTGCCAAAGGTTCAGCAATGTTATCAGACAACCATCTGAAGAACTTACCCCGATGACGGCGCCATGGCCGTTCGCCCAATGGGGACTGGACATCATGGGACCGTTTCCTACGGCAATACGACAGCTAAAGTTTCTGGTCGTGGGCATCGACTACTTTACGAAGTGGGTCGAAGCTGAAGCCTTGGCCACCATTACGGAGAAGAACGTACGCAGCTTCGTCTGGCGATGTATCGTATGCAGATTTGGCATCCCTAGAGTCTTAGTCTCGGATAACGGGAAGCAATTCGACAACGAGGCCTTTCGGGACTTCTGCTCACAACTAGGGATACAGAACCACTACTCCTCCCCCGCCCACCCTCAAGCCAACGGACAGGTCGAAGTCACGAACCGATCCTTGTTGAAGATTATCAAGACTCGGCTCGAGGGGGCAAAGGGAATATGGGCTGAAGAGTTACCAAGCATACTTTGGGCCTACAGGACAACGGCAAGGACACCGACACAAGAGACACCATTTCGGCTAACATACGGGAATGAGGCAGTCATCCCAGCCGAAGTCGGCCTCACCAGCTACAGGGTGCACAATCATAACGAAGGGAAAAATGACGAAGCCCTACGTCTACAGCTCGATCTAGTGGACGAAGTCAGGACAGCAGCAGAGCAAAGGCTCGCGCGATACCAGGACCGCATGGCCAAGCACTACAACTCCCGGGTCAAGCACAGAGACTTCCAGGTTGGAGACCTCGTTCTAAGAAAAGTCATGGGCGCAGCAAGAGACCCAACTCAAGGAAAACTCGGCCCGAATTGGGAAGGACCCTACCGAGTCACGGCGTGGCAGAGGAAGGGCACCTATCATCTGGAGACACTAGACGGACGGAAGCTACCGCACCCTTGGAATGCTGAACACCTGCGAAAGTACTACCAGTAGAGGCGATGACATGAAGAACAACACCTATCTTTTTATTTTTTAGATTTACTGTTTGCTTTTAAGTATTCGCTACAATAAGCCCAACGGGCATGTCTTTTACTTTGGTTTTGCTACAATAAGCCCAAAAGGGCAGGTTTTTCCTTTTTTAAGTATTTTTTATGCAGATGCATAACAATAAGAGGGATTTATTCAGAACGACTGAAGTTTCTACTTGCAAATCAAAATAAATAAAAGGCTGACGAAAAGTGGCTAAGTCCACAAATCAGCAATTAAGCTGACGGCCTAAATAAAAGGCTGACGGAAAGTGGCTAAGTCCACAAATCAGCAATTAAGCTGACGGCCTAAATAAAAGGCTGACGAAAAGTGGCTAAGTCCACAAAATCAGCAATTAAGCTGACGGCCTAAATAGAAGGCTGACGAAAAGTGGCTAAGTCCACAATTCGGCAATTAAGCTGACGGCCTAAATAGAAGGCTAACGAAAAGTGACTAAGTCCACAAATCAGCAACTAAGCTGACGGCCTAAATAGAAGGCTGACGAAAAGTGGCTAAATCCACAAATCAGTAATTGAGCTGACGGCCTAAATAAAAGGCTGACGGTCTAAAAGCAAAAAAGTCCGCAAAATGGACAAACCAAAAGGCTGACGGCCTGAAAATAACACTCCACAAAGTGGACGAGCCAAAAGGCTGACGGCCTAAAAAATGACCAAATCCATAAACTGGACAAACCAAATAAATAAAACGGTCTAACATGACCAAGTCTACAAAAGTGACGAGCCAAAAGGCTGACGGTTAAAAGGGTCCACAACCCTGATTTCGGTCTTCCAAAACATACGAGTAAAACAAACCAAGCAAAAGTGATTACATACAATCAAAGAGCAGCGACGGTGTGAACAAATCAAAAGCCCAAAAAGGCATTAAAAATACTGTTAAAATATTACAAATAGGGGCCCAAGAGGCACTCGATAAAACTGTTTGCTAGATAAAAAAAAAAAAAAAAAAAAAAAAAAAAAGGGAAAGCATGAGTTACAAGTCGTCACTACAAAAATTCTACTTCTTAACAGAAGGGTCCTCTCCGTCGAGCAGCACCACAGGAGGGGTCGCGGTAGTTGTTGGAAGGTTCACAGCAGGCTGGGCCAGGACGACTCCATTACCTCCATGAGGAGAATCCGCTAAGTCATCTGCACCTACGGTGACGGAACCAGTAGCAGGCGTCATAGGCGGGGCGTCATCCAGGGAGATACCAGAAAGATCCAACTCGGGAAAAGCTGACGCCACCTGTCTGAGGCAATCATCAAATCCCGTGCCATAGTATCCGCCACAGGAATCAATAAAGGAGTCCGACGCCTTGAAATTATTTACCGCGTCAGCCCCTGCTGTCTCCATCTGTGCACGGAGAGTCGTCAGCTCCTCTTCAAACTCACCCTTCTGACGACTCGCCTCCTCTAACTTCTCCTTCACTTCTTTCAGCTCAACGTTAAGGAGACGCATTGCATCCTTATATTGAGCCTGCTGGTTTCGCATGTTGGCATTATGCTTATGAACGCGAGCGACGACTCCCTCCTTAGCCACGCACCTGTCCTGAAGTGCCTTTACACGAACCAGGGCCTAGCAAAAGGATACAACCGTCAGTCATATTAAATGATAATAATAATGAAAGAAGAAACATCCAAGAGAGATGGCTTACTCGGGTGAGGTCAAACAAAGCTGACGACCCCAATTCATCCGTCGCCAACAAATCACAAGGATCTATGTCAGCAGGCTTGATGAATGACTCCACCGCCTCAACAGCAAAATCCTTGTGAGTTAGCAGGCAACGAGGCCCCTGCAGGACGGGACCAGAAGAGGTCATTACACCTTTCCCTGCCCCGTGAGTAGACTTAGGCGACGGCCTCTTTGGGGGCTCACTCCCGGAACCGACGGCTGCTTTCTTAGGTGGACGGCTGTTATCCCCGTCAGTCTTCCTCTTAGAGGAACCCTTGACGATCTTGGGGGTCGACGAGGGTGCCGTCTCCTCCTGTGCCTTCTTCTCCTCCTTCAAACGGGCAGCCGCAGCCCTTATCCGTTGCTTGGCCACGTCCATCTCTACGAAAGAAACACATTAAGTAAGAACCGACGGTAATAAAAGGATGAATTCAATAGATAAGGGTAAGATACTCACGGTGACGGGAGAGTTCTTCCAGCCTGCGAGCCTCAGGCGTCGGTACAGGACCACCACAGTAAGCGTGAAGATAGTCGAGGGTGATTAAGTCCCGACACGACCGCTCCTCTAGGGGAATCTCCAAAACCCGACGGATTAAATCCTCTTGCTCACCAGTGATGGAGGGGCGAATGAAGGCTGAAGAGTGCAAATAAACCGACGGCGTTAGAATCATTAAAAGACCAAAAATTATTACTTGCATAAACTAAAGACAAAAGGCTGACGACTAAGACCTGACTCTTTTATAAACGCCCAAGTGTTGTCAAAATAGCCGTGAGGTATCATTTCCCATTCTTCCTGACGACACACCCAGTCCGTCCCTTCAACGAAAAAGAACCTGCTCTTCCAGGCTCTATTCGAATCCGGCGTCTCAGATACCAACCTGAGATCTCTCTCCCTGACGGCAAAATGGTACATCCCTTTGGAAGAAGAAAGGTGCCGAGGTCTATAACAGTAAAAGAATTCGTCCAAGGTAAGTTGACGGTTTCCTCCACTCAGACGACCCCACAACACCTCGGCACCTATAAAAATCCTCCACGCATTCGGAGCAACTTGGCTGACGGATAAGCCAAGAAAGTCAACTAACTGACGGTGTAATGCCGTCAGGGGTAGTCTAAGACCAGCAGCAAACATGGCGTCGTACATACCGACGTCTGCAGTTCTTCCCGTGTAACATTTTTCACCATCTTTAGGCAGACGGATGGGAATATGGTTGGGGATTTGGAAACGGGTCCGTAACTCATTAAAAATTTTAAGAGTCATCTTGGGGAGGAACTTATTTACAGCCCACTCTTGAGGAAGGATAAAGGGACGGTTGCCTCCAGGACTCACGGGAGTCCCTTCACTGGACCCGTCATCACCTTCATCCCCTTCACTAGACTCGTCATCACTTTCATCCCCGTCACTATATCTCTCTCCTTCTACTCCGTCACACCCCTCACCTACTTCCCTCTCCAGGCTATCGTCTCCGTGACCTCCTACCTCCTCGATGGGAGATTGGGCTGACGTCTCCCTCTCTGAAGACCAGGACGAGCTCCCTGACTCACTACCTGATCCAAACACCTCGTCGTAACCCGCTCCATCGCGGACCGACGACCGTTCACTCGACGCGTCACTCGACATTTGACTACCTACAAGTGACGGGTGTAATCTAAGCACCTAGGATGACGACTCGGCTTAAAAAAGATAAAGCAGGGACAAAAGGAGAAGAGAACTTACCAGTTCCTCGAAAGTAACAGCCGAAGAGGTGACGGAAACAATCTCGGCAGGTGCTGACGGAAGATAAGCGACGGATAGCTCTCCAGGAATCAGGGAAAGTGAAATAGTGAAAATGAGGAGAGGTGGGCCATCCATATATATAAGGGAAATGCACGGAAGACGAAGCGACGCCCTCAAACCAGGCGCCGAGCCAACCAGAGCACGCCACGTGTCCTAGCATTTAATGTTGGTATGACAGCTCATAACTATTCTCTCTCCCGGTTAAAGCAGTTGATTGGAAAGGATGAAAACTCCATAGCCCGTCAGTTATAGCCGACGGAGATATGGAGTAGGGGGCAACTGATAAGGAGTAAAAATAGCAGCATGGTAGTCTTAGTCCGTCAGCGTGTACTGAGGCTGACGGTTCGACATCGCCTTAAGCTTAACCCGTCAGCTTACGTCAGGCAGACGGTTGAACATCCCCACATGCTTAACCCGTCAGCATACACTTATGATGACGGGTCATGTGGCGAAGGTTAAACTCTAGAAGCTGACGGGAATGACATCCGTGGTCAGGCCGACGGATAATGAGGCCGACGGTTCAAGAGAATCCTTTACTTGGACATCACACCCAATGATAGAGTCCTATAAGGAAAGGGTTCCGTAATCTACGCTCACATAAATTCCTATATGGAAAAGACTTCTACTCCAAGGAAGAGAGGTCAACCCTCTACTACTATAAAAGCCCCAATACCCTCACAAATCGAGGTACGCACAATTAACCCCTCTCTAGCACTCTAGAGTTGAAATAAGTCCTAACTTGACCTTCGGAGGGTATTTGGCCGGCACCACACCGGTGCTCTCTGTTAGGTTTTCTCCTTTTTGTTGTGCAGGTGTAGTTCCGAAGCGTACAAGCATTGTGCAACTCACTGGTGAGATTTTCGGCATCATCAATTCCAGTGATATTGATTATATGGGTGCAAAGCATTTGTCCAGGCTTATGTTAATATAGTGGCGGGAGGATGTATTACTCTTGGTAAGCTGTTATGTCTCTTTTATAACCTGTAACGTACTCTCTTTGTGACCATGTTGGTTTAGCTTACATGATTCGAGTTTTTATGAGTTCTTATTCTTTGCATTGTCTTTCTAATAAAAAGGTGGGAATTTTCAATACCACCCATAATTTAAACTCAAATAAAGCAAATGAAAAAGGGTACGTAAATGACTTTTCAAATAAATTAAAGGTTAGGTTTGGAATTTTCTTTAAAAATTGTGTTGATTGACTCTTCAAATGAAAAATATTTTATGGCCTCCCAAATGGAATACGAGGCCAACAAGACAGAGGGAGTGCATTTTTTTGGCAATATAAGTAAGGATTTCCTCCTTAAGGACATTGAATTCTGGTTTGAATTGTTGCACTTTATTGCTGCTTTGTCTCTTCGCTAGCACATTGTTATTAACTGGGGGGAGTTGCACTGTGTTTCAGCGACGGACCGAGGATATATTAAACGACGCAAGACTTTGACTAAGCCGGCCGATCTTCCTCTTCTTCTATTTATTTTTTAATATCTGAAAATTTATTTTGTATTTCATTGCAAGAAAACGAGTTTGAAAAAATATTGGTTATGTCTAGACACTGCCACAAGGTTACGGCATTCTTTGTTTATTTGGTTTTTAAAATGAACATAATGAAAAGTGGGTTGGAATATGGCATGTATATGATGTCAATCCTATTATTCAATTAGGGTAAGGTGTTAGAGAGCTCTCAAGCTTACTAATTAAAAAAAACCGACCAGTTTTGTATAACAGTTATGTTATTTTTTATGTCCTAAAAAGCTCTATAAAAGCCAACCTTCGATCCAAACATAGATAGAGTCATACAACTCGATCCAATGGCTATTTTTTATTACATTGAGATATTTCTGCCATCTCTTTGCTTTCTCTTTCTTTTCCATTGGAGTTGGAAGAGAGTATCAGCCATCACAAACTGGCCTATTGTTGGAATGTTGCCGGGGCTTCTTTGCAAGGCACCAAATATCCATGAGTATGCAACCCAAGTTCTAAAACAAAGTGGTGGCACATTTGAGTTCAAAGGACCATGGTTTGCAAACATGGATTTTTTGGTGACTTGTGATCCCATGAACGTGCGCTACATATCAAGTAAAAACTTCGCCAACTACCCAAAGGGGCCCGAATATAAAAAGCTTTTTGAGCCTTTTGGAGATGGGGTTCTCACTTTTGATTCAGATTCATGGAAATCATTCAGGAAATTGATTCAGTTGCTGATTAAACACAGGAAGTTCCAGCTATTTCAAGAGAGATCTATGCGGCACAAAGTATCACAAGGCCTCTTCCCTGTTCTTGAGCATGTGTCGAGACTAGGAACTGAGGTGGACTTGCAAGATGTTTTTCAGAGGTTTACCTTTGATAATACATGCTTGCTGGTTCTAGGCTTTGATCCAAACTGCCTTTCTGTTGATTTACCAGAACTCGCGTATAGAATAGCATTCGATGAAGTTGAGGAAGCTGTGTTTTACCGGCATATAGTGCCGGAAATCATTTGGAAGATACAGAAATGGCTTGATATAGGAGAAGAGAAAAAGCTAAGCAGAGCCATGGAGATAATAGATCGTTTCTTATACCAGTGCATATCATTGAAGCAAGAAGAATTTCGCACGCAGAGAACCCAAATAGAGCAAGTTGACCAGAAGAAGGATGAAGACTTTGACTTATTAACTGCTTGTATGGCACAAAAAGAAGAAAATGGAAATGGAAGGAAATGAAAAGATGGATGCTTATATAAATTCTGACAGATATCTGAGAGACATTGCATTCAATTTCATAGCAGCTGGGAAAGACACTGTGAACGCAGCTCTCACATGGCTTTTCTGGCTTATCACCACACACCCTTTCGTTGAAAAAAGAATTCTAGAAGAGATCAAAGTGAATTTTCAAGCCAGAGAAGATGGAAATTGGAGATTTTTCGAGGTAGAAGAGCTAGGTAAACTAATTTATCTCCATGCAACGATTTGTGAGGCCCTTCGGTTGTACCCGTCAGTACCTTTCAATCATAGAGTTTCTATTCAACCAGACACTCTTCCAAGCGGCCACCATATTGATGCAAATACGAAGGTAATGGTCTCTGTATTCAATGGGAAGTATGGAAGAGGTATGGGGCCATGATTGCTTAGAGTACAAGCCTGAGAGATGGATCAGTGAACAAGGAGGAATCATTCATGTACCATCTCACAAGTTTATCGCGTTTAATACAGGACCTAGGAGTTGCTTGGGCCAAGACTTGACTTTCTTTCAAATGAAGACAATTGTGACTGCCATACTTTGGAATTATCGTGTTCAAGTGGTTGAAGGTTATCCTATTTCTCCATGTCTTTCTGTTATGCTGCATATGAAACATGGTTTGAAGGTTAGGGTTTCCAAGAGAAGTGGTGTTTGAGAAGGAGTATTTAGTAGGGTAGGTTACTAGTAATAATAGAAATAAAGCATTGCTCTCTTTTGAGCAGTTCTAAACTTTCTAATGTATATTTGTATGACATGCACATCAACAATATAGTTGAATGGTGCATGATTAGTTCTACATAAGTGATACTTATTTTATGAGACTTTATATTTGTTAGACTATTAGTAATAAGAAAGAGAGAGAAAGAAAGGAATAAAAAGAATAATAGCAATTTTCTACGGTAATCGCTTCTAAGAGAATTCGTATCAAAGTTTTCAAAATACTAAAATGCTATTTTTAAGCAATGCATCTACATCAATTATGGTAAAGCTAAAACATTTAGCACCCAAGCTACCGTAAGCTATTATCTTTGACAGCTTACTGTAGCAACAATCTTTAAAAAAAAAAAAAAAAATTCTTATTCCATTCTCTCTCTTCTCCTTTTAAATAATATTTATTTCTCTTTCTTCTAAAAATTTCTTTATTTGCTGTCTTCTTCTCCTCCATTCTTTTCTGTTTGGTTTTTTCTTATCTCCTTTTCTCTTATTACTCTTTCTTCTTCTCCTCTTGCTCAAGCTCTCTTTCAAAAAAAAAAAAAAAAAATGTGGTGGTGGTAAATAATTTTGGGTCGTGGTTTGCTGTGCTATGGTGGTGGTGGATTTTGGGTCATGGATTCGATGTGCTGTGGTGGTGGTGGGTCATGGTGGTAATGGTGGGTCATGATGGGTTTGCTTTCTCTCCCGGTCATGGTGGATGGTAATGGTAGGCAATGGTGAGTTTTTTTATGGGTTTTTTAAAAAAAAAAAACCTTTTTTGGGTGGTGGTGGTCTTGGTGGTTTTTTTTTTTTTTTTTTGGAGGTGGCTTGTGATTGTGATGATGGTTGTTGTGGTTGGTGGTGTTGGTATATTTTAATGGGTTTCGTAGTGGGTTGTTGATGTAGAACAGACAGCACATGTCTTCCTGGAGCAGTAAGGGCGCAGGAAGTCACAACGTAAGATCAAAGGGGGTGCCAGTAGGGGCCCAAAGGTAACAGTGTTGGAATTGTATGAAATTTGGTAGGTTGAAGGGAAACGGCGTTCTGGCCCCGAAAACAGTGTTTTTGCTATTTATAGTAATATTTGTTTTTCCTTAATAACTTTTAGCTTAAAAGTCAGAATAAGGTCCCGTCTGTTTTGGGACGACCTTTAAGGTCAGTAGTTTATGATTCTGCGTTTAACTCAATATTGCCATTTTTGGTAAAATTCGGTAATTTTGTCACCTAATCGCTTAATTTAGTGCGAATTAGGGTTTTAAACGTTTTTGCTCAGTATTTATATGTTTTGTAACCGTCAGAGGCAAAATAGACTATTATCAATAAACACAGACATTTTGTCAATTTTTCTTCTGGTGGATTCCAGTTTTATCTCCTTATGGATTCAAGGAAACCCCCTCGTGGATTCGAGATTTACTACCAGAAACTAACAGTTTAGTTTCTGTTCAATCAAGAGAGCATCGTGTGTGCTTTTCTTCATGCTTCCGCGACATCAGTTGTTGATGATGGTGGTGGTTGTTGTGTTTGTGGTGGTGGTTTTGTTAATTTTTTTTTTTGGTAAGTTGTGGCTGCCATAGTGGTGGTGGTGAAAGTGGTTGGTTGCTATGAACTATTTTTGAAAGTTTTATTTTATTTTGATAAGTTGTTTATATTATTTTATTGAGATGAAGGTAAAAATAGAACCTTTGATGTTAGGTGTATTGTAAAATGATTTGTTAAAATTGATAAAGTGGTTTTAAGATGCTAAATGCTAAAAAATTTTGAAAGATTTGATGGGAATGCTCTAATAGTAGATTACTATAGTAAGTTGTTAAAAAAAATTTAACTTTGTCAGCTCTAATAAAGGGAGTTTTGGGTATTTGAGCCTATTATAACACCTTCAATTTGAATGCTCTAACAAGGTACTTCAATTGTCTTTATAGCTAATTGTGTGTTTTTTTTATTATAATTTTTCCCCTCTTTGTTTGAATTCTTAAGTGCATTTTGAACAACAAATCATATTATAAATTAAATTTCATTATCATAACAAAATCTGTACAATTAAAGTGTTCGTCTCACTTAGGCAGGATCTTTAACACCATCTGTGTGTGTATGTGTATATATATATATAATCCAATAGTTATAACCGGGATGAAAGATTTGAATTCTGGATATTTCCTCAAGAAATTCTAAAATGTGACAACTAGTTTAGTACAAGGCTCTTGGTGAAACTCCTATAACTTGGCACCAAAAGCAAATCTTATTATTGGATAATATCTTTTTCATTAAACGCTCCTCCACAGGTACTCGATCGATAATTTAAAATTATTCTTACATCAAATCTTACAAAATAAGTATCCCTTACGTATAACTAATCATGCATCATTCTACTATTGTTGTTGTGCAAGCATGTCAAACAGATATACATTAGAACTAGTCAAAAGAGAGCCATGCATGCTTTATTGTCATTATTACTACAATCTCCACCACTAAGTACTCGTCCTAAAAAAAACATACTCGTCCTCAAACATCACTTCTCTTGGAGACCCTAACCTTCAAACCATGTTTCATATGCAGCATAACGGAAAGACACGGAGAAATAGGATGACCTTCAACCATTTGAATACAATAATTCCAAAGTATCGCGGTTGCAATTGTCTTCATTTGAAAGAAAGTTAAGTCTTGACCCAGGCAACTCCTAGGTCCTGTATTAAACGCAATAAACTTGTAAGATGGTACGTGAATGATTCCTCCTTGCTCGTTGATCCATCTCTCAGGCCTGAACTCCAAGCAATCATCACCCCATACCTCTTCCATACTTCCCATCGAATACAGAGACACCATTACCTTCGTATTTGCATCAACACGGTGGCCACTTGGAAGAGTGTCTGGTTGAATAGAGACTCTTTGATTGAAAGGTACTGATGGGTATAACCGAAGGGCCTCACAAATGGCTGCATGGAGATAAACTAGTTTACCTAGCTCTTCTACATTGAAAAACCTCCAATCTCCACCTTCTTTGGCCTGTAAATTCTCTTTGATCTCTTCTAGAATCTTTTTTTCAACCAAAGGGTGTGTGATAATTAGCCAGAAAAGCCATGTGAGAGCTGCATTCACAGTGTCTTTCCCAGCTGCAGTGAAATTGAAAGCAATGTCTCTTAGATATCTCTCAGATTTTTTGTAAGCATCCATGTGTAAGTTTCCTTCAATTTCCTTTTCTTCTTCTTCTTCCAATTTTTCTGCCAAGCAAGCTGTTAATAGGTCAAAATCCTCATCCTTCTCCTCAACTTGTTCTATTTGGTCTCTGTGCCTGCGAAATTCTTCTTGCTTCAATGATATGCACTGGTACAAGAAGCAATCTAAGGTCTCCATGGCTCCTTTTAGCTTTTTCTCTTCTCCTATATTCAGCCATTTCTGTATCCTCCAAACGAATTCCGGCACCATATGCCGATAAAACACAGCCTCCTCTACTTTGTCGAATGCTCTTCTACTTGCCACTTCTGGTAAGTCAACAGAAAGGCAGTTTGGATCAAAGCCTAGAACCAGCAAGCATGTATTATCAAAGGTAAACCTCTGAAAAACATCTTGCAAGTCCAGCTCAGTTCCTAGTCTTGATACATGATCAAGAACAGGGAAAAGGCCTTGTGATACTTTTTGCCGCATAGATCTCTCTTGAAATAGCTGGAACTTTCTGTGTTTAATCAGTGAATGAATCAATTTCCTGAAGGATTTCCATGAATCTGAATCAGAAGTGAGAACCCCATCACCGAAAGGTTCAAAAAGCTTTTTAAACTCTGGACCCTTTCGATAGTTGGCGAAGTTTTTGCTTGATATGTAGCGCACATTCATGGGATCACAAGTGACCAAAAAGTCCATGTTTGTAAACCATGATCCTTTGAACTTGAATGTCCCACCACTTTGTTTCAGAACTTGGGTTGCATACTCATGGATATGTGGTGCCTTGCAAAGAAGCCCGGGCAACATTCCAACAATAGGCCAGTTTGTAATGGGTGATATCCTCTTCCAACTCCAATGGAAGAGAAAGAGAAAGCAAAGAAATGGCAGCAAGATCTCAATGTAATCAAATATAGCCATTGGGTTTGGTATCTAAACAATCTTTTGAGGTTGTTTGTAAGCGGTCTCTAAGGTGGGCTTTTATAGAGCTGGTTATTATGTTTGGTTTGTTAATCTTTGAATCAACTCCAAGGTTTAGAAGGGGCTGGGCTTTTGCTGTAACCTTGAAAACTTTCTTACATGTTACACTAATGGATTACCATGCATGACTGGCATCATATATACGTACAAGATAGCTAGACAGATTTAATCAAAACTCAAAACTCAAAATTCCAACCAAATGACATGTGCACGATTCACGAAGCAAGACCAAGACAGATACTACTATAATTTGGTCAAAAATCCAACAATGACACACGGGTACGTATATCATTTTGGTTGAAAATTTAGACTCGCCTACCTTTTTCTATGTGTTCATTTAAAGAGCAAATAAAGATAGATTGGCCCGAGTCAAAATTTCCAACAATCTGGTGTCATTCAATATGTTTCATGTTTTAATTCAACGGGTACCTATATCATTTAGTGATAAATGTTGAATATACCTTATTCAACGAATTTATTTTGAATTTACCAGGTGGCACACAAAATGGCTAGATACGCAATACAAGTTTAATAGTTTTAGTTGGAGCATTTAAAGAGATGCCAGCATTTGTTGAAATCCACATTCTCTAGGATATGCATTCAAATCTTAATGAAAATGCTAACTCATATATATATATATATATATATATTTTTAAATGAGATTATTATTATTTTTTACTTTCACCCTTTGTTATGGACATACATGTAAATGATCATGGGGTTATTTGTCAAATAAATCAAAACCTTAATTAAGGGTGCAGTGTTTTTTATAAAAATAAGAGGGGGTTTATGACATTTCTCCAAACCTGGAGTGAGTAATTACTGTTTACTCTAAAAATTTAAATATTAATAATTATTAACTCCTAATTGAGTTGGAACACTTGGGTCTGAGATGCCAGCATTTGTTGAAAACCAAATTCTTCTTGATAGAGGTCTGAAAATTTTGATTTGTCTACATTAATGTTGGATGATCGATCGATGTTGGAGAGTTTTTTTTTTATGGAATCAAATCTTCTATTTTTAGGTAATGGATTGTATTTATTTCCAGCTAGTAACTACCCCACAAATCAAGGGAGGGGCTTGTTTTTGTAGTAAATAACTATCATTTACAAATGTCATCTTTTTTTCAAATACTTACAAAATTGCATAAATAACTTAATTTTTATTTTCATATAAACACGTGTCTTCCACATCCATTTGGATAGCGTTAAGGAATCCATATATATGAACGGTAAATAGCACTTTTTTTTTTTTTTTGGTTCCAAAGAAAAATAGCAAATGTTTATTTATAAAACACAACCACATGGTATTCTTAAAACTTAAGGCAATGAGCCAAAGCCACATATATACTTGACCATCTAATTTTGCAAGATGCGTCCAATATATACTAGACCCTCACTTGTCGTGGGTCTAACACTTCGTTATTCATTAAGATAAAATGCCATCTTTTAAGAATTCAAAATTAGAAGAAAAAATAAAACTACTCCAAAGGATCCCCTGTAATAACTTGGTGTGTGTAGATCAAGGGACTGCATATATCCCAAGTGAACAATCAAATACTCGAATAGGTCTAGATATCCTTATTTGTCAAAAAAAGAAAAAAAAAACTCATTACACTGCATCATGATTACTTAGAGAAAAGAAAACATTAAAATAAATAATATAGAAGCTACGAAAGTAGAAAAAGGTACCGTTGTTACCTAGGATGCACAGACACTTCATTAAGGGTGCCATACTCATGTTGTACCTATGTCATACAGGTGTCGTATTTGTTGTTTCGTACTTGTCGTTTTATATTATAATTTTTCAAAAATTGCTTATGTCGCTGTGTCGTATTTGTACCCGTACTCGTATCTGTATCCATGTCCATGTTCGTGCATCCTAAGTTATTACATGTACTTTGCAGAAAAATTCACAATAACCTAGCGCTTTAGCTGGAACAGTGTCAGATTTTGTAGGGCAATTCCTTTTTCTAGTTATGCTTATCATAAGTTTACCTATAAAACTATTTTTTAAAAATTTTTAAAAAAACGTTTGGAGTGCATATTTGTGCTAGATCATGTTGTTATTAACATATTTTCCATATCCCTATCATAATAGATGCATTATTTTAAGGTTTCTTGTTGTTTGCTCATCACATTAAGGAGAAAGTATCCCCTCTATCGATATTTTGAGACTGATTAATACTAGACTTTTTCCACTTTAACCCACATGTCAGTAGGACATGGTCATGGGTCATATGAGACTGGCACATACAAGATTTTTCTCACTTTAAGGCACGATGTAATTTGAAGTTTATATCAGTCTTATCACACGCGCTACACATTAATTCTAATTTGAAGTTTATGTGATTATCTAGTGAGATTTATGCATTTATGACTCATGAAAATAGCCAAAAAAATGGAATTAGGCCTAGCAAAAAAAAAAAAAATGCACACACCCACATACTCAATAATGACACTTTTACTTTATTCATACAATATGGATAAGTCACCTATAATATTTTACTTTTTTTCAAACGAAAAAATTCAAATGATTCAATTGAAATATGATTTTTTTTAACACTCTTTGATTTATACATTGAAAAGAAAATTGCTACAACATTTAATACAAACTCAATTATATATGATTTGGAAATTATCAAGAATGCAGAATTCCATTTTGAAAGATAATTGAATTACAAGGTATTAAGAAACAATTATTTTGTATTTTTTTCATTTGTTGATACTTTGTTAATACTAAATGGGTGCAAATTTGGATTGTCATGAGATTAAAAAAGAGGGTCCAATTCAAAAAAAGAAAAAAAAAAGGGTTCATATTTCAGCACACCTTAATTGAAATCCTAACTCTGTTTCTGAATTCAATATTGGCTGCAATTTGAGCTGACGCATTTTTATTGTTTACTGATCCAGGGGGATTTTAAGTTTTAAGGCATTTGGTGTCTGAACAAGTGAACATGTGTCAACGTTTGTGTTTTGGTGGATATGGCATTTGGTGTGTTGTAAATTGTATTGCTCTCAGGCCTGATTCTTAATTAGTTTCGATATTGCTGGTTTTTAAAAATTAATGAGGGATATTTTTAGGGACGAAGATTAAGCCACCTCTTCGTATCATACTCTTCTCCCTCAACAAATCCTCCCCATATTCACATAATAACGAAGACATTGTAGATACGTATCAATATTGAGAAAAACCAAGCTCTTAAGCCTCTTATCAGTTTTACGTTGAAACCTATACTTCTTAATGAGCTCCAATACAAATGATCTTCTTTCCCAAGAATAAAAGGATGAATCATAATTTTAAAAACCAAAGCACACGTAACTCGCCAATTAAGAACAAAAAAAAAGGTCTAGAATTAACTAATTGCTGAATGAGCCACGAAATTATGCATTAGGAGTCTAGGACACAACAGGTGCATCTTTGTTTTGACACCAACCGCAAACTACATGCAGTAATGCTTTCAAGTGTTTTAACTCTAAAGCTCCCATTGTCATCCTTGCATTTGAGTTTGCGATGGGGCTCTTGCTCCTAAGCATGAGCATAAACTACTTAACCTGTCAGAAGTGAATACCCTTGAATTACCTAGCAATTGGTTATGGTAGTAGGCTCAGTTGCCCATAGGTTTTACTGGCTAGAGGAGAGTCCAAATGATTCTTTGTTAAGGTTCCCTGTCATAAAAAATTAAAAAAAGGGTTTGTGCTGGGGCTCTCTTCTAATAAAAAGTAAGACACAAATTTATTCTTTGACAAGGTTAAATTTAATGCAACCAATACATCAGGTGCTAGTCTCCACCAACTGACAAAGGCCCAAAACAGGTTCGAAGAAACTCAATGAGACCAACAATAACATTTATAACAGACCAGCAGCAACAGCCAGCATTGCCTGATTATACATGATTCTGTAGAAAGAAAGCAAACTGAAGGGATTACATGGAGAATTTCACGCCTTCATCATCAGCCGAGGTTCCCTTGAATATAGCAAGCTTCCCCTTTTGTTCTAGTACTCTCAAAGCTCGCATTAGTATTGTCCGGTCAATCCCGTGAAGCTCTGAAGTATTCACAGATGAAGAGAGAGATTCTAGTCACCAAGTGTATAAACTTCCATCCAAAATCATCCAAAATTAATACAAAATCACGAGTCAACAAAAGTATTTTTTTAAGCGTGCTTGCACAAATGAGAGAGAGTTCCAACATTTTAAAACACAACATTTTTAAGACCCACACCAAACCAGAAGCAATTAGACTCGAGCACTCAATGTTGTTTACAAGAAGCAAAACAGCACTTTACAGAAATGACAACAATGAGCATCCAAAATGACCATGTTAAATTACGTTCATCTTAAATTACATAAATACTATGACAGGCAAAAGATATTATCAAGAATGCAGTGAAGAGCCACAGTCTGCCCTCGGTGAAATATACATAGGCATAACCTTAATGCAATATGTAAAATATGATGCACAAACATATGGAAATCCTAATAATTGAATATAAAAGAGAATTGTATGAGTTTTTTTTTTTTTTTTTTAGGAAAAGAATATGTATGAGTTAACTGAGAAAGTACTAGAGGAAAAACTGTGCACAATGGTACAAATTTAATGAAGAAATCATCTGAGTAGCAACTATCCCCGATGCATCAAGTAACATAACTGAGTATTAAAAGAAGTCAAATCAAGACAAGAACCAACAGAGAGAGAGAGGAGATATTATTTTTTTTTTGAAAAAAAAAAATTTGAATGAGCACTTACACTTCGAATATGTTTTTGGGTTCTACCTTTTCAGTCAAAAAAAATATGTTTTTGGGACAAGCATCAGTGAAAAAACCTCATCTATTTACCCACCTTTCTTTTATAAGGTCCATGCTATTTGCATTGAGGCAAAAGCGTGTTGGTCATGGGTCAACAGTTGGACCTTTCCCTTGGGGCAGACCTCAAAAAAACACTATCTAACAATTCATCCCAGGAAAATCAGATTTCTTTTTTAATCTTCTGAAATGAAGGAAACATCTTCCTTTGTCACTTTTAATTTTCTTCCGTGTAAAAAATTAATTCGAAAAATGGAAGTAACAAAATTATCTCCCTCACCCTCCCCCAAAAATCTCCTAATTTATGCAGTACTTTAGTAGCAACAGCAATACAATCATGAAACAGTTAGTTTCTGCTATCATTTACAAAATTACTTGGTCTACACTATATGCAATCAAAGTTTACCTGTCCCTCGAGATTCAATCCCTGAACGTATTTCCTCGACTGTCATAACACTGTCCTCCAACCCATTATCTTTTACCTAATCAAATATGCATGAAAAATTAAATCAAAAGAATTGATAAGTAATTACTAACTAATGATGTAAAATTTTATCATCAAAATTACACTTATAACTCACAAAGCGGAAAATAATGTCAGCCCAATCTTGAACACGGTGCCAGAGAATTAGACATTTCCTATGTCCTTTATTCAACCACTCTGCACGTCCTGCAACATCAGAATGGCAATTGTTCAACAACCTACACAAGTTATAAATGTAGCCGGGCAGGCTTTTACAGTGCACCCAAAAAAAAAAAAAAAAAAAACCATCTAGACCATATCAAACCTTCTGAAACTAATGCTGAGAGGAATGCTTCCCTGGCTTCGTGAGTTAGAGATCCTACACTATCACAATTGAATAGTAAATATAAAAAAAGGATAAAACTATGCAAAACATACTGCAGAAAAAATGCCACAGATTTTTGGGGGCCTGCACAGGGGTGGCAACTTTGTTAATAATCCTCTTCCCGATAACATATAATTATTCATGGCATGAGCTCAGGAAAGTTTTTGCTATAGACAACATGATAGACATTCAGAACCATTATTGTCCAAATGAATTTGAAAAACTACTACCTGCAACAAAATATAGTCAAAAAAAGAGGAAACAGTTCAATTTGTATTCCAACATTTCAATTAATATCCCCTTTGATGCTTTGTCCCCAGCAAATATCTATTCGGCTGGTCAAGAACAGATTATAAAGATAGCCAGTTAGCCACCTTGATTCCTTCTAAGTTATACCTTCAAGCAAGGCCATACAAATTAAAAGTATTTTTAAGATCTCCTAATTTTCCTTTTCATAATATTTTAAGATAACTAAGAGGATTTTATTCTAGCCTCCCAATTCTTGAATAATTAAATACATATAAGTGTGCGTTTGGCATTGATTATTTTTGTCAGCTTATTTTTGCTACTATTCATAAGTCCTAATGCACTTTTTGGTATTATTCATAGATTCCATAGTACTATTTCAACTAATTTTTACATTTATCTACGGTAGTTTCAGCAAAAAAATTTTAGTTTCAACTAAATGAATAAATCAGCAAAATTTCACTAAACGATCAAAAGCCCCAGAAGAAGATATCCCCAATTTGATGTCATCTTCAATTTGGAACACCCCTTAGAAACACAGCTCCAAAATGGGAAAAAAAGGGTTATGAAGAAAACCTCCAAGATGGAGAACAACTGATCTGCTCCAACCCCAAATATACCAAAACGCCAACAAATTTGAACTTTTATGAATGAAGTACAATTTCTTGAGTAATAATGAACAATAATACAGTTGAAGCACAGCTAACAAGTCCATCCACTAGAATGAAGGGCATTCTGCCAATTTCAATGACGAAATTAGAAACTAACAAAAACAAAGGACTTACTTTCAATCACAGGATTTGAAAATAGAGCAAAATCTTCTTCCAGTCCAATCACAAATATCTTTTGTGTTCTACAGTAGTCAAGAATAAGATCCTTCCAAAGTTGTACCTGCTTCTCACGGGTGTCCCTTACAGGCTGCAAGCTGACAAACCATACACCCAAGGTATGTTATAGAATGAATCACAATTTCCCAAATGAAAAATAAGATTCAATAACACAATGTTGAAAAGATATGTCACAAAATAATTAGTAAATATAGAAAGAGAGAGAGAGAGAGAGAAGAAGATTACGTGAAGTATGGAGGGTAATTGAAGAAGTGGGGTAGCTTAAAATCACCCAATTTCTGCATATCTCAATTATAATAATAATAGCATCTCTGCAAAATTAAAAGAGGACAGAATTTCAGCACATGAATAACAACATCAACATGTCTTTTAGAAAAATAATGAACACAAAGTAAAGTGATTGATTCTTTGAAGTCTACTTATAAAAAATAAAAATAAAAAGTTTGTGAGACCCCAGGAACAAGACCAATCAGAGAGAGAAGTAATGAATAATCAAGAATAACAAAAAAAAAAAAAAAAAAATGATGAATCTGATAATTATTTTTACCTTAAACGGAGATGGAGAGGTGAAACAAGCGACTTGGAGTTTAGAGTTTGTTTTGGGTAAAAAGGAAAATGAAAAATAAAGATTTTTTTGACATTGACGAAGATAGATGATAGATGATAACTTGAAAGCACGGACACGGCAATTTGCCTGTCGTGCCCGTGTTGTACGTGTACGGATTACACGGCTGCAGGCGTGTCCTTCCCTTTTTTAAAAAATTAATTGGACACGGCGACAGGAGAAAAAAAAATGTAAAAATTCAAACCTGAAACGCTGATCTCCTCTCGATCTCTCTCCTTCTCTAAGTCTCACTCTCTCACGCCGATCTCTGGCTCTTTTTCTTCTTTTTCTCACGCCGTCGACGCCAATATTCTTCTTCTTCTCACGCCGATCTTCTTCTTCTTCTTCCGTGAGAGAGCCGATCTTCTTCCTTCTTCCTTCTTCCTTTTTTTTTCCTTCTTCCGAATCTACCCTCACATATTTTGGGTTTTCCCTCTTTGCCCCTGTTTGTCCGTGCCTTTTCATGTGTAAATAAATGGATTTTTTTTTTTTTTTTTTTCATTTAGCCTTAATTTTATAACAATTTTGTAAGTTGCCACCTTTCAAAAACTATGGAGGGGAACATCTCAAGTATTTAAGATTGGGATCGGTAACAAAACTCGAGCATTTAAGGGTCCGTTTAGTTCTCGTAAAATATTTTTTGAAAAATATTTATTTTTTGAAAATGCTATTTTTTGAAAAAGGAAAATATTTTCAAGTGTTTGGCAGTATTATTCAAATTTTCTTAGAAAATATTTTCATGTGTTTGGTTGCATTTGAAAATGCTATTTTCCTATTATTTTCTTACATTTTCTCAGCATCCAAACAAATTTTATTATTAAAAATTTTAACATCACAGCCAATTCAACAACAAATTTCGGCAATCAAAACCCACAACCACCAAAACATCACCACCACAACAACAACAACAATCAAACATTAAAAAAACAAAACTGAGAGATCGAGGAAGAGAGAGCGATGGGTCTCGGTCTCGATCTGGGTCGACGACGACATCTGGGTCGAAGGTCTGGGTCATCGAAGGCGATGGGTCGAAGGTCGAAGGTTGAAGGCGATAGGTCGAACGTCTGGGTCTGGGTCGAACACTTTGGGCTTTGGGTTCGTGGGTCGCCGACTCTGGTTCGAAGATCGGTGGGTCGTGGGTCGACGGCTCGTGGCGGTGGGTCGCCGGCTCTGGGCTCTGGGTTCGTGGGTCGCTCCGTTTCTTCCTTCCTCTCTCTCCGTTTCTTCCTTCCTCTCTCTCTCTCTCTCTCTCTTTTTCCGGAAATACTTTGAAGTGAAAATAGGTACTGAAAATCATTTCCGTTGTGTAAAGGAAAATTGGAAGTGATTTTTTGAAAAATTCTATTTTCCGTAACAGCCAAACACACAGAAAATGTGAAAAACGATTTCCTGAAATGGTTTACGCCCAATTCAAACGCAGCCTAAGACTCGAGTTTCAGTGTTGGCATACAACTAATGTGGAATAGTACACATGTAGAACTCAAAATCCTTAAGAGTGTGTACAAAAATAATAATAGTAGCTTGGTGATTATCGGGATTGAATGGTCAGGTCAATCAAGTGGGGATTTGCATAAACAAAGGTCATTGACTTTACTGAGGACTTTCAGTCAAAAAACGGTATAAGAAGAAGAAAAAGAAGAAGAAGACCCAAACAAAACTATTTGTAACCTCTCAAACTTAGTCAATTTTATCTCTCTTCCATAGCTTTTTCCTTCAAATCATTAGCATTTTCATGAGAGAGAGAGAGAGAGAGAGAGAGAGAGAGAGTGTGTGTGTGTGTGTGTGTGTAATTGGTTTAGATCGTGTGTAGTGATGGAGATCGTGAACTGTACTGTAGATCAATGATTAGGATGTGCTTCTTCTTGCACCTATACATTATATGGAACTCGAGCCTCTAAGACTCGAGTTCCACGTGGATTATTTATCCACATCAGCTTGGAACTCGAGTCTTTAAGGCTCGAGTTTCTTCACTGAACTCAAGCCTCAAAAGTTCAAGATGTTATTTTCCTAAATAGTTTGAAAACCTTACTTACTAACGAATTTGTTTCTATAATCATGCTAGATGCCAAATATCCCCTAAATAAATGCTATTTTTTCAAAATTTTGTCTTTTATGTATTAAAATCCACCACTCCTAATTAACTTTTTACAGTTAATTTTTCATTATCAAGTAAATAGTAGACAATTTCTCCAAAAAAACAAAAAAGAGTAAATGGTAGACACACGTATATATTATTAATGGCTAGACTATAATATTTTTCTAAAATAATTTATAATAATTATTTTAAAAAAAATTATTTTTGTTATAAAACATATTTTATAAGCTTTAATATATATGTATATATATATATATATATATGTGGGGCCGGAGAATTCGGCAACCCAGTGGCCTACTTTACACCAAGCCTAAGGCCCACGCCAAGGACGAAGAAGCCCAGTGCCCTCGCCGAGGACATCCACGTCCTCGGCAAAGCGGGACCGTGGGAGGGGGAAGTAACGGCTACCATAGGCAGCCCTCCAGGGTGTCCAAGGAGAAAGACCAAGCACAACACATTGGCCATGGAAGGGTGGCCGAGGAGCAAAGCTAGGATTGGATTGTCACTTCCACATTAAATGCGCACGACTGATGTTCAGATAGCATTAATGGGGAAGTGACCCCTGAGCAGTGTTACCTCGGTTGCTACAACTCACTAGGAGTTCTGGTAAGGTGGCTGATAGGACGGGTTGTCAGAAGGAAGCATAGATGATCAACAAGTGGAGAAAATGGATCGTAGGAGGACTATATAAGGTGGGAGAAACAGATTGAGAGGGGGGGGATTGATCCCCACGGAAGAAGGACGACTAACAAGCTCCTCGGATCGGGCCGAGGACAGATTTTTGAGGACGATTTCGGTTCTCTGGCGTTCGGCTGTGGAAAACACTGCGATGGCCATTGTCCGCTTGCCAAGACCTAGTTCTTGAACCCGCTCTCTACAAATTCATTGTACTGGGCTAGCTGGGCTTGAGTCCACTTACTCTACAGTAGAAGTGCTCAAACCCAGTCCCTACAATATATATAATTGATTGATTGATTAATTAATTAATGTATGTATCCTCGTCGTATCTATGTCCTATTTTTTCAAAAATTGTCATGTCAATGTATCGTATGTGTGCCCGTATCCGTGCAGGTGCTTCTTAGATGATAGATCTCAATGTGTTATGTGTTGTCTTCTCTTTTGAGTTGAGAGACTCTGTTAATTTTCCCAACCAAATTTTTTTTGTTTGACATGGTGTTATTTTTTTAATATCATTTTGGATGATGTGGCAACATTTTATTAAAAAGAAAAGAGATTTCCAATTAAAAATCAATAGGATGTAAGCCGACCCATGAGTAAAAGCTAAAAGGGTTAAGATTTTAGAGTTTCAACGAAGAATTTGTAAATACAACCATCAAATTTTTGTAATTACCCAATTTTTTTTAGAATTCAAATTTATGTTACATATAAATGACATTTATTTATATAAATCATGTCATTTGGGTTGATTGTGGGCTAAGCAAGTCATTCTGCAAAAAATCGTGTTGCATTTGCGGGTCAGGTCAAATATTGCCACCCTTACATGGAGCCCACGGGTGAGTTTATTTAAACCAAATTAAGGTTACTGTGCGCACCAAAAACTCAAACCCGTTGGGCTGGGCCTCAGTTGGACTCACAACTTATTTGTATGGTGGGTTTGGATTTCCCACAATGGGTCGCTCTAAACACCAAGACTCAACTGTGGCACTTTCCTCTTCCCGGGGACCTGACCCAATTCCTTACTCTGCTCTCTCTGTTTACACTCTTCCTTCCCTCAATTCACCAACCTTTGTCTTCTCAAACCTTCTTGTATTTATAGCTCATTGTCTAGTGGAGAGTCATAATTACTTGCCAGTAGGTGCAACCGGCGGTCCAGTGTTGTCGATGGTAAGTGGGTGGTTAGGTGGGAGTGGGAAGCGGTGACGGTGGCGTTGGAACTTGGTTCCCACTTCCACGATGGTTCCCGGCAGCGGTGCCTCTCCGAGGTATGACCGAGTAGGTACAGGGCGGGACGTTCCGTGAGCTGTGTGTTCATCACTGCTCGGGCAGGGTCTGCCGAGAAACGATGTAAAAGCAGATCGTGGGCCTGCAGCCCGCTGGGCTCGGGGTGGGCCGCTAGGCAGAGGGAGACCGGCCTTATGGGCCTTATACCCAGGCCAGGCCCGAGGCCCACTACGGGTCTTGGTTCGGGGACCGTACAATAGCCCCCCCTTGATTCGCCTCCCATCCCCGGGGGTGAATCAAGGATCCCGAGGGGTAAGTGCCTGTTTGGGGGAGTCGAAGGGTCAGTGCCCGACCATTAATGGGCGCATTAATGCGCGTCTCAAAAGACGCGTTTGAGATTGACTGACGGCCTACCCGCCATCATTGCCTGACGGTTCGTGAACCGAGGCGTCGCGCGTGTGGCAGTTGAAGCGGCGGTCCGCGTGGTTTCCTTCCAGCGGATCATTAATTGCCCTTCATTCTGCTTCCTCATGCCTATAAATAGTCCCTCTTGTTACTGAATCCCACTTTTGCATTCCTCACCTTTCAGTTTTCTCCTCTGCCGAGCATCCCTCCCGCGGTTCATCTTCTGGCCCAGAATACACCTACTCCTTAGAGCCCACAGTAAGTTCCTTTCCCTCTTCTTGCTTTTTCAGTTCAGCCATTTCAGTACATTCTTCGATAATCGTAGCGCTTCTTTTCCCTTTTGTTAAAAAACTGTTTTGAAAAAAGAAAGCATGAGTTACTCTTACCTCCTTACCACCGAGCATGCTTTGGCTAGATTTAGGGAAGCATATAAGGTTCCGAGGGACGTAGATATCGCCTACTGCAATATGGGCGATATCGACATTCAGAGGCGCCGAGGGGAGAACACGGTGTTCTTTCCCCTGATGGCCATTTTAGAGGGCGGGCTTAGGTTCCCGGTAGATCCTCTAATTCTCAGCACCCTTAGGTTTTATGGCCTTTGTCCCGACCAACTTCCCCCCAACTTTTACCGGGTAGTGAGTTGTGTGAGTACACTGAACCGGTTGTACGGGTTAGAACTTAACCACCACGACATCAATCACATGTACAGTTTGTGCGGCAAGATTGAGTCCGACTACTACCTTAAGACTAGGGACGCGAGGGTACGGCTTATTTCATGCCTGCCGGACTCGAACCGTAACTCGGCCAAAGACTTCGTTCGGGTGAGCGGCAATTGGTTTGCCGAGGAGTACCCCTGCGCGCTTTCGCCGCGTGACGTTGGTCGGTGACAAGCCTCCATTTACTTTGATGCATTTCTATTTTGGTCCGGCCACGTAATCTCTAA
Source organism: Quercus aquifolioides (assembly GCA_019022515.1). Lineage (NCBI taxonomy): Eukaryota > Viridiplantae > Streptophyta > Magnoliopsida > Fagales > Fagaceae > Quercus > Quercus aquifolioides. Next base: position 3,665,675 of record CM032336.1, on the reverse strand, counting down.
CCATTGTTTCCTTTGTGCAGAGAGCAAAAGATTCAAGCCCGACGTCAGAGTGGTACACGTTCGGGACTTGAACTTCGTACTCCGGTCGGAAATCTTTGTGCACACGGACGGACAACTCCGAGCGTCCCACCTCATCCTCGGCGTCAGTCCCGTCTACTCAACTTGGCAGTCGTTCGGCCAAGCTTTGCTAGTAGACAGTCCCCTCATTTCATACATCGACGTCCGGCACGCAAACTTCCTCCCCCCAAGGTTAACAGTAGGCGAGGCTCGTGAGCACGGTCCTCGGTACATTTGTTCGGACGAGCGACCGCCCGTCCGTGACGAATTAGCCGAGCGCGTATCTGCCGAGCGTAGGAGGCGAGCTCACGAGCAAATCCAGCAAGCTCCTGCTCAGCCCGAGAGAATCGTAGAGTCCGGTGCACCTGTTCGGGAAGGTGAGGTTGTAGCCGCAGAAACGACTGACTCTTCGGAAACAGGATCGGATCCGGGAAACGCAATGGTGGCCAGGAGGAAGATGACAATAGATCGCTTCGTCCCGAGTGCCCGGCCAACCGGGCAACAACAACAAGCACCCGCCCGAGATGCTTCCCCTCCCGCACCCCCACCGACCCGAGTTCGAAAGAGGCCGCGCACTACCGATCAAACGCAGACGGGCTCGGGCAATGTGCCCATCCGACCCTCGGCCGGAATCGTCATCCGGGAACCTGTAGCGCAAACCGGGATAGACCTGGCGTCTACTTCCCGGGCCCCGGCGGCATGGCGACCCTCCTTCAAACTTGGCGGCGATCCTCTCCCGTCAACGGCCAGTGCCCGAGTGTGGGATAGGGGGCTTGGAGGCTGTGTGGCGCAGAGTCTGGCGCGCGGCATCCTTTTGCCCGAGGACTTACATGCCTTTACGGAATCGACGGATGAGTCCCTGGGGAGACGTTTGCAATGGCACACCATAGCGGTAAGTGTTCCACACCTCTCTATGACTCTCGGTTTCCCTTTTGATTGTGTATGTGTTTTTTCCCATCTCATCTTACGAAGCGGATATTGTGTGGTCAGGCTGCGCAAATGTCGTACGTGGTGGACGGGAGGATGAAGGAGCTGGCCGAGGACGCCGAGCGGGAAAAAGCTCTGAAGGAAGTTGCCGAGGCCACGGCGAAGGAGCAATCGAAAATTGCCGAGGAGGCAAAGGATAAGATTGCTACAGCCGTGAAGGCCCAGGCGCTTGCCGAAACGAAGCGCGAGGAACTGGAACTCCAGTTGGGGGGCACCGAGCTTAAGTTGGCCGAGGCTCAGAGCTTGAATACAATGCTGGAGGGGCAGCTGACCGACTCGAAGGCGGCGCTGGAGGCTTGCGAATCCAAGTGGTATAACGAGGGTTTCGCGGATGCCGAGAATTCGGCGGAGCCGATCGTTCGCCAGGCCCATAAGCTCGGGTATGAGGAGGGTTGGTTCGCCGCTCTCCAAGCCATGGGGGTTCCCGAGGACTCCCCGTTGAGGGATCGCAGCAGGATTCCTTTCCCGAGCATCCCCAATACCGAGAATCCTGCGCCTCTTGTCATCGACGAGGAAGAGACCTCCAGCATGAGGGAACTGGTGAATGCCATTGATTCTCATGCGGTGCCGACCGACATGGAGGGGACCAGCCATCCACAGGCCGGGGACCGAACCGGGGAGGACATCCAGCCGCCAACTCCTCACGCCGATCAACACTCTCAAGAGGACGCATCCTCCGCCCATGCCGCGGACATCTGAAGCCGACAGCCAGCCCTTCTTTACTTTTCCCTTGTTTTGAGAATTTTGAATAAACGGAATTGCCTATGTCACCGGGATGTGGTGACAGGATTATTTGTTTACGTTGCCTTTTCTTTACTTTGAGTTGCCGGGTTTTGGCAACAAAACACTAATTTTAAGTTTCATTTTGTAATATGAATGCCTTACCGCGTTGCTTGTACGTATTTACTGAGTAATGAACTCTTTGTGGCTGCCTTTTTATTGTGATGTGTCCGACCATGTTAAGGCCTCCAAACGCTAATTTAAGTTTAAAGTGCTTGGTGATAAGATAGAGCCGAGGGTCGGGCTCCCGACCTTAAGAGTTGATCGTCAGGTCTCCATACGCTCGGAGGTTAGGGTCTAACCGAGAGTCGGTTTCCTGTCCTTGGAGTTAATAGTTCAGGTGTCCACCTGCTCGGTGGTAGGGATCGAACCGAGAGTCAGGTTTCTGTCCTTGAGACGAGAAGGCTAAGGTTTCCACCTGCTCGGTGATAGGGATCGAACCGAGAGTCAGGTTTCTGTCCTTGTAGTCAGTAGTTCAGGTTTCCACCTGCTCGGTGATAGGGATCGAACCGAGAGTCAGGTTTCTGTCCTTGTAGTTAGTCGTTCAGGTTTCCACCTGCTCGGTGATAGGGATCGAACCGAGAGTCAGGTTTCTGTCCTTGAGACGAGAAGGCTAAGGTTTCCACCTGCTCGGTGATAGGGATCGAACCGAGAGTCAGGTTTCTGTCCTTGTAGTCAGTCGTTCAGGTTTCCACCTGCTCGGTGATAGGGATCGAACCGAGGGTCAGGTTTCTGTCCTTGAGACGAGGAGGCTAAGGTTTCCACCTGCTCGGTGATAGGGATCGAACCGAGAGTCAGGTTTCTGTCCTTGTAGTGAGTCGTTCAGGTTTCCACCTGCTCGGTGATAGGGATCGAACCGAGAGTCAGGTTTCTGTCCTTGAGACGAGAAGGCTAAGAGTGAACATTGCTCGGTGAATGGGATCGAACCGAGAATTTTGGTTAGAACTGTGCGATTCTGCATGAAAGACATCATTAGTACAACTAGCATAACATATGAATCATTACCAACAAAACAGATACGACACGTTGCGGTTAACTCTTTGCTCGGAGAGCCGCTCATCAATGATAGTACTTCTTCAGGTTATGGACGTTCCATGGTCGGGGAAGTTGTCTCTCGTCCAGGTCTTCTAAGAAATAAGCCCCGGTGCCGGCCACTGCCGTGACCCTATAAGGTCCCTCCCATGTCTGTGCCAATTTCCCGGCACCAGTGTCTCGCATGTTTCCCACGGCTCTTCTGAGAACCAAATCCCCGGGGACAAACTCCCTCGCCCTCACACCTCGGTTGTATCTCCGGGCGAGCTTCTGCTGATACTCCGCGAGCCGTATTGTCACCAATTCGCGGTACTCTTCCACCTTGTCCAAATATCCTACCATCATAGCGTCGTTCTGGGCCTGGTTGAAACCCGCCACTCTTGCACTGCACAGATTCACCTCGGTGGGGATCACGGCCTCCGCTCCGTACGTGAGAGAGAATGGGGTCTCCCCGGTGGACCGTCTAGGAGTGGTGCGGTATGCCCATAAGACTTTGGGAAGCTCCTCGGCCCAGTTTCCCTTCGCTCCCTCCAGCCTTTTCTTCAGCCCACTCACAATCACCTTATTCACGGCCTCGGCCTGGCCGTTGCCCTGTGGGTAAGCGGGAGTTGAGTACCTGTTCTTGATGCCGAGGCCGCAGCAAAATTCTCGGAAGGCCCGGCTGTCAAACTGTAGCCCGTTGTCAGATATGATAGTGTTCGGCACCCCGAACCTGGTGATGACGTTTTTCCATATGAACTTCTTTACTTCCACATCCCGTATGTTGGCCAACGCTTCCGCCTCTACCCACTTGGTAAAATAGTCGACGGCCACCAAAACGAACTTTCGGCCGCCAGTCGCCTTCGGGAACGGGCCGATAATGTCCAGCCCCCACTGCGCAAAAGGCCAAGGACTGCTGATCGGGTTCAGGTGGCCCGCGGGCTGATGGATCAGAGGGGCGTGCTTTTGACCCTCCACTTGCCGTTCTTCTTCTTCACTACCACGGTGTTCGCCAACCAGTCCGGGAAGATGATCTCCCGAATCACCCCCGCCTCCTTCAATCTCTGAACTTCCACTTTTACTGCCTCGGAGTGTTCCCAGGCTGATCTCCTCGGCCTCTGCTTTTTAGGGGTGAATGAGGGGTCAACTCCAAGTCTATGCGTGATGAATTCGGGATCCACCCCGGGCACCTCGTACGGACTCCAAGCGAATACGTCCACATTCTGTATTAGAAGCAGCAACATCTCTACTCTTTCCCGGTCCTCCATGCTCTCCCCTACTTGGAAGTACTTGTCCGTGTCCGGCAACACCTTCACCCTCAGCATGTTCTCGGCACGGGCGACCTCCTCTGGCGGACCCTGTAACTGCTATAAAGGCGTCCCTGACGACGAACACTTGGGGCCAGCCTGACCCTCCCGGTCGGTTTGCTCCTTCCAATCGATCATGGCGATCAAACATTGCCTGGCCGCCTGCTGACTCCCTTGTATCACCGTGACACCATAATCAGTATGAAACTTGACCCTCATGTGCAGAGTGGACGGGACAGCCCCCATTGCATGTATCCATGGCCTCCCTAGAATCGCCGTGTAGGGGGAGTATGATGTAACTACGAAGAAGCTTACCATCACTTCCTTGCCCCCCATGTTCACGGGCAGAGAGATTTGCCCCTCGGGCGCCACCATCTTCCCATCGAACCCAACCAGGGGGGTGTTGTTCTTTGACAGGTCCTCATCCCTCAGCCCGAGCCCCCTGAATAGGTCCGGGTACATAACATCCGCTCCGCTTCCCTGGTCTATCATTATCCTCTTCACAACGAAACCGCCAACCCTTGCCGTTACTATCAATGCGTCGTCGTGCGGCTGAATGGTTCCTTCTAGATCACTGTCGTCGAAAGAGATCGGCTCCCGGGTAGGTCTGATCCTCTTCGCGGCAGGCGGCACGCCCGTACTCCCCTCTACCGATATCATCGCCAGCACCTCCTTCCCCCTTGCCGTTGAGATGCCCCTCGGGGCGACGTGGATGACATCAATTACCCCAAGAGGGGGCGGAAGGGGATTCCCTCTGTGCGGGGCGCCATGCCCCGTTCCTCTATCCCCGGCGTCCGTCACAAAATCCTTGAGGTGTCCTGCTTTAGCCAACTGCCCGAGATGGTCCTTTAGCACTCGGCACTGCTCGGTAGTATGCCCCCGGTCTTTGTGGTAGGTGCAGTACAGGTTCTGATTTCTCCTAGAGGGGTCGCCAGCCATCCGGTTCGGCCATCTGAAGTACGGTTCGTGCTTGATCTTATCCACGATTTTATGCACGGGCTCCTTGAACGTCACGTTCACCTCCCCTGCTGGTGCTGCTGGCTCTTGAATCCTCAAATTTCCCCGTGCCCTCTGTTGAAAACTGCTCAGCCGAGGACGATCAGCTACCTGTGCTTTGCCTTTGCTCTGTATCTTATCGTCTTCCAACCGCTTGTACTCCTCGATGCGCCTCATCAGCTGCCTCATGTCCTCGGGAGGCTTCTTAGTTAACGACTCTCTCAACCCCGAGTCGTCGGGCAACCCCAATCTGAAGGTGCTCGCCGCAATCTTCTCGTTCCCTCCGCCAATCTCGTTGTAGAGCTCCCAGTATCGGTTAGCGTAATCCCGGAGGGTTTCCCCTGCCCTCATCTTCATAGACAACAGCGCGTCCACCGGTTGTTGCTCCCGGCTGCACGTCACGAAACGGGAACCGAACTCCTGTATTAGCTCGGCGAAACTGTGAATGGAGCCCTTGCGCAGCCCGTTGAACCACCTTAAGGCCGTGGGACCAAGGCTGGAGGGAAAGACCTTGCACATCAAAGCGTCATTGCGAGTATGCAAAGACATCATCTGGATATAGTGGCTGACATGCTCTACGGGGTCTGTTTTCCCACCATACGAATTGAACGGCGGGCGCGTAAATCTGTCCGGCATCGGTGCACGCTCGATATCTTCTGAGAATGGTGACCGAGCAGCCCTGCGCAATGCGCGGCTCATAGCATCCATGGCCGCATTCCTCGGCCGTCCCTCTGGAGACTCCGAGCCCCGATTCCCATATTCCCGAGACCGAGAGCGATTTCGCCGCCGGTGAGACTCTGCTGAATGGGAACGGTCTCGGCGGCGACGGGACTCCCTCGAGTGCGAGCGCTCCCTGTGGTGGCGGGATCCTGATTGATGCGATCCCACCTCGCGTCTTTCTCCCTCGGCGCCTGGCCCTCTCTCTCGGTCGTCTTGACCGGCTCGGTGGCGCTCGTTTCGGGCTTCTAACTCCAGTTCTTGTACTTGCCTCCGTAGCCGCTCGAGCTCTTCATCCCTGACGTCGTGCTGCCTATGCCGGGAGGCATGGGATGCCGTTCTCCCCGTTTGATACGACCCTTCCCCAAGGCCGGACCGCTCTTCCAGTTGCTCGTGAAACGGATCCTCGCGTCTCTTCTGCCTCTGTTCCCGCCAGGTGGAGCCCCTGGAAGACCCTGCCGAGCCACTCTCCGCGTTACCTCCAGACATCTTTCCTGTATACGAGCCTTGGCAGAACCACTGCTTAGTAGGATTTCCCACAGACGGCGCCAATTGTGCGCACCAAAAACTCAAACCCGTTGGGCCGGGCCTCAGTTGGACTCACAACTTATTTGTATGGTGGGTTTGGATTTCCCACAATGGGTCGCTCTAAACACCAAGACTCAACTGTGGCACTTTCCTCTTCCCGGGGACCTGACCCAATTCCTTACTCTGCTCTCTCTGTTTACACTCTTCCTTCCCTCAATTCACCAACCTTTGTCTTCTCAAACCTTCTTGTATTTATAGCTCATTGTCTAGTGGAGAGTCATAATTACTTGCCAGTAGGTGCAACCGGCGGTCCAGTGTTGTCGATGGTAAGTGGGTGGTTAGGTGGGAGTGGGAAGCGGTGACGGTGGCGTTGGAACTTGGTTCCCACTTCCACGATGGTTCCCGGCAGCGGTGCCTCTCCGAGGTATGACCGAGTAGGTACAGGGCGGGATGTTCCGCGAGCTGTGTGTTCATCACTGCTCGGGCAGGGTCTGCCGAGAAACGATGTAAAAGCAGATCGTGGGCCTGCAGCCCGCTGGGCTCGGGGTGGGCCGCTAGGCAGAGGGAGACCGGCCTTATGGGCCTTATACCCAGGCCAGGCCCGAGGCCCACTACGGGTCTTGGTTCGGGGACCGTACAGTTACCATTATTTCTCTCCATTGTTTGTTTTCTTCTCTTTTTAGTCATCTTACAAAGTTGGTAACAAGAGAGTCATAATTTAGATAGATTAAATTTCTAAATGCAAACATATATTGAACTGCTAGGCGTAAGAATGGTATGTACTGTGCTATGTGTAATATTATTACTATATTAAACAAAATTATTATGATAGATGATCAAAATAATTTAAATAATGTTGACATTTTAATTTAAAATTCTTGAATATTTTTTAAAATAGAATTTTAGTTTGACTAGAATTTAAATTTCTTAAAACTTAGCTAATAGAGTTTTACCTAAATTGGGAGTAGAATTTTAAATTTCTTGAAACTTAGCTACATAGACTTTTACCTTAAGTGAACTGTGCGCACCCAAAAACTGAAACCCTTTGGGCTGGGCCTCGCTTGGGCTCACAACTTACTTGTATAGTGGTTTTAGATTTCCTACACTGGGTCGTTCTTTACGCTAAGACTTAATGGGATCGCTTTTCTCTCCTCGGGGGTCTGGACCACCTTCTCACTTTGCTCTCTCTGTTTACACTCTTCTTCCAGTCGATTTTCCAACCCTTGTCTTCTCAAAACTTCTTGTATTTATAGTCCATTAGTTTAGTGGAGAGGCCATAATTACTTGTCAGTAGGCGCAATCGGCGGTCCAGTATTATCGATCGTAAGTGGGTGGTTAGGTGGGAGTGGGAAGTGGTGAGGGTGGCGTTGGAACTTGGTTCCCACCTAAACGATAGTTCTCGGCAGCGGTGCCTCTCCAAGGAACGCCCGGGTAGGTACAGGACGGGGCATCCCGAGAGTCGAATATTTATCACTGCTCGGGCAGGCGTCGCCGAGAAACGATGAAGAGGCAAGGCTTGGGCCAGCAGCATGCGTGGCCCGAGAGTGGGCCGCCAGGTGGAGGGAGACTGGCCTTATGGGCCATATACCCAGGCCAGGATCCAAGGCCCACTATAGGACATGGTGCGGGGGCCGTACAATAGCCCCCCCTTGATTCGCTCCCCATTCCCGGGGGTGAATCAAGGATCACCAGGGGTAAATACCCGTCCGGGAAGTCGAAGGGTTAGTGCCCGGCCGTTGATGGGCGCATTAATGCGTCTCAAAAGACGCGTTTGGAATTGACTGACGGCCTATCTGTCATCACTGTCTGACAGTTCGTGAACCGAGGCGTTACGCGTGTGGCAGTTGGAGTGACGGTCTGCGTGGTTTCCTGCCAGTGGATTATTTAATGCTTCTCACCTTACTCCCCACGTCTATAAATAGTCCCTATAGTCACTGACCCTCACTTTCGCATTCTTCACTTTACAATACCTTACTCTGCCGAGCATCCCTCCTTCGTGGTTCACCCTCTGGCCCTGAACACACTTCCTCCTTAGATCCCACAGTAAGTTCCTTTCCCTCTTCTTGCTTTTTCTGTTTAGCCAGTTCAGTCTATTCTTTGATAATCATAGCATTTCTTTTCTTGATTTTCTTTGAAAAACACTCGCTTTGAAAAAAAAATGAGTTACTCTTACCTCCTTTCTTCCGAACACGCTTTGGCTAGATTTAGGGTAGCCTATAATGTTCCTAGGGACGTAGACATTACCTACTGCAATATGGGCGATATTGATATCCAGAGGCGCCGTGGTGAAAACACGGTGTTCTTTCCCTTGATGGCCATTCTAGAGGGTGGGCTTAGGTTCCCAGTTGACCCTCTAATCCTTAGTACCCTTAGATTTTACGGCCTTTGTCCCGACCAACTCCCTCCCAATTTTTACCGGGTAGTGAGTTGCGTGAGTAGGTTGAACCAGTTGTACGGGCTGCAACTAAATCACTATGACGTTAATCAGATGTATAGTCTGTGCGGCAATATTGAGTCGGACTATTATATAAAGACTAGGGATGTAAGGGTACGGCTTATTTCATGCCTACCAGACTCAAACCGAAATTCGGCTAAAGATTTCGTTCGGGTGAGCGGCAATTGGTTTGCCGAGGAGGTCCCCTGTGCATTTTCGCCGCGCGACGTTGGTCGGTGACTAACCTTTATTTACTTTGGTCTCTTTTGATTTTGGTCCGGTTATGTAATCACTAACCCTTATTTCCTCTGTGCAGAGAGCAAAAGATTCAAGCCAGACCTCAGAGTGGTACATGTTCGGGACCTGAATTTCGTGCTTAGGTCGGAAATCTTCGTACACTCGGACGGACAACTTTGAGCGTCTCACCTTATTCTCCGTGTCAATCCCGTCTACTCAACTTGGCAGGCATTCAGCCAAGATTTGCTAGTTGACAGCCCTCTCCTCTCGTATATCGACGTCCGGCACGCAAACTTCTTCCCCCCAAAGCTAACTGTAGGCGACGCACGCGATCTCGACCCCCGGTTCATTTGTTCAGACGAGCGACAGCCCATCCGTGACGAGTCAGCCGAGCGCATATCTGCCGAGCGTAGGAGATGTGCACACGAGCAAATCCAGAAAGAAGTTCCTGCTCAGCCCGAGAGAACTGTAGAGCCCGAGGCTCCTGTTCGGGAAGGGGAGGGTGCAGCCGCAGAACCAACTGACTCTTCTGAAACAAGATCCGATCAAGGCAACGCCATGGTGGCTAGGAGGAAGATGATGATCGATCGCTTTGTCCCGAGTGCCCGGCCTGCCGCGCAGCAACAACAAACCCCCGACCGAGATGCTTCGTCTCCCGCTGTCCCATTAATCCGAGATCGAAAAAGGCCGCGCATCACCGAACAGACTCAGACGGGCCCGGGCAACGTGCGACCCCGACCCTCGGCCGGTATTGTCATCCGGGAACCGGTAGCGCACACTGGGATAGACCTGGCGTCTTCTTCCCAGACCCCGGCTGCATGGCGACCCTCCTTCCTACTTGCCGGCGAGCCTCTACCATCGACGGCCAGTGCCCGAGTATGGGACAAAGGTCATGGTGGCCGTGTGGCACAGAGTCTCGCGCGCGGCATCCTCCTGCCCGAGGACTCGCACGCCTTTACAGATTCAACGGACGAGTCTTTGGGGAGGCGTCTGCAGTGGCATACTATAGCGGTAACTTTTCCGCTTTTCTTTACTATTCTCGGTTTCCTACTTGCTTATTCATGTGTACTTTCCATTTTACCTTACAAAGTGTATATTGTGGTCAGGCCGCGCAAATGTCATACGTCGTGGACGGGAGATTGAAGGAGCTTGCCGAGGACATTGAGCGGGAGAAGGCTCTAAAAGATGTTGCCGTGGCTACGGCGGAAGAGAAATTGAAAATTGCGGAAGAGGCCGAGAATAAAATTTCTACGGCCGTCAAGGCCCAGGCTATCGCCGAAACGAAGTCTGAGGAGCTGGAACTGCAGCTGGGCGGCACCGAGCTTAAATTGGCGGAGGCTCAGAGTTTGAACACCATGCTGGAAGGCCAATTGGCTGAATCAAAGGCAGCGTTGGAGGCTTGTGAAGACAAGTGGTACAACGAGGGGTTCGCGGATGCCGAGAATTTGGCGGAACTGGTCATTCGCCAGGCACAATGGCACGGATACGAGGAGGGCTGGTTCGCCGCTCTTCAAGCTTTGGGGATCCCCGAGGATTCTCCATTGAGGGATCGCAACAAGATCCCTTTCCCGAGCATTCCCCAAAACGAGAATCCTGCGCCCCTTGTTATTGATGAAGAAGAGACCTCCAGCATGAGGGAACTGGTGAACGCCATTGACTCTCATGCAGTGCCGACCGACATGGAGGGGACCAGCCACCCCCTTGTTGGTGACCAAACCGGGGAGGACATCCAGCCGCCAATTACGCCTGCCGACCAGCGATCTCAAGAGGATGCATCTTCCGTCCATATGGCGGATGTATAAATTTGAAAGCCAGCCCTTCTTTATCTTTTCCTTCATTTAAATGAACGGATTTGCCTATGTCACCGGGTTGTGGTGACAGGACAACTTTTTGATGAATTTTCTTTGTTCCGAACTGCCGGGTTTTGGCAACAAAATATTAATTTAAGTTTTATGCTTTTATATGAATGCTTTATTGTGTTGCTCGAGTAGTGAACTCTTGTTGGTCGCCTTGCTATTGTGACGTCCCCGACCATAGTAAGGTTTCAGCCTACTCGATGATATGGATCGAACCGAGGGTCAGGCTTCTGTCCTTAGAGTGAATCGTCCGGGTTTCCACCTGCTCGGTGATAGGGATCGAACCGAGGGTCAGGTTTCTGTCCTTAAAACAAAAAGGCTAAGGTTTCCACCTGCCCGGTGATAGGATCGAACCGAGAGTCAGGCTTTTGTCCTTAGAACCCTTAAGGTTTCCACCTGCTCGGTGATAGGGATCGAACCGAGGGTCAGGCTTCTGTCCTCGAACCCTTAAGGTTTCCACCTGCTCGGTGATAGGGATCGAACCGAGGGTCAGGCTTCCGTCCTTAAAGTGAATCGTCCGGGTTTCCACCTGCTCGGTGATAGGATCGAACCGAGGGTCAGGTTTCTGTCCTTAGAACAAAAAGGCTAAGGTTTCCACCTGCTCGGTGATAGGATCGAACCGAGAGTCAGGCTTCTGTCCTTAGAACCCTTAAGGTTTCCACCTGCTCGGTGATAGGGATCGAACCGAGGGTCAGGCTTCCGTCCTTAGAGTGAATCATCCAGGTTTCCACCTGCTCGATGATAGGATCGAACCGAGGGTCAGGCTTCTGTCCTCGAACCCTTAAGGTTTCCACCTGCTCGGTGGTAGGGATCAAACCGAGGGTCAGGTTTCTGTCCTTAGAACAAAAAGGCTAAGGTTTCCACCTGCTCGGTGATAGGATCGAATCGAGAGTCAGTGTTAGAGAGGTGCGGATCTGCATGAAAAACATCATTAATATATCTACCAAACATATACAATAGGTTGCGTTTTAACTTTATGCCCGGCGTATCGCCCATCAATGATAGTACTTCTTGAGATTATGGACGTTCCACGGTCGGGGCAGCTGTCTCTCGTCTAGGTCTTCCAAGAAGTAAGCCCCGGTGCCAGCCACGGCTGTGACCCTGTAAGGTCCCTCCCATGTCTGCGCCAATTTCCCGGCACTAGTGTCCCGCATGTTGTCCACGGCTTTTCTGAGAACCAAATCCCCGGCGATAAACTCCCTCGTTCTTACACCTCGGTTGTATCTCCGGGCGAGCTTCTGCTGATATTCCGCAAGCCGTATTATCACCATTTCACGGTACTCTTCCACCTTATCCAAATATCCTACCATCATTTCGTCGTTTTGGGCGTGATCGAACCCCGCTACTCGCGCACTGCATAGATTCACCTCGGTAGGGATCACGGCTTCCGCTCCGTACGTTAGAGAGAAAGGGGTCTCCCCGGTGGACCGTCTAGGAGTGATGCGGTATGCCCACAAGACTTTTGGAAGTTCCTCGGCCCAGTTTCCCTTCGCGCCCTCCAGCCTTTTCTTCAGCCCCCTCACAATTACCTTATTCACGGCCTCGGCCTGACCGTTGCCCTGTGGGTAAGCAGGAGTCGAGTACCTGTTCTTGATACCGAGACCACCGCAAAAGTCTCGGAACGCCCGGCTGTCAAACTGTAGCCCGTTGTCCGATATGATAGTGTTCGGCACCTCGAACCTGGTGATGATATTTTTCCATACGAATTTCTTGCTTCCACGTCTCGTATGTTGGCCAAAGCTTCCGCCTCCGTCCACTTGGTAAAATAGTCGACGGCCACCAAAACGAACTTTCGACCGCCCGTCGCCCGGGGGAATGGGCCGATGATGTCCAGCCCCCATTGCGCAAAAGGCCAAGGACTATTGATCGGATTCAGGTGGCCCGCAGGCTGGTGGATCAGAGGGGCGTGCTTCTGACACTGTTCACACTTTCGCACATACTCGCCGGCGTCTTTCTGCATCTGAGGCCACCAAAACCCCTGAGTCATCGCTCGGTGCGCCAATGACCGTCCTTCGACATGGCCGCCGCACACCCCAGAGTGGAGCTCCGCCAAGAGCTCGCCCACCTTCTCCGGGGTAAGCACAAGAGGTACGGCCCTCCGAAGGACCTTCGATACAAAGTCCGGTCTTCTGCCAACCAATACCGAGGAGCCATCCTACGGATCCTGATGCCCTCCTTTTCGTCACTCGGCAGTCGGTCGTCAGCCAGAAAGTCGATAATGGGGTCGATCCAGCACAGGGTAGGGGCTGCGATTGCCGTGACATTGATCCCTGTAGTTCCCGAGTCTCTCATTACCCTCACGCTCGGCTCTGGAATGAGCTCAACTTTGATTTGCCGTGGTATCTCTTCAGTCACTGACGACGCCAGCGTGGCGAGGGAGTCAGCATGTCTGTTCTGTGTTCGGGCTATGTGGAAAACTTTCACCGTGTTGAAGCCGGCCATAACTAGCCTTGCTTGTTCTAGGTACGCTTTCATCCGGGGATCTCGGGCTTCAAAACTGCCCTGCACCTGATTAACCACTAGACGCGAATCCGAATATAGCTCAATCTCCCGAGCCCCCAGGGTTGAAGCTGCCCTCAGTCCGGCCAGGAAAGCCTCGTATTCTGCCTCGTTGTTGGATGCCCTGAATCCCAATCTGAACGAGTGTTCTAGTCGTATTCCTTCTGGGGTGATCATAACAACTCCTGAACCGGCACCCGTGGAGCTCGACGCTCCATCTACGTATACCTTCCACGGGCGAGCCTCTAGTTGGCAAACCATCTCCCCCTTCTCTTTGGGTGAAAACTCGGCGATAAAATCCGCAAGGACCTGGCCCCTCACCGAGCTTCGGGGTCGGTACCGTAAAGTCTAGTTCCCCATTTGGCTACTCGGCCCGTAAAGTCCGACCTCTTTAATAACGACTGTAATGGGTACTCGGTTAGGACATATACTGTGTGTGCTTGAAAGTAGTGCGGCAGCTTCCTGGTGGCGTGTATTAGGGCCAACACGAGCTTCTCCAAGGGCAAGTATCTCGTCTCGGCGTCGACTAGAGTCTTGCTGATGTAGTACACGGGTTGCTGGATTCCTTTGTCCCTCAGAAGTACGGCACTCACGGCGTGCTCGGGCACCGCCAGGTATATGAACAAATCCTCACCTGGCTCTGGCGTCGTAAGCATGGGCGCCCATGCCAGATAATTCTTCAGATCCACAAAGGCTTCGTCGCACTCTTCACTCCACCGAAATCCAGTCAATTTCTTCAGCAGTTGGTAGAATGGTCGGCAGCGATCTGCGAATTTTGAGATGAACCGATTAAGGGCCGCTAGCATCCCGGTTAAGATTTGCACTTCCTTCGGGTTGCTCGGTGGCTTCAGTCTTCTCACAGCTTCTATCTGGTTGGGGTTGACCTCGATTCCCTGCACACTGATCAGGTACCCCAGGAACTTCCCGGACCCAGCGCCAAATGCGCACTTCTCCGCATTAAGCCGCAACTTGTGCCGTCGGAGAACCTCGAAAACCGCCTGGATGTCCCCCAAATGTCGGGCTTCCTGTTTGCTCTTCACCACCATGTCGTCGATGTACACCTCGACCGTGCGTCCTATCTTGTCTCAGAACATTCTTGTTATCATTCGCTGATAGGTGGCCCCGACGTTCTTCAGTCCGAAGGGCATCCTCGTGTAGTGATAATTTGCCTCCGGGGAGATGAACGTCGTTTTCTCTTGATCCTCGGGCGCCAGGGCGATTTGGTGATACCTTTGGAAAGCGTCCAGAAAACTCATCCTCGGGTGCCCATACATGGCGTCCACCAGCTGATTAATCTTTGGCACGGGAAAAGGGTCTTTTGGGCAGGCTCTGTTCAGATCGGTGAAATCGACGCAGACCCTCCACTTGCCGTTCTTCTTCTTCACTACCACTGTGTTCGCCAACCAATCCGGGAAGAAGATCTCCCGAATCACCCCTGCCTCCTTCAATCTTTGAACTTCCGCTTTTACTGCCTCGGAATGCTCCCAAGCTGACCTCCTCGGCCTCTGCCTTTTAGGGGTGAATGAAGGGTCAACTCCAAGTCTGTGCATGATGAATTCGGGATCCACCCCGGGCACCTCGTATGGACTCCATGCAAATACGTCCACATTCCGTATTAGGAGTAGCAACATCTCTACCCTTTCCCGGTCCTTCATGCTCTCCCCTATTTGGAAGTACTTGTCTACATCCGGCAACACCTTTACCTTGAGCATATTCTCGGCGCGCACGTCCCCCTTCTCTGGCGGACTCTGTAATTGCTATAAGGGCGTCCCCGACGACGAACATTTGGGGTCGGCCTGATCATTCTGGTCGGTTTGTTCCTTCTTCCAATTGACCATGGCGATCAAACATTGCCTGGCCACCCGCTGACTTCCTTGTATCACCGTGACACCATAATCACTATGAAACTTGACCTTCATGTGCAGAGTGGACGGGACAGCCCCCATTGCATGTATCCATGGCCTCCCCAGAATCGTCGTGTAGGGGGAGTACGAGGCAACCACGAAGAAGCTTACCATTACCTCCTTGCCCCCCATGTTCATGGGCATAGAGATTTGCCCCTCGGGGGCCACCATTTTTCCGTTGAACCCAACCAGGGGAGTGTTGTACTTCGTCAGATCCTCATTCCTCAACCTGAGTCCCTTGAATAGGTCCGGGTACATAACATCCGCTCCGCTTCCCTGGTCTATCATTATTCTTTTCACATCGAAGCCGCCAATCCTTGCCGTGACTATCAACGCGTCGTCGTGCGGCTGAATGGTTCCTTCCAAATCACTGTCGTCGAAAGCGATCGGCTCTCGGGTAGGCCTGATCTTCTTCGCGGGAGGCGGCACGCCCGTACTCCCCTCTACCGATATCACTGTGAACACCTCCTTCCCCTTTGCCGTTGAAATGCCCCTCGGGGCGACGTGAATAACGTTAATTATCCCTAGAGGGGGTGGAAGGGGATTCCCTCTGTGTGGTGCGCCATGCCCTGTTCCTCGATCCCCGGCGTCCGTCACAAAATCCTTGAGGTGTCCTGCCTTAGCCAACTGCCCGAGATGGTTTCTTAACACTCGGCACTGCTCGGTAGTATGTCCCCGGTCTTTATGGTAGGTGCAGTATAGGTTCTGATTCCTCCTAGAGGGGACGCCAGCCATCCGGTTCGGCCATTTGAAATACGGCTCGTGTTTAATCTTATCCACAATTTTATGCACGGGCTCCTTGAATGTCACGTTCACCTCCCCTACCGGTGCTACTGGTTCTTGAATCCTCAAATTTCCCCGTGCCCTCAGTTGAAAACCGCTCTGCCGAGGACGATCTGTGACCTGTGCCTTGCCTTTGCTTTGTATTCTGTCATCTTCCAGTCGCTTGTACTCCTCAATGCGCCTCATCAGCTGCCTCATATCCTCGGGAGGCTTCTTAGTTAACGATTCCCTCAACCCCGACTCCTCAGGCAATCCCATTCTGAAAGTACTCGCTGCGATCTTCTCGTTCCCTCCGCCAATCTCGTTGTAGAGCTCCCAGTACCGGCTAGCATAATCACGGAGGGTTTCCCCTGCCCTTATCTTCATAGACAGCAGCGCGTCCACCGGTTGCTGTTCCCGGCTGCACGTCACGAAACGGGAACCGAACTCCTGTATTAGCTTGGCAAAACTATGGACGGAGCCCTTGCGCAACCCGTTGAACCACCTCAAAGCTGTGGGACCAAGGCTGGAGGGAAAAACCTTGCACATCAGAGCGTCATTTCGGGTATGGAGAGACATCATCTGGATGTAGTGGCTGACGTGCTCCACGGGATCCGTTTTCCCGCCATATGAATTGAACGGCGGGCGCGTAAATCTGTCCGGCATCGGTGCTCGTTCAATATCTGCTGAGAATGGGGATCGAGCCGCCCTGCGTAGTGCACGGCTCATCGCATCCATGGCCGCGTTCCTCGGCCGCCCCTCTGGAGAATCTGAGCCCCGATTCCTGTATTCCCGTGACCGAGAGCGATTTCGTCTTCGGCGAGATTTCGTCTTCGGCGAGATTTCGCTGAATGGGAACGGTCTCGTTGGCGACGGGACGCCCTCAAGTGCGAACGCTCCCTGCGGCGGTGGGATCCTGATTGATTCGACCCCATCCCGTGTCTCTCTTCCTCGGCGCCAGGCCTTCCCCGTCGGCCGTCTTGACCCACTCGGCGGCGCTCGTTTCTCGCTTCCAACTCCAGGTCTTATACTAACCTCCGCAACCGCTCGAGCTCTTCATCCCTGGCGTCGGGTTGCCTGTGCCGGGAAGCATGGGACGCCGTTCTGCCCGTTTGATACGGCCCCTCTCCAAGATCGGATCGCTCTTCCAGTTGCTCATAAGCCGGATCCTCGCGTCTCTTTTGCCTCTGTTCTCGCCAGATGGAGCCCCGGGAAGACCCTGCCGAGCCGCTCTCGGCGTTACCTCCAGACATCTTCCTGTAAACAAGCCTCGACGGAACCACTGCTTAGTAGGATTTCCCACAGATGGCGCCAATTGTGCGCACCCAAAACTGAAACTCATTGGGCTGGGCCTCGCTTGGACTCACAACTTACTTGTATAGTGGGTTTGGATTTCCTACACTAGGTCGTTTTTAACGCTAAGACTTAACGTGATCACTGTTCTCTCCTCGGGGGTCTGGGCCACCTTCTCACTCTGCTCCCTCTCTGTTTACACTCTTCTTACAGTCAATTTCCCAACCCTTGTCTTCTCAAAACTTCCAGTATTTATAGTCCATAGTTCAGTGAGGAGGTCATAATTACTCGCCAGTGAGTGCAACCGGCGGTCCAGTATTATCGATCGTAAGTGGGTGGTTAGGTGGGAGTGGGAAGCGGTGAGGGTGGCATTGGAACTTGGTTCCCACCTCCACGATAGTTCTCGGCAGAGGTGCCTCTCCGAGGTACGGCCGGGTAGGTACAGGGCGGGGCGTCCCGAGAGTCTAATATTTATCACTGCTCGGGAAGGTGTTGCCGAGAAACGATGAAGAGGCAAGGCTTGGGCCTGTAGCACGCTTGGCCCGGGGGTGGGCCGCCGAGTAGAGGGAGACTGGCCTTATGGGCCATATACCCAGGCCAGGGTCCAAAGCCCAATATAGGACACGGTGCGGGGGCCGTACATGAACTATCCTAATTAGTGAGAATTTAACCATTTATCGCATTTAAAAAAAAAAAAAACCACTTAACACAACCATGACTTCTAGGCCCAAATTTTATTAATATTAGTTTAAGATCCTGCGTTGCACAATTTTGGTCATGACTTATCATAAGTAAATCATACCCAAAAAAATAAAAATAATAAACAAAATACAAAGCTTTGCTTACATAATTTACCTGCCTTATCATTCAATTCCAAATGTTCTATACAATGCAAATCAGGGAAGTCAATACTCAATACCATACCAATACCAACTGTATCAGGAAAATATATTCTATCGGCCATTAAATCGATATTGGTACTCCTCCAATATGTACTGGAAAAACTAGATTATATTGGCTTGTACTGGAGATATTTCGGGTGTTTTAGTTAGTACAATAAAAAAAAATTAAAAACATATTTTTTGAAGCTAATATATTAGTTAATGTAATTAGGCTAATATTTAGACTTATAAAATGTGGTTTTTCAATTTTATGTTGATAAAAATAAAAATAAATAAATTTATACTTTCATATATTTATGTATATAAAAAATAACGATAATCCTGAAACAGTACACTGGTAATCAATAGGCGCCAAAAGGAAATAAAGAAAGAAAACAAAAAAGAGATGACTTACTTGTAGGGTCAATTTTTGTAACTCAAGCCCAAATGGTATGGATTGTGAGCCCAATGAACCCAAGACAATAAATTTGTAGAGAGTGGGTGACAGAGCTAGGCTAGTAATGAATTAAACAGTATTGGACTGCAGTGCTTGTGAGTAAATTAGCATTCAATCGTGTTTGGACAAATGCAAACATAGACGTCCGAAGAGGAATTTGTATTGAATGAACATGGGTTACAATTCTTAGAGCTACAGTAATGGAGTTTTCTCCTTTCTCCCTTTCTTTTTTTTTTCTTATCAGAGGCCTCTCCCTCTTATATAGTACCCCCTCCCTTCATCTTCATCGTCCACTTGTTCATCATCTAGGTGCCCACTGGAGTGCATGTCCCATCATGTATCCTTTTTAGCATTGTGTGAGTGGCGGTAGCTGAGATTG
Organism: Quercus aquifolioides; assembly: GCA_019022515.1. Classification (NCBI taxonomy): domain Eukaryota; kingdom Viridiplantae; phylum Streptophyta; class Magnoliopsida; order Fagales; family Fagaceae; genus Quercus; species Quercus aquifolioides. The sequence goes on along the minus strand of CM032336.1, from coordinate 3,646,590 downwards.
CACTGTTCAGGGGGTCTTTTCCACATTAATGCGGCCAGGAAAGTAGGTGCAGTGCATTTAATGTGGTGGTTGAAGTTTGTCTTCTAGATATTTCTCTGTTCCTGCTATCTTCATGCGTGCCTGAGGTTCATCTCTATCATTACACCTGTCAGGAGGATCATTTGAGCTTTCCAGACGCCTGTCGGACCAAGCTTCTTCGGATCCGAGCATAATGGCCTCCTCGGAAAACTGAATGTCTCCTCGGATCATGACCATGCTCCTCTCCAGACATGCTTCTTTTACATGGGCTTCTTCTCGAGTGTTTTCATCTCTTCGGACCAACAGTAGTCTTCAAATAGGGCCTTGGGCCCAATACATTAGGTTGGGCTTTTCACCCCCCACATTACTATTTTTCCAACCATTGTTGATGAAGGAGCAAGAAATTTATAAGATTAAATTTATAAATATTCCTCATTGCAAATTTTCATTTGAAATAACAATATTATTTATAGATATTATCATTCATTTTGGTTGGATTAGTTTTAATTAAGGTGTTTGGATTCGATTTGGTTTTGACTAAGGTATTTTGAGTAAGAATTAGCAACTCTACAGTAAAGTAGAATTATTATCCTAATAATTCGATTGGATCCTAATTCAGTTGGCTTCACCCAATCTTTGTTCATATATCTAAAGGATCATGATTGAATTGGACAGACATTAGAGAATTGGGTGAATCGTTTTTACCATTCTGCAAGTCACATTGATATTTTGTATTCAAACTTCTGATTTCCTCCTCTTCTTCTTCTTCTTCTTCTTCTTCTTAAAGCCTTATATTAAAAAAAAAAAATGATTAAATGATGATTCATAACTATAAAAACAAAAACAAAAAAATTCTTCACCATGCTCTAGTTGAAGTGAGAAAGTTGATAAGAACAAAACTTTATAAAAACTACTTATATTTCATAAATATAAAATAATAAAATAATCATGATAGCATATCTACATGGCACAACTACGACTTTTAAAACCTAACTTTTATTGTATTGTAACTTGTAAGTATATGATATGAGCTATTTAATTTTTCTATTTTAATAATAAATTTGCAAAAAATTACAAACCATGCATTAGGACATTCTTATCCACCAATTTGCATCAATGGAAACAGTGATTGACATGCACTAAATTTGCAAGACATTGAAGCTTAAGATTCAAACTTTGATTAAAAAAAAAAAAAAAACTTCATTTGAGTTCGAACTATACCTTAGACTTGTTTTCATGATATTGGCCAAAAATAAAATACAAAAAGAAGACCAAATCGTATGCATACTATTTTTTTCCTTGCACAGGAAAAAAAAAAAAATCTGCCTGTAAAGTTGAATTGTTGATCACGTAGGCTACATAGAACTTGAAGGACCTATAAATTAAAATATCAGGTACGGTGGATAGAAGGACCTTCTGCTATTTTTATTATTAGACCTATAAAGTTGTGGAGTGGGGGATTAATAAGCTTTTGTAACTTAAAAAAAAAAAAAAAAAAATATATATATATATATGAAATAATAATTAACTTTTTGTATTTATCTCAAAAATTGATAAATCAATAGAAGAAAAATTAATAAGAACAATTAAGTTATTTATATTTGAAAAATTGTTGCAAATCACTTGAAAATTAAATAAGATATTCACTTGGCGCAACTACAATTTCTAGAATTTTATTATATAGTATATGATTAGAGATTATAGCATAGATAAAATGGGTTGTAATAGGGTTAATCTCATATGGTTGCTTAGTTTGTTTCGCCATTAACATTTTTTAAAAATTAGTATTTTCAAAAGTATTTTTTGAGAAACTATTTTATTTTTTTATGTTTAGTAGCAATCTTAAAAAAAAGGTTTGAAAACTATTTCTTGACTTATTTCATCTAGCTTAATGCGTGATGAAGTTGTTTTCTAAAAATTATTAGCAAAAAATAACCTCTAAAAATTAATACATACTCTTAATAGGGTTTTCCATTAACTATAAATAGTTTCCTTTGATTAATTTTTATTTTTCCTGATATTACTAGATAGAAAAAGGAAAAAAATTAAAAATCTATCTTTATATAAGATTTTTCTTTAAAATAAATGGAGCATGTTGCGATGATTATATATAGTATATTATATATAGTAATATAGTATGATTGACTTTTGGGATTTGTTGGTCCACAATTTATGTGGACTAATAAACGTGGTTGATTAATACCTACCAAGAGAGAAAAAGTTCAATCTTCAAAGAAGTCTCGCCTTGCCAAGTTGTTACCGAAGGAAAATTGTTATTATTTTATTATTATTATTATTTTGCTAAAAGGAAAATTGTCAATAAGCACATAAATAAAGTGAAATATTTCATAGTGAGCTTTGGCTGACTCGCTTTTTTTGAATGGAAGATTGAGGTTGGTTGACTCGCTTTGGTAGCACATGAATGAAACACAACCATAGATCCTTTTCTTTGACCTTGAATCCATGGACTTTATTAACATAACAGGGAAAACAAAGAGAGCATACAGTACTTTTATTCTTTTCCAACAACCATTAGGTTTATTATATTAGTTTTTTTTTTTTTTTTTTAAATTTTGTGGATCATGGAATTTAAAAATGACTTAATATTATTATTTATATATCCATTGGTTCAATTCATTGCCAATGATAATAATATACCTTTTTCAAATAGTGGCTAACTAGGTGTTCTACTCATTTAGAGTAATGGGTTGGGCTCATGTCTAGTGATCAATTCTACTGGATATGCTAAGATATAGATATGTGTCTGCATCTCATCGTGTCCAATGGAACTAATCATTAAACACGAGCCTCACCTTAGAGTAATAACTTATAACATTATTTTGATTGTACCTCAATTACACATTGCCTTCCCAACAATTAGCAATATACCTTTTTAAAATAGCAGCTAGCTAGGTGCTCTACTCATTTAGAGTAATAAGTAATAACATTATTTTGATTGTACATCAATTACACATGGCCTTCCCAACAATTGTAAAAAAATTGTAAAATTTGTTAAGTGTTTTACTAATTGTATATTTTTTAGTTGCTGTGGATATATATACTTTGAAAAAGTTTAGGGGCACAACAAAATATTAAATGTCACAATATTCTTATTTTCAATTACGGAAAGTCCTAGTCTAATATATGTATATATTTCAATAATATTATAGATAGATACAATAAATTTGACATTTTTTTTTTTCATAATGCTTTTTTTATAGAGAATTTTAACTTATGACGTCCGCTTCTGATGATAGTTATTTATTATCAAACCAAAACACCAATTAGTTTTTGGTATAGGCGGGGATTGAACAATATTTTTATCAGAATTACCATTAACAACATTTTTTATTAAACACCCATCACAAACAGTCTTCCCAACAATTACGAAAAATTATAAAATTTGTCTATATGTATGTGAGTTTTTTTTCTCTCCTGTTGGTGAAGATGTATATACTTTGAGAAAGTATTAAGTACACAAATAAAATGCTACAACATTTTAACAACAACCTAATATACTTGCTTTTGTTTGTTTATATAAAGTTACAAGTTTTCAACTACTTGCAATATTGCGTATTGAACTTTGAAATTTGAAAAATAGTCACAAAAAGTTTCTTGTAGTGAGGGTAAGGGTAAAAACTTTGGCATTTTCTCCCAAATGTGAAAAAAAAAAAAAAAAAAAACTGCAGCAACTAACTAAAAAGAGAGAGGTGCATGCCACTACCAACTCCAACTGCCAATTTTCTCCTCAAATTTTTTTTTTTTGACCAATATTTATAAACTATAAGAAGCTTTTTGTGACATTAATCTCAGTTAATCAAATTTGAATCTCAGCCTTCAACATCACAATAGTGACGAGAACTCTATTGAGACAGAGAGAGAGAGAGCAATGGCCGTGTAAGTTCCTCTATACAAACTTTCCTTGATGATTCTCTGTCAATTGGGTCTCAAAATTTTTTTTTCCTCTCCGAGGAAGAGTAATAGAATTGAGAAAAGAAAATCATTGGGTTATTTTATTTTATTTTTTATTATTCATACTTTTTTGTTTTTTTGACTCATTAACTGATGGGTTTAGTTCCAAATTACCAATAGAATAGCATGAGAATTGAGATTCTTAGGATTTGTGTTTGTTTACATATGTTTTTAGAGTAAAGAAATGGAGGGTCAGTGTTTGTTTTGTGATTCCCAATCTTAATGTTCGTGATAGGAAGTTGTATGTCCGTATGTATGTATGTATTTCTGATCTGGGTTTAGTTCCAAATAACCAATAAAATAGCATTTGAACTTAGGATTTGTCTTTGTTTACATTTGTTTTTTAGAGCAAAGAAATGGAGGGTAAGTGTTTGTTTGGTGAATCTCAATCTTAATGTTAATAAAGAAAATTGTATGTATGTATTTCTGATCTGGGCATATTTTGTGATGCGCACACAGTGTTGCTTCAGCTCCTGGGAAGGTCTTGATGACTGGGGGTTACCTTATTCTGGAGAGGCCTAATGCAGGACTCGTACTCAGTACCAATGCCCGGTTTTTTGCCATTGTAAAACCACTTTACGATGAGATCAAGCCGGACAGCTGGGCATGGGTGAGTAATTCTTGTGACTTTGTCCTTAATAAACTGATTTTGTTGTCATCTGATTCGTTTTCTTGTTGGTTTTCTTTACTGCAATGGTGGAGTTTACTTATTGTGTAATCGTTGAGGGAAATAGTTGTGCTATTTCAAGAGAGTAAAGTGGGAAATGGGAGTGTGATGTTTCAAGGGCAATTAAATAATATTTAGCCGGAAATTAATAATTTTCATTTAAGTTGTTTTGGAATTAATTTACTTTAATATGGTGCTTATATTTTTGAGATACTGATCATAAGAAAGAAAATGTGAGATGGTTACATGTTATGGCCAAACTTGGTCAGATCTCCAAAAAAGGCTGTTCCATTATCCTTGAGCACCTAGTTATGGACAGTATTTCTGTGAGTCTGTCCTTTTATATCATAATGAAAGAAATAATTGGGTTTTTAGAGTTTTTGGAGGCAGGCATACTGAACATACATTTGGAGTTGTTGACATAATCAACTTTACTTCAGCTTTGTCTCTGTTGGTAAAACGTGTTTCTTCTGGATTAGTTGTATAAATACACTTGTGTGTTAATTGACAATAATAACTTTTTCTACCACGGTACGGTTATAAAAAAGGGGTTTTCTCCAATGGTATAATGACTGGAAAGATAATGATCCTTCGGAATTGATTTTCCAGCAAATAGCTTGTAATACATTACCACCCTATCCCCTAGTGTATGCAAGTGAGAACTTAGAGTACATGCTATAACAATAGTTTTACTTGAGCCAGAAAGAAATTTGCTTGACCATAAGATACATGTCAAACACAAAGTTCATGTTTTGTGTGAATTTTGAATTGATGTCTCTTATAGATGAGTTTGGAGGGCTGTGTCAAAGGTGGGGAGGGTCTCTAAGAAAGGGCATAAATTTGAGTTGAGAGATGGGCTGCAAGCAGTTTCTTGGTGGCCAACTATGAAGCTGATTGTTGTCTGGCTGTGAATGCCTTATGTATTTAGGGGTGAAACTTATCCAAGTTTACATTAACATGGGGTGGTTCTTGAGCTTGAATTTCTTCTATATTATGATTAAAACCCAACAGGTGCTGGATAAGTTGCAGACCTTATAAATAAGGCCAAATGCAGGCTATATGTGGTGTTTAGTCAAATAAGATGATGGTGTGAATACTTCTATAAGAGTGTCATTTTCTTAACATGTGACATCACCTGCATTATTTCTTTAATAGCTTTATTTGATGTTGTCTGTCTGCCAACATATTGTTGATTCATTAAGATGTACCTCCATAGTACTCAATTTGTGACTTTCCATATCACCTTTCAGGCATGGACAGACGTGAAATTAACATCTCCCCAGCTTTCCAGAGAAAGCTTGTATAAATTGGCACTGAAAAACTTGGCCCTGCAATGTTGTTCTTCAAGGCAAGTTTTTATTGTTTATGTTACGTGTGTATTCTACAGTTCAAGATCATCATTTTTTCTTAATATACTTTAAATTTTCTTGGATGTCATTGATAATCCTTAATTTTAGGTCTTGAAACCTATATCTTTGTCTCCATTTTCTTCTGTTTTTTCTTCTTGGGGGGTATCCTTTTGTATACTTTTTGTTTGCTTCACTTGTGCACCCTATTGATGCTTTCAGTAACATTTTCAAATATTTGAACAACAAAATGGCTTTCACGTGACTAAGTGCTTATAGTGTAAGCTGATGCTTAATCTAATTATTGTTTTTCATGATTTATAAATCATGTGCCAATGACGAGAGGGGGTGCATGGTCAAATGCATAGTTGAACTGGTGCTTACTGTATTGCTTAAAATTTCAGTGAGTCAAGAAACCCTTTTGTGGAACAAGCAGTGCAATACGCTGTGGCAACTGCGTATGCAACGCTTGACAAGAATAAGAAAGATTTCTTACACAAACTACTTTTACAAGGTAATGTTTGATACTTCCTATGTTTCTCTATCAATTTAAAGATAAAGAAATTATACATCTTCAATAATCTAATGTTTTAATTGGATTAGTCATGCAGGTCTTGACATCACAATTTTAGGTTCCAACGAATTTTATTCATATCGGAATCAGGTACTTTCCCTATTCTGATAGTTCAATAATTTTTTTCATCATGTTCATGGAGTATTTTTCTTTTAGTTATGATTATTATTATTATTATTTAAATTTCATACCTTTTTTGTAAAGTTTTCTCAACAGTTTAATTTCTTGACACATGCATTTATAGACTGTATAATGTACCTGCATTTTACTTTGGTTCTTGTGAGAAATATATGCAATGACTTACAACTGTAAATGAGAACCACCTACTATAATTTCTTTTTGAGTTAAAAAATATTATAACTAAGCTTGCACTTCTAGTAGAGTTTATCCTTCATCTTTAAGCATTTTAATCTACAAGTCTATTCCAAGGTTTTAGTTCGAGATGTTTATGTGATGCACCCTCTTTTATAGATTGAAGCACGTGGACTACCTTTGACACCAGAGGCATTAGCTACTCTTCCACCTTTCACATCCATTACCTTTAACACAGGGGAATCAAATGGAGAAAATTGCAGGCCTGAAGTTGCAAAAACTGGATTGGGTTCATCAGCAGCAATGACAACTGCCGTGGTTGGTGCTTTACTTCATTACCTTGGAGTTGTAAATCTATCCTCATCTAAAGATCAACACCAAGAAAAGAAGGATGCTACAGATCTTGATGTAGTGCACATGATAGCTCAAACTGCTCACTGTATTGCACAAGGGAAAGTTGGCAGTGGGTTTGATGTCAGTTCTGCTGTTTATGGCAGTCATCGTTATGTCCGTTTTTCACCAGAAGTGATTTCTTCTGCTCAGGTCTCTCTCTCTCTCTCTCTCTCTTTATGTGTGTTTGTGTTCCATAACTGGTCATGTTATGCATGGATGGACAATATCATGAACATTTTTCCAGAATTGACACTTGAACAGAGTTGTCAGAGCTATATGTAATTTAGGCTTTCACTAGTTTTACATGAGCATTTGGGAGAGTCAAAAGCCTTGTAGTTCAAGCGGCACTTCCTGGTGTTTCCAACAAAGACGTTCAGGGTTCAAATCTTTCTTCTCCCAAATATCATATTCAAAAAAAAAAAAAGGAAGAGCATTTGGGAGATAAGCATATGCTGGCCTATGGTTTACCCCACTCCCCACCTTTCTTTCCCCAAATTTGTTTATTGTAATTTTGGATTTCATTTTGAGCTTAATACATTTGAATTTGTGTGGGACCTCAAATGAGGACAATGTGCAATGTTTATGCATCAAAATGGCCCTAGGCTACACTATGCATTATCCTCCCGGGTTGTATCTGAATTTTCCTATCATCTATTATGCTTGTGCATATATACCATTAAGATTTCCTCTGACTTACATTAAATATAATATTATTCATTATAATTATAATAATAAATAATAATTTCGAATAGCTAATATTAAATATAAAATAATAATAGGACAATTATTCCAAATTCATAATAATATATATTTATTATTATTAGAATCTAAATTTAAATTAGAATACAAATATAAAAAGAATAGAATAAATTAATAAATAAACAAATGTTCCACTTTATAACTAGAATTACTATACTATTATTCATTATAATAATAACTTATTATCATTAAATAAATCATTAAATTATGAAATTGAATGATCAGGTTTGTTACTTTTTTAGTATTAGTAGAAATACCACTAATATCTCTATTCCCCCTTGAAATAAGAATACTTTGACTGGGATTTTATGAAAAAAGCCAAAGCCCCTTATCGGATTTGAACCGATGACTTACGCCCATTGATGCAAAACAAGAAGCTTGACCAACATAGATGTACAAAATTGTCTAAAGAAATTTGTAGGAAAAAACAAAACAGATATGTATGAATCAACACCTAGGGTTGCTTGAAATCAGTACCAAGCATGAGAGGAAACCTAGGAATCAACACAGGCATTAGATAAATTCAAATTGAAATTTTGTTGCCATAAGCTTGTCCCCGTAGAAGTACAATAGACTACTAGAACTATACCCTAATCTAATTGACTTGGGTCAGAGCCTAATTATTGAATTATGAAAAAAATATTGACATTAGGAAATTAAATAAAATAATAAGACCCAACATAAAATTCAATAGCTTGATAGTAAAAATACAATTAACTTCTAAAATTAAAGAAATTTCTTTGTGTCGGGTGTTTCTTGGGTAATGCTAGTTCCTTGTTGGGATGTTGGAGTATTGGAGGGGGAGGTTTGGCAGGAGAAGTTTTGGAACAATTTGGAAAGCTTATTGTCTCATGTGATGTATTTGGTGGGAACATAATGCTCGCCGTTTTGATGACTGAGAAATTAGCACTGCAAAGTTGAATTTTTTATTCTTGAAGATGCTATACGAGTGGATTGCTCTGCTTGTATCCTTCTCGGCTGAGGGGCTGCTAGATTTTGTGAATTCTTTGTACATTAGCTAGTTTTATTTTCTAGTTTTATTTTTGATGCCTTATATTTTCTTCTTTTGTACTCCTTCAGTACACACCGTGTATTGGAATTGCCTTTTTCATTTAATGAATTTTATTTAGCTATCAAAAAACAATAATTAAAAAAAAAAATTGTCTTCGTGCTCCCTGCATCACACTTGTGGAATCTTTTTAGTTTGATCGTACTTTGGTCTCTTTCTATCTTCTTCCCTTTATTGTAGGGTACAGTATCCAAACTTTTAAGTTCCTTTTACTTTATGTTAGTGAATCTGGTAACAAAGTGACCTATTAAAATTTTTTTTTTTTTTTTGACAAGTAACCTATTAAAAATTTCTGGTAACAATGTTCATATAATATCATTCATATTCTGAAAATTTTTATACTGCTGAGAATGACATGTAAATCCCTTAAAGAAAGGTCGAGGAATGTTGTATCTATGATATTACATTTGATTTTCTCTTGGGGTTGTTAACTTCAAAAGATTTCTGGAAGACTATATTTGCCCCTTATTTCCATCTAGTTCATTTACAAAGCATTGTCGGCAAATATATCTTCAATTTTTTGATATGAATCACCTTACATACCTGATATTGATAGATTATAGACAAACAAACATCTTAACAGTCACTCATGTGATCTGGTTATAGTTAGGCAGCTGAGGGTTAGGTTTTCTATAGAATAGAGGCATGGAGCTTATTAGAATGTTTTAGTTTTACCTACTTCTGTTTGAGGTGCCACTTCTTTTCAAGGGTTAAGGGTTAGTCATTTAGTGCTATCCCCAGGAAACTTGTCAGTTTCTAGCCCTTCTAGGCTTATATACAAATCCAACACAATCTCGCCGCCCCCCACCCCCCCCCCCCCGGCGCGCACGCAAAATAAAGGGAAAATAATTAGAAAATAGAAGAAACTCTTAAAACCAGAAAAGAAATCCAGAACGGCTTGCTTAGGCTGCCATAACTGAGTTTTGGATGAAAACATCTTACTATTCGATTAATTTATTCCCTAACTTTAAGATGAAAAAAATCCATAGAAGGTGCATATATGTTGCCTCTCTTCATGTACAAAACATTAAAAGTTAATTTTAATAAGTAGCTTTTGAAAACTGTCGTAACTTTATAATCCTTTTCTATTGAAACATTGCAGGTTGCAGCAAAGGGATTGCCCTTGCAAGAAGTCATTATTGACATCCTAAAAGGGAAATGGGACCATGAGAGGACTAAGTTTTCCTTGCCACCGTTAATGACCCTAGTAAGAATTTTAATATTTACAATTTATTGCAACTTGTATGTGTGTAAATGTAATTTTCTTTCATGCTAAGCTTGTGGCAGAGGACATTTATGTGTGTTTGTGGTGTGCTTAGGCTTTGGAGAATTTGAGGATCTATGGTAAATAACCTCAGAAAGAAGGATTAGGTTTTAAAGAATGGCTAGGGCTTTGGTAAAGCACAATACTTGATAAGAATGATAAACCTTTTTTAATGGCATGAAGATCAATATTTGTGGGAACAATGATTCTTCAATTAAAGTCAACTTTTATATGATTATTGTTTGAATGATCCCATGTTATGCATGAGGTAGTGCCTCTTCATCAATAAAATTTATAATTAAAAAGAAAAATAGAAAACAGATCACTATGATACCAATGAAGCTATTCTATGGGCCTTATGATCTCTATTGGTAGGATGAAACAATATCATTTGTAATTTCTGCATTGTCAGAAAAAATATAGAAACTCTTTACCAGAAAACCTTTGGATCATTTGGACATTCTTCATCATGTGTGGTGGGTTTAAATTTTGTAATTTGTGGCATGTGTATGTGCAGTGAAGTTGTTCTCTGAGAACAGTTTCTGCTTCCATATCAAGTACAGCTGTAGGAATAAATATGTATAACATGATAATTGATACATCATTAGTATAGATTGGCAAACATATGTCATCAAGTAAGATAATGGAAAACTAGTCTGCAAGGCAGCACTGTAACCCAGTCTTCTTTGTCTTCTTCTTCTTTTCTTTTTTTTTTCCCTTTCACTTTCCTTAAAAATTTGTGTACTCTTAAGAAAACTTATCTTGGTTTTCAGAGGGACATTGAAGCACTTTCTGCTCCTACTGATGTGTCTTTTGCAGTTGCTAGGAGAACCAGGAACTGGAGGATCATCCACACCTTCAATGGTAGGTGCTGTGAAAAAGTGGCAGAAGTCTGACCCTCAAAAATCTCTAGAAACCTGGAGAAAGTTATCAGAGGCTAATTCTTCACTTGAAGTACAACTCAATATGTTAAGCAAACTTGCAGAGGAACACTGGGATGCATATAAATGCACAATAGAGAACTGCAGTAGGCTTAAGTCAGACAAGGTAAGTCTTGAGCTCATTTTCTTGCACCAGCAAAGGATATTATATAAATAATCACATTTCTTGGTGATTCTGTGACAATGGAAAAAAATTATGGAAGTTTTTTTTGTTTGGTTGGGAGTTTGAGATGCATATGGAGACACTGTAATTTTGGTTTCTACATAAAGTAAAATTTCTTCATTTTTTTGGGTCTATTATTTAACTTATATGGTCAGTTTGTTGTGGACTACCTGAAATTTTGCTGATATCCATTGGTAAAGGAAAGATAAATATCTGAAACCTGAAATTATGTTGTTTCCTTTTGTGGCAGAATTGCATCTCTATTTTGTCCTTGTATATTTTAGAAAATATTCCGTCATGTGAAGCATCAAGTGTTATCTTAGTTTCTAAACTTTTCTCAAAAAAAGTGTTGTCGTAGTTATTAAGGCCTTTATTTGAGAAAAAAGGGGTCATTTCAAATTATTTAGCCTGTCAAAAAGCAGTTTGCTGGGAGTACCGTAGTATCAGATCATAGGATCAGACCAGCAGGCAAGAAGTCCTTAAGTTCCTATATTGAGTTGTTTAACCCTCTACCATGTTTGATTTTTGCTTATTTGTGGTAAATATTGAAAAGTTAAGAGAGAAAGACGAAGTGCTTCTGTTCATTACAGACATTTTACAAATAGAACATCTATAATTTTAAACCTAAGAATTATGGGCTCCCAAATGCACTAAACGAATTTTCAAACTTCTGCATATGTGACCAAATCTGTAAGAGATACTACATTATCTCTAAATATCAAATATACCATCCACAAATGGTTTGCTTGTTTTCTTCGATCATTACAATTGACTGTCATGATCAAACTTCTCAGGTTGTACTCACCATGTGCTTGGTAGATTTTTTTACACCTCAGGAATTTAGCTGTGTTTTTTTTTTCTTCTTCTTTTTTTAATTTGTGTGTGTGTGCGCGTTTGGTCTCCTGGGGTGGGAGTTGGAGGGAGCAACTGCCTAATCTAGAACCTATTATCATGGGTTTTACGTGTCATAATGCAGAAAAAACAAATGTATGGTATGCTAAATCATACGTATAACATAAAACTATGTTTTACACCATGCTTGTGCTTGTTCTTGTTCTGAAGAAACTGTAGCTTCAGCTTCACTATGAAATTGTCAACTACAAAACTAGGTACAGGGTCTACTTTTGGTGAGTTGTGAAAGCTGTTGAGATTGCCCAGTCCTTTTAAAATGTAATTTGATGCTTTTACCATTCTCCTTTTTACTCCTTCCCTCACCACCCCCCCCCCCCCCTTTTTTCCTATTCTTGAGTTTTGAGTCACAAATTTCCTGACTAGTGGCTGGAGCAAGCTTCTGAACCAAAGCAAGATGCAGTTGTTAAAGCATTGTTAGGAGCAAGAGATGCTATGCTTGGGATCAGATATCATATGCGCCTGATGGGTGAAGCTGCAGGTGTTCCGGTAGGTTCTTTTCTCTTTGATGGAATGCTTGTTTCTTCTTGTTCTTTTCGTATTGATTTTTAATATTCTATTATTATTATTATTTTAAGATAGAGCATACAAATAATGAAATAAAAGAAAATGAGGGGCACCACCGCACACCCTTGGTGCAATGGTCACTCCACAAGTATAAGTGTTTGTGGGGTGTGGAGGGCAAGGGCAAGGGTTCAAGGCTCCAGGAGGGAGCTTCACACACATATACACTTAGATTAGTTTAAAGTAGAATTTCTATCTTCTATCAAAAAAAGAAAATGAGGGGCAGTAATTCTAAATTAATGATGATGACATGCAATACTGTAAAAAGAATGGCTGTAATTAATTGTTCAGTGTTCTAATCTTCCCAGCAAAAAGATGGTAATGTACTCATCTACTTTTCGGGACTTTCAATTTGATGCATGCACTTCAATGTCTGTTCATACAATGGTTTGAGGTGGTGATCTCCTACTATATACCTAGAAACTCATTAACTCGTAAAAGCTGTCTTATTAATGTCACATTTCTTCAGATATTCAATCTATGGTTTGTTTACTCAGGAGAAAAACTCTTGGTATAAAATTTGTGAGTCTAAGATTGAATTTTCAAACTTCTCCTTTAGTTCAACATGCATATTTCTTTCTCCATGTCCTCCCATTAGGAAGCATGAAGTTGGGTTCTTGATTATCTTCTATTTACCCTCCATTGTATTGTAGACAGATTAACAAACTTAAAAATAAAAAAAAATAAAAAAGTATTGTACACTGATAACACATGTATTGCCACAATATTTGGATACTCGATGAAAAATATCAGACTACAAAGAATTGAATATTGTGACGCCAGGCATAGATATTGTCATTTGAACATAATCCGAATCTGGTAACATCCTCTTGATATGCATCTGTTTCAGGATAAGTGATAAAATTCAACATGAATTGTACAACTGCAGACAGGCCAAGTCCTGAGTCCTGAGTCCTGAGTCCTGTGTACTAGGTTCTTCAAGCTTGGTTTGTCAATATGCATACCTTGATTGAACACATTATCAAATAATATTGAATCAAGCTCGAGTAGCTTGGTTTTGGACAAAGAGAGTCAAGTCAATCCAAGTAATGGGTTGTTCAAGCCCAGGTTATTAATCTTTTGACTGGATAGTGAGTTGTTCTGAGAACCTTTACCAAGCCAAAGCTCAAGTAGCTTGAATTTTATGGCCCAAGTGAACTGTCTAAAGAAATTTCTATGTTAACCTCTAACGTGCTGCTTGAAGAATTCTGCAGATGTTTAGTTTTCAACTTTCTGGTAAGAAAAAACTACTAAATATCCAACCTGCAGGTCAATTTAGCAAGGTAAACATTGTTAGGTTCCCCTATATTTTTTACCCTTAGCAAGTCTGCCGTGAGGTGTAATTCTGGAGTTTAGCATGGGATACTCAAAACTTGTTTCCCCAATGGATTCCAATTCTAGGTCTTGTTCTTTTTCATCTGGCTGGTCCATAAGTTCAACGTCTGACTAGTTTTCCGAAATTGCAGATTGAACCTGAATCACAAACTCAGCTTTTGGATGCTACAATGAACATGGAAGGGATTTTGTTGGCTGGAGTTCCTGGAGCAGGTGGCTTTGATGCAGTCTTTGCTGTTACCTTGGGGGATTCTGGCAGCAATGTCACCAAAATGTGGAGTTCACAAAATGTTTTGGCCTTGTTAGTTAAAGAAGATCCTTGTGGCGTTTCTCTAGAAAGTGGAGATCCACGAATTAGCGGAGTTACAGCCGCTGTGTCTTCAGTTCATATTGAATAAGCCCATATTTGTAAGCTAGCAGAAAAAGAACCTTTATTGAATGATGAAAGTTGATTTAGAGCTGTTGTAATTCCTGTGAACACTGTACAATAAAATAAGTTAATCATCCAAATGAAAACCATTTTCAAATCTTGGTTTATGCTCTCCATTCCTACTGGCCATAAACTTCTTGAACTTGGCATGCATCCCTTGATAAAAGAACACAATGATATTCCGCTCTATCTAGTGGTTGAATAAAAATTAAAAATACTGTGAGACATGTGGGTGCCATGTATTTGTGTGGCAATTCACACACATTTACGAGCGACTGTGACCCCCCTAAGGCCAAAAGAGTTTCCCCACAACAAAATCTTAGCACCTGTTTTGGTATGTTTTCAAAACACAGTTTTCTGAAACTTTGTTTATGAGAACAAGAACCAAAAACAATTTATTATTAAGAGAGAGGAACAAATGCTTTCTTGCACCAATGGTTCATGAAATTAAAAAAAAATGTATCCGACCTAAATAAAAATTTCATCTAAACTTTGTTAAACTTGGCAACTGAGCTAATATATTTCAATAGGCTACCCTCATTTGTCCAGGATGGTGAAAAAAAAAATTCCCTTGGTGTTTTACCAGTACTTGTACAATCAAGGTTTCAGCTCAGGCCACCTTCATCTCTGATGTTTGCTTGTCTTCAACAATGGCAAATGTTAACAAGCACCGCACAGGTGATTGTTAAGGTTGTACTAAAGTGAGTCATATTTAATAAAAAAATTAAATAAATAAAAAAGGACATAAAACTAATCATTTTGGTTATTTTCATTTTTTTTTTCTCTCTACAAAGTTGCCCCCCACAATAAAAAAATAAAAATAAAAACATAAAGCTGCAAAAAAAAAATCAAAAGTTGTTGTTAATGGGCACCGTAAGGTAACCGTTAACACAACCCAAAAGATAAATAAATTAGTAATGAGCATGACACTAAACACTGCTCCTCATCATATATAATTGTATGGTATAAAAATAAATAAATAAATAAATAAAAGCAGATATAACTGTATATATATTATTCAAGCCACAATAGATCATGCACCTTTTTCTTGAAGTATGACAACAAACATCTTATGAGTAGTCCTGCAAATATAGTGTCCATTAGAACAAAGAATTGGCTTTTTAACTTTCTATCAATCAGACAAACATATGAGAGCAACACGAATGAGATAAATAACTGAAAAACGAATCACATAATGTGAAAGTGTTTGACAAAATGGGGTACAAACCAAGGCTTAAGGACTCTGTGTGCTTCCTTGAGATAGTTTGGGTAGTTAGTCCCTATGAGTGAACGGCGGTGTCTGCCAATAAGCACAAAGATTTCATTAAAAAGTGAGGGCCTCTTGAAAATTGTTAATAAATCCTCTTGAATCCTACTTCAAATGAAAGCACATACGTTGGACATGTCACAAACAATTACTGAGGGATCATTTGTGACAAGATCAAGGGAGAACACTTTATTCTTCACATTTTTAGCAAGGCGTGCATCCCCTGATACAATGTAACAAAAGAACATATTAGCAAGGCACTAGACACTAGATTCCACTCTAAAATGTTCAGTAAATTTTCCTTGCTATAGTTAGCAATAGAAAAATAGTTCAATAAACTCTCACCACAGCCAAAATCAGCTACAACCAAAGAAGGGTTGCGACCCGTTAGCCATTTCATAATTATATTAACCGCCTGTTCAGGCCAGTGAGACATTTGTTCTTGATACCTTGTATGATACTGGCCAGGTAAGTAAAACATAAGTTTAGATACAGCTTCACTGGATAAAAGAATAAGTCATCTGAATAGTCTTTACTCAGATTTTTTATTTTTATGCTGAAGTATTTTGTGGAACAAATAGGACAATTATAAGGTAATGTAAAGGTTTGTGAGAGATTTACATATGAAGGATTAGAACACGCTTGATGTTGTATTACCTTAGCCCTACATGCATAATGAATGGTACAACAGCCATTGACCTCAAAACTTTGGAACCTTTTCACTATTATAGGCAAGCAAATTATCTTACACATCTAATATTCTATTCTTCATCTAGCAAGAAATTAAATTTCCAAGACCGAATCCAGAGTCAGTTTGGATGCTCATTATCTTAGAGTCATAGACTCATAGCTTCATCCAGATAAAATTTAATTTTCCAAGACCAAATCCAGATTCAATTTAGATGCCCATTATCTTAAGAGTCATAGCTTCATTCAGATAGAATTTAAATTCCAAGACCGAATCTTAGACTCATATAGTATCCACATTTGAGCTACATCTCTAATCTCTAATCTGTAAAATACATTCACAAACAAACCATACTCTATTTATAAAGCAGTGCTCAATGTTCAAGGAACAATTGTATCATATGGCATTGAGGCAATGCATGTGATGTTTAAAAGGGTAAGGAAGTAATCACCTTTCAATCCTTAATATGAATCATCTAGGCACAAAGACTACTGTTGGCATAATTTGCAATTCCATAGTCTTAATCATTCTTATAATTCAATGCAAACATATCTATCAGCCATCAAACTAGTTTCATTATTCTCAACCAAATACAATTACAAGGTCAATTCAGTGAATGAAAAAAGTAATTTGTTGGGAACAAAACTTAACACATCAAAAATAATGTATCGTCTTTAAAATAGTCAAGCGCCTCTTTTCCACTGAGAAACACAACACATACCCAAGAAGAAAAGATATATATATATATATATATATAAATCAAATGGGCTGAAACAAAAATTGAAATTAGTGAGTATAAAGAAATATTTACCTGCAAGTGTACAGCTTCTTGTTTATCATCCTGAAATGCCCTCCTAATAATCTTGTGCATTGCATATACTTTTTTCCCCTTTCTAACAGGTGTGCATTTTCCTTACATGACGGAAATGCATCAACAAGAGAAAAATGTTCAAGGAATTCCCAATATTGTTTATTCAATCTCCTCTCTAATAATTGTGTTTTGTTAACATGGAATGAGAAAGAAGTTTCTCCACGAATCATTATGCTAGGAAAGAAATGTCAATCAATTTCACCAGTAATCCCTACAAGAGCATGTTCCATTTTTGAAATGATGGAACTGATAATGATCTCTTACAGTAATCTCTCGTTCATAGATACTTGAAATATATTTAGTGTATGTGTGACAGTCATTACACATCCTGAGGTTTCTAGCTATCCTTATGGGAGATCCCTGAGATGTATGTATAAGTGCAAAAGCAATTGCTAATTTTTGGCTATGAGCTTTCAATCTCTGCCTCTTCTCTTCTTCATCTACATCAAGCAACACGTGTGATGTGTCTGGGGAATAGTCTTCAAACTTCAACTGCCATTCCATCTGGTGGATCATCTCATAAATGTCATCACATTGTGGGTGAGAAGTGTCCTGTGAAACAAATTTATAGACTTTTCTCTTCACCTCAACAAGGCTAAACCCTGGCGTTTGCTTGAAGCCCTTACGAACCATTTCCGTCCTAATCCTAGCGACATCCTCCCATCTCTGAGCTCGAGCATACATATTGGATAGCACCAAATAATCACTAGGATTACGTGAATTTAATTGGAATATGTTCTTAGCAACAATCTCCCCTAGTTCCAAGTTATGGTGAACTTTACAGGCACTAAGAAGGCTTCGCCACACGACATCATTTGGCTTAATGGGCATGTTATTGATAAGCTTAAAGGCTTCATTGAGCAGGCCGGCTCGCCCCATGAGGTCTACCAAACAACCATAATGTCGAACAGTTGGTTCAATCCCATGCTCAAATTTCATGGAATTGAAACATTGGAGTCCCTCATTGACAAGACCAGCATGACTACAAGCACTCAACACACCAACATAGACAACATCATCTGGCACCAAACCTTCCTCAAGCATTTCTGAGAAAACTCTTAGAGCTTCCCTACCATGTCCATGCATGGCTAGCCCAGAGATCATTACAGTGTAGGACAATTGGTTTTTCTTGGCCATGTTTTGGAAGAGACGCCATCCTTTCTCTAGGCATCCACATTTGACATACATGTCTATTAAAGAAGTTTGTACTATAACATTGAGTCCACTAATATTCCTCAATAAGGAACCATGTGTGCACCTTCCCAAATCAAGAGCACCCAAATGAGTGCAAGCAGAAAGCACACTAACTAATGTGCTTTCTTCAGCCCTCCAAAGTTCCTTACTACTCATATCCCCAAAAAGCATCAAGCACTCACACCACAACCCCAAACTAGCATGAGCTCCAATAATAGCACTCCAAGAAGCAACAGTCTTTTGATCCATTTGCTCAAAAACAGCACAAGAATGTTTTACCTCTCCAAACTTTCCATACATGCTAATCAAGCTGTTCTGCACAAAGACATCATCTTCAAGTCCAAGCTTGAAGATATGTCCATGAATTTGCATCCCTTCCTCAAGTGCCAGTGACCGGGCACAAGCTTTGAGAAGAGCCGGGTAAGTGAAATTGTCAGCTTCAATTCCTCTCTCAATCATCTCATAATAAACAAGTAAAGCTTCCTCAAAGCTTGCATCTTTGACATACCCTCTGACCATGGTGTTGAATACAAAAGTACCCGGTTCCTCGAGTTGCCGGAAAATCGAGCAGGCATAGTCCATGCTGCCCCAATCTGAGAGAGCACAAGAGGCCACAAGGTTGCTTGCACAGAAGGAATCCCAAAAGAGTCCCAACTTGAGGATTTGGACATGGACTTGCTTCAACTCTTCCATGCTCTTGCATCTCTTCAGCAGGGACAAACATTCCTGCTCCTTCAACCTCAAATCAAATTCTGTGAGTTTTGGATCTTTTGTGGATAACAAGAGATGGGTTTTGTTAAGGACTGGTGTCCTAATCATCTTGTCATCCACACCATAATGCAATAATCTGGAATCTAAACTGCTATACAAAGAATAACATGAAAAAATGAGCATATGAAGGGAAGGCTTGTGATCTATGATGAAAGAAAAAAAGAAGATGGGTATCGCTCAAATGGGCTAGAAAGTAACAAAAAGTGTGAATATGAGAAAACCCAACAAGGAATTAGAGTGCAATGGGTAGAGAAGTGAATATTTGCACTAGTTTTGTTTGCTGGGGGAGGGAGTGCAATGGAATAATGTCATCCATGAGAATTTCCAGCCAGGAAAACTGTGTCAGATTATTATGGGACAACTAGATTCTGGATAAGATAATGCTGGATTTTTTGGGCCCTTTGATCTGCTTGGTACCATCTGATTCATCTTCTTCTTTTTTTCTTTTTTAGTATAAGCACTCTATACTATAGACTCCATACAAAAACAAAGTTACAAAACCACTCCACCCATGCATTAGTGGGTGACAAATCCTGTGGCTCTTCCTTTTCGGTTTTATTTTTTATTTTTACAAATAGGAAATTATCTAGTTTTTTTAAAAGATTTATTTATGAACTGTGATCTAGTTAAGTATATTTAAGACTTTGGTGTGAATTATTATTATGAAAATCAATTTCCATTTACATTAATATAATGAATTTTCTAGTTTAAAGTGTAAAATTAACGATTAGAAAATTTTAATCTAAAAAAACAATAATTTATTAAGGTGGAACCATAATAACTAAGGCATAAACTATTACAACAATAATTTTATTATTATTATTATTATTATTAAGGTGAAACCATAAGTATCTTCTCAAAAACAAAAAATGTTGAAACCATAAGTATTATGAAAGAATTCCCTTATAATTAAATATATTGTCCTTTTTGGTAATAAGTGTTAACCAAACACTAAAGCTTTTTCAAAAAACATTTTTAAACAATTTTTACTAAATACTCTACTTTTACAAAAATCTCAATTTCATGCCACATTTTTTTAAACCATCACTTTTTTAAAAAGTATAGTTTTAAAAAACTGAAACAAACTCTCCCGTAGTCTATTAGTGTTGGGTTGAAGATGCAGATAAAGGGAAGAAGAAAAAAGAACAAAACATAAAATGATAAAAGTGAAGATAAAGTAAAAGATTGAGAAGAAGTTCAAAATTGACAGGGCTAGAAATTGAGGAGTCAGAATAAAATACATGAGAAAATACAAGAAAAAAAAAATGTCAAAAAAGTGAAATGACTAGTAAAAAAGAATAAAATGTTGGAAATATTAATTGGCTTAGACAGTGTGCAAGCCGAAATTTTGAAGCAACTGCCCACAGCCTAGTCTTATTTAAGTTTTGCTCATTTTTTTTGCATTAAAAGATGGATTAAGTATGCATACGCATGTTCAAGGTTGCGTACACATGCTTAGGGTTTATGCAAGGTTTTTCTCTTCTAAAAACATCCTTCAACTAAAGAATTCCTTTGGCTAGGCCCTAGACCAATCCGAAACCTATCTAGTGATATTTTCATTGTTGAATTGCTTCATAGAGTTGGTTTGTCTAAACTTGTTATGGCTTTGTATCCATGTTTATGTGGTGTTGCATTTTTGAATTTTGTGAAATCCAATGTAGGAGTTGTCCCTAAGGATACGTTTGATTCGAGAGGTGGAAAAATGGGAGGATAGAAAAGATTTGAATTTCCATCTTTTTTGTTTGGTTGAGAGTGGAAAAGTAAAGGGATAGAAAAAGTGAGTTTGTATAAATTTACTCATATACCCTTATTAAAAAATAATGCTCAATTAAAACAAAAAAGTGACCAAAAAAAAAAAGTAATTACCCAAATTTATTAAAAAATAAAAATCATGTCCAAAAAAAAAAAAATCATTTCTAAACAAAAAATAAAACAAAGCAACCCACGAGCCTAAAAAAAAAAAAAAAAAAAACTTAAAACTGGAACTGGAACTGGATGCAAAAAATAAAAAAAAAGGTACTGGGCGAAGCCCAACACATGGGCATTTTTGTAATTAACTATCAAACTTCCCCCCACCTAATTTTCTCCCCATTTTGGGGAGAAAATCTTTTGGTGGGCCTGGGGAATAAAAACCCGGGCCTCACAATCATTTTCCCCTCTCTCCATCCCAACTAAACACCCTCCAAAAAGTTTTCCCTCATTTTCTCTCTTTATTTTTTCCATCCTCCTTAAAATCCATTCTACCAAACACACCCTAAGGGTAACAAATTTGGTACGCAACAACTATTTTAGTCTGTATTATTTTGCGTCTTTCCCTTTTCATTTAGCCAATCCATGACCTCAAAGTTTGATTGCGGAGTGTCATATAAGTATGCCATTTGCTTCAGCTACTAAACTTGAAGTAACTCTTTAACGGTTTTGATTACTTTAATTCATGTATGATAGAATCTTTGTTGGACTTATTCTAAATTTATGTGCAAAATTTTGGTAATTTCATTGTTACTTTTGCCTGCTTTGAATGTACATCCATCTCTTAGGGGATTTTGTAAGTTCCAAGTATCATATTTGGTTCAACTTCTTAATTGATGTTATGTCCAAATAGCTCATCGTCACTCGTGAGTTTATTTGTGAACATCAGAATTGACATTTTATAAAATAAGTAGTATTATGCTTTATTTTCAAGGCTATATGCAAACTATTAAGGGAAAATGTTGATTGCAAGTGTGAGATGTACCGATTGGCTTTCATTGGTTGCCCTCTGTGGATTTCTACTTTGGTGCTTTTTCTTAATTGCAATTAGAGGTTCACAATTCTGGAATCAATTACAACAAGAAGCATATACATTGATGCATAAACATCTTGACGAGGGAGCACAACCAAAATAATTCTTAGGTATCTTTTAATTTCCTCTTTATTGTCTTGCATCACATCTCTTGTTTAATTCCATTGGAGTTTATATGACATGATGTCACACACATAGTACTTTTAGCAACCATGTATAGTTCTTTTTAATTGATGATTATAAATTTTTGGATAAATTCCATTAACATACACGAAGGTCTAACTGTTTAGGGACTAAGTTGGCTTTAGGAACCAAATTTACTAGTTTAAAAATTTTTGGACCCGGTTGATATTAGCCCAAATCTCAAGAAGTGTTAATGGAATTTACTCTAAAATTTTACTAGCCGATAGGGTTAGCATTGAAGCCCAAATTAGAGCAATTGAAGTTGCCCCATGAATGACTAATGGGAGAAAAAGTAAAGTTGCACGAGTTCAAGAGATACCTTTTTTTAGAATGTTTAGGTTTATTTATTAAAGATGATGATGAGGTTGATTTGAATGTAATTGGGGGAGTATGAGGAGATTTTTTTTCCCCCCTTTTTAACTCTCCTGTATTCTTTAGTTTTATGAGTTATGATTTTTTTTTAACTCTTCTTTATATCGTCATAGTAGAGGAAAAAGGTTCTTTAGTTGTATGATCTTCTTTTTTTCTTTTTTTTATTTTTCTTTTTCATTTATCATGGTAGATTGAAAGGAGATGTTGGCGAACCTCTTGTTATAGTTACTTTTGCACGTCATGTTTCCATTTTAATCTACATCTTTGAATCAAGTTCTTGCAAGTATGGAAATATTATTTTGTACATCCAAAGTACTACACTTTCTCACATAAATCTGTAGGTTCCATGAGCACACGTGTAGTATTTAGTTGATCAGAAAATGAACGAAATTTGTAGAAAATAGATCTCAATAATCTTCTTTTTTTTTTTTCTTTTTTTTTTTTGTAGTTAATCTATAGTAGGTTGTATAGCAATGATGGGAGCAAATGGAACCCACTCAAGAGTCGACTTATATAATTTTTTAGTGAATCTTCTGGAGCATGCTTGCAAAGCAGAGAGAAACACACACACACACACCAATTAAGAGATTCCACTGAAACATGGACCTTATAATTAAGCACGCATAATGTGAATGCAAAAACAAAAGGCACATATTGAAAGTAATTAAATTTTTAAATGTTATTAAACTTGATATAACAAGAAAAAAAAGTGCTTCTAAGGCTTTTTTTTTTTTTTTTTTTGATAGGAATGCTTCTAAGGCTTTAATTGAATTACAATGACCAAGAGATCAATCGGCCACCAGGCAGCAAGAAAAATTTAAATTAATAAATAAAATCACCCAGAGGCTAGTGAGATAGTAATGTAATCTCTCCAATGTGTTCTAATAAAAGTTCACACGGCACTGCCCCCAGTTAAATGTAAAGACCTCTCATACCCTTTGACCATATGAATTTTCATGGACTCTGACCCCCGGTCCATATATCAAACGGCAGCGTTCGTTAAATGAACCTACCAGTCTTGAGACCACCTCCTTGAAGAACACGGATGCAACCTGAAAACAAGAAGGTCATTATCAATATTTAGAATGCTTCTAGTTGGTCTTCATCATAATATATAAGTCCTAAAGTCCAGACCTTAGGGCTGAAATGTTCACAAAATTAATAGATATAAAACCGTTCTGAACCCTCAATTTACAACTGAAATGAGATGTATTAATAGCCCCAAATTGCAGACATATAGACAAGGCCCAAGATAAGACTTAAGAGTTACAATTTTCCAATTATATGTATATTTGATTGGTAGTTAAATGTACATCTAGTATATCTTGAACTCACGAGGGAAGGAGATGCCACCTTAGAGCTCATTGACAATTTTCCAATGAGAATGCTATGGACACAATGTTTTTCACAACTATTGACATGGTTTGTTGGGATTAGAGTAACATCACTTTCACCTGGTTCCACCATTGACGTTTGACACCATTTTTATCATGCTCCAATCACAACCACCACATAAGCAATTGTATAAAAAATTTGTCTCTAGACTTACTGTTTTCCAATTGTTGATTTAGCTGACATAAACAATTAAAATGTAATCAAGAACTACAGTTATCAGACTATCACTGCCGATTCTCTCTCTCTCTCTCTCTCTCATCACATAATTCCAATAAACTATGCCTGGTTCAGAATGTAAATTGCATAAATTGCTAATCAAGATTGTAAATGCCAGCTACAGTCTGCACACAAGCTCATAAGAGAACACACACGAGACTCTCTCTTGCAAATAACTCACTGAGTTGCATAATTTGTTGAAGCTAATGGCAGCGACACAGCCCACACAGGTAATGTTATTAGGTCCAACAGATAATGCAGTTTAATTAATTTGTCACATGTATTTCTATTTCACAGCTATAAAGTTAAATGCAATTTTATCCAAAAAGGTGAACGACAAAAAAAAGGCTAAAGAAGAACTAACAGAATTAGAGTATCAGACCAATGGAGATATGTCTCACTTCCGAAAGGTTCAAAGTAAGAAATTAGGAGCTAAAATTGTCAACCTTCAAAGAGCAACAATTTCATAGTCTTTGTTGCAGATAAGAAAGAAGAGAGCTAAGAGAATTAGAGTACACTAGATCAAGTGGAACATTCAATGCCTAACAAACCAAGAAGGGAAAACTTTTTAGATGACCATAACCCTTGCTGTGCTACAAGGTCATTAAGAAACGTGTACATAATTTTTTTTTTTTGGGCTCCATTACAGATATGAAGGGGGATAAGTATCTACGCATATAGGTGATAGTTAAAAAGGAAACTAATTGGAATAAGCAACTTGAGTTTAACAGAGGGGATACAACTTAAGGGCATGTTTGCTACATTAATAGATGATGTAATGGAATAGCTATTCCTAAGGAGTAACTATTTGGTTGTCTGGTTATCCTTTTACTACAGGGAATAGCTTTTCATCACGAATAACTATTCTTTAAAATGAAGAATAACTAGTCCTTCTTAAAAAACTTGTAAGAGCTATTCCTCAACCCATGCAATAACCTTATAAAATAAATTTCCTAAAATATCCACTTGCTGCTTCCCTCCCCCCAATTGTTTTCCAGATCCGGTACCTCTCTCTCTCTCTCGTCTGGAAAGTTTATGCATGAGTGCAAACTTTCATCATTTTTGTTGTCAAGCTTGTCAAGACCTTCTAGTATATCTCCAAGCTTGTACATGGACAACACGAAGCAGTTTAGATTCCTTGCAGTTCTTGCTAAAGCAGGCAAAATGCTCTCTTCTTTTTTTACCACATTCTCTGCTAATTAAGAATAGGAGCTTCCTATTTAGAAAAAAAGAAAAGAAAAAAAGAATGGAAACTTTTAGTCATAGATGCTACCCATTGCTGCAGGTTGACAGCAGAGGTAATGGTAAGGGGCATGTTAGTTTGAGCAAATTGTAATGAAAGTGTCAGTAGAAGGGATTTAGGTGGTTGGTGTTTAACATCCTTCATTGACATACATAAAAATAAAAAAGAGAAGAAAATAAGGTGGTTGGCTATGAGTATCACCTCAACGTTCTTATCTTTCCTAATGAAGTCAATATCATAAGCATAATATTTAAGTTGACAAAGTTGCCAATGAGCTTTTCTAAAAAAAAAAGGGGGGAGTTGCCAATGAGCTCTAGCTCATCTTACATCTCCTCCCTTATAAGTGCTCGGTGGATGATGAGGTTGTGAGTTCAAGACCCATCGGGTGTGTGTGACTTACCAATTAAAAAAATAAAAAGTTGACAAAGTTCGGAAGATGCAATATTCAAGAATGAACCAAAGGAAACTCACCTGTCGGTAAAGTGGTGATTGGAACTTAAAATCCACCAAAAAATACAGGTTGCAAGTTCCTGGAACTGGTCCTGGATTGAACTCCCATATGTTTATCAAGTGGTCAAACAAATTGCTATCCGTTACAGTAGTCTGTACAACATAGAATATAGAATAATTCAGAATGGAAACCACCAGAAAAGTAACTGTATAATAATCAAATGATTCAAGGCCAGTTTTCATAACCAAGGATATTAAGAACTAAATCCTGGTAAGCAACCAATTAAACAAATGCAAATATGGAGAAGAGAACCAACCCTTCTGTATTTAACACTCCAATAAACTACTTAAAAGCCTCACAGATATGGAAATCTACAACTACAACTACCTATTAAGAGGAAGAGAAAAAAGGGTGGGTTAGTGTAGCGGAGGCCCAGCTACCTCAAATTAGCCAGAAATTGCTTTGGTGACTGCTAAGGAAATCAGTATGGGGTGAATTCGAAGTTTGTTTATTGAATCTAATTTAATCCAATTGGTATTAGAGGAGGGGGGAAGTTTTTTTGTTTTACGAATTTTCGAACATGGCAAACATTTCATGAGATCTGTGTTTATGGGTGAGAAAGCGACACAGTGGTTGATGTCTAAAATTGAGATTAGTGTCATTGATGCAATATAGCTTATACCTTTCAGCAGTGCTCAAATGCCCATGGCCAATATTTGGCAGTGACTGAGCATAGAGTCAGTGGACGCAGGAAAGTTATTATCATACCTGAAGGAAAATTAAAGAGTGGCTGGAGGGTGTTTGAGCTAGAATTAAGAAAACTTTTGGAACCTTCCAAGCAAGCTTTGGTGGTTTCAGGTCATGGAAACACCTTGGTACAGCATCCTAAGAGGCATTCAGTGGTGCAGTTGGATCGGTCTTTCAAGGAAGTGGTTAGAGGGGAAAAGAAACAAGAAAATGTGGTGCATGCACAGCAGGCTCTTGCCAATGGCAAGGGAAAACAGAAGGTAGAGAGGAAAAATGGTTTTGCCCTCTGATTTGAAGATTCAACATCAATCCCAAACTAATAAAACAGCATGAGAAGGAACACCAGGGTGACAAACCACTCCCAGCCATCGTGGGTGGTGGGGATGGAAGAATCCAGTCAAATATGGCAATTGTTAATGAGGAGGCGAAAATATCGGGTGTTATAAATAAAAGATTGCCATTACGATTTTCAAATTCACATGACAGTGGGAAGGAGAGAGAAATAAGGAATTCGCATTGGTTAAGGAGAGGATTAATTGTGGAGGTAACTAAAGGGGGAAAGAGGCAGGTATCAATGGGATACATTCCTTTAAGGGATGATACACACAAGTGGGTTGCAAAACAAAATGCAGCACAAGTTCAAGTATTGGGTCATTGTGGGCCAGAAAAAGATATGGGCTTGGGAAAAGAAATGTGTGCTGGCCCAAATCTGGGTTCAAATGTGGGTGATAACTCCTTTGTTTGCCCATTGATGATGATTGTTCCTTATGGCTGGAATATGGATTGGGCACTGTCGGTGGAGCTGTATAATAACAACCAGCTATTGTGTATTGATGATACTTTAGATATTTTGAGATGAGTGAAATATAGAATTCATGGATTCAGTAAACTGGTTGGACTTCCCTTGAATCGATATGAGAAGTCGCATTTCTTTTTTACAAAGGCTGGAAACAGAAACGGCAGCAGCTAATTTGTTGAATAGGGAAGCCACTAGTAGTAGCGAATCAGTAAAAAATAAGAACAAAGGCAGAAGAGAATTGAGGAATTTGATTTCCTCGGTTAATTACGATGGGAGATAATGAGTTTTTTGTGTAGCTTATCGGTTTTGGGAATCTCTTCAAGTCAACCTAAGATTTTTTGATAATTCGATAGTTACAATAGGGGAGGGGAGATTTGAACCTTGAATGTCTCCATTAGAAACATTAGGAAGTGCCAACCAGTTGAGCTTCAAGGCTCTTGGATCTTCAAGTCAACCCAAGATTAATGCTTACACTAATTCAAAATAGTTTTGTATATCCCTTTGGCAGGTTGCCCCAATAATCCTCATGCATATTATGTAGTAGTAGAAAAGTAAAATCTGCTCATATTCTTTCTTGCAAACTTTCAGATCATACAAAATCTATAAGCTGATTACTATATTATTTAAAATCCATAAATAAATAAATAAAAGGGTAAAGACAATTATTTTAAAAAAGAATAACCACCCAAAAACTAAAAGGAAATTTGTTACCTTTATATACTTTGGCTTGTTCAATTCAACATGAGAAATGTAACTTTCAACAAGAAATTTGAAACCAATCTCCAGCTCGGCATCAAAAGATCCATCCGGATTATGTTTAATTACCTCAGACCGCTGACACCAGGGGACAAAACCATGATACAAGTCAACAGCTGCAACTACATCAAACAACTGCTCTGGAGAGTACCTAGCGAACAAAAGATCTGTCAGCTGAAGTCTCTATCAATTAGAAAACCAAAAAAGGTCTGAATCTAAATATTGATTTAATGTAGCCACAAGAAGACAAGACATTCAACAATTTGTTTCTCCACGCCTGAAATGCGCAGCTCAAGTCTATAACTTATGAAGGAAGCTTTAGAAATCAGAACCAGTAATGAAAGAACTTCATTAACCTTGTCTAGCTTGAGATCAAGAGTTGACATGTCCTGAAACTATGCTTATGATAAGTAACTAGTTATCCCAAAAACTTGAGCTATTACGCTTCGTTTGGGAGTTCATAAGGGAACGGAATAAATGTATTGAAGTAAGGGAAATAAATAGAATCATTTTATGACAATATTACTATTAGACCTTTATTTTAAAATAAAGAGTTGAATATATAGGGGTATTTTGGAAGTTTTAATAAGAAATTCATTAAATTTAATTTCTTTCCCTCCATTCCTTCCAATTTCAAGAGAATGAGAATTTGAAGTTTAGTTAATCTCCCAAACAAGAGAATGGATTTCCATTCCCTCCATTTAAACTCCCAAACAAGGTAGGGAAAGGGAAAAAATATTCTAAAATTATTCCTTTCATTCATTTCCATTTCATTCCGTTCATTGTCCCTTCTCGCAATCGAGAGCTTAGAAAATTATAAATTTAATCATTTAACTATAATTATTCTATCAGTCCCCCTCTCCTCAAATGTGAACCCAAAAATTGCCTTCATAATTTTTTTTTTTTTTAATTAACAATATTGGCAATTAACTAAAAAAAATACAGGAAATAGTAGTAGGGAAAAAACAAAAGAAAGAAAAGATATACCCCAACACAAGCTTCTCCTCGTAAACCTTGGAGAGAACACTGCCTTCTTCGCCATCTCCGCAACCGAGAAAGCGTCTCCTTTGAGTGCTACTTTCATTAAACAAACGCTGTTGCTGTTGCTGCTGCTGCCGCCACCGCCACGGCGTCAAAAAGTCGTTGGAATTAGGTAGGGAGGAGGTGTGGATGATGCGAGCATAGTGTTTGTTGTGCTGCAACACCCGAGTGCCGCTCAAACCCTTTTGTCCCAATATCAACACCGCCTTCGATTTCGACCTCCACATCTATCTATAGGGATTTATTACTATTATTATTATTATTATTATTATTACTGTGATTTTGAGATCTACGGTAAAAAATAATAATAATAATTTGGAAATCTAACCTGAAATTCTGATAATTTAGGCAAATCAGAGAGGAGACCTTTCGAATCTGTGTTTCACCTTAAGAAAGAGTTAAAATTAGAGAATTGTATTTAGGGGCTGTTGTGTCATGTGTGCTGTGCTGTGACTTGTGAAACTGAAAACGGAGAGAAAGGAAGTAATTTTGAAATTAAAATTAAATAAATATAAAAAAAAAACAGGGAATGAGTCTTGCAACAGTGCTTTCGCGTTTGTGGTTTTGTTTATGATTTTATTTTTTCGTCCATACAATTTTATAGTGCCAGTGCAGGATTAGCTGGGTAGTTTCGTAATTGACAATTACCTAAACGCACCGTTGGATAGCTGATAACAAAAGAAAAAGGCCCAAAAACCAACAAAACTCGAGGGAAAGTCTTGGGCCTCGTTTGGTATATGTGTTTAAAAATTGAAAATTGTTATTTAAAAATATTTGTGAAAATACGTGTGAGTGAAAAAGTGTGTTAAAATGCGTGAAATGTTGTTTAAAAATTAAAAAATGTTGTTTGAAAACACAAACTAAACGGGCCGCAAATCTCCGGAATGGAATTGTTGAGAAGAAGAAAGAATAGCACGGAAGCAAAACAGTTTGATATGCAAAACTCTTTTTTGTTACGCAAGCTCATTTATACCAGTTTTGAAAACTCATTTATACCAGTTTTTTTTTTTTTTTTTATAAATAAATTAAAAATTGCGGGGCCCATTCTCAAAATCAAACTTTTTCTTTTTCTTTTTCTTCCGCGAGCGGAACATGCTTCTAACAGCCTAATCCCCTAGTTCGAACCATTTTTCCCTTAAACTCTCAAGCACTTTGTATATGGGAAGGTGTCAATTCAGTTACAAGACCTTTGGCAAAACACATATACATATCAAATATATAATTATGTTTTTTATATTTTAAAATATGTTAGTTGAAAAATTGTACCAAATACATTTTTTGCATTATGAGTACTTCAACTAGGAATGTGAGTTTCTCAACCTACTCTGCTCAGTATATGGCCATCTTGTACTATACTTGTTTTCTTTTCTATTCTATGTTGAAAATTTAATTTTGCCAAAACTAACTCGCCCATTTTATTATTATAGGCCGAGACTTAATTTTGTGGTAGGGCAATAAATGAACAATTCATAAATAGGTCGGGCTTGATTAGTTAAAAAAGTTCGTTCATCTCGAGCCTTCATTTTAGAATTGTTAATAAATGAGCCAAGTCTAAGTAAAAATAAGGATAAACTACAAAATTGGTCCATATACTTTACACCATATCTCAATTTGGTTCCTGGCCTTTCAATTGTGTCAATTTGATCCATAACTTTTGGATGCGGTGTTAATTTAGTCTCTGCCATTATGTTTTGATGGAAATATTTGACTTGTCTAACGATCTAATAAAAAAATGTTTAGTCTATCGTATCAACTGCCAACAGTATAGCTACATCATACTTAAAATAAATAAATAAATACCACGTCATACTAAGAAAAATTAAGAACAAACTTCTTCTCACATGAGTTAGATTGGGCAAAAATTAAATCCCTAACTCTCCCTCTCTCTCGTCAGAGTCCTCTCTCTCTCACCCTCACCCTCACCCTCACCCTCACCCTCACATCATTAACCCCTAATCTAGTTGCTTTATTTTCTCATTTCCACCAATGTGATTCCAATTATATAATTTATTATTATCACATCAAAGCGATAATCAAAGTAGTAAAAAAAAAAAAATTAGAACAATTCTAAATTGAAGAATAGCATCACTATTGATGATGAGTGGTGAGAACGAACTTAAGAAGGGCACCGTATTGTTGTAAAGAGAAGTGATGCACAACAGTCCCAATCAAAGCCAAGTCTATCACCATACGGTGTCATATGAAGATTATTTAAGTGTTGGATCATTGTAGAAAGATAAAGATTCCTATCTTTGTATTTAAAAGCTAGAGCATGTTTGGTTTGAGGCTTTCTTAAAACTCAAAATTCATAACTCAAAACTCATCACTCATATCTCAAAGCTCTATCTTATCAAAAACCCAAAATTGAAAACTTCTTGTTTGGTTCATAACTTAAAACCGTGTTTTTCATAGGCATGACAATTGTTACTTGACCCCACCTTAATGGGTTGGATTTTACCCGATCCACGAAACAGAAGGGTTGGGTCTGGGTTTTTAAAATAAAACCCGAAGTGGGTTCAGGTTTTAGTGATACCCGCCCCAAACCCTAATCCTATCTCATTCACTCAATCTCATCTGATCCTCCACCCACCCTCTCTCAATCTCCAGTCACTCTCTCCCACATAACCACAGCCTCATTGTTGCCCCCCTCAATCGCTCCCACTCTCCCTCCTCCCTGCGCCTTCACCTTGCCGTCGACACCAACTCCCCCCTGTCACCGACTCACCGTAACTCACTCTCAATGATTTGGATTCATTCTCCACCATTTTTTTTTTGGAGTTTGATGCCATTCCTATTTCTCGATGATATGTTCTTCTTTTTTTTCTTTTTGTGATTTCTGTGTTTATGTTTGTGATTTTGAAAGGGAAAATCATAAATCTGAAATTTTTGTATTTGTGTTTGTGATTTTGAAAGGGAAAATCTTAAATCTGAAATTTGTGTTTTTGATTTTTGTGTTTGTGTTTGTGATTTTGGGCCGAGCATGACAACATGGGGCCCACAGGGCCCAACGTGGTAGGTTTGGGGGTCTAAAAAAAACCTGTTTATTAAACAGGGCGGGTTCAGGTAACTGGGGCGGGCCCATGGGGCGGGTTCGGGCATAAAGAAATCCACCCCGAACTTGACTTGTTGCTATTCCTAGTTTCTCATTCTCATAACTCAACTTTATCACTTTTTTGTGTCGCCCACAACCTGCACAGTTCAGAATGGTCACTGCTCCCTCCCGCGTGTGACCTTCTCTCTCCTCTCACCCAAAATAAATTGTTTTGTCTTCCTTATCTCACACACACACCGAATCCCTAGAAAAACCCCATCATCTGCACTTCCGTCTCCATCTCCCCAAAACCCATCTCCAGCAAACCCCTTTCTTCTCACTCTATCATAGGAGTCCCAGTTTTTGCATTTTTTTTCTTTCCTTTTCAATTCTAGGGGCTCTGTTGTGATTGATTTTCTCTTTTTACTCTGCCCCAAAAGAACCCTAAAATCAAAGAATGGGTCATCAATCTTACATGTAATTGTTTTATTATTTTTCCCACTTCTCTATTTTCTGGATTTATTTCTTTATGGCTACTAAACTTTGTGTTTTAATTTCATTTGTGCAGCAAGAGCTAAAGCCAAAGAAGAGAAAAGCTTCCAATGTTACTAAGCAAGGATGTGACAAGTCACTGATGGGGTCCCACATGGTTGCACTTATTTACAAAAATGTCATCAAACTCACTTCTTAAATATTGAAAACTCCTTAAGAGCATTTCTTAGTTTTCATTCTCATAATTCAAAATTTTGAGATATGAGTTATGAAAACAAAAATTGAAAACTCAACCAAACAAATTTTCACTCAGTGGGTCCCACAGATTTTGGGTTTTGAGTGATGAGTTTTGAGTTATATAACTCAAAACACCTCAATCCAAACACCCTATCGATTAACTTTATATAACAAAACTCAGTTTGTTAGTTATAGCCAATGTATAATGGCTATGCACGGTATATATATTAATGTACTTAGTCAGATTTATTAGTAATACAAGCAGAGGTATTAGGATTCGGTGCAATACCCACCAAGTGCAATTCACCCAAAATTTTCACAAATTTTTAACACTTTTCACCTTTTTAACTTTTACTTTTTACTTCTCTTAATTTTTTTCTTAACTTTTTTGAATCAATGGTTGAGTTTGAAAGTTGCTTTTTGCAACTATCAATCTCAACCATTCATAAGAATTGCATTTGGTGCAATACCCTAGGTGCAATGTATTGCACTTGATCTCAATCCCAAGCAGAGCATTTCCTTTCACTCCATCTTTCTTGATTTCCTTTTCTTTGCTCACAGTAGTTAGTCACATTACCTTATGGAACTTTCACAATTGTTTGGTCGGATCCATTACCGCCACTCCTTTTAAGCTCTCATCAATGATGCTACTTGCAACTTCAGATTTGACAAAAGAGTTAGGGAGTAGGGATTAATGGCGTGAAGGTAAAAGTGAGAGTGATGGTGGGGGAGAGAGAGGGTCTGATGAGAGAAAGTGAGAGTTTATGATTCGTTTGGATTGAGGGAGAGAGAGGGGGAGTAGAGTAGAGTAGAGTAAATTTAGCACAAAATTAGCTTATTTTTAACTAACTTTACTTTACTCCCCTTTATTTTCCCTCATTTTCCCCTCCATCCAAACGGACCATTAGGGAATTAATTTCCTCCAATATATCTCACGTGAGTACATTTTATTTTTTTTAGTATGACGTGGTTTTTATTTTATTTTTTTAAGTATGACATGAATATTGTTGGTAGTTGATGTGATAATTTTTTTTTTATTAGTCCATTAAATGTGTCAGATATTTCCACCTAAGATATAATTGCAGATACCAAAAGTTTAGGATCATATTGAGTATTGACGCAATTGAAATATTAGAGATTAAATTAAAGATATGATGTAAAGAATAATGACTAATTATGTAATTTACTCTTATTAGTTATTATTATTATTAGGGAAATGTTTTATTGCGTACTTATACGGCCTAAGCTCTACCTATCATTATTGTCACATTCGAGTATGCAACAAAACATTTTTCTTATTATTATTATTTTTGGAATTTTCGGTCTTTAAATAGAACTGAACCGGATTAAATCACGGTTTTCAGTTCAGTCCGATTTTAAAAATTATGCATAGCGCCAAAAAAAAAAAAAAAAAAAAAATCATGGAAAGTAAAAGTAAAACCCCGACAGTTTTATTAACCACCAAAAAGTATTTATAAAAATAAAATAAACCAAAAAGAAAAAGCAAAGAGAAAAGGAGAGTATCAGAAAACAGAGTCTGTCTGAGTGAGTTTGTGGTGAAAGAAAAAGCCCTAGAGCGTGCGTAGATAATAATAATAATGCAGATTACAGGGGCTGTGAGCGATGTTTTAGTCGCAATTCCGTCGCCCATCAATCTCAAGTCCCACGCACTCTCCGATTCCAACCACTTCTTCCTTTCTTCTCGATTTTCTTCCAAAGTAAGTATACTATACATATATATATATGCTTTGCTCTCTTCTTTTTTTCTCCATACTCTCTTTACTTTTTTTTTTTCTTTTTTTTTATACTTAAAACCTCTTACCCTTATGTATGTGCCTGCCAATTGAAAATTCATATATGCTTTGTCACTCAACCAGCGTAGCCAAAGGAAAACAAAAGGATGAAAATTCATCTCTTTTTTTTATTTTTTTAGAGGGTATGAGAATTTAAAATGGAAGTTTCCTTATAATTATTGAGTCTATGTAGTTGAATTTTTTTTTTATAGATAAGATTCATCATTTTTAGTCAAATTCATACATTTTAGACTTTACCACACAATTGCTATACTTGTTATTAAAGGGTTTGACTTACTTTCTGTACTTTTTTAATTAGAATCTCATTTTGTTTTAATGAGAAACTGCCACATTACCCACTAACTAAATAGAAGGTGAAGATTAAAACCCACTACCACTTGTCATTGTGTATTTAAAACAAAAAGAGGCCTCCAGTTAAAAAGTATGGGAGGTAAGCCAAACCTGTTATTAAAAATCATAACATTAGGGGCTCATTTTAGAGAAAGTCCCAAACTTGATGTGAAATTCCCTATAAATATGATATTATTCATGCGTGCGAGAGGAGGGAGTACGGCATTGTTGTGCTCTCTGAGTATTGTATAATTACTCTTTACAAATCCATGTATTAGGATGCTTGTTTTTGTATCTCAAACAAAAGTACATTCTTTTCTAGAGCTGTCCTTCGGTTTGCTTTCCCAAGCTAGGAACTGGACTGCACAAATGTCGAGCAAAAGGCCTTGCCGTTAAAGCCTCGGGGGATTCAAGCGATAATTTGTCACGATTTGCTCCTCTTGAATTTGAATCCTCAGTTGGACAGCTTTTGGCGCAAATTTTGCAAACCCATCCTCATCTACTTCCAGCAGCCGTTGATCAGCAACTTGAGAACCTTCAAACTCATAGAGATGCCCAAAGAGAAGAAACTCCTTCCTCTCAAGATCTCCTGCACAAGTAAGTATTCTCATCTCCAGTCCCTCATATTTATTAGTATTCTGTAATTGATCATATTAATACAACTATTCATTTGTTAAGTTTTGGAATCCCTTTGATTCCTAACAAAGGGATAGCATTACGGATAATGTCTTGCAGTTCGCTTGATGTATGCTGATTTTTGTACTATTAATGATTTCATTCAGAGGTGGTGGACACCAGAAAAAAACAGTAAACTAGAATATGAGAGGTTCTTTGAGGGTACCTTAAAACAACTTGAGGTCATATTTGTTAGGAATGAAGTATAGCCTTTTTGTGACAAGGTCATTAAGGAATTTATGGGTGCCTCATAATTATATATTGTGATGAGTTCCATTTGAATTTTACTTATGAAAGGAATATACATACATGGAGAGATTTCAATGCTCTCTTAAGTTATTGATGGATTAGCATTAGGGATAACGGGTTATGTGTTCCTTGGTTGAGGCATATCAAACTTGTGTGTGTGTGTGTGTGTGTGTGATGCGATGCTAATTTCTATAAAGTCAAAGACTTGATTAGAAGTAACCAATGTTCTTTGGAGAGGGTGAGGTCATGGGTTTAATGCCCATTGGGTGCGTGTGTACTTAACAATGGTAAAAAAGAAGAAGTAAACAATACGAGAAGAAACAATATATTAGAGTATGAAAGCATCCTTGAGGATGAATTCAAA
The DNA here is from genome assembly GCA_019022515.1 of Quercus aquifolioides. Lineage (NCBI taxonomy): Eukaryota > Viridiplantae > Streptophyta > Magnoliopsida > Fagales > Fagaceae > Quercus > Quercus aquifolioides. Next base: position 3,609,906 of record CM032336.1, on the reverse strand, counting down.
CAACTTGAATTTATTATTGTTAGGAATGTAGCATATTCTCTTTGGCTCTTGGTCAGTATTGAATTTAGTAGTGTCCCTTCTATGAAATTTTTTTCAGAGATTTCATTAATATGGATTTTTCTTACCGTGCTTGTGTCCCCAGCTCCAATCATCAATCCTGAAACTTGTATCTTCCATTTTGAGAGGTTTTAAATTAATATGATGGTTGCCGTGCTGGGAATTATTAATCAGCATCTAACCTTTTCTAGTGCCTCAAAAATACCAAGATGATAGGCTAATTTGCTCTTGGGGTGGAATTAATTTTGCTGTTCTGATACATTTGTGAAATAATTTTTCAAGAACCCTTGGAGAATTTAGCATTCAATATTAGATACAAACATCGTCACTTTGAAGTTCAGAACATGTGCTTTGTCTATAATCTAAATGGTAGCCACCACCCTGAATGCCCTTACTTTATTCATTCTTTATCCTTAGCTTTAGTTTTGTAGGTCTCATTTTTTGGTTAGTCTTCTTGTAGGTCTTCATGTGGCCTCTAGGTATTCTCTCTCTCTCTCTCTCTCTCTCTAATTAGCCAAAAATGTGCACAAATTTTCTTGGGCGTCCGGTATGGGTGGGATTCATAGTTTATTGATTGAATCTAAATTATTCCAACTGGTGGTAGAGGAAGGGGAAAGTTTTTCTGTTTTATGGATGGATTTTTGAATGGGGCAAGAACTTCATGAAATCAGTGGTTATGGCCAAGAAAGTTGCTCAGTGTTGCCCAGTGGTTGATGAATAATATTGAACTTACCGTTGTTGGGGTTAACCCCAAACAATTCTTTACGTTCAAGGAAGGTGATACCGCTTACACATTTCAAGGAGCTCAAATTATTTTGGGCAATATCTAGTTGAGACTTAAGTCAAGGTTGGTGGGTTAAGGAGGTCTATCATCATGCCTAAAGGCAAGGAAAAAAGTGGTTGGAAGGGTTTTGGGATTGAATTAACAAAGTTGCTGGAACCCAATCAACATGCTTTGGTAGGTTTACGTTAGGAAAAAGCTATTGCCTAGAAGCATAAGCACAATTCAGAGATTCAAATCTCTCAGTCTTTTGCAGAAGTGGTGAAAGGGCAAGAGAAGACTAGTGGCACGGAGCAGCCACAGCAACCTATTGTCAGTGGCAAGGGGAAGAGGCAGTTAGGGGAGGAGGACGCGGTGAAACCCAGCCATCTAAAGCCCATAAAGGTGGTGCCAGTTGAAAAGATTGATGGTAAGCCTAGTCAGATAGCTATGGGAGGTGGGAATGGCAGTGGTCGGCGCATTATGGAAAACGTTAAAGTTGGAGAGAAAATTCTGGAAGAAATTAAAAAAAGATTCATGTTACAGTTTAGTTCAAATTCAAATGAAAATAATAATGGGAAGGGGTGTTATATTCGGAATTCATGTTGGATAAGGAAAGGTTGTGTTGGATACGGAATGGCTTGAGGGTGGAGGTGGTTGAGGGAGGAAAGAGGTGGGTCTCATGGGATTGCAATAAAGGCGACAAAAAATTTTAAATGGATTCCACGAGTAACCATTAGTAAAAAAATTGATGGTCTTAATAGTGAAAATATGGGTCTGGGCCCAAATTTTATCCCTTCTCTTTCAATGGGTCAACAACCACCGAATGACCAAAGAAATGGACCTTATTTCAGCCCAATTCTATCAGGCCCAAGCACATATGAAGTGGGAGAGTGCTCAAAGGCAGGTCAAGCGAGCCTTGTCCCTAAACTCGTGGTAGCAAGACAATGCTCGTGAATTCCGGAATGTAGAGCCATTCTCATATCTGATGGGGTTTGTCTCTTTGGTTTGACGCTGACAACGAAGGGGCAAGAAGCATTGACTTTGTGGTTGGTGTCTTTTCTCCGATCGATGTTGTATAATATTAGCCCCACCATCTTTGATTTGAATTCTTATTTGCTGGGAGCAATGAAAGATATTTACTCACATCTTTCTCTATAGTGTGATAAAGGGTTCAATCAAAAGATATCTTTGATCCAAGCCGGGATGCATGTTAGAAGTTCCAATGGGATTGACCATGACCCAAGCTGGGATACATGACAACACTGACATTGAAGAGTCACTTGATGCAGCACACTGGGTTATGGTTCCGACTATAGAGGAGAGTGCAACCTTAGATGTGAGCCCATTGAACATGCTTTACGAAGGTGACGAGGTAAGTGTTTCTTGCGCAATCCATTTGATTGGGTGATGAGGAGAATTAGGGGCTTTAGTAGATTTTTGGGTTATCTTTTGATGGTTTCGAGGAGGAAACCATTAATTTGTTCATGGCCATTGAAGCTAAATGGAGGGTACAGACAACGCCCATAAAAAATTATGGGTCAAACCAAAGAGGTCTTCGAGAGTTATGAAGCTTGAGGTCATCAGTGAAATATGATAACAAGAGGGGAAGAATTGTTCTAATGAATCTTAGGCTATTATCATGGAATGTGAGGAGATTGAACGATAGGGATAGAAGATTGGAAATTAGAAATATGTTGAGGATGTGGAAAGCCGATGTGGTGTCTTCAAGAAACAAAAATGGGGGTCATTAATGGAGCAGTAATTTATAGCTTATGGGGTAATCAATATGTAGATTGGGATTTTGTGCAAGTAGAAGGTGCTTCAGGAGGTATTCTGGTTTTTTAGGACCGACGGGTAGTTGAAACTTGAAAGATTAGATTTTGTGAAGGAATTTTTTTCTTTATCGTGTAAATTTCGTTGTGTTGCAGACAATTTCAATTGTATATTCTCAAGAGTTTAAGGGCCAAATCGGGACGGTGATTGCAAGGTACTTTGGGATGAACTTACAGTCATCAATAGTTGGTGGGGGTTACCATGGTGCATTGGGGTGATTTTAATCTTTTCAGATTCCAAAGTGAGCGGTTGAGAGGAGGACGCTCAGTGCCTGGTGCTAGTAATGTGGGAATTTTATGATTTTATTTCCGAGCATGGCTTGATGGATTTACCATTGATAGGTGGACATTTTACATGGTCAAACAATCAGGAAACTCTTCCATATCAAGATTAGATCGTTTTCTGGTCACTGGAGATTGGGAGGAACATTTTCCGATTTAGCTCAGAGTCTACTGCCTCGCCCTTAATCTGACCACTTTTCTTGTTATATTTGACAGTGGTAATATTAAACAAGGTAAATCCTATTTTAAGTTTGAGAACGTGGCTAAAATTTGATGGATTCGTGGAGAGAGTGAAACAATGGTGGCAGGGCTATTTTTTTCAAGGATCTTCAAGTCATGTTGTGTGTCAAAAATTAAAGGCTTTGAAACAAGATTTGAAGTTGTGGAATAAAGAGGTGTTTGGGCATGTTGGGATCAGCAAGCAAGATCTCTTACGAGAGATAGCGGCATCGGATGCTAGAGAAGTTATGCTCATGGAAGAAATTAGTTGGAGACAAAAATCCAGAGTGTTGTGTAAGGGAGGGAAATCAAAACACTAAATTTTTTCATCAAATGGCAAATTCTCACCGCAGAAATAATTTCATCAGGTCTATTTCTATGGAGGGAACTATAGCCACAACTCAAGAGGCCATATGTGCAGGTATTGTTTAGGTATTGTTCAGTTTTATGAAAAACTTTATTTTGAATCTACCCTGTGGAGATCAGTGCTAGATGGGATGCATTTTGATGCTCTTGATGTGGGTAAGGCAGAGGGTTTGGTGGTTCCCTTTGGGGAAGAGGAAGTATTGGAAGCCGTGAAAGACATGAGTGGTGATAAAGCGCCTAAGCCTAATGGTTTTACAATGGAATTTTTTTCAAACATGCTAGCATATAGTAAAGGATGATGTGATGAAAACATTGGAGCAATTTCACTCTTTTTGTACCTTTGAAAAAAGTATCAATACTACTGATGCGAGAGATGCAAGAAGATTTTTGTTTATTATTATTTATGTTTCGAAGTCAATTGTTTTTTTATGTTTTAGGTCCTAACAGTTTATTTAGCTATTAGTATTTTAATTTGGAAGCAATGTTATTTTTGTAATGATGCAATTAGGGTTTCCTATGCCGATTAGAACTAGGGTTTAGCAATCCTTTATAACCAAACTGTTGTACTACTCTTGGGAGATGATTGATTTTTTGATGAATGAAAAATAGCCTTTTGGTCTCTTTGGTTTGGTGTTGACTTCAGTTCCGCCCTAGGTGTTGACCTCAATTTCGCCCTAGGTGCTGACTCCTAGTGGTTTTCCTGTTTGGTGCTTGACTCCAAGCCAGGCCTAGGTGTTGACTTCTAGGTCATATCACTTTATTTTCCTGTCTTTTAATTTTATTGTTCAATAGTTTTGGTTGTCCTGCGTCATTTTTGGTATCAGAGCAAAATACGATTTGTTTGAAGCACGAAACACCACTATAGTCAATCCAGAACTAGAAGAAAATCACACCCAGAAAAAAATCTGTTGAACTGCAGTCATGAAGCCACTTGAACCAACCCATCAGAAATCCCAATCACTGTTGTCTTCTTACCACCACTAGAAAACCCCACAAAAATTTTGCTAGCACCACCATATCACCACCATTGATACAAACATCCCAACCATTCAAGCAGTGGCGGAGCCAGGATTTTAGTCTAGAGGGGCCAAAATTAAAAGACAATTTTAAAAGTGAAATTAATCTAAAAAATATTAATCAACAATAATAACAAAATAGATAAACAATTATAAGCAAATATGAATATATTTCATATTATTAAAATAAATAAACAAGAATAACCAATTCATAGCGACTAAAAAATTTACAAATTGATGGAGTAAAAATGTGATTAGTGTTACTTAAAAAATATAATGAATAAATGTTTGAAATTATATTTTGTGATTGATGACATGCCTATTTGTAAGACATAAGTAGTAAAATTTTTAGTATCTTTAGCATAATTCAAGGATAAAATGCTGTGAAAAGTATCATAAATAGTGAGAATGGTGTAAATAATGATATAAAAAAAATAAAAAATAGTGAAATAGGTGCAATATGTAGGACAAGACAAAAGCTACTTACAAAAATAGTGAAATTGATGAAAAGTTTATATGGTTTGGTGTTTGAGAACTTTTTCTCCTTTCTTTTTCCTGTTTCAGAATCACTTTCAACCAAGTAGAAGTCCTTTTTTTTTTTTTTTTTTTTTCATTTTTTTCCTCCATGTCAATAAGTAATTACTTTAGACTACTAATGCTAGAAAATTTTAGGAGGAGTCGGGGGGGGGGGGGGGGGGGGGGGGGGAGGACGCAGGACAACCAGAACGAAACTGAAATAACGGAAAAATAAAAGATATGACCTAGGAGTCAGCACCTAGACCTTACTTGAAGTTAGCACCAAGCGGGGAAACCACTAGGAGACAGCACCTGGGGTAGACCTGAAGTCAGCACCAGACCAAAGAAAAACTAAATGGCCATTGTTTTCATTCATCAAAATATCAACTAACTCCTCAAGGAGTACAATAGGTTGCTTATAAATGATTGCTAAATCCTAGTTCTAATTGGCTAGGAAACCCTAATTGCCTTATTACAAAAATAACCTTGCTTTCCAAATTAAAATACTAATAGCCCAATAAACTACTAGGACTTAAAACATAAAAATACAATTGACTTGCGAACATAAATAATATTAAATAATAATTTTCTTGCATCTCCTGCATCATTCTCTTCTGGTTGGAGAAAACTCGACTCAAGTTTTAAAGCATTGAAGGATTAGGATGCTGACAAATAACACTTGCTTCAAGTCTGAAATCACCTTAGGGAGCACAGGGAAAAGAAAAACCTTGAATTTCATCACATTAAACTCATTTGGAATAACAAAATCAATGTGTGGAATCAGTATAATCTCTTCTTGAACCTTATGAACCATAGGAAGCACTGTGGTTTTAACCTCTTCGACTTCACCAAGAGGTAGATCTTCAAGGACTGTGGAGGGTTGATCAGAAGCACATTCAACAACTTCAACTTTCACATCATGTGCACCCTCTAACATAATACTCTCTTTAGGCACCATCTCTTTACCTTGCTACTCTTTAATAGATTCATTTCCTTGCATGCATGTTAAAGCAACTCTCTTTAGGCACCATCTCTTTACCTTGCTACTCTTTAATAGATTCATTTCCTTGCATGCATGTTAAAGCAACAATTGTCGAGGCATGTCGTCTGTGTCAACATTAGCTTTGGTGTTGCTGGAGGATTCCCCACGACCAAGATATCATCATCAATGTTGTCTTCTATTGGGGTAGCAATAAGTTCATTGTGATTTAGTATCCTTGGTTTCCCACTTGAATCGGTTTGAGTCTTCTTTTGCTTCATCTGAGCAATCCTGTCTTGAACATTTTTCATAAGCTTGATAGATAATTTCTTTAATTCCTTGGTAGATAATTCCTTGGTAGATTGTTAAAAAGTGCGTTGAGGACATGAAATGGGATGAGGATGAGGATTCATCGTATTTGCTTCAACTTGAAAAGTACCACACTGAGATTGGGGTAGATACTTAGCTCGATAGTATAGTGACAAATACTCATCACAAAGCTTTTTTTTCATATCTTCCCACACACTAATGGCAGGTTCATAATTCATATAGCGGAAATATTCAAGATTCTCCCAAAACCTTTGTGCTTTACCTCTTAACTTTAACTTGGCATACCTAACCTTTTTGTTATCTGTAAAATTTGCTTGCTCAAAGAATTGCTCCATCCCATTCATCCAGTTGACAAAATCTTGTGGATAAGTATTTCCACCATCAAAATAAGGTGCTTCAGATATTACCATAGCTCACCTTGTCAGTGGCCAACTTACTGCACTTGATAGTCATGGGCTTGGCTCCTCAATTGAGCGGGTCTAATTGGACAAAATGGATCTGTGAAAAGAAACAACTTAAGGGCCCATACGTGCAATAGGCTGGCAGCAACAACACTTTATTTCTTTTCCCCCTTTTTTTTTTTTAAAGAAAATTGGTGTTGTAAAATGTGGGCTGTGGGCTTGTTAAGAAATGGGTCGGCAAGGGTTTGTTTCTAAAATGGGTTGGTTGGATTTTTTTTTTTTTGGCTAAAGAAAGTAGATAACGCAGGGGGGGCTGTATTGGGTTACCTTTGAGATCAGGTCAATGGGGTACTTGCGGCCATTGTTTTCATTCATCAAAATATCAACTAACTCCTCAAAGAGTACAATAGGTTGCTTATAAAGGATTGCTAAATCCTAGTTCTAATTGGCTAGGAAACTCTAATTGCCTTATTACAAAAATAACCTTGATTCCCAAATTAAAATACTAATAGCCCAATAAACTACTAGGACCTAAAACATAAAAATACAATTGACTTGTGAACATAAATAATATTAAATAATAATTTTCTTGCATTTCCCGCATCAGCAGGTGCCCCCCTCGCCCTCCTCTGGCTCTGCCAGTGCACCCAAGGCCCCAACCCCACGGCCACAAATCCTAAGTCTCACTCAAATCACCAAACCCTTTTGCAACCACGAAGACAGAGTAGAAGTCCAGCCGCCACTGACCCTAGATTGTCAATTTTTGGCCTTCTTCACACCAGAGATCCACCTCCATTAATTCTCACTTGCTGCTGTGACTACCACTGTACTTACTCGAAGCCCCAGTTGCAGCAACTCACCATGGGCACCTTCCATCCTTGCCTCACGCTGCCATGACCATCACTTGCTCATTGTCGTGCTACCGCAAGTCCCCTAGGAATCCATCAACCCGATCTCAAAAGGTAACTTGTCACCTAGCCTTTTTGTTTTAAGACTATGGCACATTTGTTTCTAAAACACTACCTGATCTAGTGTGACCCAAACATAGTTTATTTTTTCTCTTGAGTAAAACTTTAACCCATCATTTCCTAACACGGTCCCCAAAAAAAAAAAAAAAATCCCAAACTTGTAAACCAACTTAGTTTATTTTAAAAAAACCTGCCCCACCCAATTTTCAAAAGAAGAAGAGAAGCCAAGCCTAGTCCCACCTGGTCAGCCCATTAACCCAATTTCCAAAAAAGAAGTCAGATTAGCCGATTAAACATTAAACCTAGAAGGTAGAAGCCAACCTGTGTAGTGTTCTTCAACTTTCAACGTCAAGTTAAGCAGTCAAGATTCTTGTTCATTGAGCAATGGTAATATCAAAAAACACCTTATTTTGATGGTTGTAAAAATAATTCATGGGATTATGTCAACTGGATTAATGGGATGGAGCGATTCTTTAAACAAGCAAATTTTACGGATGACATAAAAGTTAGGAATGCAAAGTTGAAGTTAGAGATGGAGCACAAATTTTCTATGAGGATCTCGAATATATGCGCTATATAAAGTATAAATCTCTCATTACTGCATGGGAAGATATGAAAGAAAATTTTTGTGATGAATATTTGTCACCATACTTTTGAGCTAAGTATCTACCCCAATCTCAGTGTGGTAATTTTCAAGATCAAAGTAACGGTACGAGGAAATGGAATAGCCAGCTAATTGCATGCTTTCATGTCCTCAATGCACTCTTGGACAATTTACCTTTCGTCAAAACTTCAAGGAATTGAAGGAAGACTTCAAAGAATTAAAGGAATTATTTGAAAAACTAATGAAAAGTGTCCTAGACTTGGCCCAACAAGTGAAGCAAGTGAAGACTCAAACTGAATCAATTGGGAAACCAAGGATGATAGATCACAATGAAATTATTGCTGCCCCCATAGAAGACAACATTGATGATGGGATATTGGTAGTGGAGAAACATTCAAGTAACACTAGAGCCTAATGTTGATAGAGACGCACAAGCCCCAACAAGTGTTGGTCTAACATGCGTACAAGGAAGCAAACCTTTTGAAGAGCAGCAAGGTGAAGAGATGGTTTCTCAAGAGAGTATTATGTTAGAGTGTGCACATGATATGAAAGTTGAATCTGTTGATTGTGCTTCTGATCGACCCTCCATAGTGCTTGAAGATCTACATCTTGGTGAAGTTGAAGAGGTTGAAACCACAGTGCTTCTTATGGTTCTAGATGAGATTATGCTGATTCTACACATGATTTTGTGATTTCAAATGACTTTGATGTGGTGGAATTCAAGGTTTTTCCTTTCTCTGTGCTCCATAAGGTGATTCCAGACTTGAAGCAAGTGTTACTTGTGAGCTTCCTAATCCTTCAATCCTTCAATGAGATCTTGGTGATTAGGAACACGAAGTGCTACCATAACCTAGTGTTGAAAAAGAAATGCAAGTGCCAGCAAATTTAGAATTAACACACCTTGAACTATGTGTGGTGGATCTAATACAATCTATTGGAGAGTCACTACTTGACAGAGAGAAAGTTAAATGAGTTGCAAAGAATTAGGGTGCTCATATTGTAAAAAAATGAAAATGAGTTTGATGCATCTGCTACTCATCAACCCTCATAGTGCCTGAAGTTGAAAGGCTTGGTACAATGATGCTTCTTATGGTTCAAGATAAGGCTGTCTCATTTGTAACACTTGACTCCATCTTGATAGCATTTTGCTTATTTGCTGAAAGAGGGTATAAGTAGAGTTGTACCTAGAAAAAACAAGGCTTTAAAAAAGTTGTAAATAAGTAAATAAGCTAATAAGTTAAAAGAAAAAAGCTAATCTAAATGCACGCTTATCATTTCAAACTAATTCAATTATATGGTAGAATAGAAGGATTCTTTGTTCTTAGTGCTGTCAAAAGTGCATCAAGAGTTGTTGCAAGTATCAAGTATCAAGTTCTCCTTAAAAATTCTAAAAACTCAAGGTCGAGTTTTCTCCAACCAAAGGAGAATGATGTAGAGAGCCGAGCAAGAATTAATGCTGATTGATTTTGTTTCGTTTGAATTTTATTTTGATTCCATTGTTTCTTTCCTCTTATTTGTTGGAACCCTAGAAGCTCTACTTAGTGCTCTGGGAAAACATTGTGGGAGACATGATTGATGAATACAATTTTTTGTTGGAATTTCCCAATATTGGTTGCTAATTCCTAGCAACTTAGGTACTAATTCCTAGGTTTTCCTGCTTGGTGTTGATTTCAAGCAACTCTCAGTGCTCATTTGTAGTTCCTATTGCTTTGTTTTATTCTTTTGTTTCCCAAACACAAGCCCCCATTTTTAGAGTTAATTCTTGCATCAACCACTGGCAATAGTGCACAAAAGGCTATAAAGATCTATAAAAATAATCAATTTCTTTTACAGGTGTATTGGCTTGCATCATTGTATCCTTTTTTTTGGGGGGTGGGGGTAAATAATTTACCCCAGTTGCCTGCCAAATTGTTCACCTGCTGGTAATATGTTGTAACTGATTTAACTAAAACTGTGTATTTTAGGAGAATTGCTGAAGTCAGAGAGAAAGAAAGGCGTAAGGCACTGGAAGAGATAATATACTGCTTAATTATACAGAAATTTATGGACAAGGACATTCTGATGATCCCTAAGATATCAGAAACCTCAAAATCTATTGCGCTACTGGATTCTTGGCCTAACCAGGAACACAAACTTGAATCTGTTCATTCCCCAGAAGCTTTTGAGATGATACAGAGCCACTTATCTCTTGTACTTGGAGAGCGACTTGTGGGACCCCTTGATACAGTTGTTCAGATGAGCAAAATCAAACTTGGAAAGCTGTATGCTGCTTCAATAATGTATGGATATTTTCTCAAAAGAGTTGATGAACGGTTTCAACTCGAAAGAACCATGAATACCCTTACTGATGGTTTAAGTAAAGACCAGGTAAGTTTTGATGATCCAGTTCCAACAAAACAGCTCTGGGATCCTGACTCATTGATCCGGGTGTTTACTGATGATGGTGGTGAGAGTGATGGGGGAAATTTCATGAATACTGGTGAAGGCAAATCATACCAACTGAGATCCTATGTTATGTACTTGGATGCAGAGACTCTTCAGAGATATGCTACTATAAGATCCAAAGAAGCTATTTCTTTGATTGAAAAGCAGACGCAGGCCCTGTTTGGGAGGCCTGACATTCGGATTGCAGAGGATGGTTCAATTGACACTTCTAATGATGAAGTACTTGCAATTACTTTCACTGGATTGACAATGCTAGTCTTGGAGGCAGTCGCATTTGGATCATTTCTATGGGTTGCAGAAAGCTATGTTGAATCTAAATACCATTTTGTAAAAAGCTAAAAACAGTATTAGATCTATTTAATGCTCACCGAGGCTGTATAGTTTGTGCTGTATTGAACATGTTGTAATGGGTTTTTCAGTATATAAAATAGTTAGATATTTTGTATCCAAGAGATACATACCATGTTCATTTAGATACTAAAATATAGAGAATTACATAACAAGTTAAGGCCATGTTTGGATTTTTTTTTTTTGATCACTCATCACTCAATTTCCGTCACTCATCACTTAAAATGCTCCACCCTGTTTGGCATCATCACTTATTACTAATCACTCAATATTTTTCACATTGTTTGTGGGCCCATACTTGTCACTTGGTGCAGCCTTTTTTTTTTTTTTTTTCGAAGTACCCAAACTCACCGAACCCAGTGAAAAAAAAACCCAGAATTGAAGACCGAACCCAGTGAAAAAAAAAAAAAAAAACTGAAGACCTAACCAGGAGAAGAAAGGAAAAAAAAAAAAAATTGGTCAAAAGTTGCGTTGAGTGGGTCCCCATATGTGTTTAATTACAAAAATGTCATTGAGTTATGAGTTATGGAAACTGAAAACAGTCAAAATGTGTTTTCAGTTTCATAACTCATAATTCAAAAATCAGAGAATTGAGTGATGGAAACAAGTTATGAAAACAGAGTTACTCCTTGCCAAACAACCTTTTTGCTATGAGTCCCACCATTTTTGAGTTAGAGTTATGAAACAGAGAATTGAGTTATGGAAATCAAAAATCCAAACACCTCCTAAAGCTCTTGGCCCAAATGCTTAGAGAAAGTCAAGAAAAATGTAAATAGGAAAGAGAGAGAGAGAGAGAGATTACAATTATTTCCCAGGTACCATTAGTTACTTGGTTTTTGAAAACTGGACATGAATGTATTTCTTGAGACGGTTTTATAAGATAATTTTCTTCTTTAATACCTAAAGATAGGCTAAATATGTTTCATATGTTTTGTTTTCTTTCTTCCTCCCTACCTGTTAGATATGTTCCCCTTTCAATCTTTCTAAAAGTAAAGTACACCCTCTAGTTGGGTGTCAAGAATTTTGTTAGGTGTCCCCAGGTAGGGTTGCGTGAAGAAGAGTTTTAGTGTGCGTTTGGTTTCAAATTAAAAAGCCAGCTTATTTTACTATTCAGCTTATTTTTGCTATTATTTATAGGTCCCACTGCATTTTTTGGTATTATTCATGGGTTTCACTGTACTATTTTAGCTAAATTTTATCTTTATCTACAATATTTTCAGCAAAAAAATTTTAGTTTTAGCAAAATAAGCGGATCTCAAATAGACCATTAATTGTTGTAGAATTAGAGAAGCCCGGGGGGAAAGTTAGAAGGGACCATTGGTGCCACCCCTTTTGATGCTTACAGCCAATCTTCAATGTATTTATCTACTTTTTCTCCGACAGTTCAATGACAAAGGCAAACAATTTGTTGGGGAGGGGTTAGGCTTAGATTTTGAGTTTGATTCCCGAAATTCTTGTACAGTAAGAAAGAATTATACCATCTTACCAATATTTTCCTGAATCCAAAAGTTGGTAAACCTTCTGTTTTTTTTCTTTTCTTTTTTTATGGGACAATCTTCTGTTTCATGGATGCCTACTACTTCTCATTAATTTCTTTGACTGAACACAGACTCTCTCATATGCATTCTACCACTCATCTCAGTTTGGTTTACCACATCACAAACAGAAAAAAGACTGTACCTATAGACTTAATTGTTTTGAATATATTGTTAGTATGATCTTTGGTTATCTTGACCTTTGTAGTCTTGTAACAATTAGGCCAGCAAGATAGCAACACAAATAAAGTATTGGCCCATGGTCTTTTATTTTTTAAATATTTTTTAATTGAGGGATTTGGCAGATTATTGATGAAAAATGAATAAAACAAAATTTTGAGTGAAACTAAAACAATTTAGACATATTTGATATCCTGTATTTAAAAAGACAAATAACATGCAATCTGATTGTTGAATAATTGAATTGTGCATACCTGATACCAAATTTGTCCATGTTAGATTTGGTGTGCCATGTTATAATCCGGGAGTGAAATTCCAGATTCAATAATGACTTTGAAGGCAATTTTAAATTTCACATTTCTGAACACCCAGTTGTAAAAAATGTCGGCTTTTTATTATTTTTTTAAATTACGAAATCCAATTCTATAGAGTAGAGACATTCCATAAACACTAGCTGCCTTGGAGATCGAGGAATAGAGGATCAAATTTTCAAGGCTTCGTCCTAACCTTGTGGAAGACTTCTTTCACTTCTGAGGTTTTCACTTCTTGTGGTTTCCTTTCTTTTTATATAGTGTCTAAAGATCTTCCCACTTTGAGCTCCCATGCGGATGATCCATCACAAACAAGGACGGCTCAAGCATCAATAGTTTATAAAAAATGTTATAAAATAGTTTGTAGTTGTAATATTACTCTTATAACTAGTGTTATTCCCATGTGATTCATAGCTTGATGAAAATTCATATGTAAGCTATTTTTAAAAATAATTAAAACAAAATTATTAAATAAATAGTAATAATAAATTATAAAATAAGTAAATAATTTTTATAAAAAAATTTGTTTTAAGTTCTAATTGTTTAGAATTTGTACTTTATTAGTGTTTAATTACTTTTATATTTGAAAATTCTCTTTGTGATTTGTGTTAATTTCTTAATATAAAGAGTTTGATCATTCCTATTTGTATTATACTTAATCTATACTCTAGCCCACACACACAAAAAAAAAAAAAAAAAAAAAAGTTTCTCAATTCAATTTTTTTCCTAGTGATAGTCTAATTAAAAAAATCAACACATTGTACAAATTAAATATAATAATGAAAACCAAAAAACAAAACATACACAAAAGAGTTCAAAATTTGAGAATACAAAATAAAATAAAAACTTACATAAGAGAACCAAGAACTTAAATGGGTGTCCATTGTTTTGCTTTTTATAGTAAACTTCATTTGGCATAATATCACGCACACAAATTCAGAAGCAAAGAACAATAAGTAAGATGAATTTATTAGATTAAAACAAAAACATAAGTTGCATATTGGGAAAAAAATGTGAAAAAAAATACAATAACGTGGGGTGTATTGTGTGAGATTTAATTATATGGATGACTTTATTGATTAAGAGAAATTATATCGAAAAACCATGGATTAATATATATATATATATATATATATGAAAATTTTGATAATAGATTATTAGTTGGAGTAGAATTTAAACTTAGATTATAAAGTTTTATTTAAATTAAATTATTGTTATATCTTATCCTTTAGTCAAGAGTTCAGTACCTTAATATCCTAATAAAATATTAATTTAATAAGATGCAAAATTTTGATGATCGACTTTTAGTTTTATTTAAATTTAAACTAAACATTTATTAAGTGTTATCCCTTAATTTGAGGAAATATATAATAACAAATAATATAAAATTAATTTTCTAATTAGTTGTTCTTAAAATGTTGATAATAGACTTTTAGTTGGAGTAAAAGTCAAAAGATTTCTTATCAAAAAAAAAAAAAAAAAAATTCAAAAGATTTTTATTTTTTTTTTTTTTTTAAAGAAGGAAAATGTGGGTTCTTGTTTGGATTTAAGTTTATAATTTTTTATCATTGACTTTTAGTTTGAATAGAATTTAATATTATTGAAATATTTAAGTTTAGAAATTTTTTATAATGGATTTTTAGTTTGAATAGAATTTAAATTTGTTGAAGTTTAAATATATAAAAATAATTTACTAATTAGTTTTTTTTAAAATATTAATAGTATTCTTTAGTTGGAGTATAATTAATTTACTAAAGTGTCAAATTTCAAACCACATGTAAGTTGTAATTTGCCCTTTAAGTTTAGATTTTTATTCTTATAATAGACTTTTACTTTGAATAGAATTTAAATTTGTTAAAATTTAAATGATAAAGTTTTACCTAAATTAAACAGTTGTTAAATATTATCTCTTAATTGGACTAAATATATCCTAACAAATAATTTAAAATTAATTTTCTAATTATTGAGAGTAGCCACTTGGTTCAACCACGGCTTCTAAGTCTAACTTTTATTATATAGTATATGGTATGATATGATATAGTATATGATTTAATGATTTAGAGGACACTAGCCTCCCTCTTCTTCCTATAACTATTTAGTATTGTATTTCCTCAATAACAAAAAAAGCTAAAGGAAAATAAATAAAAAAGACTTTCGAATTGAAATATGCATGTTATCCCCCGAAGTATGGGAAGTAATAGAGCAATTACCATCCTATTTGATTGGTACATCTCACTCCAAAAAAAAAAAAATATATTATCATGTCTATATAAAAATAATAGAAGAATTCTATAAGTAAAGGGTAATTTTTGGATACTCTCAGAGTAATATAAATGCATATTCCCTCCTCTCACATAACTGTAGGTCTCACTAATTAAATTTATGGTGGAACTCACAATTCATGTGAAGGGGGGGAGTACGCGTATATGGTACTCCGGAAGTATTCAATAATTTTCCATAAGTAAAAGATGCTAAAATGCAAATTAAACTCTTTAAATTTAACTGAAATTCATTTTAGTCTTCTAATTTTACTTTTGTTGAATTGAGTCTTTTTTATTTTTATACTTATTAATTCAGATCTTCTGTCCAATTTTGTTAAAAAATTGCCCTTAAAAATAATATTATTTTCATATGAAAAAAAAATCTATAAAATCTATAAAATTTATTAAAATATTTTATAGATTTTTTATGTAAGAATTTTTAAAATTTTTTTTTTCATTACTTAATTGCATACTTAATGATAATTTTTTTTTAATGAAATTGGTCAAAATGCCTGAATTGAATAACTTTAAAACTTAGAGGATTCAATTGAATAAAAGTAAAGTTAAATAACTTAAATGAATTTTAGTCAAACTTAGAGGGTGCACTTTGTATTTTAGCAACAAAAAAAAAGAAAAAGAAACTATAGATATATATTTATTCTTTCAATGTCTTGGTTTACAATAGGGAAATGAGAATTGAAGAGCGATCGATAAAGCAATTTCTTTTTAGTACAAGGATGGAAGACAAAAAATTGAATTCCAATATTTGCAACTCATATGTTCTATTTAATTTCCTTACATATTACGTATGTACATATATCTAGCGGGAATTTTTTTTTTTCACATTCTTTGCCTCTCCGTACTTCTGTAGTACTATTTCCCTCTCCTTACCCAGGAGCTAGTCTCCATAGCCTGCTCCTCCAAAACCCACCATTCACTTTATCCTACTGCCATTCACCCGTGAACCCCCTAGCCAAAAGTAAACTTTCACACCATCTTTGACCAATATATTCCATTCCTTTGACCATTTTTCTTAGCACACAGTGTTTGAATCCCGTCATCGGTAATGGAGGTCGTTGACCTCGAATCCCGCACACAGAAATGCTCTTGCCAGGATTTAAGACTAGAGCTCCCTCCAAACCAAGATTTTTCCAAGCTAGCAGACCTCACCCTTCTAGCTAAACTCATCACAACAAAATCCATTGGCCTCAATACTGTAAGAGAGGTCACAACCAAGGCATAGAAACCCGTGTTCCCCATGGAAGTTAAATGTTTCAGCAAGGAAGTCTTCATGTTTTCCTTCCAACACGAAGCAGATCTGCATAAAGCATTCACAAAGAGGCCGTGGTCCATCAGAGGTGGACATTTAATCTTGAAAAGATGGAGCCCAAACTTGACTTGGCAATAGATAGATTTTTCAACATCTACGGTATGGGTTCAAGTCCACGGACTTCCAATATTATGGAGAACAGAAGAAAATCTGGAAAAGATAGGGAAAAAAGTAGGGGTAGTGTCTGAGATAAACCTTATCGGAGATAATGGAGATGCATGGAGAAAGTTTATAAGGACCAAAGTCGAAGTGGATATCTCTAATCCACTTATTCTAGGCCTGTTCTTGCCTCGTCCCAATAGAGAAGATATATGGGTAGCTTTGAAATATGAAAAAAATGGCAGAGGTTTGCTAACAATGTGGCATTATAGGTCACAATGTGAAACTCTGTGTGCAAAAAGAGTTCATGCTTTGCAACCCATTTGGTAATATGTTTAAAGCAGTTAGGCTATGGATTAGAGCTGAGAACGACGAAGTTCCTGAAGGTTTATTCAAACGAATTTCCCGTCCAAATTCTAACGACCAACCAGAATCGTCCTCCCCAACCAACACCACGTCGTTTCCAGTGGCGGACAATGGCGCAGAGTCCGTGACACACTGCCAGGCTGTACCCACCAACCTTGCAACCGATCGCGATTGTCCTACACCTCCCCAAAACACGTGGCTTCACGCAACGTATCCGGTACCATCGAATCTAGGGGGAAGCAAAAAAATTGGGTACGGCTCTAACTGCTCAGAAGTATACTCGGGACAGATGGCACTTATGACAGCTCAGGAATCCTCATCCACTCCTAATAACCAATCGGGTACAACCTTTGGTAACCTTATTCTCCTGATCCTTGTAAAGGTTGGGCCCAGCTCCAGCTTAACAACCGTTGAATCAGACCAAAAGAAGCAGGAAACAGAGCATTTTGCTAAAGGCCCATTAGATGAGGGTCAAGGCCCACCATTTTCTCTTGGACACACTCGCCCTCTATACCCACACTTCCCAAGCCCACAAAAACAAAAATCTTCAACACCTTTTCATTCTAATAGGTTGGCCAAACCTAGACGCCACTCTATTCACAAAAATACCAACATCTTAGATGCTCTGCCACAAAACAATCTGAAACGCATCACGACGATTCCAACCTCAATCAAACATCCTCTACTACCACAACCACCCAAAGCTCGCTAAAAAGAAAAACCCCCAAACTTGCAGTTGAGCTGGCAGCTAAGCAATTTCAAAGGGCGGTGGAGGCGTTTGAACTAGTGTATTTTGACCTAGACACGGCAACACTGATTCCACGGTCAAGACTTAGTCAATACATTTTAAGGGAAGGTGGAAATTCAAACAACCTTGAGCTTGCCAACAGTCTAAATGAGGCCACCTGCCCTTATGACGGTAACTTACCTCAACTGTCCTATCTCAATTCCAATTCTCCAATTTCTGTTTGTGAACTCCCAAATGTTTCTATGGTGGAGGAGGCAGGCCTTATCATGCCCCCACTTTCGCATGAAAATCCTAGGTTGGAACTGTCGAGGTATTTGCAACGCCTTGACAGTTCGAGCCTTAAGGGCTCAAATAAAATGGGTTAAGCCTGATGTTATCTTCTTATCTGAAACAAAGGCTAATGGTAGTCGTATGGAGTTTGTTAGGAATGCTTTAAAATTTGACAAAAAAATTGTTGTTGAAGCAAAGGGTCGTGCTGGTGGTCTATGCATTTTGTGGAGGAATTGTGTCTCAGTTACGGAAGTGGAGTTCAATAAAATCTCATTGCAGTAAATGTCTCTGATCCTATCTGTGATTGGCTGTTAATTGGTTTCTATGGCCCACTATACCACATAAAGAAGGCAAAAGCTTAGGGGAACTTATTTGTGCCGTTGGAAGCTCATCAAGGGCCTTGGGTATATGGGGGATTTTAACTTCATTCTTAATAAGGAGGAGTAGGTTGGAGGAAAAAGGGGAAGTTCTTCAGCAGCAAATTTCCTAAGGGAGCTAATGTTTGAATTTAATGTTGTGGATCTTGGCTACTCTAGGAATAAATTCACTTGGGCTAAAGGTCGAGGGGTAATGCTCAAATTAAGAGGAGGCTAGATAGTGGTGTTGCTAGCATTTCGTGGAAATTGGCTTTTCCAAAGGCCTGCATTTCTCATCCAGGGGCTATAAAGTCAGATCATGCTCCCATTCTCCTTGACACTTGCCTTGAGGATAGTTTTGCTTATAGGCCATTTCGATTTAAAGCAGCTTGGCTCAAAGACAGTTGCAAGCCAGTCATTGAAAATGCTTGGAAGGCAGGAGCAAGAGGGTCTGATTTCATTCAGCTATACAAAAATTTAGCTGCTACAAGGGAAGCACTAAGGAAATGGAACAAAAAAGTCTTTGGCAAATGTCAAGATAGAGTAAATTCCCTCATTCAAAAAATCAGAGATATCTAGGAAAAAGAGCCATTAGAAAATAATGTCAATGTGGAAGAAGCTTTATAGGCTGAACTGACAGAGTGGCTTTTAAGAAGTGAGATCTTGGCACCAGAAGTCTAGAGAATTATGGCTTAAACTGGAAGAAAAAAATTCAAAGTTCTTCCACCACTCCACCATTATCCGCAGGACATAACAACATTGATGCCATTAAGAAAGAAGATGGGAGATGGATCACTGAGTCCAAATTGATCAGAATTGTGTTTTTTGAAAATTTTAAAGAACTGTTCTAAGAGGAAGAAGTATATTTTCCGAGCATCTTGAGCACCTTATGCTGCCTTGTATCACGGAGGAGGAAAATGAGTACCTCCAAAAAATTCCATCTCCGGACGAAATCAAGGATGCACTCTTCCTGATGCAGGACTTGAAAGCACCTGGACCGAACAGATTCCCAGCCTTGTTCTACAAACAGCTATGGCCGACTGTGGGCAACAATGTCATTGAGTAGTAACATCTTTTTTCGAAATTGGGTTATGCCTAGAGAGGTAAATTGTTCCTTGATTGTTCTCATTCCTAAAATTACTAACCCGACCTTTGTTAACCATTTCAGGCCAATTAGCTTGTGTAACGTAGTTTATAAGATTATCTCAAAGCTTTTGGTTGCAAAACTAAGACCGATGTTGGATAAGATCATTTCGCCAGCTCAATCGGCCTTCATACCCAATAGATGGATTGCGGAGAATCAGATCATTGTTCAAGAGCTCTACATGGGTTCAAATCTTGGAAAACAAAACCAGGGCTTATGGCTATAAAGCTTGATTTGCATAAGGCATATGATAGAGTTAATTGGAGGTTTATCAAGTCTGTCCTACTCCACCTTGGGTTTAATGAGAAGTATACAAAATGGGTTATGGCTTGTGTATCATCTGTCTCCTTTAAAGTACTGGTAAATGGTGGCAAATCAGAAAGCTTTAAGCTGAGTAGAGGGCAGAGGCAGGGGGACCCTTTATCCCCCTACCTTTTTATTTTGGGCCAGGAAGTTTTGTCGAGGTTAATTGAGCATGAATTAAATCTGAAGAACATCAAAGGAATCAAATCCAGCATTAGCGGCTCTACTATCACCCATGTAATGTATGCTGATGACATTGTGATCTTCTCTAAAGCCTCCAACAAGATGCAGGCTAACCTGGTGAAAGTCTTGGAAAAATATGGTGAATGGTCTGGGCAGTCTATCAATAGAAACAAGTCTGATATTTTCTTCTCCAAACACACACAAAGTAATACCAAAAGCAGTTAAAAGTATCATGCAAATGAAGAGCCTAAAAAGGGAGGCTGTGTACTTAGGAGCCCCCATTTTCCTCTCTAGAGCACCATCAAAAGATTTTGTATACCTTCAAAATAGGTTGGAGGCCAAACTTACGGGATGGAGGAGTAAATTTTTGTCATGGGTAGGAAGGAAGACCTTAATAACTTTAGTTGCTCAATCTCTTCCAAACTATGCCATGTCTACCTTTAATATCCCAGGCAAAGTTTATGATAAGTGGATGCTTTAACTAGAAGATTTTGGTGGAAACCGAAAGAAAAGAAGGGCAGGTTTCTCGCATGGAGATCATGGGACAAGATTTGCAATCCTAAATGCATTGGTGGTCTTGGTTTCAAAAAAGCCAAGGACTTTAACAATGCTTTCTTAGCCAAATTGGCTTGGATGATTGCCTCAGGTAGAGACAGTTTGTGCATGAGAACTCTAAGAGCAAAGTACAAAGTTAAGAATGATTGGCTTCGTGCGAAACCCCACAAAGTTGCATCTCCCATATGGAGAGCCATTGAAAAAGCAAGGCCAACCATCATTAAGGGATCGTGCTATCGTATTGGAGATGGAAGTTCAGTAGATGTATGGTTGGACCCTTGGGTGACTTGGGTGCACGGTTTCATTCCCTCCCCAAAGAATAACTCTATTGATCAGTCTTCTTTAAAAGTTTTGCAGCTTATTGACCAAGAGTTGCACTATTGGAAGTTTGAGGTAATTAGGGAGCTATTTACCCTTGCATCAGCAAAAGCAATACTCTCCATCCCCTTACCTGATAGACAAAAGGAAGACAAACTACTTTGGGTGTTGGATCCAAAAGGTCAGTTCTCAGTCAAAGCAACATATAAGGCTATAAACCCGCTGCCACCATCCATTCAACCCCAATGTTTAAGCTGGAGAAAGCTTTGGAATCTTAAAGCACTTGAAAGAATTAAGATGTTTCTTTGGAGGGTGGGTGTCAATGCATTACCCACTAGGCAAAATATCTCTACTTGGTTGGGCCTAGAGGATCCCAACTGTATCCTATGTGGTCATGAAATTGAGGACCCTGGCCATCTCTTCTTTAAATGCCCAACAGCCAAGGCTTTATGGTTTGCATCATGTTGGGGCTTCAAATCAGATGAGCAGGATAGTCAATTCAACTGAGGATATCATCAACATCATCCTAAATCCCTCTGTGACACCCAGCCAAGCCCGTGAGCAATAAATAGTGTCCCTCATCATGGCGTTTACACTTGAGGAGATTTAGTGCATGCGAAACCAAGTTCTACATCATAATGTCAGTTTAGATATTCATGCTTCTAGATAGAACATTAGTCACAGGTTTCAGGAATACATCAGTGCTACCTCTGAACCGGCACACCCTAAAACTCCTCCTACTTTAAGTCGCTGGGTTCCTCCACCTCCTGGATTTATCAAAATTAATGTTGATGCAGCTTTATCTGCCAACAAAGCAACCTTTGCAGTGGTAGCAAGAAATCACTTTGGAGAAGCGGTGAAAGTGTGGGCAAGAATCTTGCCATCCCGCCCCACCCCCCCCCCCCCCCCCCCCCCCCCCCCCCCAAGCTGAGACTAAGGCACTCCTTTAGGCTGTGTAGCTTGCTAAGCGCGAACATTGGAATCTAGCCATCTTCGAAGGGGACTCAAAGATTTGTTTTGATGCGCTCAATCATCCCTCGTGCAACCCAGATTGGTCTATTTGCAATTTAGTTGATAATATTCGTGGTTTATTTTTTGCTTTTCTTTCTTGCTCCTTCCTTTGGGTTAACAGGTGCTGCAACAATGCTGCACATGTAACTGCAAAGTTTGCTTTGAGTTCTAATTCTTCATGTTTTTTCAATTCAAGGAACCTCCCTGCTGCTTTGTATGCAGCTTGTAAGGAGGATTCCCCTTGATGTGTGATTTGCGTTTTGCTTTTATGAATTGAAGTTTACCAAATATATATATATATATATAGATCTAGCTAATGAAATTCTCTAGTTTTACATTTGATATATGTGGATATGGCACTGGTAGGATGGATATACTTTGCGTTGAAATTTGCAAATGGCATGCTGCATGATTGCCAGTCACAAAAGAAGGGAAGGAGAGAGAAATTGAATATACGGTTGTTGAACAGCCAAATTACGAGAGTGAGAGAGAGAGTGATTGAGATTCGATTGTTCACTTCAACAACCGGATTGTAAAATGCCATATGGTTGTTTAACTACTGGATCATGCAACATAGTATATTTGGTGCCACATAGGTACGAACTTTTTAAGTATTGAATATATGTCTCTAAATTGTTCAATCTCATCCCCAAATTCTTTAAAAAAAAATTATTTCTCACCAATAAGCTGCTAAATTTCCCTTTATAAGTTGCCAAATTTTTCTATACTATGAATAAGGTATTAAATGAAATACATTTATAGTTTTTTTTACCATTGTTATAAGTCTAAGAAGCTAGAATGTCAAGAAGGAATATAAATAAAAAATTATTGAAAGAAAAGAAAAATAAGAGATAGTAAATGTTAATGATGATGAAGAACATGTCAATGAAGAAATAATTTCACAAAATGAAGAACATGATAATAACATTGACTTAGATGTAGTTGATTAGCCCAAATGATAAATATGATAAAAAAAAAATATTTTGGCTTATATGTAATATATTATCACTTTTAAGTTTAATAAATTTGAATGTATATGTTATAAATATATGCTAATTCGATTGATTTAGTCAACTCTGTTAGATATTTCTACATAAGTTTGATTAAATTAGTCATTAGTTGAATATATTTTAAATTTATAATGAATATACATTTTTATAACTGACATGACATCTATTTTTAAGGTTTTGTTCAAGAATTAGTAACATGGTATAATCTAAACCATTGGTTTTTAAATGAGAGGTCAAGATTAAAAGAACTCTATCTGATAGAGTACAGTAGGAGTTCTGGAGGATCTGAATCCAAATTTTGATAAGGCCAAGGGGAAATTGCCCCCTCTTTATCCCCTAACTATGGTCTTGTATGGACATTTTTGTTGGTAGCATCAAAATGTGGTATTAATTGAGTTATAAGACTCTTGACTTATCATCTTTTTTTGGATGAAAAGAACTTCATTCAACTTTTTTTTTGAAAATGGGTGTATCCAGGCCTCAAGACATAGTAAAAATGTGTGCAACATATGTACAATGTATTGGGCCTTTTATTTTGTTATGATGGGAAACAAATTCAATGTGCAAACTGGTAACAACAAACATTCCATCTAGGCTCAGATCGTGCACTTGTGATAGTGAACTGAACAAAAAAGAGTGAGATTGATTACCATTGTTAACTTTACATCTTCATTATAATTTTTTTTTTTTTTTGTTGAGAAACACAACTTAATTTAAATTAAATAGGATGCAAATCAAAATAATTGCTTATATTAAGTGAACCATTGTATTGAACTTGTTAGGATAATGATATTTGATAAAAGAAAAAAGATACGTGTCATCATCGTGATGGATCTAGTACACTTGACCCAAATTTCACCTCTTTTGTGTTCTAATTCATACCGATATCATTATAATGGATGCGATGTGCATCAATTATTCAAAACTAGTGTTTAGCTCCGTACATATGTACGATACAATTAAAAACAATCACAGTTATACGGTTCAAATTATACATGTTATTAGCTTACACTTTTTTTAAACCATACATTTCTAAAATATATAATAATTTCTCATTATATATATAATTTAGAATTTAATTGGTTTTAGACTCTTCGATTTTCGCACCTAGTAATTCACTTGTCACAAAAATTAAAAATTTAGATGAACACATGGCGGAAAAATGGCTTCCAATTGAAATCCAATTTAGAATGTAATTGGATTTGGATTCTTAGATTTTTACATTCAATAATTCATTTGGCACAAAATTAAAAATTAAATAAGGCACGTGACGCAAATGGTGGGTCCCATAAATGCGTACTCTCAAAGTACCTAAATGCGTACTCTCTCCTCTCACATTAATGGTAGATCCCACCATGAATTTAATTAGTAGGACCACCATTCATGTAAGAGGAGGGAATACGCATTTATGGTACTCCGAGAGTACACAATAATTTCTATATATATATATATATATATACCCTGACATAAGGAGGATATTTAATAGCATTCATTTGATTGGGTTATCAATTTTAATCTTAAAATAGAATATATATATATTTTTAAATTACCTTTTAAAAAATAACTAATATCATTCATTTGATTGAGCTTATATCTTTAATCTTAAATAGAATATAGTTTTTAAAAAATTAAATTTTTATTCAAAATATAATTTACTTTACACAATAATCAAAGTAAACTAATAATGTGTAAATTCATCTAAAAAAAAATATAAAGTTCAAATTTTGATTAATTTAAAAACTAATTAGTGTTGTGATTTGATGATAAAAAAACACTTATCAAAACCATTAATTATAAATCTATTACATGTTTAAAAAAAAAAAAAAAATACCATGTACAATGAATAGTTTTCTATCATTTTTTCACATTAATGTGGTGTGACAGATAATTTAGTAAAAATAGAGATAAAAGGAGAGGTTTAGATTGAGACTGAAACTCTAAAAAAAAAAAAAAAAAAGAAAGATTGAGATTAAAGTGAGGAGAAGAATTTTTTTTTTTTTTGGGATAGGGTGAGGAGAAGAAATTGAGAAAGAGAAAAGGAGATTGACAAAAATTTCCATTTACATTTAAGGAGAAGAGTCAGTGGAAAACAAGAGGTCACAGTAAAGACAGCGTGGCATTATTAACGCCGCCTTTAGTCTCGGACACGGTTTTTCGGAAGAAGCATTCCTCTTCAGCTCCTCATAGATCGTATTATGGTTCCTATTACCCATAATACCCTTCTACTTTTGACATAATTACCTATTAATATTTTTATTTATCCCCTTTTCTCATATGGACAATAATACCCACCTACTGCCACTTGTTTTACGAATTCACTCTTCATCATTATTTAATCCAAGTCCAACCTCTTTTTATTTTTATTTTTAAAAAAATGGTAGCCTTATTATTTTCAATGTTGGTTTGGTCTTCTTTAGAAAGATCAGGTTATTGTCACTCTCATTGCCAAACAACCAAGAATATTCAATACACCATAGTAACCTAATCTATTTTTTTAGAAGAAAAAACAAAAAGTAACCTAATCTTTGCATATATCTATGTATCTTTACCCCTTATATTTTTATAATTTAACACGTATGCATCTTTTTGCATCATGCTAAAGTTTTTTTAAGTAAGAATAAGAAAATTTTTTTATTTTTTGCTTAAAGAGTAAGAAAATTTTTGTTTTGTTAATGTGAGGAGAAGTACGTAACCAAATTTTGTGTGTACATGTGTGAGTGCAATAATATGAAATTTTCTCTATGAAAAAGTTACATTTCATAATTCATACAACTCCACGGCATAGGGAAAAAAGAAAAAGAAAAAATTGACTCGATCTTTAGTATTTTGAAAGTTTGACATTGCTAGATTTTATTTTGAAACTTTCATGCAATTTACAAGGATGATGCCAAATAGTTTTAATTTCAACCAACGACTATAACAGCAGAAGGCTCGATTAGAAACCTCATTTTCTGCTGTCGTTGTCTGAAACTCAAATATGTATAAATTAATAATTTTCTTGTGCACCATCTTTTTAATTTCGTACAAGAAAGCTCATTATTCAATTTTGAAGAAGAAAAAAGAAAAGAAAAAGTTCTGCATGGAACCAGAATCTTGTGACATACGCATACCAAAAGAACCCATATGTGTCTGCATCATATTGGTTCTCACCTATTCCCTTGACTTTCAAGTTTGAAGCTGGCCTAAAAAGTAAAAGATAACCCTCCTCCACTGTCCAGTACTGTTGGCAACCACATGAAATAGAAATTCCTAAATATTATTATCCAATTAATTAATTGTCTTATATTCTTGATTATAGTTGATACTTTAGAATCAATCATTAACCAACCCTTAATTTTTAACTTAATCACAAGTTCCCAACCACCTTTATATATATATATATATATATATATATATAAACTTCCATAGTGGCCTTACTGTTGGCATTGGCAACTGCATGAAATAGCAACTCTTAGTTATTATTACCATCTAATCCCCTATTGATAAATTAGAATCCTAGAATCAATCATGAATCTCCCAACAATTTTAATAAAAGTATTCCCCCTCAACTAAAAGAAGAGCAAGATTTGAACCCATAGTCTATTGGTTTGAACTTAGTTTTCTCACTAAATTATAAGCCTCTTAGAACTAAGATAACATCAAACTTATTATGCATTATTGATAATAAAAAAAATTTTATTATAAAAAATCAATAATTTATGTCAATAATTATGTACAAGTTTATAAAAAATTGTGTGAAAAAGTTGGGAAATTTTTATATGCATTTTTTTATATTAATAATAAAACTCAAACTCTAATAATAAAAATCTAATAAATGACATATTGTAATTAGTACTAATAAAAATAGTGTCAGTAACAATTAATCCATATAAAAATAGTATTGTTATAATTTTGTTAATGAAATAATGCTATAATTAGTTACAACTTAACATCTTAAAAATTAAAAATTTTGAAAAGGATTATAAGAAAGATTTCGTTTCCTAATTAGCATTATTACTATGAAAAATAATCGCTTTCTATTTTTGACAGGAAGAAACTACTCTTTAAAAAAATCACAAATTTCCAACAACCCCAGTCTATATATACAATATAAATAACCGTCCACACTAGGCTCTAGGCAGCCCATAATAATAATATCCCAACATAAGAAGGGCATTCTCGTACACACACAATGAAATAAAAAATAAAAAAAATAAAAACTCAGCAGCCAAAGAGGTCTCTCTCTCTCTCTCTCTCTCTCTCATCCTTTGCATTAAATGCTTTCACTGTTTTAATTTGTATTTGTGTATATATATAAAAATAAACTTGCAGAAAACGCAAAGAGAGGTGGTGGGTTAATTAGAGAGAAAAACATGGATGATTTACTACGTTGTTGTTATGGTTTTGGTTTTGGAGCATCCAAAACGTTTGCGCTCTTCTCTATCTTTTTGTTAATCTCCATAGCCAACGCGGCTTTCAGCAACCTGACCACCATCCCTTTCAACCAAGGCTACGCTCCTCTCTTCGGTGACGGCAACCTTGTTCGCTCTCCCGACGGCAGAGGCGTCCGTCTTCTCCTTGATCGCTTCACAGGTACGTACTCCAACTCCTGTTAGAATTTCATACTCTGATACCAGGTTAAATTATTAATTATTTTAAAATTTAAGTTATTAAAATTCGATAAATTTAATCATTTAATTATGACACGCCATGCCCTGTCTCTTTTAGCCAAAACCCTTTCTTTCATTCTCATTGATTGTTCTGGTTATGGTTGTTGATAGGTTCGGGCTTCATCTCCTCCAACCTATACAAACATGGGTTCTTCAGCGCCAATATCAAGTTGCCATCA